>CAMRHE010000062.1:0-1200000 GCA_947044405.1 Leptodactylus fallax | reverse complement strand
GACCCCATTATAGTCTATAGTCGCGGCTAACCCCTCTTTTAAGCGGATTAGGTTTCTGTTCGTGGGGTCTACTTGGGAGAAACTCGAACGCAGGTGTGAACCTAGCGTCAGTCGATAAATATTGCTCAGTGTGAGCTTCCTGTAGTGACAAATTCTGCTCCCGAATCTTATTCCTGTTCTCCTATTAGATTCTAACTGTTTAGGTTCTGCTGTCTGTATAACCTGTTATTTCAGTTTCTTGTTTTTATATTTAATATGTATTTCTTTATTTTACTGTGACTGTTTGTGTTTCTTACATCTTTTGAATGTTGTAAAATGTTTTGAAAACTATCAAGAAATACAAAGTGGAAAAAACTATGCATGATAAATCAATATCCCATTGAAGGCTTATCATGCAATAATAATAATGGTGTGATTTTAATTCATAACTTATTTAAGAAATCTTACAATGTTAATTGATTTATATATTATGGTAGGTTCACACTAGCGCTAAGCTCTCTGTTGTTCGGATAATGTGGTCTACCAGGCATCCGCTATTTGAAAACTGAAAGTGGTGGAGAAAAAAATTCCTTCATGCAGGACTCTTCTTTCTGACGATTTTTGGCAGTTTCTGTGACTCTGGCGCAGATTTGAACTCATTATATTTTGATAAACTAATAATATTATTATTTTCTGTGTTTTTTTTTTTGCACATAGCTTGAAGTTCAGGCTCCTCCAGGAATACCAGTTGGTTATGTTATCCAGAATTGGCATCCTGTTCTACCAAAGTTCACAATACAAAATGAGAGACATGACAATGTTTTGAAGATCATTGGACCCTGTCTTACTTGTAGTTGCTGCGCAGATGTCAATTTTGTGGTAAATGTGTGTGTTTGCGTGTGTATGTCTATCTATCTATCTATACACATACAGTGGGGAAAAAAGTATTTAGTCAGCCACCAATTGTGCAAGTTCTCCCACTCAAAAAGATGAGGCCGGCCTGTAATTGACATCATAGGTAGACCTCAACTATGAGAGACAAAATGAGAAAACATATCTAGAAAATCACATTGTCTGATTTTTAAAGAATTTATTTGCAAATTATGGTGGAAAATAAGTATTTGGTCAATAACAAAAGTTCATCTCAATACTTTGTTATATATCCTTTGTTGGCAATGACAGAGGTCAAACGTTTTCTGTAAGTCTTCACAAGGTTGGCACACACTGTTGCTGGTATGTTGGCCCATTCCTCCATGCAGATCTCCTCTAGAGCAGTGATGTTTTGGGGCTGCCGCTGGGCAACACGGACTTTCAACTCCCTCCAAAGGTTTTCTATGGGGTTGAGATCTGGAGACTGGCTAGGCCACTCCAGGACTTTGAAATGCTTCTTACGAAGCCACTCCTTCGATGCCCTGGCGGTGTGCTTGGGATCATTGTCATGCTGAAAGACCCAGCCACGTTTCATCTTCAATGCCCTTGCTGATGGAAGGAGGTTTGCACTCAAAATCTCACGATACATGGCCCCATTCATTCTTTCATGTACATGGATCAGTCGTCCTGGTCCCTTTGCAGAGAAACAGCCCCAAAGCATGATGTTGCCACCCCCATGCTTTACAGTAGGTATGGTGTTCTTTGGATGCAACTCAGCATTCACTCTCCTCCAAACACGACGAGCTGTGTTTCTACCAAACAGTTCTACTTTGGTTTCATCTGACCATATGACATTCTCCCAATGCACTTCTGGAACATCCAAATGCTCTCTAGCAAACTTCAGATGGGCCCGGATATGTACTGGCTTAAGCAGGGGGACACGTCTGGCACTGCAAGATCTGAGTCCCTGGCAGCGTAGTGCGTTACTGACGGTAGTCTTTGTTACGTTAGTCCCAGCTTTCTGCAGGTCATTCACTAGGTCCCCCCGTGTGGTTCTGGGATTTTTTTCTCACCGTTCTTGTCATCATTTTGACCCCACGGGGTGAGATCTTGCGTGGAGCCCCTGATCGAGGGAGATTATTGCTCCCACAGTTGATTTCTTCACACCAAGCTGCTTGCCTATTGCAGATTCAGTCTTCCCAGCCTGGTGCAGGCCTACAGTTTTGTTTCTGGTGTCCTTCCACAGCTCTTTGGTCTTCACCATAGTGGAGTTTGGAGTGCGACTGTTTGAGGTTGTGGACAGGTGTCTTTTAGACTGATAACAATTTCAAACAGGTGCCATTACTACAGGTAATGAGTGGATGACAGAGGAGACTCTTAAAGAAGAAGTTACAGGTCTGTGAGAGCCAGAAATCTTGCTTGTTTGTAGGTGACCAAATACTTATTTTCCACTATAATTTGCAAATAAATTCTTAAAAAATCAGACAATGTGATTTTCTAGATATGTTTTCTCATTTTGTTTCTCATAGTTGAGGTCTACCTATGATGACAATTACAGGGCTCTCTCATCTTTTTAAGTGGGAGAACTTGCACAATTGGTGGCTGACTAAATACTTTTTTTTCCCACTGTATATGTATGGTTGTATATACAGTCATATGAAAAAGTTTGGGCACCCCTATTAATCATAATCATTTTTAGTTCTAAATATTTGGGTGTTTGCAACAGCCATTTCAATTTGATATATCTAATAACTGATGGACACAGTAATATTTCAGGATTGAAATGAGGTTTATTGTACTAACAGAAAATGTGCAATATGCATTAAACCAAAATTTGACCGATGCAAAAGTATGGGCACCTCAACAGAAAAGTGACATTAATATTTAGTAGATCCTCCTTTTGCAAAAATAACAGCCTCTAGTCGCTTCCTGTAGCTTTTAATCAGTTCCTGGATCCTGGATGAAGGTATTTTTGACCATTCCTCTTTACAAAACAATTCCAGTTCAGTTAAGTTTGATGGTCGCCGAGCATGGACAGCCCGCTTCAAATTATCCCACAGATGTTCAATGATATTCAGGTCTGGGGACTGGGATGGCCATTCCAGAACATTGTAATTGTTCCTCTGCATGAATGCCTGAGTAGATTTGGAGCTGTGTTTTGGATCATTGTCTTGCTGAAATATCCATCTCCGGCGTAACTTCAAATTCGTCACTGATTCTTGTACATTATTCTCAAGAATCTGCTGATACTGAGTTGAATCCATGCGACCCTCAACTTTAACAAGATTCCCGGTGCTGGCATTGGCCACACAGCCCCAAAGCATGATGGAACCTCCACCAAATTTTACAGTGGGTAGCAAGTGTTTTTCTTGGAATGCTGTGTTTTTTTGACGCCATGCATAACGCCTTTTTGTATGACCAAACAACTCAATCTTTGTTTCATCAGTCCACAGGACCTTCTTCCAAAATGAAGCTGGCTTGTCCAAATGTGCTTTTGCATACCTCAGGCGACTCTGTTTGTGGCGTGCTTTCAGAAACGGCTTCTTTCGCATCACTCTCCCATACAGCTTCTCCTTGTGCAAAGTGTGCTGTATTGTTGACCGATGCACAGTGACACCATCTGCAGCAAGATGATGCTGCAGCTCTTTGGAGGTGGTCTGTGGATTGTCCTTGACTGTTCTCACCATTCTTCTTCTCTGCCTTTCTGATATTTTTTTTGGCCTGCCACTTCTGGGCTTAACAAGAACTGTCCCTGTGGTCTTCCATTTCCTTACTATGTTCCTCACAGTGGAAACTGACAGGTTAAATCTCTGAGACAACTTTTTGTATCCTTCCCCTGAACAACTATGTTGAACAATCTTTGTTTTCAGATCATTTGAGAGTTGTTTTGAGGAGCCCATGATGCCACTCTTCAGAGGAGATTCAAATAGGAGAACAACTTGCAATTGGCCACCTTAAATACCTTTTCTCATGATTGGATACACCTGGCTATGAAGTTCAAAGCTCAGTGAGGTTACAAAACCAATTTTGTGCTTCAGTAAGTCAGTAAAAAGTAGTTAGGAGTATTCAAATCAATAAAATGATAAGGGTACCCAAATTTTTGCACCGGTCAAATTTTGGTTTAATGCATATTACACATTTTCTGTTAGTACAATAAACCTCATTTCAATCCTGAAATATTACTGTGTCCATCAGTTATTAGATATATCAAATTGAAATGGCTGTTGCAAACACCCAAATATTTAGAACTAAAAATGATTAAGATTAATAGGGGTGCCCAAACTTTTTCATATGACTGTATGGTATATAGGGCGGTAGGGTGGCAGAATCGCTGTGTGAAAAGGACCTTGATTATTGCCTGCTTACTGGCTGTGTGATAACCTATAAAACCACATGGCCTATAATAAATCAGTGTTTCCCTTTGTTAAATTAAATCACCAATGGCTCAGTGTGCTGCCTGAACCACTGCATGTGGCTGCACCTTTAGTCAGGGCAGTTATCACCAGTGAGCACTCCTAGGAATGCTTCTTCCTAATAATCACCCTGATAATTTGGTCATGTGAAAGACCTTGAAGCTTCATGCACATGTTTGAGTGTGCCATCCGAGGGGTGCCCAAAGGTCCGTTCCCATAGAGCAGGGGTGTCAAACTCATTTTCTCCGGGGGCCTCTTCAGCCTCACGGGGTACCTTGAAGGGCCAAGATTATTTTACACATGTATAAAAGTAACTTCTCCTTAACAGATAAGCGAGCTATTAAGGAGTAGTTACATTTGTACATTACTACTGTTACAATCAGCCCTTTGAGGTCAACCAGGAAGAACATAATGTATTGTTAAAACCTAAGACATTGGCATGTTACATACTATCCTCATCCTTTTCTGAATATATCAAAAATTAAGCACTGTACAAATACTGTTTACCCCTGCAAATTGTATTATGCTCTATAGTTGCCTCTGCACACGGTATTACGCCCCACAGTGGCCCCTGCACACGGTATTATGCTCCATAGTTGCCCCTGCACACGGTATTATGCTCCATAGTTGCCCCTGCACACGGTATTATGCTCAATAGTTGCCACTGCACACGGTATTATGCTCAATAGTGGCCCCTGCACACGTTATTATTCTCCATAGTGGCCCCTGCACACGGTATTATGCTCCATAGTGGCCCCTGCATACGTTATTATGCTCCATAGTGGCCCCTGCAATCGGTATTATGCTCCTTAGTGGCCCCTGCATTGGTATTATGCCCCATAGTGGCCCCTGCAAATGGTATTATAGTCCATAGTGGCCCCTGCACATGGTATTATGCCCCATAGTGAGCCCCCCACCCATGAACTATTATTATACTCTGGGGTCTTTTCAGAACCCAGAGTATAATGATCGGAGTCCCAGGTGGTGACAAACATAAAAATCAGTGTTACTTACCTGGGCCCGGTGCGCTCCCTGCGTTCGGCCTTCTTCAATGTCGCACAGACCGGCGTCGCGACATAATGACGTCGGCCTGGCTCACGTGACGCCTGGGACGTCACCAAAGAAGGCCGAAGCCGGCTGGGAGCAGCATCGGATCGCCGGAGAGGTGAGTAACACAGGTTTTTATGTTTATCACCTCCCCGGGGTCTCCGATTATTATACTCCGGGGTCTGAAAAGCCCCCGGAGTATAATAATAGTAGTATTTGATGGGGTTCACCGGCCGCGGCCTCATTTACCATCCCCGCTCCTGCACACGGCCGCTTCTGCGTCCCATAGCAGAAGGGGAAGCGGGGGCCGGGGGGCCCCCCCCCCCCGGCACACCAAGCAGAAGGGGAAGCGGGGGGCCACGACCAGCAGCGGGGATCGGTAAGTAAATAGGCCGTTATGTGCCGGGGATACTCCAGCAGGCAACGGCCTATATATATATATACTTAAAAAAAAACTTATCTTCACCTACCTGCGATGCCTTCATGCAGCCACCGCCTCCTCTTCTTGTCTGCGTGTCAGCGTAGGAGGCGCGATGACGTCACTGTATCGCCGCCTGCGCTGACATGCAGAGGTCTTGTAAACCAGCCCAGGACAGGTATCGTGTAGCTTTGTTTTTTTTTTTTTAAGCGGCCTGTCCTGGGCTGTTTTACATTACATAATGTACATAGACAATAAAAAAGGCCAGATAAGTACCGGGCCGGATAACAGAAGGCAGCGGACTGGATTCGGCCCGCGGGCCTTGTGTTTGACACCTGTGTTCTAGATGGAGATACTGTGCTCCTGCCTACCTACTGAAGTTGATAAAGGACCTTTGATGACATCATGATCGGGAAGAGACCAAAGTAGGAGAAGCTTTAACACATTGAATTCTGAAAACAGAGGAGGCTGATTGAACATAGGACTGTACTGATCGGGTTGCTACAGCTTTAAATACAATACATATTAATTGCTTGTTATGAGTCGGTGCTATATGTGTGATGTGCATGTGGTTGTGCTATGGGTAATGTGCATGGACTTGAGCTGTGATGTGCATGTAGCTGAGCTGTGTGTGCAAATGAATGTGCTGTAGTGCATTGACACAGTACAAAGATGATGCTCCCTATACTGGCCAACAGTGGGAAATATTACGAGTCATTTTTTGATTTTAATATAAAATTAATAAAGTGAAAATTTTAAAATTAATAAATAGTCATTTATTTTAAGTAAAAAAAGTGATGCATTCCCTTTAAGCAATGCTGCCATGTACAAAGGAGGAGAGAAACAGCATCCTCATTCACCATGATTCAGCATCTGCTCACCTTACTAAAGGTAGGTAAAGGTGTACATATCATGTTATGTTTGTATATTATCTCACAATTTGATATTGTAAATACAAACTGCCGGATAATAGACTGAATATCCTCAATGCCGTAACGTTATGTAAATCAAGGAAGTAGCAGTTTCAAGCACCTAGTGCCAGAGACATCGGCACAGATGTGAACACAGCCTTAGAGAGACAAAATACTTGAACTGAGAGACTTTGGTTTATCACTCTGACAGATTGCCACCTGGCTAAGCCAAGATGTCAGCACTGTTCAATGCTGTGTGTCCTGGTGGCTGGGACAACAATTACGAACTAGAAAGACAGCAAGAGGTGTGCACTAATGAACTTCTATATGGATGGATTGAAAGAACGGCGTGAAGTAATCCATTTTGTACTGCAATTGAACTGAATGTCATATCCCAGCAAATAGTGTTGACACAAACCATCAGAGGGTATTTTCACTACATTGGGCCATGAGACAGTCATCCAGCTACAGGTGTTTCATTGACCACACACCCCCACTCTCAGATACTATGAGGGTACACAGCAATTGAGGCGGGAATGGAGGTCTATCCTCTTTGGCAATGAGTCCTGCTTTTGTCTCAGACGCAATGATAGGCAGAGATCTGTCTGGTGATCATGTGGGCAATGCCATGACAAGGTCCTCACAAGGGAATGTCACACTGGACCTACTCCTGGAATTATGGTGAGGGGTGACAAAATGTATGTTAGTTGAACCCACCTAGTAGGTAATTTTCAACAGGAGAAAGCCAGGCTTCATGTTGTTCATTCTAATGTGAGCATCCTGCATGGCCTAAATGTGTTAAAATAGCCTGCAGCATCTCCAGACTTGTCTCCCATGGAGCACATCTTGGACGGCATTGTTCGGCAATTGCAAAGGGAACTGCCAACAGCAAATTTTTTGGATTTGCTTGTCCAAGAGCATTAAGTGTGGCATAGCATTCCTCAGACAACCATTAATAATTTCATTGATAGCATGCCAAGCCATATATGTGCAGCATCCCAGTGGACACTGCTGAAACACTCATTACGCTAAAAATATAAAGTACATTGTGTTATGTGCCACATACGCATAGTTTATGTGCTTTTGTTCTATAATAATCCCTTGTGTTTGAGCTCTTCAAGTAGGGCTGAAGAAACATCCCTCCCTGTTTGGGAGAGACATGGTCCAGCCCAACAGATGGTTGGCTGGGTAAAGGAAATAGACTCAGAGTCTTCACGTGTGTCTCCAGCCAGCTGCCAAGACAGGAGGTGGGCTGGAGACAGTGGTTTAAATACCGGGGTAGCAGCGGTATCGGCTGCCACAGGGCCCAGGACATTAGGGGGCCTGGCTGGCCCCTGATGTTTTTATTTTTTTTTAAGTAACACCAGCAGGTAACGAGCCCTATTTACTTACCGATCCCCGCTCCTGCTCATGGCCACTTGCGCTTCCCATTCTGCGGAAGCGGACCCCAGAGTATAAAGATGTATAATGATGTTACTTACCTCTCATGCGCTCCAGCAGTCTTCGACATATGCCTGGCTCACGTGACGTCTGGTCCAACTTTGAAGAAGGCCGAAAGTAGCGAGGAGTGCGTCGGAGCCAGGTAAGTAACATTGTTTTTTATGTTTGTATCCTCCCCTGGGTCTCCGATCATTATACTCTGGGGTCTGAAAAGACCCCAGAGTATAATAATTGTTCATGGGTGGTCCACAATGGGGCATAATACTGTGTGCAAGGGCCACTATGGGGCATAATACTGTGTGCAGGGGCCACTATGGCGCATAATAGTGTGTGCAGGGGCCACTATGTGGCATAATAGTGTGTGCAGAGGCCACTATGGTGCATAATAATGTGTGCAGGGGCCACTATGGGGCATAATAGTGTGTGCAGGAATGCGGTTTGTGCGGGGGGGCTTGGTTGCTGTGGGGGGCAAATGTTCGCCTTGGGGCCCAGCCATTCCTAGTTATGCCACTGGCTGGAGGAGATGGTTGAGAGTTTTGGCTTCAGTGACAAGTGCTAGTTTCAGCTACTCTCATTCTCCGGATTGCCTACAGTTGTTTGCAGCATATGTGCATGTATTTCTACACATTTTTTATCATTTGCATATCATTAACATGTCTATTGACAGTGGCATAAATACAGGAGTAGCAGCGGTAGCGGCTGCCACAGGGCTTGGGACATTAGGGGGCCTGGGGGTCCACCAATGCTTTTTTTTAATAGGCCCTTACCTACTGGAGTAACCCTAGAAAGTAACGGGCTCTATTTACTTACCGATCCTCGCTCCTGCTCATGGCTGCACTTCCCCTAGAGTATAATGATTGGAGGCCCAGGGGAGGTGAGGAACATAAAAACACTGTTATTTTCCTCTCCTGCACTCTGGCAGCCAGCGTCATTATGTGTCTTGACGCCGGCCTGGCTCACGCAACGTCTGGTCCAACATTGAAGAAGCATGGAGTGCGCTGGAGCCAGGGAGAGGTAAGTAACATTGTTTTTATGTTTGTATCCTCCCCTGGGTCTCCAATCATTATACTCTGGGGTCTGAAAAGACTCCAGAGTATAATAATTGTTCATGGGTGGTTCACAATGGGGCATAATAGTGTGTGCAGGGGCCACTATGGGGCATAATAGTATGTGCAGGGGCCACTATGGGGCATAATAATGTGTGCAGGGGCCACTATGGGGCATAATACTGTGTGCAGGGACCACTATGGGGCATAATACTGTGTTCAGGGGCCACTATGGGTCATAATATTGTGTGCAGGGGCCACTATGGGGCATAATAGTGTGTAGGAGCCACTATGGGGCATAATAGTGTGTGCAGGGGCCTCTATGGGGCATAATAGAGTGTGTAGGGGCCACTATTGCGCTTAATAGTGTGCGCAGGAATGCGGTTTGTGCGGGGGAGGTGGTTGGAGGGAGCAGTCCAGGGGGGGTTGGTGGCAGCGGTTTGGGGGGGGCTCCATGTCAAATGTTCGCCTTGGGGCCCAGCCATTCCGAGTTACGCCGCTGTCTATTGATCCTGTGAGTACATGTAATGTATGTTCTTCCCAAAATCTAAATTTATTGAGTGTTATTACATTGATTTGGATTCCTGGCAAGGATATGAACCACCTTTCTCTAGGATTTCCTGCTTTCTCTTTGGGTATACAAACTTGTCATGTCATGGCATGCTGAAGATTAGTTTTCTTTTTATTGATTGTCTTCTTGTTGAACTCTATATTAATATAATGTTTTTGTTTCTAGTCTTAAAATACTTTGTAGATGCAACTTTCGCTTTAATCTTTGTACATAGCAACCAAGCCACTGGAAACAGAGACATGGGGTGAATGGTGAAGCAAGAAGCTGACAGCTCTCCACTGTGTACAACTTCATCAGTGTCCTGTGGGTCTTGGATCCTGCTGCCTAGGACTGCAAAACACCAGAACTGTCCCACTGAATCCAGGATGGATGGGAGATGTGCTTATGACAATATTTGAACTTTCATTATTTGTACTATTTAGATAACATATTACACCATTTATTTTCAAATGGCCACACCCATGTCTGAGAAGCAGACATGTAGCAAACATATGTTTTCAATGTGAAATAAGGGATATCAGAGATCAGGTCTTATGACTTGTTTGGTTGTTGGGCCATAGTTCCTCCTGATAAAGTGAATGAATTCTAAGAACTTTCAAAAGGTTAAAGAGCTACTCCCATATTAGACACATAAAATAAAGGTCCTATGGTTATGCCATAAATGTTTAAGATGGAAATACCCCTTGTGAAGAATATCGCCTCGCCCAGCCGCCTGGCACGCCTGCGATCAAACTTCTTTCTTAACCTCCCACTCACACACCGTGAGTAGACCGGGTCATAGGATAAAATGAAATGAGCGATATAAATTTTATATGTTTAATAACCCAAGTGGGTCGGTATGGATTAATAGTATATACAGAAATATACAATATTAATATGATCAAGCATAAACATACAAGCAAAAGAGCGATGATACCATACAAAACAAAGTAAAAGGGAAATAAAAGTTTAGAAAAGATACCTGAGCACACAGCTTTGTCCTAGCTGTCTCTCTTCCATGCTCAGCACAATGAATACTTGTAGTCCGTTTCTCTAGGCCACAGCAGAGTTTTGGGCCTAGGGCGCAAGCTTAAGCAAGTTGCATAAAACAATCCTTCTACATGCTGTCCAGAACTAGGCCCTCAAAGCATTCCTCAGTAGGGCAGGCCCTCTCATCTTCTCCCAGATCAGAGCTCCTTACTGCCTCTTTGCTGAATGACCCCAGAATCCAGGTCTGCCCACAGCATATGGCTAGTGCTCCACCCACCCCTTGCTCCCAGGCAGCCCCCTTCTCCCACCTTTGCAGAACCCTCGGAGAGAAGGGTGAAGTTAAGGCTTGCTATCCCCCATCCCATCTGGCCAGGGATAATAAAAGTGCCTGGCTATAGCAAGCCATCTCCAATGAACACACATAAAACCAGTGAAGCCTATCGTCCAGCAATGTGGACTCCACTAAAGCACCGCATTCCAAGTGGGGGAAGGACTGACCTAAGCAAGTAAAACACACTTCCAAGAAAGATATAAAACTGAGGGTCGGTTCATCACACCCCTTTAACACCTTTACGCAAAATCACGTACATGTAGGTGATTAGGCGTGAGTGACTGTATGGAGAGTGCTCAGGAGCTGAGCCCTATCCATACATGGTTGATACCAGCATTATAATACAGCCAGCACCTGCCACTTACAGCCATTAACTGTTTACATGCCACATGACCATGGCATCTAAAGTGCTCAGTCACCGTGGATGCTGCCATTTTTAACAATCGCCACCCTTTGGAATGTCATCGGAGGGCGGCGATCGATTGCCAAGACGGGTGGGCAGCGTGTAATAGAAGTTGTGAAGGATACCGCTTTGCCAAGCTATCTGGCCTATCTGCGATCACCCCTCTTACCTTCCACCCTGTAGGTGCCTGGGTTCGTAGGATAACATGGAACGAGCTTTAGAAATTTTATGTATTTATTAACCTGAGTGGGTCGGTACTAGCCATTAACGTTTACATAATACACATTAGAGGATGGTCAAGCAAATACAGGTAAAAACAAAGTATACAGTACAGAAAATAAAATGGGCTTAAAAGAGAAGAAAAATGAATAACAAATGAATCTGCAGATTGGTTCGCTGGGGCATCAGCTGGTTAGGTCCCACGGCACGTCCTTAAGTCAGTAACACGACATGTGTCTTCGCAACTTCCCAGGATAAGAACTGCCCTCTCCCCCTGGTGTGAGACCCTATAACTATCCTAGTCTCCTCCCTGCGTGATGTCACCAGGAGAGGAGGTCCCGCCCTCCATCCTGGAACCAAATAAATTTGTACAGCCAGGGGTATGATGGGGTTCATGGCGAGATCTCAAGACACAAGGAATGACCTCCCAAATCCCTTTGGGTAGGGAGTTCAGTGTTTGAACCTTTTCACTGCTTCCAACAGTACCGTTTTTGGACTTGAGGTGTGCTCCTCAGTCTTGCGCACCCAAGGAACTTATCAGTGCAACTGTAGGATGCTCCTCTAGGGAAATATCATCATAATACCATATTTCCTTTTAAGTTTTGGCCAGAGACATAGAGTCTGCTCTTTGTTTACTCAGAGGCCTTCCAATCCACATATTCCAGGATCTCTCCTGCTGAATTAACAAGTTTAACACTTGTATGCAAATAGGGCTATGAATGGGACTAACAGACACTAAGTCTGCAAAGAGCTAAAGATCAAAAGATATGATAACAAAGCATAAACACCACATTCCTAAAGGTATATGTAGGACTAATATGAACAAGTAATAATACATCAAAGAAAAATACATACCTGGGGTTCTCTCATCATCACAGAAGTCAATGGATTTTGCTATACACTGCAATACATTAGCACTGCAGTGTACTACTCAGGTGATCAGACCCCTCCCTCCTCCATGCGGGAAAAATATTTTTATAGATTTGTAGGCCTGACGTAATCGGACACAGGGATACCTAATGTGCATATGTGTCACAGTATTTAACTACTTTTATATGTGTTCTAGGGAAAGGGGGCTGATTTGAACTTTTAATATTTTTTATTCTTTTTTACTTCTTTTTTATTTTTATTTTTTTGCATTTATTAGACCCCCTAGGGTTCTTGATCCCCCAGGGGATCTGATCACTAATGCAATGCATTACAATTTTAATGCATTTCAATGCATTGCAAAAAAAATGGCGCTTCTATTGCAGGCTACATAGAGTTAATGAAAGACAGGCCTGGGAGCCTTCACAAGACTCCCGGCTGTCATTGCAATGATACGCCAGCCACGGAGTTTGTTCCTGGTGCCGGCGATCTCTAGTAAAATGGTGGCGCACACGCGCAGCCGGTAAAATGGTGCCTAGGTCAGCTTTGTCTAAGGCACCAGAGGGGTTAATGCCCGCGATAATTGTGGGCACTGATCACAGGCATTAGTGCCAGGTGTCTGCTGTATAATACAGCAGAAACCCCATGGCTATAGCGGATGCTTGGGTCCAGAGCGGCCGCCATATTTAAGCACCCGGCATCCACCATACTATTACGGCGGATGTCGGGAAAAGGTTAAAATCTAAAAATATTTATCTCATATGATGAACGGTGCAGCAAGGAAAAAAAATTGAAATCGAAAAATACCTGTTTTTTCAAAAATTGCTTCCTAATAAAAATTGAATAAAAAGAGATCAAACCATTAGACCTTCCCTAAAATGGTATCCATAAAAATGACATCTTGACCTGCATAAAAAGATAAAGATAACAAAAGAATTTTACACAAAATATAATATAAAACATATATAATTCATTAAATACAAAAATTACAAAACAAATACGTCACAATTGTGGTAAATTACAAAATACATCCACAATAAAGTGTAATACACGTGGTAGTGGAGGTATATATTAAATATATAAATAGATAGGGACATGACCGCTTTCCATTAAGTCACATATATTGAAATAAAATGGAGACTGGAAGCCACAGATCCAATGTAAACAAATAAACAAAAAAGTGTTTCAATGCAAAAAAGGTTAATGCAGACACAAAAAGGTATTCCCAAAAGGAACCAAAATGGTATAATGAATAGAACAATAGGCATGCAGTCACCACCTATGACAAGTAATGAACAGACCAAGGCAATGTCCTTAAATGTATAAGTAAAAAAGAAACCTCACATACCACGAGTAGAATGCGCCCCAGTGCTCGTTTTGCCAAATATGGCTTCGTCAGGGGGTAAAGCCAAGATAAAATGATGTCCTTTATATAGGGGAGTATCACAACCGGTGCATATTGTAATCATAAATGATAAAACCTGCCTACCGGTTAACAGACATAATTGGCGTCACTGCGCAGGGTAAAACTATTACTGCGCATGCGTGAAGGCAAAGAGAAGTAATGTGAGTATATAATCATGATGTGTCCCAAAAAGACACGCATGCGCATAAGGAAAACATCTCGCAACCAACAGCGCACGCGCGCCGCTGGAACAAACAAGAATCATCGCATCCATGTAAAAAATACATAAGTGCCCAACTGTTAAAGAGGAAGGAATCCGAAGCGCATCATGCTACGAAATATAAGTATGCCTAATATAAAATATATGAAATATGGCATATACCTCAAGAGAATACATATAAATAATATATATAAAAAGGACATTATATGAAGAAATATTGACCAAATATGCATAACATTAGTGACATGAATTATCAAAAATATATATATATACATACATACAGTGTATAACAGGAATATGTATCCATTAAAAGTGATAGCCACATATAAAATACATATATAAACCGAAACCATCAATTTGTAAAGAGTATTTATTTTATGACAAAGTACAACACAATGTGAAAAAAAAAAAGTGCATAGTGCGCGAGTGCGATAAAGTGCAAGTGCCAAAAGAGTGCATGTATATTAATCATATCTGATAATAAAAGAAAAATACAAAATATAGCCATTGTCGATTCATACAAACAAAACCGAAGGTATAATATATAAATTCTTGTCAAATAATCAAAAAGGAGCACAGATGTAATGTAGATATGCTGTCAATCGGTGGAGGTATGAACCGTAGATACTCTAAACAGATGCCATAAGGATATAAGGACATAATATCTGTGGATCAAAAAAAGATGCATAAAAAGATGCATTACCCAGCTCCATGGTGCCAGAACATGGAGATACAAAGAAATTTTTCTATTTAGCAAACTTTTAATTTTTTAAAAGGTACCAAAACATTCAAAATACTATATAAATTTGGTATCGCTGTCATCGTACTGACTCATAGAATACAGGTAACATGTCATTTTTACCACTTAGTGAATGCTGTAAAAATGAGACCCATACAAAATTGGCACAAATGCATTTTTCCAGAGCTAACAAATGCGAAACAAATGTTGACATGAACAATACAATCGTAAAGTTGAAACCAATATAGTGTGGAATAATATTATGTGGTAAGTTGGGGAGGGAAACAAGAAGGGGGTGGAGTGGGACAAGGGGGAGAATATAAAGGAGTATGTAGTGTAAGTTAAGACATGTGGCATGTTGTCTGTCTATGGAGAGATCTGAGTGGCAGACCTGTAATAGAAAACATTACAATATAGTACAAAAATA
This sequence comes from Leptodactylus fallax, assembly GCA_947044405.1. Taxonomy (NCBI): domain Eukaryota; kingdom Metazoa; phylum Chordata; class Amphibia; order Anura; family Leptodactylidae; genus Leptodactylus; species Leptodactylus fallax. The sequence goes on along the minus strand of CAMRHE010000062.1, from coordinate 1,184,725 downwards.
ATACAACATGATACAAGTTGCAAGTGTTTTTAAGTGGAAGAGGTTAGACATTGTGTATGGTCATATTTCCAGTGGGTCTATATCTAGAGAAATTTTCTCCTCATACCAGTTCTTCCAGTCAACAGAGTGTTTTAACTTCATTTGCACAGTGATATTTGGAAGGAATCTCTGAATTTCTCCAATTTAATGGTATCAGGAGCTTCTGTGCCATACAGTGCTGGCCAAAAGTATTGGCACCCCTGCAATTCTGTCAGATAATACTTAATTTCTTCCAGAAAATGATTGCAATCACAAATGCTTTGGTAATAATATCTTCATTTAATTTGTCGTCAATGGAAAACCACAAAAAGAATTGTCAAAAAGCCAAATTGGATATAATTCCACACCAAACATAAAAAAGAGGGTGGACAAAAGTATTGACACCCTTTGAAAAATCATGTGATGCTTCTCTAATTTGTGTAATTAACAGCACCTGTTACTTACCTGTGGCACATAACAGGTGGTAGCAATAACTAAATCACATTTGCAGCCAGTTGAAATGGATTAAAGTTGACTCAACCTCTGTCCTGTGTCCTTGTGTGTACCACATTGAGCATGGAGAAAAGAAAGAAGACCAAAGAACTGTCTGAGGACTTGAGAAGCAAAATTGTGAGCAAGCATGAGCAATCTCAAGGCTACAAGTCCATCTCCAAAGACCTGAATGTTCCTGTGTCTACCGTGCACAGTGTCATCAAGAAGTTTAAAGCCCATGGCACTGTGGCTAACCTCCCTAGATGTGGACGGAAAAGAAAAATTGACGAGAAATTTCAATGAAAGATTGTGCGGATGGTGGCTAAAGAACCTCGACTAACATCCAAACAAGTTCTAGCTGCCCTGCAGTCCGAGGGTACAACAGTGTCAACCCGTACTATCCGTCGGCGTCTGAATGAAAAGGGACTCTATGGTAGGATACCCAGGAAGACCCCACTTCTGACCCAGAGACATAAAAAAGCCAGGCTGGAGTTTGCCAAAACTTACCTGAGAAAGCCAAAAACTTTTTGGAAGAATGTTCTCTGGTCAGATGAGACAAAAGTAGAGCTTTTTGGGAAAAGGCATCAACATAGAGTTTACAGGAAAAAAAAGAGGCCTTCAAAGAAAAGAACACGGTCCCTACAGTCAAACATGGCGGAGGTTCCCTGATGTTTTGGGGTTGCTTTGCTGCCTCTGGCACTGGACTGCTTGACTGTGTGCATGGCATTATGAAGTCTGAAGACTACCAACAAATTTTGCAGCATAATGTAGGGCCCAGTGTGAGAAAGCTGGGTCTCCCTCAGAGGTCATGAGTCTTCCAGCAGGACAATGACCCAAAACACACTTCAAAAAGCACTAGAAAATGGTTTGAGAGAAAGCACTGGAGACTTCTAAAGTGGCCAGCAATGAGTCCAGACCTGAATCCCATAGAACACCTGTGGAGAGATCTCAAAATGGCAGTTTGGAGAAGGCACCCTTCAAATCTCAGGGACCTGGAGAAATTGGCCAAAGAAGAATGGTCTAAAATTCCAGCAGAGCATTGTAAGAAACTCATTGATGGTTACCGGAAGCGGTTGGTCGCAGTTATTTTGTCTAAAGGTTGTGCTACCAAGTATTAGGCTGAGGGTGCCAATACTTTTGTCCGGCCCATTTTTGGAGTTTTGTGTAAAATGATCAATGATTTGACTTTTTTTTTCATTCTCTTTTGTGTTTTTTCATTGCAAGCAAAATAAATGAAGATATTATTACCAAAGCATTTGTGATTGCAATCATTTTCTGGAAGAAATTGAGTATTATCTGACAGAATTGCAGGGGTGCCAATACTTTTGGCCAGCACTGTATGTAGTATTGTGATCAGATCTATTTTAATGGATAAAATTGGATTTGGTTTCCATAATAGTATGAGACAAGACTTGTTGGGAATGTTAGACAAACTTTAAGACTGACCCCCATTGTAAGGAAATCGCTAGAGGAGCGATTGCCCAGTAGCTGCTGGAGAACTTTGGGCGGTAGGGGCACAACAAGACAGTGGACCCTAAGCTGAATCCCCCCACTGTCCCTGGCTAACTTGCCTGATCTTTCCTAGGCAACAGCCAGCAACCAGTCGACAGTCCCTGCTTACAATAAGTGATAACACAGAATGCAGACAGGACACACAACAATAAAGGGAGGTCAGCTAGCCAAGGGGTCGGTAACAAACGAGCAATGTAGTACAAAATCACAATCCAAGAGAAAAGTCAAAGGTAAGCCAGTGGTCAGGAAATCAGAAAAACAGGTAACAAAGAACATGGAGTATAGCCAGTAAGCGTAATGCAATAGCAGGCACCAATGGGAAAGTGAGAAAACAATAAATAGGGAGGAAGAACCTGCCCCAGACTTGATAGGAGGACAGGCTGTCAATCACTAAGGTAAGGCTAAAGTTAACTCTTAGTGGATCAGGGGGAAAGCAAGGTGAAGGAGAAGGGTGTGGTGGAAAATCAATTAAGGAGGTGAGGGAATAGGACAGTGTTCAGACAATACAAGAAAAACCCAAAGGAAGGAACCACAACCGGACACACCTCCTGCACCGCAGCATGCGCCCGGAGTATGGTTCCAAAGCCCGGACAGGCAAGGATGTTACACCCATGTTGCAGAAATGCAGCTTTTTTATTGCAGATTCTGCTGTGGTTTTTTTGAGCCAAAGCCAGGTGTGGATTGAGTAGAATGTAAAAGTATAAGAGCTTCCTCTATATTTCCCATTCCTTTTGTAGCCATTGTTGGCTTTGGCTCAAAAAAACGCAGCAAAATCTGGAACAAAAAAAACCTGTGTTTCCGCAACGTGGGGCCTCAGCCTAAAGGGGTTTTCTGGGCTAAAAATACGCATGACTGGTTCTAAAAACAGGTCAATAATATCAGATAATATCAGCAGCTGATAACACAGTGAATGGAGCTGGAAAGAGACAGCTCTCTGCACAGTGGCCATAGCATGTACTTCAGCTCAGCTCCTATTCCCTTGAATGGGAACTAAGCTGCAGTGACTCAGTTCTGCCACTACACAGAGAACAGCGCTGTCTGCTTCCTGCTCTGTGTATCAGCTCCTGAGAACAGCTGATCGTGGGGGTGTCATGTGTTGGACCCTCACAGATATTTTGTTAACGATTATTGATGACCTATCCTCAGATAGGTCTTCCATCTTTTTAGCCAGGAAACCTCTTTAATAACATTAATTATAGAGAAGTAAGTAATCCCGATTCAGGGGGAACTGTCACCAAATTTAAAACATTGTGCCAACACCTGTCTGGCATTTCCAAAATACCTGTAGGAATACAAGTTTTGTCACCAGCTTATATGAATTTTCAGTAGCTCTGGAGCACATTGAGAATCCATGTGAGTTCACCACTATGACTTTGAGATCAGGTTCTGTGAACGTTGTCTATAATTCCATTTCCCATTTATAAATGTATTCAGGTTTGCCACCTGCATTCAGAGAAAGGAGGAACTTATACAGAGTGGATAAAGTGCACTTCGGTGTAGCCAGTTGGTTTACTAGCCAAGTAGTTGTGTAAGAAATAGTATGTATGAATGATAGCTACGATGATAGATCTCTCTCTGGTATGAGAGAGGAAAATTGCCTGATTCCTTTTTACGAGGTGGGGATAGTGGTCTCACCAAAAGATAGTAAAGATGCTCAGTTGTCGGTCTCTTACAGACCGGTGTCCCTTCTCTTCTTGCACAATGTTGTATTGTTATTATATTGTTATTTGAACTTCTCATCTACTTGCAATGATTGTATTGTGAATGATTTGTGTGAACCTCAATAAATGTTGTTTAATTAAAAAAAAATAAAAATAAAAATTAGTATGTATCTTGATATATCTCTTACAGGTGGTATGAAAATCCTGGATTTGTATCAAGTCTGTGAGGGTTAAACCCATTTTCCTAAAAAGGAGAGAGGTGGTTAATGACATGTCTGGTGCAAAGAATGATGAAAGTGTCAGGTGCTAGAGACAGCTTCAGAAATGTGTGTATATTGTCATTTGTGGGGTGACATAATACAGAATTAGGTAATTTAGGTCTGGAATCAGAAGGGAGGAGGTAAAATCTATTAATATGCCAGACTAGAGGAGACCCATGTTTAAAAAAAAAATGGAAAGACTAACTTTAACTATGATGCAAAAGTTACAATGCAAGATAACTGCTGCTGTTACACTCTGCTGTTCATTGCTTTTTTAAGACTGCATCTACGTTGTGCCAGTCACTGCACTGGTTGCCCATTCACCACAGAATACAATATAAAATTATCGCATTCACCAATAAATCCATCCAAAGCGCTGCACCTCCCTACATCTCCTCCCTCGTCACTGTCTACCATCCTAACCATCCTCTTTGTTCTCTCAATGAACTTAAGACTTGTATACTATGTAATCTGAACATTCCACTCCTGTCTGCAAAACTTTTCTCGAGCTTCACCGATACTGTAGAATGCTCTACCCCAGGCAATCAGATTAATACCCAACTACGACAGCTTCAAAACTGCCCTAAAATCACATCTGTTTAGGAGGGCTTATTTTTTGAGTTATGAGTTGTAGTTTTAGTTGGCACCATTTTTGAGTTCATATTTTTGATTAGTTTATACTCACATTTTTGAATTTGCATTTTGTTTTCATGGCATTCACTCGCCATTAAAAATCATGTTGTCTGATGTGTCATTAAGATTATATTGTTACCATATTTACGCTAGGTTCACACCTGCGTTGGGGTTTCTATTTGAACGGCTCCCACGAACAGAAACCTAATCTCCTTAAAAAAGCGGTTACCTGTAGAAACCTGCGGACCCCTTTATAGTCTATGAGTTTTCTGCCCAATTTCTGCCTCAAAAATGCGGAATGAAAATTTCTGCTTGCAGGACTTTTCTCTCCACATTTTTAAAGCGGAATGGGCAATGGAATCCCCAAGTGGAGAACAGGCACAGGTGTGAACCTAGCCTTATATTGGTTTTATTATGTTTTACTGCTTTTACTAAATAGAAGTCAATTTTTCTATAATAAAAGTTTTGCCTGGGGGCACTGTATTCTGTTTTGTTCATGGAGTCTTGAACTTGGGATACTTCTGTCTTGCAGTATATTGTACATAAGCTCCCTATGTGTTACAGGGAAAGGCAGCTAGGAGGCTGTTGATTGACATACTGGCGTCATGGCACACCTTGGACCCTGAAATCTCATTGCAGGGGACCCAAGGGGGTGAAGGGGTGGGGGAGATCCCCTAACCACTTAGATGCTGTGATCTCTATTGGTCACGGAATCTGAGGGGTTAAGCAGCAAGAGTCAGAGCATTTTCCGGCTCCTGCAGCTAGCACTAGATCTCGGCTATGTAATACAGCTGAGACCCGGAAATCATATAGCAGACACAGCTCCTGTGCTACAGCTCTGTGCCGTACTATTACGACGCTGAGTGTTAACTATACCCTCAGCGCCACGTAATATTCTTGTGCAGAGCGTTAAGAGGTTAATGTCAGCTGAATCAGCAGGCCTTGCTGACAATCTAATGTGCATGGCAGGAGGAAGAACCTCTTGACTTTCCCCCATGTCAGGCAGGAGAAGAGTGGGTACTTGGATTTCATAAATGCCTAATGCATTTTTCTTGAAGGAGACAAGTCTCTGCCATGGGTGTCTGGCAGCAGCTTACTCTCCTCCCCCTATTTATGACACCCACACATTTCACTGAAAGCTATCTAATGTGTATAGCCAACTTAAGGCTCCGTAGTCATCTATCCTATTACTTGTTGTTACACAGAATTAGAACTATATACAAGAGATAATCTCTTTAATCATTTTGCTAGTTGTTGCCAGAACCCTACCTCATCTGACACATCTTTAATGTTGATAGTATCCTAGTACACTACCTTTACAAACAATAGAGATGTAATATATGGCCTCCTTACAAGCTTCGATCTTTCTTGTGGGTGAAGCATGTAGCAAACATTTTGTATTTTCCTGAGTAAACAAACCTTCAATGCCAGCAACGGGAAATTTATAGTCATTTCCTTGTTCTACAGTATATAATCCGGGATTGTTCTTTTACTTTGATTTACTCTACCCTTTAGCTGGAGGTATCGTATGGTGCTGTTTGTTTTATGAGCCGTATTCTAAAATCTTCTAGAAGGTAAGTAACACTATATGTAAGTAACTCTATCTATCTATCTATCTATCTATCTATCTATCTATCTATCTATCCGTCCTTTTGTTGTTTTTACTTCTTTTGATAATAGTATTTTTTGACTTTGTATCCAGTCCAGCCAATGTGTACAATGTATCCATTGCTCAGGTATGTGGACAGGATTAGGTCTGCATTATTTTTCATCCACTACATATAAACAAAAAGGTTTTCACCCACTAACAGTAGAGATGTTACATATGGGGCAAAATGAAACAAGTGAAACACATCATTAGGTGGTGCCAATATATTTATGATTAGAAGGGTTATGATTTCTGGGACCCCACTAACCCTGAAGACGAAGGAGAACAGTTCTATCATGGCACTGCATCCACTTCACTGTGTGTCCCCTGCACAGCAGGCACCTGACTGCAGAGCAGCCTCATTCAAGTGTGCAGGGAAAAATGAGATAAAGGCACCGCACTACACTAGTACTGGTTCACCTTTATTTTTAGGATCTGTGGTGGTTCCAGTGACCAGTCCATGATGATAAAGTGATGGGCTAGCAATATACCATTACTTTATGGGATTAGAGAACCTCTTTCACTATTTCATGTACAGTATATTGTATCACTGTACTAATTCCTTTTCTCATCTACTTTCTAATTTATGAATATTGTTTTTCAGAATTAACTGAAAATAAAATACAAAACAACGATGTTATAATATGTATTGTTATTATTTTATTGTATTATATAACTATACAAACTTAATGTCCAGACTCCTGGGGAAAATAGGCATAGCAAAAAGTCACATTCCAATACATACACAGATACCATAAGTCCATGTATTTTTTATTTTATCCCCATCCCACTTCCCTGTAGACCCCTTCCTTATCCCATCATGAGTAAGAACACTGGATTTGGTTAACAATTTTACATTTTACATTTGAGGTACTCCTGTTTATATTTCCATACATACTTTGCTGAAGAAATATTAAATGCACAGTTTTTGTGCCTTGTATGACAAGTGGGCAGGGTTTACTGAAAAAGGGCTGTTAAGATTCAATAGTGTGCACTACAAATGCATTAAAATGTTTAAGCATTGTTTTGTCAGCCACTAGGTAAATTTATAGGGGGTGTGAATTTAGACTAGTCTAATAATTAACCAGATTTATCGTCCAGCATCAGGCACTGTGATACATCTGGTACAGTTTAAGACTGTCTGGTCTACATTTGAATTGTGTAAAATGTAGACAGTATTAGTAAATCTGCCCCAATATATATGATTTATTATTTTTAGAACTACCATGATATTTTCCATTTATTTGTGCCCAAGAAAGATCTGTTTTCAAAACCCACCCTCTTCCATTTATCTACAGGACCTTCTGACATTGCTATATCATTGAAGTGAGTAAACATTTATATCACTTTTGTAATAATATCTTGGCATTCTCAATCTCCTTTGATGTCTACATTTCTACTTTGCCCTTGGCCAAGGATTCAAGACACTGCTTCAGCTAGATATAGGAAGATGTCTTTGTTACACCTTAGTATTTTTTGTGCTCCTTGAATTTCATCAATGATCTATATTCAATCACATAGAACTATTCGACCAGCATTAAATTATTCTACAGAGTCTGTAGTTTGAAGGGAGAATAATAGAAGATCATCTCAGCCTGATCGGGTTCTCTGATCTCCTATAGATTTTAGCATTTTATTAACAAGTGTAAATCTGAAGACAGTCCCTTGACTCTGAGACCACACATTGCGGAAAGGGTGCGTTTTTGTTGCAAATTTTGCTGTGTTTTTTAAAGCCAAAACTAGAGACTTTAGCGGGAGGAAGAAGTATAAATTGAGAGACAAATGTTATTGTTTTAAATAATGAAAAGTTCTATATTATGCATGGCTGGTTACAGTAATCGGACATCTGCCTGGTAACAATCTTTGCCCCTGTGTGTCCATCACATGTCCATGGACTGTATATCACATGACCATGGACTGAGTTTATTCACTGAGAGTAAGCAGAATGACGGCAAGCAGAGATCTATAAAACCACGAGGAATTAATACAAAATGTATATTGGAAAATTGTATAACTTTACATTATTCAAACAATAAAATATGTCGTTTAATATTTGCCTGAAACTGGAAAACCCCTTTAACTACTTTTACCATTTTGATGGTCACTTTCAATGATACTGCAGCCATTAGAATGAAAAGGAAAGAGCTGCGCTACCATTCTGGGTCACTGCACAGTGGACAGAGTGCTGCTATTTCTGGTGCTGCTGTTGGCCAGTTGATGCAGCTGATCAGTGGGGGTGCTGGTAGTCAGACCCCTGCAGAGTTGATATTGATGACCTATCCTAAATTATTGAAAACCACTTTAGGCTAAGGCCCCATTTAGTGGGCTGCAGCAAAAAACAGCGGTGGCAACACATCATGGTTTTTCCCACTGCACTTTTCACAGAAAGTCTGCAGAAGTTTCCTCTGCAGACTTTCTGCTTCCATTATACCTATAGGGAAACTGATTTCTAAAACCACAATGGTCTTATTTTTCTCCTGCGTTTTTTTCTGCAGTGTTTGCGCCACAGACAAACTGTGGCCTTTACACCACATGGGGCCCCGGCCTTAATTACAGAAAATGTGACTAACCCCTTCATACCTACTGGCAGTGTTAAGTTTATGTTAAATTGTTGTACTGATGCTGTAATTTACTTCAATTAACTGTATTATATTTGTACTTTTCAGTATCAACAGAGAATAAAATGCAAAAGAAAGGTATGTAATATTAATATTAATACAAGTTTGGTGTACATAACGTGCTCTTGTAATGTGTAATCTAGTATCTATCTATCTATCTATCTATCTATCTATCTATCTATCTATCTATCTATCTATCTATCTACAGTATCTATCTACTTACAGTGTCCATCCTAGTCAAAAGCATAGACAAGGACTGGAAACTTGACAATGCTGTACTTATTATTGTTATTATATTTCAATGTATTACCTAATATGTTCTGGTTTATCAGTTGTTATACCTGTGTAGGAAATGTCCCTATAAGTTTGATAAAATATGGTCAAGATGGATGGAGATGTCTGCGACTGCTACATGATTGGATGAACCTATGGGTGGGGGATGGCCAGGGGATGGTGTGAATGGTGTGTGACTGGATGTTATTATTATTATTGTTATTGGGTTTTTTATTGATACTGCAGTGGCCGCTTTTCAGCTTTTTATATATCATTATATTGCATTACATTGCCTTACACTATGTGTTGACTACCCTGTTGTATTCCCATATCTACTGTGCTACTGCAATGTTGAAAAGCATACATAAAACCTTTATTTTTATTTATTTATTTATTTTTAACAGAACAACAAAATCAGGCAGTGCAGAGTCAGCCTTTGCCTACAGGAGCTGTGTCCCCATGGACACCGGCACCAATGCCGAATCTAAGCTCCTCACAAGGATTGGACTACCTTAGCCAGGTAATTATTTCCTATAATATTGTTTTTTAGTCTGGCCTCCATGGAATGACTTTGAGAGGTACCCTGTATTGAAATTAAAGGATGGGGGCTTGAGCTGGTACCATATTGTACCTTGTACAATAATGCATTTCTGCAGCCTTACAGTTTCACATACTATTTCTTTACCCAGTTGAGATAAAGTATACCACACATCCAACAGGGAACAAGGCTATAGAAAATGAGATGTGTATACAGGGTAATTTGATCAGAATTCAGTTTAACGCTAAGGTCCCATGTTATGGAAAAAAAAAGCTGCATTTTACAGTGCCAGCAACGTGAATGAGATTTTGGTTAACCTCATCTACAAATTGCAGAAAAAAACAGCAAGCATTTTCCCTATAGATTTGTTAAGGGATGAAAAGCGCTGCAAAAAAAGACATGATGCATTTTTGCTTTGTCTTTTTCCACTGCTTTTTTTTAGCTGCAGTTGCTATGTGGGCCTTTGCCTAAATAAGTGTTTATGAGCTTTCAGAAGAGCTGACATAAGGCTCTATTCACACAACTGCTGTCTGTCATCCACAAAAAGGTAGTGGTTCCATTTTCATTGACGTGATTCTTGCATTGATAGTCACTTTTTGGAGATTTATCAATTCCTCTAAGCCAGTTTTCTTGCATAGGGGGATGATATTGTGGTGAGACAACTCCTGTTCTGCACCACACTCACTGCATAATGTAAATGTGGGTGCAGTGGGGCAGGTGGGGGATGTATCAGCCTGCCTGACATATTTATTATAACTCAGGCCAGTTTTCTTATGTGAGTTATAATGGAAATCTACGCCAGTTCCTAACTTTTGTAGATCTCAATTCTGGCAAAGCCTCTTCATAAATCACTTGTTCCCTGTGCCAGTCTCTTATTAAGACGGGTGTACAATAAATCTGACGAGCTAAACAAGACAAAGCAGCCTGCAATGAATGTGAAAGGGAACTACAGGTGCATTTCAATAAATTAGAATATCTTTGAAATGTTTATTTAGTTCAGTAATTAAATTAAAAAAGTGACCTCCTATATTTTCTAGATTCTTTACACACAGAGTGTTCTATTACAAGTGTTTTATTTCTGTAAATGTTGATGGATTACAGGTAATGAAAACCCAAATCTAAGAAAATTAGAATATTGTAAAAAAGTATTGTATTGTATTGTAAATTCAGTGTGTCACCTGCCAAGGTTTCCTAAGCCTTTAAATGGTCCCTCAGTCTGGTTCAGTAGGACACACAATCATGGAAGACGCTGATTATGGATTGTATTACTGAATTACTGAACTGAATGAACGTTTCAAAGATATTCTAATTTATTGAGACGCACCTGTAGTTAACAGGTTTGGGTCTCCTAAACAAGTGTCATGTTCTTATGCTGCTGAGCATTAAGACCTCAAACCTAGTAAATGTATTGCCATCTTCTGTTGTTACTGAGATTTAGTACTTTTAATCTGCCATGTTTCCCAGTGTATACGCATTGCACTAACCAAGGACAGTATGATTCTCTACATAGTGCAGTGACATGAGATGTACTGTCCTTGGCTGCAATGGCTCAATGCAAGCTGCAAATGACAGACGGTAAATAATTTTTGATAAACAATTATTAGAAAATAAGTACAATTTAATTAAAAAAAATGCATTTAAAGGTATCAAAGCATGTAACTGTAAATTTCACTTTATGTCCTATATGTCCTCAATTATTTTTCAGTAGAGTAAGCATTGTCCTGCATGAATATCATGTAATTCTCATGGTTTACCTGGGTATTGCTGATCTCTCCTAAGACTTCTGGTGCTTGAAAGTTTCTCCAAAAATCTGTCGATAATCATTCCAAAAATGGTCCACCTAACATTATTAACCATAGCAATTTATATAATTAGCGTTTTGTGTTTGAGTTCAGTGGCTCAGGTCTCCAGTCGTTTTTGGGACAAACAAGTTTGGTGCGAACCACACTTTAAATTGGCTTAAAACATAGTGTATAACACTGTCAGGGCTCCTAGGAACTTATCTATCCAATTTTTAGCTCTCTAAGGCAAACACACAAGTTATTTCAAAGTAAAAAAGTCTCTTCAAACCCTAAATAAAAATAAAAAAAATAAAAAAAAACATTCATATTCACCTTCATTTACCTCTCTTAGGCCTCCTCACGGCATCTCGCACTTTCCTTGTCATGCCCAGCGATCTTTTGTGATGTCATAAGCCTGGGTGTCACAGCCGAGGCCTGTGATTGGGCCACTAGCGGTCACATGGGCACTCTGAGAGTCATGATGTAGTGACACTCAGTATTCCCAGGTTACTGCTCAGCGCCAAGGCCAGCTCCAGGTTTGTGTGGGCCTTTGGGCAACAGAATCTCAGTGGCCCCCTTTTGTAGCAACTCATGCGCACCACAGCAAAAAAACATTTGAAATTGGATGTTTTTTGCTGAAGTGGATCTACTGTAATGGTCTGTTAAACAGTCCATTCCATACAAGTAGATAGAACCTGTTCAGACACTGGACAGTAAAGAGGAATTTGAGGTGAACATCTGACTCAAATTCCTCCTTATTTTCTGCCCTTGGCTCATGGTGGTGGAATGACAATGCAGAGCATAAGTATTCCATTGTGGCTTTCCACCAGCTGAATCAGTTGCAGAATCCGTGGCAAGATTGAGCAAAACGTTTTTTTTTTTTCCAGCATCCTGCTCAAATTGTTTTCAAAGGGAGGCAGCATGAGGGAAGAATCTGTCGCTGATTTGGTGGCGAAATCCGCCGCAAAATCAGCGCCAGTTTTCACCATGTGAACAGGGTCTAATACTGTTAACAGTGCAATGAATGCTTTCATCTGTATTATGTCCCATAGCGGCCTCTGCACACAGTATAATGTCCCAAAGCAGCCCTTTCTCACAGTATAATTTCCCATAGTGGCCCCTTCACACAGTATAATTTCCCATAGTGGCCCCTTAACACAATATCATTTCTCATACTGACCCCTGCAAACAGTATAATGTCCCATAGCGGCCCCTCCACACAGTATAATATCCCTGTAAGGTAAGAGCCCCAGATATGTATTTCTTGTACTACTACTCGCTCATATTGTGTAGTTTCTGTCTGTTATCAGCCATTTGGTCATAGGCTTGAGGAATGTGGTCTGTGGACTCTGTAATCAACAATCCTTTGATCCCCAGAGAGTCACTGACACAGGCCTTTGTTTACATAACAGTGCTACACTCATTAACACGGCAGGGGGACCTGCAGAAAGGGTGTGCTGGGAGGGCTCTCTGCACACAGTCCACAGACAAGATGGACCCAGCTACACATCAAAAGAATTATGGTTTTATGACAATATCTGCCCTGGGGAACCTCTCAGTCACTCAGACACTGATCTCCTTACACAAAGGGGATTTGGGTGTCATTCTTGGTGTCTACACGATGGGGATCTCACCAAGAAGACCTCTTGCTTTACAATACAGACACCCAGCAAGGAGGTATGAAAAATTCTGGTTCTGAGATGAAAGGCTGGGGGGGGGCAGGACTTTTTGGTGACATCACTTAAGGGAGGAGGCCTTTTTAGTTAAAAGTTCTCAGACCAGGAAGAGGGGAGCTTTTATCTTTGCTATCCTGGAAGAGATTTGAGGGCAGGTCATGGTGGAGACTTCAACCATGTCGCCTAACCATGCAGCCTAGCATTGAGGCCTGAGACTCTTTGTTATCTTGGAAAAGATGTGACCGCATGTAGCTCACCTGCTCTGTAACTTGTTTAAGGAAGAATCCTGAAGCCTACCACATGGACTCAGAGAAAAAGACTATCTACTTGTTCTGGTATTTTTCTATCTTTTATTTCCCTTTTTATTTTGTTGTGCTGTATTTTACTTTTATCCATATTTTGCTTGATAATTGATATATATTTCTGTATATGTTAATGCCTAGTACCGACCCACTGGGGTTTATAAATATATAACATTTAGAAAGCTCGTTTCATATTATCCTATAAACCCGGTCTACTCATGGTGTGTGAGTGGGTGGTTAAGAAGGAAGGTTGGTCGCAGTTGTGCCAGGTAGCGTGGCAAGGTGAGATCCTTCTCAGTGGTGTCAGAACACCCATTCTGTACCAGGTAGTGTGGCAAGGCGAGATCCTTCTCAGTGGTGGCAGCACACCCTTTCTGCAGGACCCCCTGCCATGTTAACGAGTGTAGCACTGCTATTTAAACAAAGGCCTGTGTTAGTGACTCTCTGGGGATCAAAGGGTTGTTGATTAGAGTCTACAGAACATATTCCTCAAGCCTATGACCAAATGGCTGATAACAGACAGGAACCACGCAATATGAGCAAGTAGTAGTACAAGAAATACATATCTGGGGCTCTTATCATCACAATCCCATAGTGGCCCCTCAACACAATATAATATCCTACAGTGGCCCCTTCACACAGTATAATGATCGGAGGCCCAGGGGAGGTGATCAAGCATAAAAAACAATGTTTCTCACCTCTCCTGGTGTCTTCAGCCCTCGTCAATGATGTCACGAACGTGGTTTATGCCAGCCTGAACCACGTGACGGCTGTGACGTCATTGAAGCGATTTGAAGACAGCAGGGATCACACCGGAGCCCTGGAGAGGTAAATAACATTTTTTTTTTGTTTCCTCACCTTCCCTGGGCCTCCGATCATTATACTCTGGGGTCTGAAGAGACCCCACAGCATAATACTAGCAGTTTTGGGGTTTCTCTACCAGGTAAAAGCATATTTAAAAAAAACAAAAAAAAACCAAAAAACTGCAGCAGCCGCAGTCAGTACCCGGCAGTCGAGTGGGTCCCGAGTTGTGCTGACACCAGCTCTACTCAGTGCTAAATACAGGCTGATGACGTCACAGAAGAGCGCCAGAATCCCAGGAGAGGTAATGGAAGGTGAGTCTCCACCTGTTTTACTCTGGGTCTGACTAGCCATTTTACTTCCCCTGAGACAAATCTCTATTTATTCAGTTTCGGAAAATAATTAAGAATTTGGAATGAACCTGGCTCATTACGAGCCGATTCGCCAATGTCTAATATATATCAATTAATATGTATTGTTAATTATAATTATCATTATTTTACCAGGTGTTTCAAGCTCTTCTGGTCCCTCACCCAGTCAGTTTTGACTTTCACCTGTATGTCGGCATGTTGGAGTTCCATACCACAACCACACTCTGACACTGCAGGGGAATGCCCTGTAGCAGGGAATCCCAGCAGGTGACAATGCAGGGGTTGCCCTGCAGGACACTCTTGCTGGGAATCCCCCAATCATTAAAAAAAAAAAAATACTTTATTCAATTTCTCATTAGGTCAATCCTGGGCCTGATGCAGACCCCCTAAGAGTTGAGCCATGGACATAACTCTGACTAAAAGCCTCAACAGTATTTTTTTCTTACATGCTTACTGTACTGATATATAGATAGATATTGTACATTGTAAGCTTGAAATATATTTGGTCTTTACAAGTTGCCTACATTTATTAATTAAAATGTTTCTAAATATGGTCATTCACTTTGGTATGTCCAGTTGTATATGATTAATGTCATGCCTGAATGTATTGAATTGAGCCAAAAAAATTTTCAGTTTATGGGGGAATTTGCTTTATAATCCTATAACCCTACATATGAACTTTGCTTTGCAGGTATCCCAAATGGTAGTGCAACTACAATTTAAATGTATGATGGGTGAGTAGTTTTCCGGACCTTATTACTTTTCCTGTAAAGTTAACAAGTACTATTATTTTTGCAACCATGCATTTGTAATTGTCAATGCCACCATTTTGGGGTAGATATAACTTTATTAACTTTTATTAACTCCCTTTGGAGAGAAAGGGAAAAAAGCAACAATTCTATTATATATTGCTTTTAACAGTTAAAATTTTGCACTGTTCACTGTGCAGCATATATAACATATGACTTACAGTGGGGAAAAAAGTATTTAGTCAGCCACCAATTGTGCAAGTTCTCCCACTTAAAAAGATGAGAGAGTCCTGTAATTGTCATCATAGGTAGACCTCAACTATGAGAAACAAAATGAGAAAAGAAATCCAGAAAATCACATTGTCTGATTTTTAAAGAATTTATTTGCAAATTATGGTGGAAAATAAGTATTTGGTCAATAACAAAAGTTCATCTCAATACTTTGTTACTGTATATATCCTTTGTTGGCAATGACAGAGATCAAACGTTTTCTGTAAGTCTTCACAAGGTTGGCACACACTGTTGCTGGTATGTTGGCCCATTCCTCCATGCAGATCTCCTCTAGAGCAGTTATGTTTTGGGGCTGTCGCTGGGCAACACAGACTTTCAACTCCCTCCAAAGGTTTCCTATGGGGTTGAGATCTGGAGACTGGCTAGGCCACTCCAGGACCTTGAAATACTTCTTACGAAGCCACTCCTTCGTTGCCCTGGCGGTGTGCTTGGGATCATTGTCATGCTGAAAGACCCAGCCACGTTTCATCTTCAATGCCCTTGCTGACGGAAGGAGGTTTGCACTTAAAATCTCACGATACATGGCCCCATTCATTCTTTCATGTACATGGATCAGTTGTCCTGGTCCCTTTGCAGAGAAACAGCCCCAAAGCATGATGATGCCACCCCCATGCTTCACAGTAGGTATGGTGTTCTTTGGATGCAACTCAGTATTCACTTTCCTCCAAACACGACGAGTTGTGTTTCTACCAAACAGTTCTGCTTTGGTTTCATCTGACCATATGACATTCTCCCAATACTCTTCTGGAACATCCAAATGCTCTCTAGCAAACTTCAGACGGGCCCGGATATGTACTGGCTTAAGCAGGGGGACACGTCTGGCACTGCAGGATCTGAGTCCCTGGCGGCGTAGTGTGTTATTGACGGTAGCCTTTGTTACGTTAGTCTCAGCTTTCTGCAGGTCATTCACTAGGTCCCCCCGTGTGGTTCTGAGATTTTTGCTCACCGTTCTTGTGATCATTTTGACCCCACGGGGTGAGATCTTGCGTGGAGCCCCTGATCGAGGGAAATTATCAGTGGTCTTGTATGTCTTCCATTTTCTAATTATTGCTCCCACAGTTGATTTCTTCACACCAAGCTGCTTGCCTATTACAGATTCAGTCTTCCCAGCCTGGTGCAGGTCTACAGTTTTGTTTCTGGTGTCCTTCCACAGCTCTTTGGTCTTCACCATAGTGGAGTTTGGAGTGTGACTGTTTGAGGTTGTGGACAGGTGTCTTTTATACTGATAACAATGTCAAACAGGTGCCATTACTACAGGTAATGAGTGGAGGACAGAGGAGCCTCTTAAAGAAGTTACAGGTCTGTGAGAGCCAGAAATCTTGCTTGTTTGTAGGTGACCAAATGCTTCTTTTCCACCATAATTTGCAAATAAATTCTTAAAAAATCAGACAATGTGATTTTCTAGATATGTTTTCTCATTTTGTCTGTCATAGATGAGGTCTACCTATGATGTCAATTATAGGCCTCTCTCATCTTTATAAGTGGGAGAACTTGCACAATTGGTGGCTGACTAAATATTTTTTTTTCCCCACTGTATATTATTTGGATACGTATGTTTACAGGGATAGCACACCGTTCTTTTTTTTATTTTTTTGTGTTTCCTCATTAGAAGACCTATAACATTCTTTATTTTTTCATCCACAAAAAAGCTGAGAGCTGAATTTCCCCATTGTTCACTGAATTTCCCCATTGTGGGACTATTAAAGGACTATTATTATTATTATTATTTATTGGTACCATTTTAGGACATACAGTCAAGAGTGGGCACCCCAAAAAACATTTAGCTAAAATTGGGGTGCAAACCACAGAAACAAAACTGAGCCAGAGCAGACGAGCAACGCGCAACACCAAATTGACTGGATTTGGGCCCACATTTAGATTGAACCCACATTTTCGCTCGACACAATGGTGAACCCCTGAGTTGCCACCGGGCCACTGAGGGGGGCCCGGCCCTGCCCCGGGGGCCGCCCAAACAACCCATCGACGTACTGTGCGGGGGGAAGTTGCGGTTACCTGCGCCCTGGGGGGGTGCGGGGTTAGCCCAGGGGGCGATATCAGGGGGTGTGGTTCCCCGGCTGCCTTGCTGCGTGGTCTGGCGGTACTCGCCTTTGCGGGGCTGTTGGGGGTTCGGGCCTTTCTGGCGCCCGGTCGCCTGGGTCCTTTGGCGCCGTTCTTTTGGGGGTCCTGGTTGTGTTGGTTGTTGTGGTTTTGGGTTCCGCCGCCTTGCCCCTGTTTGGTGGGGTTCCATCATGCTTTGGGGCTGTGTGGCTGCCGGCCTGGGTTGTTGTTGGGGTGTGGCCGTCGGTCTTGGTGTGTCGTGCTTTGGTTCGCGTGGTTTTCAGGACTGTCCAACACAGCCAATCTTCAGTCTGGGGCTTCTGTTCTGTGGCCCCGCCCCGCCTGTTTTGCCTGGGTTTTGCGGGTGTCCTGCTCGCGCCTTCTGCTGGTTGTTTTGTGGGTGGTTACCTTCATCCAGGTCCGGTGTTGTCGGCTGGGTGTTTTGGTGGTTCTTTTGTCTTTTCTGTTGGGTGCCCCTTTGCCGGCTTTGGTTTGCTTTGCTTTTCTGTTGTCCTCTTCTCCTGTTTCTGTCGTTTGTTTTGTGGCGTTCCCCTTGTTTTGTTTGGGTCTTTTCTTGCTGTTATGACTTTTTGATCACTCCTTTTTTGGGAAGCAGGGCAAAAAAACAGCAATTCTGTCATTGTCTTTTCATTTTTTTATATACATTATTTTTATAGCATTCAGTGTGTGGGAGAAATAGCACATTTGTTTTATAGTATGGATTGTTTCAGTCTCCATCTTAATAGGTGTGCAAAGATAGCAGACCTGGGGGACTTTTTTAGGCCCTTTAGCATTACATGCATCGGCAACCTGCAATCACATTGGTGGGGAAGGCTATTTGAAGGGTGTAGCATCTATGCTGAAAAAGTCCATTAATTTCGCAGCATAGTCCAGCTTCAAACCATAATCCATGTGGAAACAGGTATGGTTTGAGTGTGATCATATGCCAGCAATGACATTTGTTTGAAAAAGGAGGTGGGTGGTTCACCAAAATGTGGATGGTAGCATATGGTCATGCTTCCAAGACCTTTGTAGACCTAGTCCCATGTAGATGTTGGAGTTAGAATTGATGGGCTTTTTGAATGTACAGGGCACAGGACATTGTCGCTTCTAATATTTGCATCATCCCATGTCTCTCCAGAAATGTTGCTTGATTTGTAAATGACTCGGAATCACCAGCAGTAAATGATTCTTGGAAAAGGCTGACTTTAATACACACAGGAATCTATTTGCCATGAATAAAATAAAAGACAACTTAGTCCCGGAGCAATAAAAAACAAATCCATATAGTAGGATATTCACAAACCATAAATCCCATATAGCTTGTATTCCCATTAAAAGTCTTATTGGGGATATGGCAGCCCTCTAATATTTGAACAAGACAGAGTGTAGGATGCTAGAAGTCAATTACTAGATCACATTGAATAAGTAAACAATCAAAATGGTTTGCTTTGCTTCTGTCTTTCGAGACTATATAGAAACCAACTGGAGTTTTTTTAAGCCAAGGTTTCATTAAATTTATACGTCACAGATGGTGAAAGGAATACCCAAAGGGAAATATTAGGATCACAGAAGTAGGTTCCTACGATATTCTCAATAAATTAAAATATAACTTTTATTAACACAATAAAAACATAGGACAGACGTCAACTAAACATATAGTATAGGGAATATCTCATCTATCCCAAAGATAAAAAATGGATTTCCCTATAAAAAAGGCCCCTTATCCATAACCCCAGATAGATAAGACAGCAATATATAAACTGATGAAAAACTTATACATCCAAATTGTGAGAGGATGAGTATCAAAAATAGGATTGTTTATACCATCTCCAAACACTATCTGAGCCAGGAAAATGGGGAACTGATAATTCTCCTCTCAGTAGATGTACTAGATATAAAGTAACATATATCCTGGTGTATGGTGTAACCAAAAGCCAGTGAGTTAACAGCGCATAAGGAGGTGAAAGATGTAGTCCAAACACAGCTAAATGGTATGGAGATATTATTTCGGCTCTCTCCCACTAGCTAGGGACATAAAACCACCCCACCCACTGCTGAAGTACACACCTATACCATCCACTATGTTAGCAGGTCAATACCTAGATATTACATAGATATTAAATAAATAAAGCATGCCGGGTCTGAACCTGCATAGTGTTACATAGGTAAATACATCTGCCAGTGACCTAGGTGAGACTAAGTACACACTTGCACTATTCACTATATTAACAGGTCAAGGCCTAGATCTTGTTAAATAGGTAAAACATAGCGGATCTAAACCTGCATAGTGTTCCATAAAAAAGTACATCTATCGATAGCCTAAATAAACTCAATGCGTTTCCCTTGCACTCAATATCAGCAAGTTCATCAGGAGTAGATATACAGTATGAGCGAGGAATAGTGCAGTAACAACCACAGTTCCCAGAGCCCTGATGGTGGGCTCCGGTACTTAGAATAGCCGACTTAGTCTCACCTAGGTCACTGACAGATGTATTTACCTATGGAACACTATGCAGGTTCAGACCCGCCATGCTTTATTTATTTAATATATATGTAATATCTAGGTATTGACCTGCTAACATAGTGGATGGTGTAGGTGTGTACTTCAGCAGTGGGTGGGGTGGTTTTATGTCCCTAGCGGGAGACAGCCGACATAATATCTCCATACCATTTAGCTGTGTTTGGACTACATCTTTCATCTCCTTATGCGCTGTTAACTCACTGGCTTTTGGTTACACCATACACCAGGATAGGACATCTGTCCTATGTTTTTATTGTGTTAATAAAAGTTATATTTTAATTTATTGAGAATATTGTAGGAACCTACTTCATTCAATTTATGTAGTTTAAAAAGGAGCTGTCACTAAGTACAAAATGTTAAATGCCATACATCATGTGATTGTCTCTGTGCACCCAACAATATGGTGCTTTCCTTTTTTAAATCCGTACACCCATTTAAAAGATATGGCCCCTGGAAGATTACATGTAAACTAACTCCATATGAGCGGGAACCTTCTGTATTTCTCTGAGAAACTAAAACGGTTCCCACCCACATGGAGAATTAGGGCAAGTTCTTACATAAGCTTCCAGGGGCCATATCTTTTGAATAAGTGGATGTATTTTAAAAAGAAAAACACCAACTTGTTTAGGGGGACAGAAAGAATCAAGTGACATATGGCATTTATCATTTTGTACTTGGTGACAGATCTTAATATAACTTCTGCTGTTCTTGCTGCCATGGCCAGGGCTGGAAAACAAGAAAGTTTATCACCCAGAATTTTCAGGGAATAATTTATATCATCAGTTGAGCATAGGATATGCAAAAGTGGTTCCATGTGGAAAGACATGGACAATAAGGACATTTTGCCTTTCGAAAAAGCATCCACTAATACGGCCATTAATTGGAGTGGCCTGGAACATACTGTATTGAGCTCAAGTCAAGGTTATGAATTTAAGCTCAGTTCCATATCTCTAGTGGATCCATGCACTAAAGTTCTGTAGACCTTTTACCCATTTTGTTCACATAAGCTACCACTGTGGGGTTGTCTGTGTATAAAAGGACTGGAGAAGCCAATGCTTGGAGACTTAATTTCGCAAATCTGAGTTCTATATTTTCCTGTTATGGCTCCTGCTTGAGAGAAAGCTCCACATTCTACTCGAGATGCATCTCATGTAATAATTATGTCTGGACTTTTCTGACAAATAGGACAAGGAAGATGGTGAGAGAGGACTATAATGCCCTCATCTCTTTCCTTACTGCTAGGAGTAGTTGGAAATTAGAATCACAAGATATTCTCCCCTTCAGAAGGTTGCTGAGGAAGAATTGCATCCAGTGACATTTGGTTGGGACTGTGTGGAGACCAGCATTCATGGCAATGGGTTTCCCAATCAAACTGGCCACCTCGCTTTGTGAGGTCAGTTGGTTATTTAGAATCAGTGTGAACTGATCCTCAAACGTCATTTTTCCTTTGGGACATTTCTGTGGTATGTAGACTGAAACCCAGGAAACCCAGACTTTGTAGGATTTAGAAATAACCTTTCTGTGTTTACTAAGAAACCTATCTCTGCTAGGAGATTCAAGAGGTTGCCTGTCTGGTCTGTAAGGTTGTTTACATCTTTGTGAAATAGAAGCATATCATCCAGGTAGATAAGACAAATAGTTCCAGTCAATCTTGTGTGAAATATTATAAGCTTCATTTCACACAAAAAGATGTATGGTACTTTTGATAGTCCAAACACCTTATCATTCCACTGGAAGAGTATCCCTTTCCATCAGAATGGTAATAGATGCCAATATCTATATAAACCATATGAAAAACGTCTTTTAGGTCTAACTTTAGGTCTAACTTTTTAGGTCTAACTTTATTAAGAACATATCTTTTTCCAGCAATTACTTTAAGGGAACATACTGTACATTCAGGACTGGCCTTATTGATCCATCAGAAATATACACTAGAAAAATGTGGCGTATATCCAGCCCTTTCCTCCTTGCATTTGCATATTGTGAAATAACTGAATAACTCAGCAACGGGGGCGCAAATTTTCATGGATTAAAGGTGTTACATTCAGGTGACCATGACCTATCTAACATTGTTGCTGTTTTAAAATGCTTCACCCTAGTGACAGATTCCATTAAAAATCCATTAACATCGTGATAGCACTTACAGTTTTTTTTTTCCAGAACCCTGAATGTGGCGTGTATTGGTAATCTCCTAATGAACTCCCATGTTCCTGGGAAGAAATACATATAGGGCTCGTTTCTTAGGTCTAAGCTGGGGAGCTATATTGGGATCCATAGGGTCAGAGATTCAGGAGGACTGGAGCTCACTGCCAGAAGTTGCATTTTCCAGTATTCCCTAGACATGGAGTTTTTATAACTTATGTAATATATGTAAAATTTAAGGGATCTTCCTGGCAAATTTTGATATTGATGACCTTGCCTGGAAAGCCACTATAACTTCTAGTCACATCCATTTACTTTTGTTTTTTATCTCCATTTTTCATTCTTGCCTTCCAAGACTGATATTATTTTATTTTTCTGTTGACATAGTCTCAAGAGGGATAGCTTTTGCAGGACAAGTTGTATCTTTGAACAGTAATAATGAATGCAATATTTAATGTATTGCAAAAATGTTTAATAAAATAATTTTTGCCAAGGATTCGGGGAAAAAAACACAATTCAATTATTGGGGAATTTAAATTTTATGCCATTCACTATGTGGCAAAAATGACATGTCGCATTTATTCTGTGGGCCAACACAAAAAGTAATATCAAATTGATATAGTTTTTGATATGTGTTACTTTAAAATAAAAATGAAAAAAAAAAAAATTTGTCACCTTATTCTCAGATCCATGACTTTTTATATTTTTGTGTACAGAACTGTGTTAGGACTTTTTTTTTTATCAATTTCACTGTAGTTTTCATAGCTACCATTTTAACCCTATAAAGAAGCAGGGTAGTTTGGTAGTTAAAGATTGGTGACTTTTTCATATTTTCTGCCTTCCAAAATTCATAATTTATTTTTTTGTCAACATAGCAACACATTATTTTTTGTGTTTTGTTTTTATAGCGTTCGTTCTGCATTAAAAATGACATGCCAACTTTGTCCAATGGGTCATTACGATTATGGTGATACCATATTTATATTGGTTTTATTATGTTTTGCCATTTTTTTTTAATTTTTTGTTGATGGAGCTTTGGGGGATCTTTTTTGTGGGGCAAGTTATAGTTTTAATTGGTACCATTTTCTGGTATATACATCTTCAGTGAAAGTGGCATGGGAGGTGCAAAGAAACGCCAGTTGCAACAATTTTTTTGGCAAATCTGAGGTTTGTGACATTTTTACACCCAAAATTTGGTATTGACATCAATTAGAAATCTGTCCCAATATGTCAGAGCAATATTGAGAAACAAATGTTATTGCTTATTTAATAAAAAGTGGACACACAGGTGACAATGTATAATGAGCTATGCACCTGTGTGTCCATCATTTGTCTATTTCACTTAGTCCCCTGTACCATATTGAGTGATGCAATATTTCTGTATTGCAGTACATATTTTCTTTATAAGTAATAGTACTTTTGATCAAATTTTATTCCATTGTCTTGAGGTGAGGTGACCAAAAAAGAGCAATTCTGATATTGTGATTTTTTTTTCTTAAAGCATTCACCTGGGTGGGACAAATAATAATAAATGTTACTAATTCAGACATGATTCAGGAGGATCGCTGTTAAAATAGCATGGTAGTGAATGTCCAACGACCCCTGGAAGCTATTGATGTCTATTAGTTTCAGTAATACTAGGAGAGAGGTATATAAAGAATATGTGAGATCTTTTTGGGAAATATAATCCCTTGAGAAATACTTGAAAAAATAAAATGGTCCCTGAGGGTCTCTGCATAAATCTTGTCTCGGCTAACAGATTAAGATCTTCATCTTCCTTACTTAACAAATAGGAAAAATAATCAATTGATGCATCTCTTATATTCATGCAAATTCAATGAGAGGAAGAGAAGTCCATCTATACCTCAATCACTTCAGAACTGCCGGAGACTATTGAAGCTGCACGCAAGTTCTCCAGCAGGCTTGAATTTGAGAGGAAAGAACTAACGTTGCAGGGGACAGTTGAGAAGTTCATAGCACACATTAAGGAAAAAAAAATACTTCCAAATTATGACAGATACCCAAGAATTCAAAGAAGGACATGTCTTTGACTATAGTAAATGAGAACTTTCCCCACAAAATTTAGAAACATAAATATCATCTTCTGACTGGCAAAATTCTGATATAGAAACATCTAGATGTCCAAACCATATCAACAGAATGACATACAAGAAACATCCTCCACAAACGAGGAATAAATGTAGAGGCAGACCCCAACAGAATACCAGAACAAATACCAGTAGCAGGGGAGGGTTTTTTTGTTTTTGTTTTTTTTTTTATCTCAGGGCCCCCATTCTTAAACTATCTACTGAGAGGATGCAAAGACCCACAGATATAGGTACAGACAGTATGAAGATTATCAAGTTATCAGAGAGACAACTAACAGAAACAGAAAGATCAGTCCTATCAAGAGGTCTATCTTTCGTCTCCACTCCATGATTCGATCCATTCCTATGGGTTAAAGACCTCCACTTTTTCGGTCAAAAAACTTAAATGGAAAAAGTTTTTCAAGCTTAATGGCAGATGGAAATGTTTAGAGCTAGGACTTGATATTGAAAATATCACAGCCCTAGACTCACTAAGAGCATTGCTAGAAGAGGGTCAAAGAGTTGTGGAGCATGGTCCATTCACAGACCTGAAACTACCATCTAGGAAGAACCCCTGTTTCAGTGAAGATACAAGGATTGCTATATTCCTGAAAGTTGTCACGGAAGAACAAAGAGTTACAAGACACCTCTAAGCAGATGTTATAAACTCTCTAGAGAGGAAAATACAGCATTGATAAACCTTCAGAGGGATGAATTTATCATCATAAAATCCTCCGACAAGGTAATGTGGTGATTTTAGGAAGAGAAACATACATTGAAATGTGCCATAGGATTTTGGATGATAAGTTATGTTATGAGATTGTACGAGAAAATCCAACAGTAGAGTATTTAGGAACATTAAGACAGATACTGATCTCGGCTAAAAATAACCATCTTATCAATGATACTGAATATACTTTTCTGCACCCTAAGTATCGAACTTTGGCTACTTTTTATGGTGTCACGAAAATCCACAAAGGGATCTCCCCTCTACAAAGGCCGTCCAATCGTGTCAGGCATTAACAGCCTGACACAAAATATCAGCCTGTACATAGATAAAATTTTATGACCATTTGTCCTGACATTACCATCATACGTCAGGGTCACCATGGACGTCCTAAAAAAACTTGAGGATGCCCAGGTTACAAGTGATACCTACCTAGTGACTCTGGACATGGAAGCCCTCTACAGCTCAATTCCCCATGACAAGAGATGTGCAGCTGTGAAGGGCTTCCTAAACACCAGAGGCACACATTTCACGGCAAATAGTGAATTGATAGTCTCCCTATTACAATTCTTACTGACACAACTTTTTCCTGCTTGAGATGGGTAGCCCGTGTGCATCTATACCCAAATCTCTTCCTGGACTGGTGGAAAAGCGATATAGTGTTTTGAAAGATGATATGAAAAGATGGACCTCAGCCATTTTATTGTGGCTGAGGTACATCGATGACCTCCTGATACTATGGAATGGGATCACACAAGATTTCTCCAATTTTGAGGCAGCTGTTAATGATAACCAAGTGGGCTTGTTCTTCACCTCGGAGACCCATGCACATGCCATCACATTTTTGGATCTTTATATCATCAAGTCAGCCACAGATAGACTGTCCACTACAATACACAGAAAACCCACGGCAACTAACAACCTGCTGAGATGGGATAGCTGGCATCCTGAACCCCTAAAAAAGGCATACTAAAAGGGCTATACTTACCTATGAGAAGAAACTGTATCTTCTGAATTTCGTTCAATATTTCAACACAAGGGATACCCTTGAAGAACCTTACAAACAGCATACCAGCATGCACTGGCTACTAATAGAATTGACTCCTTAACCCAAGAACCAAATCAGAGGATGAAGAAACCTGCGTTATTATAGGGACATATGATGCCAATACTCCGAGGTGAAGAGCTTGTTACAAAAACATTGGAGCATTCTACAGTTAAACCCTAAGATGGGGAGAATGGTGGGATCAGAACCTAGGATCACATACAGAAGAAGCCAAAATCTAGGGGATAAACTTGTGCACAGTTTCCTGACAACTCAAAGACAGGAAACGTGGCTCTCTAACAAGGTCACAGGTATTTACAGATGTGGGGCATGCATTGCCTGTCAACACATTGAAGTGGGAAAATTAGTCAAAATCTCCTCTATGGGTAAAATCTTCACAATTAGAGTGTTTATTCACTGTAAATCCACAGGGGTAGCCTATCTTATCACATGCTCTTGTAACCTTTAATATATTGGCAAAACAACTAGGCAATTTAGAAGAAGGATAAGAGAACGCATTAATGGCACCCTATGGAAGGAAGACACTCCTGTGGCAAGACATGTATGGGAGCAGCATGGATGGGAGAAACTAGAAACCTGAGATTTCAGGGGATAGAAATCATTATACCTAGAGGGGACAACCTAGATCAGAAGATCCTACAGGAGGCTAGATGGCTTTTCATCATGCAAACCATGAGCCCTAAGGACCTAAATGAATACTGCTACACCTACTTTATAGAATAAGATCCTGTGTGAAACAGAATAACACATTCATAAATGGCAACATACACAAGTTCCCTGTAATGAGAACACTTTTTTTTTACAATATTTTGCTAATATTTTTCATAACAGCACATGAATGCCTATTTCGGCTGACCTCTCCCCTCCTTCTTTCACCTGTGTTATGAACGGCTACACACAGACATTTACTATGAGGGTCTAGATAGACATCAGCAATTGAGAAATGTACATATCCTACATGGCAGCTTATAAACATATATGCATGACCTGTGTGTATTGTACTACCCGCCTGGAATATATACATGCATAATGTTGATAGAAATATAACCAGGACAAATAATTCATATCCATGCACTATGATACATCAAGATGTATAGATTAGGACACATTGTGATATGGCCAATTTATTCATGAGGGTATTCATAATAGGCAGCATACAACTATAAGAGAATATAATATAATATAGTATAATATAATAGGCAGCACGACAGGCAGTATATGAGCTCCAACATAATATATTAAGTAGTATACACCTTTCAAATGAGCACATTACAATACGATGTGCACTCCTTATCACCTCAACAAATATGATAGAGAGTCTACTGGTATAGAAACGATCTACCATGTATATGATCCCCTCTGATATGAACTTTTATCCATTATTCAGTAAGCGTACCCTTAGCAAACATTTAATCCCGAATGGTCTCACATGGGATTGTTGACACTTGTTGACACTTGGGTTTCTTAGACAACCAGGACATTAAATCAAATATGCAAGTAGAGGGACAGGACTAAAAGAATAGGCATCAGAGTCATAGCGCATGTGGCACAATGATTGGTTATCGCTGTTGTAGGACCCACCCCATAGGGCAGGAGCTACTAATATAGCCCCCCCTTCCCAGTACAAAGCATTGATGCAGCGCCCACTCTTCTATTGTCCTACCAACTACCCTGTTATCTGTGGTATGGTACCCCTTGTGCAGGAGATAGCATGGCTGGAAGGACATTAAAGGAGGTGGTTATTCACTATTACCTAGGTGAAGGAGAACTATTACCTATGGGGGACTTTTAACTGTAGGGGATAGATAATTGGACAAATTACCTATGTGTGGGTAGCACTATTACCTATGGGGGAACAATTACCTGTAAGGGGGTGTAATTAGAACACTATTACCTATTGGGGGAACAATTACCTGTAGGGGAGATAATTAGGACACTATTATCTAGGGTGGAACTATTACCTGTAGGGGGGATAATTAGGACACTATTATCTATGGTGGGACTATTTTCTGTAGGGGAGATAATTAGGACACTATTACATAAGGGTAGGACTATTACTTGTAAGGGAGAGGATTAGGACACTATTACCCATGAGGGGGAGACTATTACCAGTAGTGGAGTGGGATAATTAGGACACTATTATGTATGGGGAGACATTTCTACAAACCAGTTTTGTGTTATTTAACAATATGTTAACATCAGGTTATAATTAGAGATGAGTGAAGTATTCAAAAATTCGATTCAACAACTTCGCCGAATTTCACGATATGATTCTATTCGATCCGAATTAAATCGCGGTGAATCGTGTACCAAAAACAGCTATTTATTGGCTGCAGAGAGCCGGGGTGGGCAGGTGGGCGGCAAAATGGCGGAAACCCTTGGATGCCACGGTCATGTTTGACCGCGGCATCCAAGTTGTTAAAACCCCGGATCTGTTATGGAGCAGGGTGTTAGGTGTCAGTTACAGCTAACACCCTGCACCATAACTGATCAGCAGGATTTAACAACTTGGATTCAGCGGTCAAACAAGCCGTGTGTGCTCACAAAGGGGTTAAAGGGAAGTGACATCACAGGGCTGGCTGCTGATTGGCTGCACGCATGGCATTGCGGGTGATCCCATGTTCCCAGAGTTCCTTGCCCCATGTAGAGCAGCCATTTTGAACTAAATGCGAATCGTTACCACGAAGCGTGAGGAAATTCGGATTTGAGGCGAATTGAATATTTCCTGAAATTCGGATTGAATTCAACTTCTGCAGCTTCGATTCGCTCATCTCTAGTTATGATGTAACTACAACTAACTAGCATAGCTATATTTACTGTATACAGTCGTAGAATTACTAACAGCCCTTTAAAGACAACCATAATGCTGGCCTTGGGAAAAATGAGTTTGACACCATTGTGCTAGGTGAATGCCTCCTAGATGAACAAATTTGATTATGCGCTTTATGATCTTTTGCTTATATGCACCATTTAATTACTGTATTTTTGAGTTTTTGCATATTTATGCACATTTATATGTATTGTAGCACCTGATTGATTGTCGAATCCCCATATGAATTTATATATATACAGTATATGTTATGTCTTAAGTTCTGCTGCACGTTCTGACCACGACCTCCCCTTCTGTGTTTTTAATTGTTTTTGTTGATAATTATTTGACTCTTTAATAAAATTAATTTCATATCTTTCTGATAATATTCTGTTTTTTGGGTATTTATTTTGGGGTATTTATCCTTGTAGGTAATATAAATGTAATTATGCCTAACTGGCATAGCTACATTTATACATTCTCAAAATTACTAACAGCCCTTTAAAGACAACCATAAGGCTGATGTGGCCTTGGGGAAAATGAGTTTGACAGCATTGTACTAGGTGAACAAATTCGATTGAGTTTACATGCATGTTTGCAAGGTGATCTGGTACATTATTGCAGGCAGTTCAGGCACCACCACTACTTTACAAACTCTTGTTAGGTATCACAAAGAACATAACTTACCAAGTAGAAACAAGATGCATAGGGTAAAATCAGTTTCAAACAATGGAAACTGTAGTTCAATGTTTCCAAATATAAGATAATGCACTTGGGGAGAAAGAACCTTCTATCGGGATTTTATGTTGGTCAAGAGAAGGATGTAGGGGTTCTGATATCGGTCAGCCTTAAAATGAGTGCAAAACAGCAGGGAAAGCAAGTAGGATGCTTGGCTGTATAGCTAGAGGAAAAACCAGAAGGAAGAAAAAGATTATGATCCTGTTGTATACAGCGCTGGTGAGATCACATCTGGATCACTTCATGTCCAGTTATGGAGACTTCACCTACAAAAAAAACATAGATAAAATTGAAAGGGTGCAAAGAACAAGGAGGCACTGAACACAAGAACAAGGAGGCAGATCAGAACCAATCTCAAGAAATATTATTTCACTGTAATAGTAGTCGAGACTTGGAATAAACTTCCAGCAGATGTGATTGGGAAATCTACAGTCAGTGAATTTAAGCATGTCTGGGATAAGCACATGTCTATCCTAAGGTAAAAAGGAAATAATATAAGGGCAGACTAGATGGACCAAGGGAACTTTTTCTGCTCTCAATGTTTTTATTGTTTATAGATTTTTATTTTCTATAGATATTTTTTGTCTAAAATTTCTAAATGAAAAAATAAAACTTTTTTTTTTATATTGATTTAATCTGTTAACATTTCTATTCAGCCTGTAGGAGATTCGTATATGATGTAAAAAACAGCATGGGCCAACAAGTGTATACCGTCACTGAAGACTATAATTGCTTATACCAATACTTCTGTTATAGAAATAAATCCTTTACCAGGAGGTTTTCTGATAATACAGGATGTGTTGTAATGGAAGTCTACAAACCCTTTGAATGCCCATTATTCCCTTACTGTCAAAGAACAAAAGTATGTATGACTATTTCCATTTAATTTGTATCTTGGAAATGTTCCTTCCAAGTATAAAACTATTGCTGATTTTAGATTTCTTCTAGACTTTGATCTCTCCTGAAACTTCTAGGGGGAATATCCAAGCATACAGAACTCTCCTTTTAATAAAGTGTCTTCCTGGGACCATAATACTGTTGAGCTATCCTTAGGATAGGCCATTAATATCAGATTGTTAAGGGTCCAACACCCAACGTTCCCACTGATCAGCCATTTGAAGATTCTGCAACATTCATAAAAATGTTGTGGCCTCTTCATGGTTTACCGAACACAGTGCCATACATTGTATAGTGGCTGTGCTTGGTATTGCAGTATTGCTTATCAGCTGTTTGGACATTTCTGTTATAGCTTTCACCCTGTGGGAGAAATAATGTTTTATTGCAATAGTTAGACACTATTATACACTGTCTTCCTATTAAATCTTGCCAAAGGAAGGTTAACCTGGCTAAATTATAGACAATAAAGGGGTTGTCCAGGATTTTGGGCAAACTCAGGGGCGGCCAGGGGAGGTGTAAAAGATAAAAAGACATACTCACCTATCTCCACTGTTCCATTGTGCTGACATGCTCCTGTTTCCCTGCGGGGCCTGCAGAGGTGGAAGCCCATATGTCCGCCAAGATCGATCAGTGGTCTCAGTGGTAAGAACCTGGTGATATATCTGAGTGATGTCAGTAGTCCCTGTACTGCAACCGCTGAGGCCACTGATTGGTCTCATGTGCGCTTCATGGCTTCCAATGCTGCGAGCAGCACCAGGGAACCAGGATTGGGACCAGTGTCAGGGAAAGGTATGTCTTTTTTTTTTCTTTTACACCCACAATTCCTGAACAATTCCTTTAATAATTAAAGGGGTATTCCCATGAACATAATCATATCTATATTTGTAGATAATTAAAAGTTAAACATTTTTGCAAATATAAGTAGTTAACAATTCTGTAGAGTTTTAAAGATTTTCTGTAACAATCTTAATGGTGACAGTTTGTTGTCTTGATTGGTTGCCAATGGATAGGACCACGAATGCAGTAACTTTCCATGGTCTGGGACTTGTCAGGAACCCAGCAATGATTTTCTTATTGTAGCTGGGTTATAAGACAGGGACACTATATGTATCAGAAGATATCCCGGCCACAATAAGGACATCATGGCTGATTTTCTGACCTTAGAAAGGTCCTGCATTCATGGTCGTATCCACTGGCAACCGATCAAGAAAATATTTAAGACTCTGCAAAATGTTTTATTACTTATATTTGCAAAAATGTTTAACTTTTAATTATCTACAAATTTAAAAATGGTTATGTTCATGGGAATACCCCTTTATTGACCACTAATATCCACAGGTTAGTATAAAAGATAAAAAGTAGCTTAAAAATATGGCTTTCTTCTGATGTATCACCGCCTTCCTCTTTACTGACTATAATTTTGGCCAAATAGTGATGGGAATGGACTTGTCCAAAGTGCCTAGTCTGAGTCTTTCTGCTTCAGATGGCCCCACATTGTAATGCACATGCAGCCAATATAGATTTAGAGATAATTAAGGTTTACTTAATATATGTTCTAGTTTGTGTTTGGTAACACACCCATGTCTAGCATAAGAATATGATTAGTCCTACAGTGACCACCCATCTCCCAAACATATCATAAAGGTAAACACATGTGTTAGGCTGGTTTGCATCTGTTACTGGGAGTCTATGCAGGTTCATTACTTATTGGGCATAAGTATAACACTCTCTGAAGGAGGATAGCTTCCAGTTCCCAAATGACACTCAAAGGATTTTTCAACTGCAAACACTGTGCCCCATATACAGAAAAAGAGATAAGTGTCTGGTTCATTCACTTCTATGGGAATTCTATAGAACTTCCTAGATGGTGATCTCCATCAGTTAGAACTGTGTAGTCATTGGAATGGTGGTCACACATGTGCATCACTGCTCCACTCACATACGGCACTCATGGACCACCATTCTCATGACTGGCCAGTTGTAAGCAATCAGACAATGAAAGCATCTCCGCAGGATAGTGGATAGTGTTAGCAATGGAAAAACCCTTTTAAGCTAAGGCCCTACGTAGCAAAACACAGCAAAAAAAAACGCTGCAGAAAAAAAAAACACAGCGGAAACGCATCATGTTTTTTTCACAGTGTTTTTCATTGCATTTCTGCTGTGTGTTTCTCTGTGGATTTTCTACCCTAATTAAACTTATATGGAAAACAACAGTGTTTCTAGAGGCATAACTGACATGCTACCATTTTCAAAAAGACAGGGGTTATTGAAAACGCAGCTTTTCCACTGCAGATTTTTTTCTGCAATGTGTGCATGAGATTAGCCAGAATCTCATTCACTTTGCAGGTATTGTAAAACGCAGCTTTTTTTTGCCGCATGCTTTCAGCAATGGCAAAAACCCAGCATTTTTGCAAAGTGCAGCAGTTTTTTTGAAATGGAAATCAACCTGCAGCAAATAATGTTAAAAGCTACATTCATTGTGACTGTAAGCTAAAGGTTCGGGGAAAAGAGGTCCTGTAAATAGATTTTATATGCTCCATAGAAACTAAATGTATGGTTTGTTATGTACAGTAGTATGGATCATCATGAAGAACATTTTATTTACTGGATTGCTAGCCTTATTCTAATATCTGTATATTTTTTTGTTAGCCAAAACTTTGGTTATCTTTTTAAAGACACTTTAGATGGAGAAGAAGGTTGCTGTTGGTTGGTAACTGGTACTAATTATTCAGATATTTTTTTTCATTTTTTTAAAGGCTGAAGTGAGGACAGAATCTGGGGTACCCATGGCCTACATAGTTAAAAGACAGCTATGTTTGCTGACATTTCATATACTGAATGAAAATGATGAAGAGATGCTAAAAATATCTTCATCGTGTTGCAGTTCTTTTGGGAGAACGTTTAAGGTAACTTGTTTTACATTATACATATGTATTTAATATATATCAATGCTAAGTACCCCAATATATAGATATGTCCACTCTTAGGTTGGGTTCACACCTGCGCCCAATCTCTGCTCGGGGTTTCCTTCCCTGAACCTGTTTAAAAAATGCGGAGAGCATTTTGTATTCAAACTTTTATTTTTATATTAACTTGTTTTTACATTTATAGATAACGTCCATTACGGAGAAAAGTGAGGTCGGAAGGATTTCTGTGTACAGACGTCAGTGTTCTCTATTCTCAACTACAATAACTTTTGATGTTCATTTTTCTTCGGATCTTGATGTGAAATTGAAGGCAGCTATACTAGGAACCTGCTTACTTATATGTAAGTTGAATCATTAGCTTATTAAATGTCCAGTTAAATAGCTCCAAAGTAATGTATCGCTTTTAGGCTAAGGCCCCATGTAGCGTAAACGCAACAAAAAAAAGCTCATCATGGTTTTATCTGCAGCATTTTTCATTATGATTTCACAGTTTTCCTCTGTGGGCTTTCTACCCCTATTATACCTATACGGAAAATGCAAGCATTTCCACAGGTATAATTGACATGCTGCGATTTTGATAAATGCTAATTGTTTTTGAAAATGCAGCTTTTCCGCTGCAGATTTTTTTCTGCAATGTGTGGATGGAATTAGCCAGAATCCCATCCACTTTGCAGGTACTGTAAAATGCTGCGTTTTAGCAACGGGTGGCCCCGACCTAAAGGGGTATTCCCATCTCCAGGATCATATTTAAACTTGCAGCTTAAGCTAACCAAAGTGTACCCAGTACTAAAGATAAGTGAACCAGTTCAGATCAAACCAGATTGCACCCAAACTTTTTAGGCTCAACTTGAACCAAAACTTTTCCCCACCCACAAACCCTTATTATATTCTGGGGTCTCTTTATGTCATGACGCTTAACACAGAATCATTAATGGACCCCCCGAAGCAAGTGGTGTTGGCCAGGAGGCTGGAAGAAAATGCAGGGGACCACTGCATGCAGGGAGGCGAAGGAGAAGTGAGGCAAGGTGAGTATAGGTGTTTATTATGTGGCTACACCTCCCCTG
Source organism: Leptodactylus fallax (assembly GCA_947044405.1). Taxonomy (NCBI): domain Eukaryota; kingdom Metazoa; phylum Chordata; class Amphibia; order Anura; family Leptodactylidae; genus Leptodactylus; species Leptodactylus fallax. Next base: position 1,150,062 of record CAMRHE010000062.1, on the reverse strand, counting down.
GGCCTCCACTTATACTATGGAGTCTGAATAGAATACTGCACAAGATATTTGTCATAGACCATGCTTACACACAGCCAAAATTTCACCTGCAAAGTCAACAACTAAATCTGCACTTGTTGCCACAATTTTTCTGCATATTTGGCTGTGTAATGCAAAGGGTCAAACTCATTACTAAATCTAAAATAAATTTGTGGTATAATAGAGCATGCTGCAATATGGAAATCTGCATGGATTATTTTCCTCATCCATATACAGTACATTGTACTATATTTTGCTGCAGGTTTTTGAAGCAGAATATTAATATTATATATTTTCTCTTCAATAGAGTTTATAAATGGCAATTGAAGACAGATTTGGAAGACAACATGGAGGGCTATAGTTGGCTTCTGTATGCCAAGTTTGTAAACTACTGTTACCTGCTCACATATCCCTCTTCACTCTTTGTTTCTTGAGAATACTAAGCTTGTGATAACTGCAGTAACCAAGATTGTATTTGTCATTTTTCTAATATACAAAATCCAACCAGATCTTTTTAAGGGCTAAACCATTACTGAAATGATGTAATCTATAAATAAAGTTGCATTTTAACATATTTTTAGTCTTTACTAGGAGGTTTATGTCTGTACCACTCCTGTGCTCATACATACAGGGGATGTCCAACTCTTTTTTAAAAGATTTACATATGCTGCAAATAGAGGTAATAAAATAAGATGTAAAATATTACTCGTCTCTTCCAGGACCTCCATTTCCAGCGTGGGCAGCTACATGCTTCTGTTTAAAGGTTTCGGCTGATGTTAGCCATGACGTCCAGTTTGAGAGCAGGTCTCTACTGCAGCCAATTGTACGACTCAGTGGTGGATACTTCACAAATGGCATGTCACTGCTGAGGCCAGTTCTCCTTTCCTCCTAAATACATAGATTATGATTAGTACATCTATATATGTCCCTCCTTACTAAAAAAAAAAAAAAAAAAAAAAACCTGCAGTGTCCCTGTCTTTTACTGTATCTGACTGCACTTATTGCTGACAACATAGTCCTCCTTGGCCTTTGCACCTAGCAAGATATTGATACTGTCTTAGTGATTCGTGGTCAGTGTAACAGACAAGGAGATGGCTAGAAATTTCTTTTATTCAGTAAAAAGGTAGACATGTTGATGCTACAGAAATTATCTCAAATCTACAACAAAATCTGCCTTTTTCTGTTACATGTGGATTTTGCAGCAGATTTTAACCTTTCTATTGCAATTCATAAGTAATCCACAACAGATATAGCATGTGGCCTACTTGTAAAATCTTATTCAAAAGCTTTGTACTTTACTTCTACTGTGTACAGGTGTAGCAATGTTCTGACACTGATACTAATATTTACCAAGTAATGAAGTATTGCAGAAATAGATGATAGTAAATAGATAGATTCAGTATCAATGTATATACCTTTACTTGGCCCCTTAGCTACGTCTATGGGGCACACATGTGGTTGTACAAAAAAGTGCTCAAGCGGCACGTTGTGTGCACATCAAGCACTATGTACATCAGGGGGATGCTATTATATGAAAGGATTAGGCACACAAACACCAAGGCATATATCCCCCTTCCCCTCCTTTAAAAAAAAAAACCAAAAAAAAAAAAAACCACAGTATAATTATCATGTAACAATGAAATATTATATACAAGACCCAAATAATATTCCCACAACATTATGTATAATATTTCTATCCTGTTACAAAAGTCCAATATTATGTTACCACTATCCAACTACTATACATAGTGACTGAATTACACACCATACTGTCACTAACTAAATTCTGTACAAGGAATATCATCACCACCATATTGTAGTAGATACCAGTTTTCTACAGGCTTTCTTCAGTCACTCACAGGCAACGTCAATGACTGTTTTATATTTCCGTTGTATTGCTGAATTGATGCTGTAATTTGCAATTCTTAACTACTTTTTGATTTTCAGGATCAATGGAAAATAACCCCATTCATAGCACAAAGACCCCCATACCAATCAGCTGTTAAGAGACACTTCCACTGTCCATACAATATAAAACACAGGACCGGAAGCAGTTGGCTCCTTGCCCTGTATAAGGGCCAGATGCAGGTACTATAGCTCAGCTGTCATTGACTTGAGTGGGAGCTGAGTTACAGTGATAGTGCCCAGTTACTATACAGGGACCAGAGCTATCTGCTAAGTATCCGAAGTGGCTTGATGATTGGTGCTGGTGTCTGCGCCCCATCTATTGATTTATTAAAGGGTCTAATGCTGAATGATAAATCTGGTGCTAACATTTTGGTGCATAGAGTTGCATGATAAGCCCAGCCCCCTTTCCAGACAAGCCCACTCTTTTTTCTGATCAGCCCTATTTCCTTGCCAAGAAAGCTGCAGCAATTATAAAAAAAAACTTCCACATTGCAGGGAGAATATGTAAGTGAACTTCTCTGAGGATGGTGACACTATGTCCCAGATTTATTAATAGTTAGACAATGAGAACTTAGGCAGTCTGAAAATATGGCAGATTTATCACAGCAAATAATCATGAACGCCTTAAGAAACACATTGAAATGAATGGGCACGTATTGACGTGTGACAGAGGTCTAAGGCCTCATTCACAAGTCTGCATCCACGGAGGTCTGAGTTTGTGCTATTCCCAGACATCACCCCACCCTGCTAATTTGCAGATGGCATGCTGTCCATGGTTGATCTGCTTTTCACGTTTGACATTTGCCAATTCTGTAGGGTTTCTTTTTGCAGCAGTTACTTCATTTACATTCCAGACAGGATTATAGTATATAGGACTTCATCAGTGCAACCACTAGGGATAATAGATAATGTGATAGCATATCTAGAAAATGCGCCCATAGATCTGAAAAAAAAAAAAAGTCTGAAAGATGAAAGAAAGACCTACGGAAGACTTTACACACTACAAAACCCGCTGTCCATGTATCCAGTATTAAAAAAACAGTGAAAAAGAGAGTTCATAGAAGTACAGCACAAAGGAATCTGCTGCTCTTCTGGGAAAATGTTCTATAGACAAGTGAGAAAAGTGAAAGTTTATATCACAAAGGCACATTGCTTGGAGAAGGAAACATCGAACACCAGAACCTCATCCCAACTGTGCAGAATAGTGGGGGGAGCATCTAGGTTTGGGGCTGCTTTGCTGACTTAGGATCTGGACACATTGGCTAAGATTTACTATGACTAGACACTGGTGTAAACATGGTGCATCTTTGGTGTAGTGTGACGAATCTCATTTTGACTAAAATTTTTCAGCATGCTCGCCATATGGGTGTGGATACTCAGAAAAATGGGGCTTGGCTAAAAGGCGCCACCATGTGCCAAAATAATATCAAAAAATTCTCCCTCAAAGTAAGAAAACTTACCAAAAGTGGTATAAATATAGACTAACCAATCTAAAGATATGTCATATTTATCATCCAGCATCAATCACTGTGATAAATCTGGTGTATTTTCAGACTGCCTGTTTAAGTCTGCACTAACTATTAGTAAGTCTGGGCCATTGTGATCATTGAAGGAACAAGGAATTCAAAGGCAGAAGAGCACATTTTACAGAAGAATGTAAGGGCAGTAGTCCATGACCTCAAACAGAAGAGACCCCCAGGTGATACAACAAGACGTTAATAACTCAAAACACAACTACAGGATGAAAGGAAAGATTTGTGTTCTGGAATGGCCAACTCAGTTCTGACTTTAATGCTATCAAGATGCAGGGTCATGACCTGAAAATGGCTGTGCATGCATGGCGTCACAGAAATTGTGATGAACTGAAACACATGTGTAGGAAGGAATGATTCAAAATTTCTCCTCAACATTGTGTAAATCTTATTTGTAGCCACAGCAAACATTTTCCCTCCACTGTGGATGTGGACTCAATGGGGAAAATTTACTAAGAAAAATGTGTCAAAGTTTTGCACCAAAAACCCTTGTGCCAAATTTATCAAGTGTTCTAGACACCTTAAAGAAACATTTACATCTTGTATGTAAATAGGATGTGGCTTGTCTGGAAGTGGATGTGACCTAAGTCACAACACCATGCGCCAAAAATGCACCAAAATTTTAGTGAATTTTTTTTGTAATCTGAGCCAACTACTAAGTAGTGTACTAAGTAGTGTAAAGTCAGACAAGACAGTCTAAACATATACCAAATTTATCAAACAGCATTAGGCACTTTGCTAATTCTGGCAAAGTTTAAAGGGATTCTATCATTGCAGAAATCAATTTTTTTTACTGAGCACAAGGGGCACTCCCCCCATGTTCCAAACACCGCTTTGTCATCCCCGCAACGCCGCCTATGTCTTCTATTGATGCCCCCTGGTTCTTCTGCTGTCCTTTTCGCTGCGTCAGCAGCTGACATTCTCCTCTTTGGGATTAGAAACCAGCACATGCACTGTTAGCTCTGCCACTTTCGGGTTCGATGCCGGGCGCAGGCGCAGTACGCTCGTGTAGTTCTATGGAGTACTGAGCATGCTCAGTATTCCATAGAACTACACGAGAGCAGTACACTCGTGTAGGCTTCGAATCAAGATGGCGGCCGGAGCATACACTGTCGGCTCTGCCCGAACCCAAAGTGGCAGAGCCGACAGCGCATGTGCTCTTCATCAACCCAAACTTCACTGATATAACATTAGAGGTACGGTACATCTTTAACATCTTGATTTGTCAAGGTCCTGGTAGCATTCAGTACTATGACCCACTTCATTAATATTACTTTATTAGTCAGTCCATCCATGAGCTAATAAATCAAATCTGTGGCATCACTGCAGAGTTATCCTTCTAATAAATGCCATTTACAGTGGGGAAAAAAAGTATTTAGCCAGCCACCAATTGTGCAAGTTCTCCCACTTAAAAAGATGAGAGAGGCCTGTAATTGTCATCATAGGTAGACCTCAACTATGAGAGACAAAATGAGAAAACATATCTAGAAAATCACATTGTCTGATTTTTTTAAGAATTTATTTGCAAATTATGGTGGAAAATAAGTATTTGGTCACCTACAAACAAGCAAGATTTCTGGCTCTCACAGACCTGTAACTTCTTCTTTAAGAGGCTCCTCTGTCCTCCACTCATTACCTGTAGTAATGGCACCTGTTTGACATTGTTATCAGTATAAAAGACACCTGTCCACAACCTCAAACAGTCACACTCCAAACTCCACTATGGTGAAGACCAAAGAGCTGTGGAAGGACACCAGAAACAAAATTGTAGACCTGCACCAGGCTGGGAAGACTGAATCTGCAATAGGCAAGCAGCTTGGTGTGAAGAAATCAACTGTGGGAGCAATAATTAGAAAATGGAAGACATACAAGACCACTGATAATCTCCCTCGATCAGGGGCTCCACGCAAGATCTCACCCCGTGGGGTCAAAATGATCACAAGAAAAGTGAGCAAAAATCCCAGAACCACACGAGAGACCTAGTGAATGACCTGCAGAAAGCTGGGACTAACGTAACAAAGGCTACCGTCAGTAACACACTACGCCGCCAGGGGCTCATATCCTGCTGTGCCAGACGTGTCCCCCTGCTTAAACCAGTACATATTCGGGCTCATATGAAGTTTGCTAGACAGCATTTGGATGTTCCAGAAAAGTATTGGGAGAATGTCATATGGTCAGATGAAACCAAAGTAGAACTGTTTGGTAGAAACACAACTCATCGTGTTTGGAGAAGATTGAATGCTGAGTTGCATCCAAAGAACACCATACCTACTGTGAAGCATGGGGGTGGCAACATCATGCTTTGGGGCTGTTTCTCTGCAAAGGGACCAGGACGACTGATCTGTGTACATGAAAGAATGAATGGGGCCATGTATCGTGAGATTTTGAGTGCAAACCTCCTTCCATCAGCAAGGGCATTGAAGATGAAACGTGGCTGGGTCTTTCAGCAACAAAGGAGCGGCTTCGTAAGAAGCATTTCAATGTCCTGGAGTGGCCTAGTCAGTCTCCAGATCTCAACCCCATAGAAAACCTTTGGAAGGAGTTGAGAGTCCATGTTGCCCAGCGACAGCCCCAAACATCACTGCTTTAGAGGAGATCTGCATGGAGGAATGGGCCAACATACCAGCAACAGTGTGTGCCAACCTTGAGAAAACTTACAGAAAAACGTTTGACCTCTGTCATTGCCAACAAAGGATATATAACAAAGTATTGAGAAGAACTTTTGTTATTTACCAAATACGTATTTTCCACCATAATTTGCAAATAAATTCTTAAAAAAATCAGACAATGTGATTTTCTAGATATGTTTTCTCATTTTGTCTCTCATAGTTGAGGTCTACCTATGATGACAATTACAGGTCTCTCTCATCTTTTTAAGTGGGAGAACTTGCACAAATGGTGGCTGACTAAATACTTTTTTTCCCCACTGTACATGTTTAGACTACATACAGCATGCACGTTTGTGATAAATCTGGTGCACTTGCTGCTTGTCTTGTCTAGTTTTATTCTGCATTACTTTAGGGCATTAATAATATATCCCCCACTCACTTTTCTCATTGTTATAAATAATTTTGCACCATAGGTTTCAAACAGTGCACTGTACATGTTGTTCCACTAGGTGGCAATATTTCCCACACTATAAAAAATACATCTGCACAAAGCAACTACTGTACAGTTGATATACTGTAACTTAAGCAAAAATGACTACATTACATACAGCTGACAAAGGAAGCTCATGTACACTGTATATTGATCCCATTGATTCATATTGGATTATCAGTGGTAATAGATGAAATACCACTGTTCTATATTTTCTTCTGATTTGTTACCTTAGAATGATAACCTTATGACAACTGCAGAAAGCAGGATTGTAGTTGTCATTTTCCTAATAAATTACAAAATACAACCACATATTTTTGAAGTCCAAATAATATTTGCAATGAACCCAAGGCAACTGGAGCAGTTTGCTCATGAGGATTGGGCCAAAATACCTGTTGAGAGGTGCAGAAGTCTCATTGACAGTTACAGGAATCGTTTGATTGCAGTGATTGTCTCAAAAGGTTTTCCAACAAAATATTAAGTTAAGGGTACCATCATTTCTGTCCAGGCCTGTTTCATGAGTTTTCTTTTTTTAAAAATTCTGTTGAAGCATGGTTGAAAAGCAATGTCTGACTTTCATTTGTTCATTTTTATAGAATTTTTATATATTATTACTTTTGTCAGATTCAAGTTATTTCTGTGACCATTGTGGGTCTTTCTTTCATTAAACGAGGGGTACCAACAATTTTGTCCATGTGTGTAAGGGTAGAAGGCCCAGCAGTAGGCCCAGGTCTCTGTAGTTATCAATAATAATAATAATAATAATAATAATAATAATACAATTAATATAGCTCCAACATATTCCGCAGCACTTTACAAATTCTAAGGTTAAAGATACAATACAGAGTAATAGTCAATTTACACAATGGGACTGAGAGCCCTGCTCGCAAGAGCTTACAATCTATGATGTAGAGGGGGTGACACAAGAGTAGTAGTGGCGGCATGCATAGGAGGTAGCATTGCTTATACAGTAGAGAAGCCGTTTATATATATATTTGAGCCAAAGGTCATAATAGAGCGATAGGCATTGGATACTGGTATCAGTATTACAACTACATTGACACTTGAAATAATACTTAACATTGAACAGAAATGGGGTTTGAACTGTTTGGAAGTATGACTCTTACCTCAATACTGCTATGCATAACACAGTACCCGTGCTACTCTGCTCATCACGTGAATATTGGCACATAGTACCTGATTGTAACACAACAGAAACACAATATGAGAATATTAACATACCATTTAACAGCAGGGTACACAGATTTTTGGTCTCAGGTCTGTCTCTATCTGTAAATGTCCAGCAGCAAATCCACAGCAAAATCTGTATGTTTTACGCTCAGATTTTGCTACAGATTCACTGGCATTTGCTTCGCCAGTTTTAATTCATTCCCCAGTTGGCATAAGATGTGCCTGAATATTTAAGAAGCTCTGATCTCTTAATAAATCTGGCACACCCTTGCGCGGTCCCATGCACCAAAATTGAAATCTTTGCCAGTCAGATTTCAGGTATTGCTCATGCCAGTTTTCTAGTAGGAGTTATAGTAAATCTATCCAGCCGAGGACCCCTGCTCAGCCTGCCTTGATCTCCACCCTACTAGGCCCACTTTTCTAAAAAAGTGACAATCAGGTTAAATAGTGGAACATATTGTTGTGCAAGGGGCTGTGCCAAATCGGTTCCACATTTGCACCAGAAAGCTTGTATATATAAAGCTTGTAAGCTAGTAAAGTCCCCCCACTGTGAATTTCAATTTTCTACATTGAAAGGGCTGAAATCCACAAGAAAATGTGCAATAGAAATTGACATTCTAAAGTTGTTTTTAAAAAATGAAAAAAAACACTGCTGGTCAATTACCCTGCAGAAAATTTCTGAAGAATGTGGATAGCATTTATTAAAATCTCTTTCACTTATCTACTATTGTACTTTAATCCATTGGGGATTTGTTGTGAAGACATAGGTAAAGCCCATACCATTACCATCCACAGGACAGGCCATAACTGCTGATCAAGTCTGACTACTGGGACTCTACCCAAATCTGAGCATGGGGTCCTGATTTTCCCATATAAACAGACTGGCAGGTCATGCAGGTATTTTTTCAACCAATTTATCTATATACCTGACACCCATTTAAGACTAAGTTCATGTTCACACACAACAGATATCTTTTGGTGCAAAAATGGCTTTAAATCCAAAACAAAATTCACACATGTTACATTCCTTTCCATTGCAATTCAGAATCTGCAAAAGAAAAATCATAGGACAGGTTTGGAAACCGTTCATTCAAATCAGTACTTTGTACAGTAAATATTTTTTTCCTTCCTGTGTAATTTTAGTGTTTGTCAGATGTTTTTATCACATACAAAAATATAATTCATTTTTGACACAAGAAAATGCAGCTTAATTCTTAAAAATGTAATAGTATTGTTGATGCTACTTACTTAGGTTACTCATATACGACATTGGTGGAGGCAAGAGGCAGGTTTTAGAGATAACCATGGTACGAAAAAAAACAAACATTAAACATGGCTAAAACTGTCCAGTGTGTTAATCCTCTTTGTACATCAGTGTGCCATCCTCTATTCAGATGAACTGATGTGCAGTAGACTTTGTAAAAATTAATATTTGTATCATTCTCAAAACTTTTGGCCATGACTGTACTGTGTAATTTTAGTGCAGAATACATACAAAAAAATCATTTTTGACACAAGAAAATGCAGCTTAATTCTTAAAATGTAATAGTATTGTTATGCTACTTACTTAGGTTACTCATATACGACATTGAAAAAAAACAAACATTAAACATGGCTAAAACTGTCAGTTGTTAATCCCTTTGTACATCAGTGTGCCATCCTCTTTCAGATGAACGATGTGCAAACGCCATAAAAAAGGGATATTTTTATGACTGTTTTGCATCTGTGGAACACCTGTTTTCATGGACCTTCATAGTCTTGAGTCTATTGACGGACCTTTGAAAATTGGCATAAAGGTCAATGCAAATGCTCAAAAATATCTCAATGGAAATGAAGTGACTTTAATGTAGTTATGTGATGGCTGTTTAAAAAAAATAAATAAATAAAAACCACCATCTGATGGCCGTGAACATTGTTATTTATTTTTCATCAGTTTTGTGGGCATCTGTCTATTTTTCACTGTCCTATGCAAGGGGACTTCACAGAATGCATAGAGTTATGATGTTTTGCCTAGATACATAAAAAGGTAATGGGTCCTCGTGAATTGCAATACCACTAGCGCTACCATGCAAATCCATGAATTCATCTGCCTCAGAGTCATCACCAAAGAACATATGGAGCATTTTAAGCCCTTATTGTTGTACCTATACCACAGCTGTCATGATATAGTTGTATATGATCTTCATCTTTGTACTGCAGAGGCTGATTAAAGGGAAAGATTGGGTCCACGAGTTCAGCAGTAATAGGACATAGAGGAAATTGCTATTTTAAACACTGGGCTTATAAACTCACTTCATACAGTGATTTTTAAGGTTGTTTCCGGGACTTAAGACAGGTCATTAATATCAGATCAATGTGTGTGTGTATGTGGGTGGGAAATCGTTAAACCGCTATATGTGGCCTTAGTCTTATAGGAGCTAAAGACTGCCCCTTTTTCTACATATAATGGGGGCTCCTCTACTTGGACGCGTGAAAAATGTCTGTCTGCACCTTCTCCCAGGAAAATTAGCAGATAACTCCTATCATTATACAACTAGTTCTATAAATTACTGTATAAACAGTACAGAACAAAGAGTATTGGTAGAGCAGCTGTACAGCTGTATAACCTGCTGCCTACCACACAACATAGTGTGTATAATGTATAACTAATTTCACAAACCGCTGTTTACCATAGCTGGCCTTCCATTTACTATATACACAGTAATAGCCAAATCTTTCACCCTTCGGATACCACTCATAGGTAAAGTCTATATTATTTTTATGTATATTTTATACTATGTAAGATGTTACATTTTCATTATTCTGTGTAGTTCACACAACATACAGTAAACCAAAAGAATTTGGCAGATCACAAAATGATGTATAAATCATTACATTCCTATTCTTTATGCTGAGGACAGGGATATGGTGAATATTAATATACATTTTCTTTTATGGTTTATTTTCACACATTTTTTATTTCATTGTGTAATATTATTTTTGCAACATTAATATTATTTTTACACACACCTCTGTACATGTTTTTCTCATATTGTCCCATTCTTCAGAGACAGAATATACTAGAACTTATATTTTGTTAAATCCAGCTGCTCTTTCTCAATTTAATGATCCATTCCAGTTACCTCCCCAAACCTGTGTGGACGTGGGGATACAACACATCACTGTGCACATTTTTGGCAGCTATCCCAGTGTCATGACTACTACTATGATTTCACTATGGTATATTGCTGCTGTGGTTTCTGCAGGGAGACATAGGTCCACAATGGAAGCCTTGTATCTTAGTAACACTCCCTATTCATAGATTACCAGAGCACACATTGTTAACCTCCCTACCAAATTCCTCACGTACACAGAAACTGTCATGGAGGTCAGCCCATGTCCTTAAGACCTTCCCTGAAGACCAACGTGAGCAAACAGTGAGGGGGTTTTAATTTGTTGATGATTAACAGCCATATAGCAGGGTTCAACCATACACGTGAGGAAAAGAAGATTTATATATATAACCATATAACTTAAAGGGGTTTTCCAGCTTCCAAAAATTATCTGCAAATACTCTGTAAGGGAATTGCTAGTTGAGCAATTCCCCAGTGCTGCTGCATAAACAAGGGTAGAAGGGAATGACAGAGACAGTGAACCCTAAATTCGACCCAGCCCCTGTCCCTGCCTACTTGCCTGACTGTCCTAGGTGACAGCGACAAGTTGGAGCCAATCCCTTCTCTAAATAAGTGACACACAGAACAAGACAAGACAAAACAACACAGAAGAAAAGTCAGCAAGCCAAGGGTCACAGCCAGAGAGACAAAGCAGAACCAAATCGTAAACTAAAGGATTAGTCATGGGAAGCCAAAGGTCAGAGGTCAGAAATAATACAGTTAGCAAGTAGGAAGCTAGCAAGGACAAAGTCACAGGACAGAGTACAATAGCTAGTGACCATGAGTGAGCTGATGACCTGTTTATAGAAAGTACAGGCCCTTCCCCAGACTTCATTGGTAGACAGGCTGTCAATCACACAGGCAAGGCTAAGATTAACTATCTGAGGAGAAGAAAGAAACAAGGTGCAGGAGACGGGTGTGGCTGACATTCAATTACATACCCTGTTTCCCCCGAAAATAAGACAGCGTCTTATATTAATTTTTGCTCCCAAAGATGTGCTGTGTCTTATTTTCAGGGGATGTCTTATTTTTTTTTCAGTGAAGAAGAATTCATATTTATTGCTGAACAAAAAAATGAACATTTATTATATACGGTACTGTACAGTAGTTGTCATCACAAACCAGCATAACCAGACAAACTGTGAATCCTATCAAGAATTTCTTACTACTACCATAGCATTATTTCCATGTACAACAATTAACAGTATGGTATATTTACGGTATGAATAGAAAGTAAAATTTATTCAATGACAGTTATGTCATCATCTTCTAGGACATCATCATAACAATCCAAACCATTAATTTCCCTGCACACAGTATTATGTCCCATAGTGGCCCCTGCACACAGTATCATGTCCCATAGTGGCCCCTGCACACAGTATCATGTCCCATAGTGGCCCCTGCACACAGTATCATTCCCCATAGTGACCCCTGCACACAGTATCATTCCCCATAGTGGCCCCTGCACACAGTATCATTCCCCATAGTGGACCACCCATGAACAATTATTATACTCTGGGGTCTTTTCAGACCCCAGAGTATAATGATTGGAGACCCAGGGGAGGATAGAAACATAAAAAAACAACGTTGCTTACCTGTTCCTCGCTCCGGTTCATGCCCGTGCGCTACTTCGGCCTTCTTCAATCATGGACCAGGCCGGCGTCACATGATCCGGGCTGGCGTAGCGACGCAAAATGACGTCCGCTGACGTCTGCGACGTCACCAAACAGGCCCGAAGCCTGGAGAAGCGTAGGACAGGTAAGTACATTGTTTTTTATGTTCGCTCACCTCCCCTGGGCCTCCGATTATTATACTCCGGGGTCTTTTCAAAGACCCCGGAGTATAATGATAGCAGTGATTGTGGGGTTCGCCCGCGGCCTCACATATCGTATATACCATATGTTCTGTTCGGGAACATACGTCTTACTTTCGGGGGGATGCCTTATATTAGGCAATTCTACGAAACCTCTCCTATGCCTTACTTTCGGGGGTGTCTTATTTTCGGGGAAACACGGTAGTAGTAGTACTAGGACAGTGTTCAGACTGAGCAACAAGAACCTTAGGCAAGGAATCAAACTGAACATGCCTCCTGCGCCGCAGCGTGCAAGCGGAGGGTAGCGGAGAGACCCAAACAGGCAGAGACTTTACATACATCCACAGCAGTGCTAAATATTCACCATTCCCTTGTGCAGCCTTTTCTTGGCTTTATTTTACTTGCTGTTCCTGCTGTTATTTACATGCAGTGAATCTGTGGACAAACTACATTTCTCATGATTCATCTGCCTGCTCTCACTCTCTATGTACTTCTCCTTTCTCCACTCACCCCTGCAATGAAATCAAAGATAATAAACTCCCACATCCGAGGTCACTTGTCCTGTGATGTTTCATTAATGTTCAGGGAGTTAGAGCAGGGTGAGGAATTATGGGAACTGTAGTTTCTTCATAGATGCACTGCATGTAAATAACAGTGATACAAGTAGTCTCAAGTGAAATAAAGCCAAGAAAAGGCTGCACAAGGGAACAGTGAGTATTTAGCACTGCTGTGGATGTACAGTGCCTTGCGAAAGTATTCAGCCCCCTTGAACTTTTCAACCTTTTGCCACATTTCAGGCTTCAAACATAAAGATATAAAATTTTAATTTTTTGGTGAAGAATCAAAAACAAGTGGGACACAATTGTGAAGTGGAACGAAATTTATTGGTTATTTTAAACTTTTGTAAAAAATAAAAAACTGAAAAGTGGAGCGTGCAATATTATTCGGCCCCTTTACTTTCAGTGCAGCAAACTCACTCCAGAAGTTCAGTGAGGATCTCTGAATGATCCAATGTTGTCCTAAATGACTGATGATGATAAATATAATCCACCTGTGTGTAATCAAGTCTCCGTATAAATGCACCTGCTATGTGATAGTCTCAGGGTTCTGTTTAAAGCGAAGAGAGCATCATGAAGACCAAGGAACACACCAGGAAGGTCCGTGATACTGTTGTGGAGAAATTTAAAGCCGGATTTGGATACAAAAAGATTTCCCAAACTTTAAACAACCCAAGGAGCACTGTGCAAGCGATCATATTGAAATGGAAGGAGTATCAGACCACTGCAAATCTACCAAGACCCGGCCGTCCCTCTAAACTTTCATCTCAAACAAGGAGAAGACTGATCAGAGATGCAGCCAAGAGGCCCATGATCACTCTGGATGAACTGCAGAGATCTACAGCTGAGGTGGGAGAGTCTGTCCATAGGACAACAATCAGTCGTACACTGCACAAGTCTGGCCTTTATGGAAGAGTGGCAAGAAGAAAAGCCATTTCTCAAAGATATCCATAAAAAGTCTTTTTTAAAGTTTGCCACAAGCCACCTGGGAGACACACCAAACATGTGGAAGAAGGTGCCCTGGTCAGATGAAACCAAAATCGAACTTTTAGGCCACAATGCAAAACGATATGTTTGGCGTAAAAGCAACACAGCTCATCACCCTGAACACACCATCCCCACTGTCAAACATGGTGGTGGCAGCATCATGGTTTGGGCCTGCTTTTCTTCAGCAGGGACAGGGAAGATGGTTAAAATTGATGGGAAGATGGATGGAGCCAAATACAGGACCATTCTGGAAGAAAACCTGTTGGAGTCTGCAAAAGACCTGAGACTGGGATGGAGATTTATCTTCCAACAAGACAATGATCCCAAACATAAAGCAAAATCTACAATAGAATGGTTCACAAATAAGCGTATCCAGGTGTTAGAATGGCCAAGTCAAAGTCCAGACCTAAATCCAATCGAGAATCTGTGGAAAGAGCTGAAAACTGCTGTTCACAAACACTCTCCATCCAACCTCACTGAGCTCAAGCTGTTTTCCAAGGAAGAATGGGCAAGAATTTCAGTCTCTCGATGTGCAAAACTGATAGAGACATACCCCAAGCGACTTGCAGCTGTAATCGCAGCACAAGGTGGCGCTACAAAGTATTAACTTAAGGGGGCCAAATAATTTGGCACGCCCCACTTTTCAGTTTTTTATTTTTTACAAAAGTTTAAAATATCCAATAAATTTCGTTCCACTTCACGATTGTGTCCCACTTGTTGATTCTTCACCAAAAAATTAAAATTTTATATCCTTATGTTTGAAGCCTGAAATGTGGCAAAAGGTTGAAAAGTTCAAGTGGGCCAAATACTTTCGCAAGGCACTGTATTTGCAGATAATTTTTAGAACTGGAAAACCCCTTTAATAAGACTTAACTTTTATTTGTAGATTAAATAAAAACTAAAATTAAGTCATAATTATATGTGTTAAAATTACAGATAACAGAGACAGAAATTCTATCCCTTCCCTATAGGGAAGAAGGGAGAAGATAAAAATTCTCCTAGTAGAAATTCTAAACTATCTTGCCACAATATTTTTTGGGTGCGCCTGCAGTCTGCTCTCTAGACTATATATTTTCAGTCTGGTGATATCAGATGACACCAGATTGCCCTTTCATTCTTTAGATGATGGTTCTAATACTCGCTCCATATCCACTTCAGAGTTTCCACCTTTTTGTATAGGTGGGTAGTTACATCTTTTGTCCACTCCCTCTATCCATCTGAGATGATGGACTCCTCTGATCATGTATAGTGTCTTTAGTGGCTGTGCGTATGCATGGCTAAGATGCTCATGTGACGGATATCTTATAGATCACGTGAATTCTGTGAAAGTGCACAAGTGCAGCTGATGATCACGTGATACAGACGCCATCACTGACAACTGTGGGTACCGCCACCTATTGCCGAATGAGGCTGCTCGTCATTAAGGTTTACTGCTCATTAGATATTATGCAATAGGAGCAAGGGATCATAGAAAAGGGGATGTTATAAGAACACCCGTGATTACAATACCCAGATCTGTCCTAAACTCCTGAGGAAGCTGATGGCGAAACATCGAAACATGTTGGGGGGACATAAACTGCTGGCAGTCTAAAGAGTGGGCTGCCGAAGGTCTTAGAATGTTTATATATGTTTCTTATATTAATTATTGTTGCAAGATAGGAATTATCAGCCAATAATCATAGGTTAGAATTTTTACTAGGATCATTTTTATCTTCTCCCCTTTCCCCTATAGGGAGGGGGTAGCATTTCTGCCACCTTTTATTTGTAATGTTAACACATATTAATTGGACCTAATTTGAATTTTTATTTAATCTACAAATAAATGTTAAGTCTTATTAAGCTATAGGTGCAATATAAGGGGTAGATGTTTGCTAATCAATTAAATAGTTATTAATATGTCTGCTTCTTTAGGCATATAAATTTATCACAATGACGCTATGTTCAGACTAGCATTGGCCTATTCGTTGTTGTGGTCCATTGGAGGACCAGAACAACGGACAGGTGGACCACTACAACAGCAAAGAGAAACGGAGACTGATGAAGCTCATTGTTGGAAGTTTTGCCTCATATATTTTTATGGAAAGTGGCCTTATGTTTTCAGCTCTAAGGCTAAGGCCCCACGTTGGAGAAACGCAGTGTTTTTCCTGCTGCAGAAATGCTGCAGAACAAAAGCTGCATTTTACAGTACCAGCAAAGAGAGTGAGATTCTGGCTAATCAGAAAAATGCAGCATGTCAATTTTAAATGCAGAAACGTTTACGTTTTCCCTATAGATTTCATAAGGGAAGAAAAAATGCAAAAAAAAAAAAAAATGCAGCAAAAACACAAGGAAAAATGCTGCAGAAAAAAACAGCAGAAACGCATCACGTTTTTTTAGCTGCGTTCTGAAACATGGGGCTTTAGCCTAAGCAAGCTTAGGGGGTACTGCTTCTGTTCAGAGTAAAAACACGGTAGTGTATGGAGACTTATTTTTCAGGCAATGCTTCATGGAAAAAAGTAAGCTTGAAAAAGAAGTCTCTATACGCTGTTGTGTCTCTTTTACTGTATGAGAAACATTAACCCCCTCGAACATCAGACATCCAGACAGACATTTCATATAGACATCAAATAACCCCTACTCTGTACCGATGAATGGCAAGCAGTATGGCAGCAGCTCTAAAGTAAAGATATTAGGCGGAGGTCACACGGGATGAGTGTAGTGTTAAATTTCTTCAAGATCTGCATACTGTTGACTGCTAACGCCCATCCACACCTCTCCAATGCTAACTTTTCAATTGGAAAATTATACAATATCACCTAGTACCTTCTTTTCCTTATTATTTCCTTTCCAGCTAATCTCAACCTCATATATGTACAGTTGAAACCAGAAGTTTACATACACTATATAAAAAGACATATATGCATGTTTTTCTCACTATTTGACATGAAATCAGAAAAAACCTTTCCCATGTTAGGTCAATTAGGATTTCCAAAATTATTTATATTTACCAAATGCCAGAATAATGAGAGAGAAAATTTTTAAGGCATTTTTATTACTTTCTGCAAAGTCAAAAGTTTACATACATTTCATTAGTATTTGGTACCATTGCCCTTAAACTGAATGACTTGGGTCAAACGTTTTGGATATCCTTCCACAAGCTTCTCACAATAGTTGCTAGGAAATTGGGTCCATTCCTCCTGATAGAACTGGTATAACTGAGCCATGTTTGTAGGCCTCCTTGCTTGCACCTGCCTTTTCAGCTTTGCCCATAAATTTTCAATAGGATTAAGATCAGGGCTTTGTGATGGCCACTCCAAAACATTGACTTTGTTATCCTCAAGCCACTTTGTAACCAGTTTGGCAGTATGCTTCGGGTCATTGTCCATTTGGAAGACCCATTTGTACCCAACCTTTAACTTCCTGGCCTATTTTGTGAAGTGTACCAGTCCCTCCTGCAGCAAAACAATCCCCACAACATGATGCTGCCACCCCCGTGTTTCACAGTTGGGATGGTGTTCTCAGGCTTGCAAGCTTCTTCCTTTTTCCTCCAAATGTAACGATGGTCATTATGGCTAAACAGTTCAATTTTAGTTTCGTCAGACCACAGGACATGTCTCCAAAAATTAAGGTCTTTGTTCCTGTGTGCATTTGCAAACATTAATCTGGCTTTTTATGTTTCTTTTGGAGTAATGGCTTCTTCCTGGCAGAGTGTCCTTTCAGCCCATGTCGATAGAGTACTCGTTTCATTGTGGATAATGGGTTGATATGCAGTTTGTACTGAAGCACGTTCATCTCTGGGACACAGAACCCATGTCCTTCATGAGCAGTACGATGACTGGACATTCCCCATTCCCATCTTGTTTGTACTTGCGTATAATTGTTTGTGCAGATGACCGAGGCATCTTCAGGTATCTGGAAATTGCACCCAAGGATGAACCAGACTTGTGCAAGTGCACAATTCTCTTCCTGATATCTTGGCTGATTTCTTTAGACTTTCCCATGATGTTACACAAAGAAGCAGTGTGTTTCAGGTGTGCCTCAAAATACATCCACAGGTGTGTCACTAATTAACTCAGATGTTGCCAATAAACCTATCAGAAGCTTCCAAAGACATGACATCATCATATGGGCTGTCCCAAATTGTTTAAAGTAATCTTAATGTATGTAAACTTTTGACTTTGCAGAAAGTAATAAAAATACCTTAAAAAAATCTCTCTCTCATTATTCTG
Organism: Leptodactylus fallax; assembly: GCA_947044405.1. Lineage (NCBI taxonomy): Eukaryota > Metazoa > Chordata > Amphibia > Anura > Leptodactylidae > Leptodactylus > Leptodactylus fallax. The sequence continues at coordinate 1,131,597 of CAMRHE010000062.1, read as the reverse complement.
GCATTTGGCAAATATAAATTATTTTGGTAATCCTAATTGACCTAAAATGGGAAAGGTTTATTCTGATTTAATATCAGATAGTGAGAAAAACATGTATATGTGTCTTTTTATATAGTGTATGTAAACTTCTGGTTTCAACTGTATATACACATGTTTACTAATATCTGTACCCATATTTATACTTGGAAGCAAATCTTTGTTGTCATTTTTGTAAAAATGGAATAAGAAACATAAATACACTGGGCACTACTCTTATATGCTAATATACCATGTGACAATTTTTGCATCTCATAAAAAATAACTGTTGCTGCATATATACATCATTATGCATATTTTTTTTATTTAAATGGTCACTAACTTTTCACACAACTTTTTCGCATTTCATAGAGCATGTGATTCTGGATAAAAATGTAATGCACTTGAATTAAAAATGTTGCTACTTTCTGCCTAAAAAACCTCCTGCCACTAGGTGTCTTCCTTCTAGCTAGTTCACTCCCTGTTACTAGGGAAATCACACCCATAAATACCATTACAAAGCAAGATAGCTTCACAGTGAGTGAAAGAATTGTTTTCCCTCACAGTACAGTGGGGGAAAAAAGTATTTAGTCAGCCACCAATTGTGCAAGTTCTCCCACTTAAAAAGATGAGAGAGGCCTGTAATTGTCATCATAGGTAGACCTCAACTATGAGAGACAAAATGAGAAAATCAATCCAGAAAATCACATTGTCTGATTTTTTTAAGAATTTATTTGCAAATGATGGTGGAAAATAAGTATTTGGTCACCTACAAACAAGCAAGATTTCTGGCTCTCACAGACCTGTAAGTTCTTCTTTAAGAGGCTCCTCTGTCCTCCACTCATTACCTGGAGTAATGGCACCTGTTTGACATTGTTATCAGTATAAAAGACACCTGTCTACAACCTCAAACAGTCACACTCCAAACTCTAGCGCCAGCACTAAAACATCACTGCTCTAGAGGAGACCTGTGTGGTTCTGGGATTTTTGCTGACCGTTCTTGTGATCATTTTGACCCCACGGGGTGAGATCTTGCGTGGAGCCCCTGATAGAAGGAGATTATCAGTGGACTTGTATGTCTTCCATTTTCTAATTATTGCTCCCACAGTTGATTTCTTCACACCAAGCTTCTTGCCTATTGCAGATTCAGTCTTCCCAGCCTGGTGCAAGTCTACAATTTTGTTTCTGGTGTCCTTCCACAGCTCTTTGGTCTTCACCATAGTGGAGTTTGGAGTGTGACTGTTTGAGGTTGTGGACAGGTGTCTTTTATTCTGATAGCAATGTCGAACAGGTGCCATTACTACAGGTAATGAGTGGAGGACAGAGGAGACTTTTAAAGAAGAAGTTACAGGTCTGTGAGAGGCAGAAATCTTGCTTGTTTGTAGGTGACCAAATACTTATTTTCCACCATTATTTGCAAATAAATTCTTAAAAAATCAGACAATGTGATTTTCTTGATATGTTTTCTCATTTTGTCTCTCATAGTTGAGGTCTACCTATGATGTAACTTACAGGCTTCTCTCATCTTTTTAAGTGGGAGAACTTGCACAATTGGCGGCTGACTAAGTACTTTTTTCTCCACTGTATATATATATATACAGTACAGACCAAAAGTTTGGACATACCTTCTCATTCCAAGAGTTTTCTGTATTTTCATGACTATAAAAATTGTAGATTCACACTGAAGGCATCAAAACTATGAATTAACACATGTGGAATTATATACTTAACAAAAAAGTGTGAAACGACTGAAAATATGTCTTATATTCTAGGTTCTTCAAAGTAGCCACCTTTTGCTTTGATTACTGCTTTGCACACTCTTGGCATTCTCTTGATGAGCTTCAAGAGGTAGTCACCTGAAATGGTCTTCCAACAGTCTTGAAGGAGTTCCCAGAGATGCTTAGCACTTGTTGGCCCTTTTGCCTTCACTCTACGGTCCAGCTCACCCCAAACCATCTCGATTGGGTTCAGGTCTGGTGACTGTGGAGGCCAGGTCATTTGGCGTAGCAACCCATCACTCTCCTTCTTGGTCAAATAGCCCTTACACAGTCTGGAGGTGTGTTTGGGGTCATTGTCCTGTTGAAAAATAAATGATGGTGCAACTAAACGCAAACCGGATGGAATAGCATGCCGCTGCAAGATGCTGTGGTAACCATGCTGGTTCAGTATTCCTTCAATTTTGAATAAATCCCCAACAGTGTCACCAGCAAAGCACCCCCACACCATCACACCTCCTCCTCCATGCTTCACAGTGGGAACCAGGCATGTAGAGTCCATTCGTTCACCTTTTCTGCGTCGCACAAAGACACGGTGGTTAGAACCAAAGATTTCAAATTTGGACTCATCAGACCAAAGCACAGATTTCCACAGGTCTAATGTCCATTCCTTGTGTTCTTTAGCCCAAACAAGTCTCTTCTGCTTGTTGCCTGTCCTTAGCAGTGGTTTCCTAGCTGCTATTTTACCATGAAGGCCTGCTGCACACAGTCTCCTCTTAACAGTTGTTGTAGAGATATGTCTGCTGCTAGAACTCTGTGTGGCATTGACCTGGTCTCTAATCTGAGCTGCTGTTAACCTGCGATTTCTGAGGCTGGTGACTCGGATGAACTTATCCTCCACAGCAGAGGTGACTCTTGGTCTTCCTTTCCTGGGGCGGTCCTCATGTGAGCCAGTTTCTTTGTAGCGCTTGATGGTTTTGGCCACTGCACTTGGGGACACTTTCAAAGTTTTCCCAATTTTTCAGACTGACTGACCTTCATTTCTTAAAGTAATGATGGCCACTCGTTTTTCTTTACTTAGCTGCTTTTTTCTTGCCATAATACAAATTCTAACACTCCATTCAGTAGGACTATCAGCTGTGTATCCACCTGACTTCTGAACAACACAACTGATGGTCCCAACCCCATTTATAAGGCAAGAAATCTCACTTATTAAACCTGACAGGGCACACCTGTGAGGTGAAAACCATTTCAGGTGACTACCTCTTGAAGCTCATCAAGAGAATGCCAAGAGTGTGCAAAGCAGTAATCAAAGCAAAAGGTGGCTACTTTGAAGAACCTAGAATATAAGACATATTTTCAGTTGTTTCACACTTTTTTGTTAAGTATATAATTCCACATGTGTTAATTCATACTTTTGATGCCTTCAGTGTGAATCTACAATTTTTATAGTCATGAAAATACAGAAAACTCTTGGAATGAGAAGGTGTGTCCAAACTTTTGGTCTGTACTGTATATCTTCATAAATCTCTCACTGTCTGCGCCAATCAGACCCTTTATTAAAACTGGCGTACAATATACCAGTCTTAATAAATCTGCCCCCCTGCACCTTTTAATGAATTCGGCACAAATCACTTCAACGATTTCCTTTCCACAGCAGTCTTAGTAAATGTATAGAGTGTAGTAAATGTATTTTTGTATGCAGGATTAAGGTTACATTTCCCTGAGATAAATGTGTCTAGCAGCACTACCGTCTAATTGGATGGTGGCTGGAATATTGCATTAGGATGAATCATCAGACGATTTGAGGAATGACACTGTAAATGTTCACTAATGTAATTTCCATATAAACTTTGATGGTGGATTAAGTTGAGTATCATATTTTTTTTTTTTTTTTTTAACTCCTATTATGGGTAGATTTTCCTTGGAGAATGGAAACTATAGCCAAATGAAATTTGTTCATATAAGAATACATCTGGAAATAATAATAGATAAATAAAGGTTTCCATATCACAATGCAACTGTAAAGGGAATTTCTCATGCATTAAGCCTTGGCCTGAAGTGTATAAAAGAAAAATGTATATACATTGTACAATATGATAGCTATAGAGACAGTGTACAAGATAGATAGATAGATAGATAGATAGATAGATATAGACATGAAATAATACATTTGCTGGAGTTGTGAACTTTACAATTTGGAGACATGGGGATATAGGACATATTGTAACGTCTCTGCATGTTCAGGTCTCTGCGTCACCCTCCGCTCACACGCTGCGGCGAAGGAGGCGTGTTCAGTTTGATTCCTTGCATAGGGTTCTTGTTGCTCAATCTGAACACTGTCCTAGTACCTCTCGTCTGTAATTGAATTTCTACCAGACCCGTCTCCTGCACCTTTGTTTCTTTCTGCTCCTCAAATAGTTAACCTCAGTCTTGCCTGTGTGATTGACAGCCTATCGTCCTATCAAGTCTGGGGCTAATTCTTCCTTCCTATTTATTCTTTGCTCACATTCACATTGGCGCTTGCTATTTGCTTTTGCGTACTGGCCTTTACTCCTTGCTGTTTTGTTACTTGTATTCCTATTCCTGACCTCTGGCTTTGACTTTGACTACTCTCTTGGATTGTACTGTACTGCATTACTCGACTGTTACTGACCCCTTGGCTAGCCGACCTCCCTTTTTGTTGTTCGTCCTGTCTGCGTTCAGTGTTGCCACTTATATTAAGAAGGAACTGTCGGCCAGTTGCTACCTATCGCCTAGGACAGATCAGGCAAGTTAGCCAGGGACAGTGGGGGGGGGGGGGGAGTTCAGCTTTAGGGCTCACGGTCTTGTTGTGCCCCTCCCCCCTGGGTTCTGCAGAAGCACTGGGGAATTGCTCAACTGGCAATTCCCTTACACATATGCTGTTGAATGCAAACTATCCCACAACACTTACAAACCAAGGGAGATGGAGCAGGGCGTGGAATGAGAGAAACAAGCAATGCTGAATGCTCTTTCCTCTGCAGGTCTTGTTTGAGGACCTACACAGAGAAAGTCACCTGACCAGACCTGTGCAGGTCCTGAGGTCTGAGAAGAAAGAGTGTGAGCAAAAACAAAGAAGATTACATGATAAAAAAAAACCCCATAAAAAAACCCATTTTTTTTGTTTCACCATCAGCTTCTAGCAGAGGTCAGCTCAAGCACTGTGCACATTACTGGAGTATGGGCACTTTAATACGTCACAAAGTCAACAATGACTGATTTCATGTGGACAAAGTATGACACAAGGGCACTATTTGTCACTGCAGGCAATAATATTGCACCATTGTAAGGGAATTGCTAGTTGTGCAATTCCCTAGTGCTGCTGCTGGAACAATGGAAGAAGGGAAAGAGAGACAGTGATCTCTAAACTCGACCCAGCCCCTGTCCCTACCTAATTGCCACAACTGTCCTAATTGACAGGAGCAACTGGGCAGCGATCCCTTCTCTGAATAAGTGACAACACAAAACACAGACAAGACAAACAACGCAGAAGAGGAGTCAGCAAGCCAAGGGTAAAAGCCAGAGAAGCAAAGCAGTACCAAATCGCAATCCAAAAGAGTAGTCACAAGTAAAGACAAAGGTCAGAAGTAGTAAGTACAATACAATCAGAGCAAGAAGAAAGCTTAGTGAGGACAAAGTCACAATAGCCAGCAACCATGTGTAAACAGATGACCTGTTTATAGGGTCCAGAATCTGTCCCAGACTTGATTGGTAGATAGGCTGTCAATCACACAGGCAATACTAAGATTAACTATTTGAGGAGCGGAAGAAAACAAGGAGCAGGAGATGGGTGTGGTAGAAAATCAGTTACAGAGAAGAGGTAATAGAGCAGTGTTCAGACAGAGCAACGAGAACCCTAAGCAAGGAATCAAACTGAACACGCCTCCTGCACCGCAGCGTGCGTGCAGAGGGTGGAGCAGAGACCCAAACAGGCAGAGACATTACAACCATGTAGAAAATGTGAATTTATGTTGGGCATGGACACTTCAGCATGTGGGCATAGTACAGCACTGTATGACAGTAAATTTTCTATTATGCTTGATGGCACCCCCATTGATCAGTTATTCTTAGCACAATGTATGAAACCAGAAGCAATTGCTCCATGCATTGTGCAGTGGCCATGTCATACTATTGCAGTTCAGCTCCCATTTAATTGAGCACAGCTAATAGGTAGGGGTGCCAGTTATTGAAATCCCACTGATCTGACATTGGTATATTTTAGACATTTTCCATCATATTGGATTGGTGGCAGTGCCTGTTGAGTTCTGCTTTTTTGCATATTGTTGGATTAAACATTACTGGAATCTTGAATGCTCCCACATACAATAAGTTGATGGTGTTCAACACACCATGAAAGTCATGCCTAAGAATACTGAAAAGTGAAATTGGTTGTTTATGAATAACAACAATGTTGTTCAGACTTGCACCAAATTTAGAGGAAACACCCATATTTTTTACTAGTATTGGCTACATGCAAAAATTACTTTGTTACAGCAGTCATTTTTAATTAACAAAAATGCATTTAGCAGGCTTATGTGAATGTATGCTTTATGCATACATATATCATAGTGACATGGCTGATATATATTATTCCTTGTCTAAGTTGCTCCTGCAAAGGAAATACAGTATACAGTGGGGAAAAAAAAATATTTAGTCAGCCACCAATTGTGCAAGTTCTCCCACTTAAAAAGATGAGGCCGGCCTGTAATTGACATAATAGGTAGACCTCAACTATGAGACGAAAAATGAGAAAACAAATCCAGAAAATCACATTGTCTGATTTTTAAAGAATTTATTTGCAAATTATGGTGGAAAATAAGTATTTGGTCAATAACAAAAGTTCATCTCAATACTTTGTTATATATCCTTTGTTGGCGATGACAGAGGTCAAACGTTTTCTGTAAGTCTTTACAAGGTTGGCACACACTGTTGCTGGTATGTTGGCCCATTCCTCCATGCAGATCTCTTCTAGAGCAGTGGTGTTTTGGGGCTGTCACTAGGCAACACGGACTTTCAACTTCCTCCAAAGGTTTTCTATGGGGTTGAGATCTGGAGACTGGCTAGGCCACTCCAGGACCTTGAAATGCTTCTTACGGAGCCACTCCTTCGTTGCCCTGGCAGTGTGCTTGGGATTATTGTCATGCTGAAAGACCCAGCCACGTTTCATCTTCAATGCCCTTGCTGATGGAAGGAGGTTTGCACTCAAAATCTCACGATACATGGCCACATTACTTCTTTCATGTAGACGGATGAGTCGTCCTGGTTCCTTTGCAGAGAAACAGCCCCAAAGCATGATATTGCCACCCCCATGCTTCACAGTAGGTATGGTGTTCTTTGGATGCAACTCAGCATTCACTCTCCTCCACACACGATGAGTTGTGTTTCTACCAAGCAGTTGTACTTCGGTTTCATCTGACCATATGACATTCTCCTAGTACTCTTCTGAAACATCCAAATGCTTTCTAGCAAACTTCAGATGGTTTCCGAATACGTACTGGCTTAAGCAGGGGGACACGTCTGACATTGCAGGATCTGAGTCCCTGGTGGCGTAGTGTGTTACTGACGGTAGCCTTTGTTACGTTAGTCCCAGCTTTCTGCAGATCATTCACTAGGTACCCCGTGTGGTTCTGGGATTTTTGCTGACCGTTCTTGTGATCATTTTGACCCCAGGGGGTGAGATCTTGCGTGGAGCCCCTGATCGAGGGAGGTTATCAATGGTCTTGTATGTCTTCCATTTTCTAATTATTGCTCCCACAGTTGATTTCTTCACACCAAGCTGCTTGCCTATTGCAGATTCAGTCTTCCCAGCCTGGTGCAGGTCTACAATTTTGTTTCTGGTGTCCTTCCACAGCTCTTTGGTCTTCACCATAGTGGAGTTTGGAGTGTGACTGTTTGAGGTTGTGGACAGGTGTCTTTTATACTGATAACAATGTAAAACAGGAGCCATTACTACAGGTAATGAGTGGAGGAGAGAGGAGCCTCTTAAAGAAGAAGTTACAGGTCTGTGAGAGACAGAAATCTTGCTTGTTTGTAGGTGACCAAATACTTATTTTCCACCATAATTTGCAAATAAATTCTTAAAAAAACAGACAATGTGATTTTCTAGATATGTTTTCTCATTTTGTCTCTCATAGTTGAGGTCTACCTATGATGTCAATTACAGGTCTCTCTCATCTTTTTAAGTGGGAGAACTTGCACAATTGGTGGCTGACTAAATACTTTTTATCCCCACTATATAGCCAAACATCATGCACAAAAAATGTGTGTTTAACTAGAATTTTGTGCCTAGTAAAAAAAAAAAATAACCTAAGTCAAATATACTGTAGGTGCACAGGAAACCAAGGAGGAGTGGACAGAAGCATAACTTGAAACTCCTGGGCCCCACTTACCATGTGTTATCTATAATACTGGCATTTTCTTATGTTGCAGAGAGGCCTTTGGGCCAAAGCATGTCTCTTGCACAGTTCTCATAAATATTGCTTCTTAAGGGCTGATGCTAACTGTGCCTGCACAAAAGCTAGAGTTCTGTATCTTCTCTTCATGTACACGGCAGATCCTGGTATATAAAGTCTGGAAGTGCAGAAAAATTGTACAGCTTGTATGCACTCCCTAGAAGCATTATTACTAAGGAAGAATGCCACTGTACTTGCAGAGATTGCTGGAGCATGTCATGATTTTGTTCTGAAGGATTTTCCCAGAACCTTACAGAAAAAGCTTTGTATTCCTTTGTATGAAACTGGAGACATGCAGAGATACAGCAGCAGTCCAATGGATCTCTATGGCAGTCCAACTCAAAGCCGTAAAATGTATGTGAACACGAGCCTTATAGGCAGTCGAAATCCACAAATAATCATTAGCATTGTAAAACAATAACTCAGAACACATGCATATATATTAAAACACATTTTATGATGTACAAACTAATGCAAAATACATAGAAAAAATAATTTCCCCAATTTATCTCCTCAGAATGCACTAAGTTAAACAAAATATATATTATGGGGAGTCTATCACTTCCCCCAAGCATATTGAACTGCTATCACTATGTTACAGAGTGAAAAGAACAGTGCTCCAAGGAGCTGGAAGCCCGCCCCCAGTGCACCAACTGCCTTATTTACATAACACTTCACAGTTCTTTTTTTCCAAATCCTAGAGGATGGTAACACGGTGGTGGTAGTTCAATATGTTTGGTGGAGGTGGTAAACTCCCATTAAACTACTATAACACATAATCTAATAAATACATGGCGAAACCCAGTGATGTAGCCATGCTGAATATACAGAAGATTATAGATGTGTTAAACAGCAGACAATACTGTTCTACATCTTATACTGCTGAATGATGAATATCATGTGCCTAAGCAATGCAGAAAAAACTGCAATGCCAAGCAATGATGAAACAGCAACTTTATATTGTATGTCTTTTGCTGTTAGTGAATAAAAATACAATACTAAAAAATTTGCAATAACAAATGACAGATTGGTGCCAGTAGCCATGGTTCACTATTGTTGTCACTTCATCAATGTTCACTTATTCTGCCCAGTTGAAGATTTATGTAAAACTTTAACCTTATGTTGTCATAGAAAATGGCATTGTCATCCATAATGTCAAACCAGATCAATTATGTGTATGGCCAGGTTAAAGAGAATTTTGAAACCCTTCCATCCTTTTTTTGCCCATAATGTAAGAGAGGATTGACTCTGTGACCTACTTGGCATCCATACAGTATAGCACAGAGCTGGTATTTGGTAATAAAGTAGACAAGGGCCCACCAGGGTGGTACTAGCTATACGGTAAATGGTGCATCTGCTTTATTATACTGACTCTGCTGTACTAATTAATCATGGGCATTAAGGCTGACCGAGGCACCATTATCTCGCTGGAGGATTGCTGGTGCCCGGAACGAGATCCAGGGCTGGCGATGCATTGTCATGACAGCCAGGAGCCTATTGACTATTAACCTCTATAGCCTATTAACTTCTATTACAGGGTGCTCTATGCAGCCTGTAATAGAAGGTCTGGTAATTTGCAACACATTGTAATGCATTAGCATTGTAATGTACTGCATTAGTGATCAGACCCCCTGGAGTTCAAGATCCCTAGGGGATCTAATAATTACAATTAAAAAAAAAAAAAAATTTAAATTTGAATCACCCTCCCCTTTCCCTAGAACACATATAAAAGTAAAAAAAGTGATCAAAGCAATAGACAATCCCCACAATGATATAAGTAAAAAATACATCTTGCCCTTGTCCAATTCATCCCTGTACATGGAAATATAAAAAATTTACCAGTGTCAGAATATGGCAACTTCAAGAAAAAGTTTGGGATTTTTTAAGGGGTTAAAACTAAATAAATAAAACTATATAAATTTGGTATCCCCATAATTGTACCGATCCATAGAATACAGGTGAAATATCATTTTGGCTGCACAGTGAACGCCATAAAAATGAAGCTCTTAAGAAAGTTGCACAAATTCACATTTTCTCCAATTCCACCCCATTCTGATTTTTTTTTCCAGCTTCCCGGTACATTGAATGGAATATTAAATTGTAACGTGAAGAACAATTTGTCCTGGAAACATTAAGCACTCATAAGATTCTGTGAATAGAAAACTAAGAAAGTTATCATGTTTGGAAGGCTGGAAGTAAAAAACGAATATCGAAAAATGCCTGTGGTTGGAAGTGTTTAAAACTCTTGAGGTAGATATACTAAGCTAAATGTGCAACAATTCTGGCTCACTTTGTGCCCCACAAACTGGCCTACATGGTGGACATCACAGTTAGTATATCTTTTATACATTTTTTTCATCTCATCTGACAAGGGGGCAGACCTTAAGGGAAAAGGGGCATACGTTGCTGAAAAAATGTGGCGCTTAAAGGAACTGTTATGAGGTCTTAGAAGTCCAATAATATACCTCATCAGGCGCTGTTATCCTGAGCATTTTTCTGTTAAAAAGAAATCATTTTAAGCTCCCAATCACATTTTCATTACAAAGAACTGAGACATTTAGTGGGTCTTAACATTTAATGTGAACAGTATAAATTTATCAGGATTTTTAGAATTTACATTCACATGACAGTGATATTTTTGATGGATCTCACACATGCATGTCCGTTTTTAATGGTCGTTTTGCATCTGTTATGTTCCATGTTGATGGCCAAATGTCATCCGTTTTACATTAGTTTTTAACTGTCAGTGAATAAAAAATTATTAATTTTGACCCAAACCACTGATAAATTTTTAACTGATGTAACATGGATGTCAATCCATTTTACATCTGTTAAATACCGAGCTATTGGTTTTCTATTGGGTCCATGTGTCCATAAAAATGGACAAAGATAGAGCATGTCAGTTTTTTTGATGGCCGTGAAAAATGTCAAACGCTGTTTTTTCATTGTTGTGTGAATGTAGCCTAAGGCTGGTTGCAGACGACCGTGCTGTGGGTCAGTGTGCTATCCGTGTATTCCACGGAGAGCACACTGACCCATTCTTTTCTATTGGCCCGTACACACGAGCGTGATTTTAACGGTTCCGTGTGCGGAACGAGAGTCTGGGCTGCATCAGATAGGAGATGTCCTATTTCTGTCCTGTTTTGGGTCCGTGCTTCCGTGGCTCTTATTCATTTAATGAAAGGAGCTGCGGAAGCACGGCCCATGCACATGTGGCACACGGGGACATACCTGTGTCCCCCGTGTGCAGCCCGTACTTTTAAATCATGGCAGGCCGGTTGCAGCACGGTCATCTGCAACCGGCCTAAGAATCAGAATGATTAACTTTACCCACTGCTTAACATAGTGGAATTGATTGTCTTTATTGCCACTGGCTAGGCCCGGTACACATCTTCGTTTGGGTTTCCGTTCGGGGGAGTCCGCTTGGGGAAACCCCGAACGGAAACCTATACGCATAAAAAAGTGGTTTACCTGGGAAACCAGAGGACCCCATAGACTATAATGGGGTCCGTGTGGTTTCTGCTCGGTTTCCGAACGAAACATTTTCCTCTCTGCTTGCTTCGTGCAGAAACCCAGCGGAAACCACACGGACCCAATTATAGTCTATGGGGTCCGCAGTTTCCCAGGTAAACTGCTTTTTTATGCATATAGGTTTCCCCGAATGGAAACCTGAACGCAGATGTGAACCGGGCCTTAGCTGATCTTTTACAAGCATGGTTTTTACATGGGCTTTATAACTTTACAAGAATTATAGAGTGTCAAGGTCCCTTCCCTCAAATATAAGTGAATCATTTACTTTTTGTATGTTTTGATGATTGCCTAGTAACCAGCCAGATGCATTGAGTCTATGAGACTAGGAGCTGTGTTTTTTTACACAGCAGTGAGCGAGTTCATACAATGTCAGTGTCTGTGCTTCATTTACCTTAAGGAATTCTGGAAAACTGCCACACAGCAGAAGACTTAGCTAGGGGTATAAGTGACTTAGCTATTAAGGAGACTTAAAAACTGAATGTTTCTCAAAAATGAAAAAAGAGAAACAGTGTGTGTAATATAGATGTAAATTCCTTACATTCCTACATTCCCAAGCAAAATTGTTTTTTTCTACAATAGAATTTTAATGAAGTGTAATCTTCCTGAAGTTACATAACTACATAGTTTATATTCATCTTGATGACATCATCCATCCATCGATGACAAGCTAGTTAAATCTCCTGCAGCATTACACCACTATTTTTAATATTCAGTATATATCCCAGAAATGATTCCCATTCCTTCTGTGGCCACAACTAAGTTTTGCTAAAAAAAATGCAGCAAAATCTTTAAGAAAAAAACTGCTTTTCCACAATCTCCTCTTTCCTTTCATCCTATATTGTCTCCTACTGCGGCAAAACTAAAAATATAGGAGATCCTCCATTTACCCATTCTTCTCGCAATCTTGTGCCTAGTTGTAATGCAGCAGACTGCAGCAAGAGCACCCCCCCTTCTCTGTGTAGATAAAGATGACTAGGCCCTCTGCTCTTTCTGCAGTAGCACACAAAGATTAAGCCCCATCATCTGGCTGACGTGACACTCAGATTGACAGACTGTGGGGTCAGATCTCCTTTTTACTTTTATAGTGTTCCTATAGTTTTCTTATATCACAGTGTAAGGAAGGGGTTTCATACTGGACCGAATATAGAAAAAAGTTGAAGTTGCAAGGTGGCATGCCTTATACTTTCCACATAGAGTGAAATGACCCCCACCAGTGGTCTCATACAATAAAATGGTCCCCACCAATGGACGCATACGGTAAAACAGGCCCCACCAGTTTCTCTCAGACAGTGTTCCCCATACAGTCATCAGTCCCCTACCTCATCGCTGCTCTCATACAGAGGTGATTATTAGTATAGTACATACCTCACTGCTCCCCAGCTCTGGTTTTCCCCTGCTCCAGGCACACTGCTGTGACATGTCACATGCACCTAGATCAGGAAGGAGCAGGAGGGACTGGGGAGCGGAGAGGTAAATGCTGCACTCACACTGCCCACAGCTTGTAAGCCACAAGCCTAATGTGACCTGTGGCCTACAAGTCAGAAAGTGGCTTCCTGCTCTGCCTGTTGACTGCTCTTCTCTCCGGTTCTGTGATCTAGCTGCAGTTTTAACAACTGGATCAGCAAGACTTGGGAGAACCGGCTGCATTACACCCAGGTCCAAAGGCCATGGTTGACAGCCTCAAGATTCATATGCGACCTAAGGGGAGTATGTTTGAGACACCTGGGCTAAAGCTTTTGGAACTTTCAGAGCCATATGCAACTAGCCAGCACAATAGTACATAGACTTCCTACAGTTCTGTACTATAATGCCACAAGCACTCCATGTGTTACTGTATCATGTCCTTGTATGGCACCATATTATGGAAGTATTCTCGCTTCAAGTTTTGTAAAAGGGCATCTGATGGAAAATGGCCCAAGTTTATTCTCTCAGATTTCTGAGTTAGGATAAAGTATAGAATCTCAGTGTTAATTTTTTATCTAGATCTAAAACTTAAGCAATGTACAGTACAACTCTATTAACATCTTATTTTATTTAAGTAATGATATGTGATACTGAGGTTCTGTGGAATCACTTCATCATTAGCTACTTGATCTCTGTGCAAGAAATATTGCTACTCTGTGTCAGAAATCTGTCAATGTTTCCTTCAAGGTAATTTTTTCCAGTTTCCACCGGCACAAATGGTGCTAGTTATGGTATTTTGTGAAACTGCTCTATCTTCATGAATGAACTCAGCATGTCTGACCTGATTTCTTATACAAATATCAGTAAATTCCTAATATATTGGACTCAATTGATTTTTACATGGCTGCAGTGGCTGATGTTTAATGATAATATGCCACAAAAGATTGACGATTGATTTGCTGGAACAGAAATATTAATGCTTTATACACCCTATATGGGACAGTGACTGAAAATGTCTGTAAAAGCGCTGTGGAATATGTCGGAGATACTGTATACAAGTAAGCTGAATAAATAAATACCAAAAGAACAAAACATTTACCTATGATTAACTATATCTCCTTAATACTTTCATGTTGATCAAAGTTAAAAAAGTAGTACAGGATTAAAAAAAACAAACAAAAAAAACCCAACATGGCTACTTTTTCTATAAACAACACCAATGTCTATGGGTTGTGTAAAGTATTGCATCTCAGTCCCATTGACTTCTGGTGATCTGAGCTGTAAGACAAGACACAGTGTTTGGACAAGTGTGGTGTTTTTGAAAAAAAAGGACATAGGTTTTAAGAATCTTGGACAACTCCTACATGCTTGGGACACATGTGGACCATCCTGTGTGGTTTCCGCCTTAGCATATATAATAAATAATATATAATCACGCTGACTCTAAGTCACCAGCATGCACCCAACTGGATTCAGTATGGTTCTCTCCTATTGTCTGAGTACAGCTTGCTGAAAGTGAGATACATGATGTACAGCAGCAGTTTTGACATTGCTGATACAAAATTTGATAATTTGTAGAGAATTGTGCTGTTGTCTCAATATATAGACAGCCTAGGCATAAGACATGATATCATGCAACTCACCTAATCTCCAATGAGTCCTACAAACCTAAACGCACAGATGAATGAAGATTCAAGATCCAAAGAGCAAAAAACATTAAAAAGTTCATATCACATCACCATGTATGCAAACCATGTCCATGAGAAAACATGTAGGCCAGCTGTATGCATTTTACATACATAGTGATGTGATATGGACTTTATAATGTTTCAATAATAATAAGATTTATGGATCCCCCTGTTCTGGATTTTCTGTTTCTTTGAACTTATCACAATGGTCAACACAGTGTATTAGATTTGGCACATCTCACTATAAGTTAAACGGATTTCTCTACCTTATGCCAGCTCAAGCCTAGATTACTTTACGCCACTATTTTGCACCCGATAAAACTGGCATACGCTGTTAATAAATCTAGCAATTTTCTACTCAACAAAGCCACATCCCCTTTTATATCTACCAAGCCTCAAAAAGTGTCTAAGGCTAAAGCCCCTCGTAGCGAGCCACAGCACAAAAAGCTGTTAAAAAGACAGCGATGGAAACGCTTCGCGTTTTCCTCTGCGGACTTTCTTCCCCTATTAAACCTATATGGAAGACGTCAGCGTTTCCATAGGTATAATTGACATGCGATTTACAAAAATGCTTGCGCTTTTGAAATCGCAGCTTTTGCCTCTGCAGATTTTTGTCTGCAATGTGTGGATGGGATTAGCCAGAATCCCATCCACTTTGCAGGCACTGTTTCTGCCGTGGCCAAAATGCTGCGTTTTCACAACGTAGGGCCCCGGCTTAAAATAGATATAAAATGTTGCTCATGACTTGGATGCCTGTTCTTTGGCACGTTTTAAGACAGGATTCTGGCACATTTGGAATATTAAATCTACCCCAGTGTGTCTGTGTTACATTTTTATTTCATTGTATACCAGGAGGACCTAGTGTCTCCTATATAGTGTTCTTCTTTCCCCCATTACTGAAATCTATGACGAGGGCAGTGCATGCTATAGATAATGCATATAATGCAGTATTCTGTTATACCTGTTGATGTTGTTACATGGCAATCTTTTTGTTTATCAGGTGCAGTGAGTTTGGATGAAAACAGCTTTTTTTTCATCCTTTTTTCACTTGGATCACTTACCTACAATAACCAAATATTTCTAGATTTATTATATCCACTCCTGGACCCTAAAATTTCCAGATCATTTACTAATTTCAGGAATAAAATTATGTGTGATCATAGTTACCTTACAGGCATATGTAAGAAATTCCATTATTTATTTTATGAGCTCACTTTTTGGTGTAGCACATAGTTTAGTCATAAAAGTAACCTTTGTTTCAAGAAAGCTTCTCACTGAATGGAGGAGTGATATGAAGATCTCTGTTCATGACCTTTCAGGGTCAGAGCATATATCCATGATTTCCATGATTCTATTGCACACATCCACATTGCACATTCTTGTGCAGGTTGTGTCACTTACAAAACAAAACAGCTGGAAGCTAAGCACATGTTAGTTTCCTTGGATAGGTGTTGAGATCTCAATATGCAGCTGAGTAAACAACCCTTTGTCTTATTCACACTCAAGTAGGCTTTTGCAAATCAAAAGATTTCATAAAATCTGGCAGTAGTGTAACCTTTAGTATGTACCATTTTAGCAACTATGTAATAAATATACATAGCAACTATTGTACTATAATGCAACATAATGTAATGCATAAAGCAATCAGTTGGCCAATCTCTATATTAATATCACAAAAAGGTTGTGTGTCATGTCCAGTTTATCCTTTAAATAAGGGTATTTTCGTGTGGCAAAAATTAAACATTGGAAAAATTCAGTATGTATTTCTGCCATGTGCCTTGGATTTCTACCACGGTTTGCAGTTTTGAACCAATAAGGATCTACATGTTGCTGAGCTCCATTTAATGGGACAAATCAGGGTGTGGCCAAAATTCTTTTCAGCCAACAGATATTTTTCCAATCTCCACATACACTTTCAGCTATTCTAAGCATGCATATATCTCAGATAGTAAAGGGGAAAAGGCTGCTGCCAGACACCTCTGGTGGTGGCTTTTATTCCCAAAAACAAAAGCATTAGGTATGTTAAAATCTAGGGGGGAGTCAGGAGGCCACCTCAATAAAAATTTCCTGAATGAGCTGTCCAAATAAATTCAGTCTGAAACAAAAGTGCATCAATTGCCCTAAAAAAGTCAGATACACTCCAACCCCTTTTAACACCAAGACAGCATTAGTGACATCAAACTGGCAGCAACATGTATGGCTATGAGTCACCCACTGAATCACCAGTGACTCAAATCTATAGTCCCTCATGACTTGGCTATGCTAGAGGGAGGCCTGCCTTTAAAGGGAGTCTATCATTCGCAAAGCACTTTTAAGCTAATGGCACCTTGGAATGGCCTTTAAAAAGGCCATTCTTCTCCTACCTTTCCTTTTTTTTCTTCTCCCAGCCAATTCCAAGATAATTTGTTTCTTCGTGTATGTAAATGAGCACCACGGAGCACCCAGGGCGTACTGTCTCTTCTGCGAGCACCCATCGCGTCATCGCTTCTCACTGCCCCTTCAGCCATTGCGGTGACTCCCCTTTTGGTCTTCTCTGTATCTTCTTTCTTTCAAGTCCTCGTATGCAGTACTGTGCGTATGCGCAATCGGCTCTGCCACGCTCTTGTGACAGACCACCGGAAAATGGCAGCCGATTGTTCATGCGCAGTCGCGAGAATTCGCTGCCAGCGAAAACAGAGAAGAAAGAAGACCAAGAGGGGAGTCACCGCAATGGCCGAAGGGGCGGTGAGAAGCGATGAAGCGATGGGTGCTCGCAGAAGAGAAGGTACATCCCGGGTGCTCCGTGGTGCTCATTTACATACAGTCAATGCCAAAAGTTTTGAGAATGACACAAATATTATATTTTCACATGATCTGCTGCCCTCTGGTTTTTATGTGTGTTTGTCAGATGTTTTTATCACATACAGAAATATAATTGCATTCATATTATGAGTAACAGAAGCTTATATTGACAGTTAGAATGAGTTAATGCAGCAAGTCAATATTTGCAGTGTTGACCCTTCTTCTTCAGGACCTCTGCAATTCTCCCTGGCATGCTCTCAATCAACTTCTGGACCAAATCCTGACTGATAGCAGTCCATTCTTGCAGAATCAATGCTTTAATTTTGTCTGAATTTGTTGGTTTTTGTTTGTCCACCCGTCTCTTGATGATTGACCACAAGTTCTCAATGGGATTAAGATCTGGGGAGTTTCCAGGCCATGGACCCAAAATCTCTATGTTTTGTTCCCTGAGCCATTTAGTTATCACCTTTGCTTTATGGCAAGGTGCTCCATCATGCTGGAAAAGGCATTGTTGAGCGCCAAACTGCTCTTGGACGGTTGGGAGAAGTTGCTCTTGGAGGACATTCTGGTACCATTCTTTATTCATGGCTGTGTTTTTAGGCAAGACTGTGAGAGAGCCGATTCCCTTGGCTGAGAAGCAACCCCACACATGAATGGTTTCAGGATGCTTTACAGTTGGCATGAGACAAGACTGGTGGTAGCGCTCACCTCTTCTTCTCCGAATAAGCTGTTTTCCAGATGTTCCAAACAATCGAAAAGGGGATTCATCAGAGAAAATGACTTTCCCCCAGTCCTCAGCAGTCCACTCCCTGTACCTTTTGCAGAATATCAGTCTGTCCCTGATGTTTTTTCTGGAGAGAAGTGGCTTCTTTGCTGCCCTCCTTGAGACCAGGCCTTGCTCCAAGAGTCTCCGCCTCACAGTGCGTGCAGATGCACTCACACCTGCCTGCTGCCATTCCTCAGCAAGCTCTGCACTGCTGGTAGCCCGATCCCGCAGCTGAAACACTTTTAAGAGACGGTCCTGCCGCTTGCTGGTCTTTCTCGGGCGCCCTGGAGCCTTTTTGGCACCAATGGAACCTCTCTCCTTGAAGTTCTTGATGATGCGATAGATTGTTGACTGAGGTGCAATCTTTCTAGCTGCAATACTCTTCCCAGTTAGGCCATTTTTGTGCAGTGCAATGATGACTGCACGTGTTTCTTTAGAGATAACCATGGTTAACAGAAGAGAAACAATGATGGCAAGCACCAGCCTCCTTTTAAAGTGTCCAGTGGTGTCATTCTTACTTAATCATGACAGATTGATCTCCAGCCCTGTCCTCATCAACACCCACACCTGTGTTAATGGAGCAATCACTGAAACGATGTTAGGTGGTCCTTTTAAGGCAGGGCTGCAATGATGTTGAAATGTGTTTTGGGGGATAAAGTTCATTTTCTAGGCAAATATTGACTTTGCAAGTAATTGCTGTTAAGCTGATCACTCTTTATAACATTCTGGAGTATATTCAAATTGCCATTAGAAAAACTGAAGCAGTAGACTTTGTAAAAATTAATATTTGTATCATTCTCAAAACTTTTGGCCATGACTGTACATGAAGAAACAAATTATCTTGGAATCAGCTGGGAGAAGAAAACAAGGAAAGGTAGGAGAAGAATGGCCTTTTTAAAGGCCATTCCAACGTGCCATTACCTTAAAAGTGCTTTTGCGAATGATAGACTCCCTTTAAGATATTAAAAGGAAGCCTGCTGAGCTGCCACCTGGGCTCATGTGTTTGTCCTTCTCTTTTACTGATCTGTAAAATGGCGGCCAACATTTTAAGTAATTCATGTTGGACAAATCCCCAAAGCCTTGCCGAAATCCTAAACTTCAGGACATTTTAAACAAAAATTTGATTTGTGCTGAATTGATTCAAACTTCTCTATTGGCCACACTTACTAAAAGTATTTATTTATTTCTGAAAAAAAAAAATCTGCAACACTGGAATTTGAAAGGTTATCATCTAAATGGAGTTTGTGTATTCTCCTTGCTTGTACACAGATTTCTTTTGGACACTTCAGATATCCCAGATATCATTGGTAACACTGCACTCTGTTATATGTGACTCTTGGTACACAGAAAGGAACTCACTCCTCCAAATGTAGAAAAAAGGTTTGGGCACTCTGATAAGTGTCTTGAGGTAAGTCTTACCTGAAGTGGTCTTTCATCCACACTCATGCTCTTACCTTTCTCCTCCAGCAATCCGATTGTCTGATGAAGGTCCACTTTGGTCCAAAATGCTACACATTTTTTGTTATTTGCATTGCACTTAAATAAACTACTGAATATCAGTCAAATCACCACTTGTGTGTAGGAACCTTTTTTTTCTTCTACTTCTGATACCTCAGGACTCCGAAAACATACCAAGCAGTTGACTTTCTATGATGGTGGCCCAAACATGTATGTGTACCTAGAGCAGTAAACTCCACTGGTGACAGGGACTGATGTGATCCTGCACAGCTTTGTAGAATATGCTGTTGCTAGTAAAGCATGTGGAAATAAAATATTAATTTATTCATCTTTATTTTCACTAAATTGGGTCTTTACAGTCATGGCCAAAAGTTTTGAGAATGACACAAATATTATATTTTCACATGATCTGCTGCCCTCTGGTTTTTATGTGTGTTTGTCAGATGTTTTTATCACATACAGAAATATAATTGCATTCATATTATGAGTAACAGAAGCTTATATTGACAGTTAGAATGAGTTAATGCAGCAAGTCAATATTTGCAGTGTTGACCCTTCTTCTTCAGGACCTCTGCAATTCTCCCTGGCATGCTCTCAATCAACTTCTGGACCAAATCCTGATTGATAGCAGTCCATTCTTGCAGAATCAATGCTTTAATTTTGTCTGAATTTGTTGGTTTTTGTTTGTCCACCCGTCTCTTGATGATTGACCACAAGTTCTCAATGGGATTAAGATCTGGGGAGTTTCCAGGCCATGGACCCAAAATCTCTATGTTTTGTTCCCTGAGCCATTTAGTTATCACCTTTGCTTTATGGCAAGGTGCTCCATCATGCTGGAAAAGGCATTGTTGAGCGCCAAACTGCTCTTGGACGGTTGGGAGAAGTTGCTCTTGGAGGACATTCTGGTACCATTCTTTATTCATGGCTGTGTTTTTAGGCAAGACTGTGAGAGAGCCGATTCCCTTGGCTGAGAAGCAACCCCACACATGAATGGTTTCAGGATGCTTTACAGTTGGCATGAGACAAGACTGGTGGTAGCGCTCACCTCTTCTTCTCCGAATAAGCTGTTTTCCAGATGTTCCAAACAATCGAAAAGGGGATTCATCAGAGAAAATGACTTTACCCCAGTCCTCAGCAGTCCACTCCCTGTACCTTTTGCAGAATATCAGTCTGTCCCTGATGTTTTTTCTGGAGAGAAGTGGCTTCTTTGCTGCCCTCCTTGAGACCAGGCCTTGCTCCAAGAGTCTCCGCCTCACAGTGCGTGCAGATGCACTCACACCTGCCTGCTGCCATTCCTCAGCAAGCTCTGCACTGCTGGTAGCCCGATCCCACAGCTGAAACACTTTTAAGAGATGGTCCTGCCGCTTGCTGGTCTTTCTTGGGCGCCCTGGAGCCTTTTTGGCACCAATGGAACCTCTCTCCTTGAAGTTCTTGATGATGCGATAAATTGTTGACTGAGGTGCAATCTTTCTAGCTGCAATACTCTTCCCAGTTAGGCCATTTTTGTGCAGTGCAATGATGACTGCACGTGTTTCTTTAGAGATAACCATGGTTAACAGAAGAGAAACAATGATGGCAAGCACCAGCCTCCTTTTAAAGTGTCCAGTGGTGTCATTCTTAATTAATCATGACAGATTGATCTCCAGCCCTGTCCTCATCAACACCCACACCTGTGTTAATGGAGCAATCACTGAAACGATGTTAGGTGGTCCTTTTAAGGCAGGGCTGCAATGATGTTGAAATGTGTTTTGGGGGATAAAGTTAATTTTCTAGGCAAATATTGACTTTGCAAGTAATTGCTGTTAAGCTGATCACTCTTTATAACATTCTGGAGTATATGCAAATTGCCATTAGAAAAACTGAAGCAGTAGACTTTGTAAAAATTAATATTTGTATCATTCTCAAAACTTTTGGCCATGACTGTATATTGTTTTGTGGGTTTTCTCTCATTGAATGCAATCTGCAACTTGCTAAATATAAAATATGCAAAATGAAACATAATACATGTAGCAGGCACAGCAATACCCAGGTCTCTTCCACAAAGCTGTAAAACCTATTACTGACCTTTGAACTTCGTGATCACCATGAGCTTATCTCCAGTCTTGCTAAATACTCAAACATAGGTAATTGCATTTGTAATTGCCTTACATGGTGCTGTGTGTTTGCACAGTTGTCTACGCAGAATTGCCAGATGTTCGTACACAATAACCGATTGTTGTGAAAAACCACGTGTGCACTGGAAACACTAGTTATACTGTTATTATGTATATCATTTATAATAAATTGTGTTAGCCAACGCCAAAACCAATTTTCAGTTACTGGCAGAAACTGGAGAGCAGTTCTAACATGTAGCATTGTTACAGGGCTCATAAATCTTTTTACTTTACAGCTCCAGTGAAGTAGATGAAGTGCTTTTGACAAGTTTAGTTAACATCTTAAGCGATGTTATTAGCCAACTGGTACCCATAACTGTAGTAGCTTTTTATTTATAAGATTTGTGTAAGAAAACATAACAAAAGCAATAACAGCAATGCTAAGTGAAATATAATAAAACGGCAAAAGTCAAATTGATAGAAAAATCATAATATGTTATTTAAACTGTGTAAGTATGTGAGCCAGGGGGCGCTGTTGAGCGACCCAGGCCAGACCAGAAAAGGCTCTCAGCCACGCCTTTGGGTGGTGGCGTGTAACTCCAGGAGGGCTGGAGCATCCTGCAGGAAGCAGGAAGTAGTGGACCAGCTAAGGCTGGCGTCCACAGGAGTGGACCAGCTGGTCAGATAGATGGTCTGTGCCAGAGGGCTGGGTCCACGGAGGACTGTTGCTGGAAGCTGAGCAATAGTCAGGACAGTTAGGGGCTCAAGGAGTGAGTTAGGACCCTAACTGTGGTCTAGGTTTTTTTGTTGTTTTGCTGTGTTGCAGTTAAGCTGAATAAAGCCACTTTTATTTTACGCTTGGACCATCTGAAAACTATCTTTCTGGCGCCCAGTACCACGAACCACCGCTGTCAGGTCCGGGAGTCTGCTGCCATTTGAGTCTAATTCCCCCAAGTTATCACATATGGTGGAGAAAGCGCGCATAAAGAGATCCACGCAAGTCCTGGAAGACAAGTGTTTGGTGACTGCAGTACTGCTAAGTGTGCATTGTGGCCTACAGCTGGAAGAAATCTGTGATTTCAACTGAAGAAACCCAGGGAGGGGTGAGTGAATTGCAACATAGCAATGTGAAAGTAAAAACTCTGGATGAGGAATCCAGGGAATGGACTTTGTGTATACTGTGGCACAGAAGTCTGTGAAATGTTTGCTGATGGCAAGAAAGTAAGCAATGTGTATAGAAGATGGATATTGCAAACAGTCTATGTGAAAGGCTATGGTGCCATGTTGATGTTTTCTGTGGAAGACAGAAGAAAATGCTGGTTGTTGTAGTGCCACATAAGTTAACTGTTTGAATACATGTGACTGCAGAAGATAGCAAAAAGTTGCTGCTGGTTGAACTCAAGGTTGCTGTGGAATATTGTGTAATCTTGCTAGTAAACCATGGGCAAGAAAAAGAGAATTTCAGCTTGTAATAAAGCAGAGCAGTTATGCACAGGTTTATTAGTGCAGCAATCTGAATGCAGAGAGACACAAAACCCGGAGCAGATCAGGTGGAGTGCAAGTAAAGATAAAGGGTTGCATGATGGTGACTCAATTTTTCTAAAGCACCTCTGTTCTATGATGGAATATGTCCCTGCTGAGTGTGTGTCTCATACTGGAGTGCATGAACGCGCCAAAGATGAAAATATTAGGGTGCAGCAGCTTCAAGATGAGAATAAAACCATCAGGTGCATTGATGAGGATAAAATATCTGATTGGAAATGGCAACTTGAGGTATTAGAAAAAGAGAACCTTAAGTTGAACTTGAAGTTAAAGAAAGATCTTGAATCTATGAGGAGTTCATATTCTAGTCATTGTGAAAATGTGGTACTGGCTTTGCCTGGAATGGACTGTGTCACTGAGAAGGAGTTTGCTGAAATGAAATGTGCTCTATCTAATGAAGTTATACAGAGTGTAGAGCAAAAGCAAGTGCTTGAGAAGCAATTGCAGGATTTAAAGGAGCAGCATGTCCAAGACTCCATTGTCAAAAAGAGTGTCATTGAAAAATTAAGAGATGAGCTTGAAACTGCTAAACATGAGAGAAGTGAATTTTTGCAGAGTCAGACAGAATGTCTGGATGACCAAGCTAGGATGTGTGTAAACCTTTCGGCTGCCTTAGCTGACAAAGAAAATGAAATTGCCGAGCTGAGGAAGTATGTGTCTGACCGAGAGAGTGATTTAGAATCTGTGGTGCAGACATTGCAGTCAGAGCAAAACTTGCATCAGGTTCGCCTAAATGGTGAAATCCATGAATGGCGAAGTAAAGCTGGAGTTCTGGAACAAAGAGAAAGTGAATTCAAAGCTAGAATATGTAGCCTGGAGAGGGCGCTGTCAGGAGCTTGTGAAGATAATGAGAAGTTGTCTGTTTTGGTGCAAAATAAAGACAAAGATTTGATGGAGATGTCGTCTGTCCATGCTCAGAAAGTGCAAACCTTACAGGAGAGTCACAAAAAGGTAGAGACTCAACTTCAAGTGATGCAACTAAAAGTCACAGAAGGGGACAGGTTTCAAGCAGAGCTGCTAGACAAGGCAAACAGACTACAGGCTCAGGCGACTGATATGAAGAAAAAAATGGAGGATTTGCTTAGCTCCAAGGATGAAATTGAGACAAACCTGGAATCTGTGCAGATATTGTATGAGAACAAAGCTAATGCTTATGAGAAGCTGGAAAAGGCCAAGAGAGAATTGGACCTCCAGACAGAAGACATGAGGATTCAGTTTGAAGGAAACCTGTCTGATTTATCTGCTGAGATTGTAGATCTAAAAATGCTTGTTTCTAAATTAAAGGTGCAAGTGAACAAACAGGAGGAAATCAAGAAACAGCTGGAGTTTCAGATGGATCAAGTGAAGCGCGAGTCAGAAATAAAGTTGGAAGAGCGCACTTTTCAGATTGAACAGTTAAAAACCGAAGTGGAATCTAAAAGAGAAGAATTGGATCGATTGCAGCAGTCTCTATCCAATACTGAACAGTCGGCATCTGCCCTATCTTCAAAGCTGTCAGCACTAGAAGCTGAGAAGCATTCGCTGCAGAGCCTGTTAACCTCTAAAGAATCAGAGCTGCAAGGTGCACTAGTAAAGACTGAGATGGAAGCGGCACAGAAAAATGTCGCAGTGAAGAAAGTTCTGGAGCTGGAATCAGAGATTTGTGCGCTACAGAAGGCGTTAGAATTGGAAAAAGCTGCCAGCATAGAGGCAGAGAAAGGAGAATCATTAAGTCAGACAGACATGAGTGACCTGTCCACGGATGTTGATACCAATGATCAGATTATGATGAAACCATGTGACTCGGTAAAACATCAAGTAGAGAGTATGGTACCCCAGGAAGATGCTGCTAAAGGTGGACTGTGATTGGTCACACACTGCCTGTGACAGAGTGGGTCCAGCCTCAAACCAATGAGGTCCAAAGCCTAGAGGGCTGTGAGATGATAAATAAGGTGAAGGGTCACCAAAAGTGTGGAGCAAGAGTCCGTAAGAAGACTGACCACGCATATGTTGTTCCAACAGCTAAAGTGTCTGAAGCCATTGTGGATAACGGTGTTGCTGTACCTGTCTCTAGCCAAATGTCTGGTGGACAAACGGTGAATAATGACTCCATGTTGTCTATGAAGGAGGAGTCAGGAAGTAAGAGATGGTTACATGTCACCAATGATATGACAGTTGTTAAAGACATATCAGAAAATGTAGTTCAGCGTGATCTATTTTGTGAGAGTGTACTGTATGGCCCTTGTGCAGAAGGAGAAGATATTGCAGTACAGAGATTGTGTATCTCAAACAAAGAGGAGAGCAAGTAGCCTATGTCTCCTAAACTTCTAAGCCTTGATGGGGATGGCAAAGTTTGCTTTGAGATGAAGGTTACGGAAAAAGTTCCCGTGATACAGTTATACTCTAAAGACATTGATGTGCATGAAGTACGTGTTAGTTGGTCTCTGAGCTCCTGTGAATTCATGATAGGTGAAGATGAAGGTTTTTACGGCTATTCACTAAAGGGATCAAAGTCATGCAATGGGATGGCTGAAGACTATGGCGAGAGATGTGATGAAAATGATGTGATCCCCTGTATGACGAATTGTGAAGGTGATGAAGGAAAACTTGCCTTTGCACAGAATGGCCAGGATCTTGGCGTAGCATCGAAAGTGATGAGAAGACGGAAAGCTCGATGGAGCGGAATTTGGAAGAAAAGACCGCCAGATTGGGACTTCTGGAGAGACAATGGACAGGCATACATGGTTGAAGAGGGACTTCATCATAGGATGTCTCGTCCCATTGTAACTCACCCCATAGGTAGTGAGCTGAGGGGGAGGGTATGTAAGTATGTGAGCCAGGGGGCGCTGTTGAGCGACCCAGGCCAGACCAGAAAAGGCTCTCAGCCACGCCTTTGGGTGGTGGCGTGTAACTCCAGGAGGGCTGGAGCATCCTGCAGGAAGCAGGAAGTAGTGGACCAGCTAGGGCTGGCGTCCACAGGAGTGGACCAGCTGGACAGATAGATGGTCTGTGCCAGAGGGCTGGGTCCACGGAGGACTGTTGCTGGAAGCTGAGCAATAGTCAGGACAGTTAGGGGCTCAAGGAGTGAGTTAGGACCCTAACTGTGGTCTAGGTTTTTTTTGTTGTTTTGCTGTGTTGCAGTTAAGCTGAATAAAGCCACTTTTATTTTATGCTTGGACCGTCTGAAAGCTATCTTTCCGGCGCCCAGTACCACAAACCACCGCTGTCAGGTCCGGGAGTCTGCCGCCATTTGAGTCTAATTCCCCCAAGTTATCACAACTGTATTACTATGATTTGAGCAAAACTTATTCAGGGTACTGTAGGTGTTTTAGAATATGGAATTATTTTCAAGACAGCTATACTGAATCTTTTAAATCCGAATGGGTGGAGAACAAACAGTAGATCAGCACAGAAGGACTACATATTCCAGCAATCTTTATTTTTTTAAATAAAGTTAGCTTTATTTAATTAGGGTGGAGGCTGTGGTCTGTCTGTCCCATTACTAACGGCTGTATTACATGGAGACCAATGATTGGCCAATTATTGGGAACAACTAGTTACTGCTGGTAATCATAGTAAAAACAAGCAAGCACTTGATGATTGATCAAATCTTTTATGCAGCACAGAAAAGTCATTGTTGCAACTAATATGAGGGCTAAACAATTTCTTTAGCAATCATTACTCCCCCATATAATTTGCATTTGCCTGTGAAAAGGCCAGTGTACACATGTGCCAACTGATGTGTAATTTCATTGATCAGAACTTGTCTTTCCCTGCATAGGTCAGTGTAATAGGGCCTTAAAGGGGTTTTCTTTCAATTGTAACCATATTTAAATTCTGTAGACAATTAATAGTTACACATTTTTGCAAATATAAATAGTTAAAGATTTTATCCAACCATCATAGTGGAGACAGTTTTTTTGTTTTCATTGGTCGCCAATGGATGCAGGAACATGCTATATTCTGAAACCCAGTTTTGATTTCCTTATTGCGGCCGGGTTATCTTCTCATGCATGTAGTGTCCCTGCCTGATAACCTGTCCACAATTAGGAAATTAGTGGGGTTTCTGACAAGTCCGAGACTATAAAAAGGTCCTGCATTCATGGCTGTATACATTGCCAACTAGTCAAGACAACAGACTGTCTCAACTAAGATGCTTTGAGAAAATCTTTAAAAATCAGCAGGATAATGCTAACCCTCTCTTCTATACATGTCAAGTCCAAAGTAGTAACCCCTTCCCACTCTGCACCATACTAAGCGTATAGTTAGCATTCAGTGCAGTTATAGTACAATGCTGTAATGCCGTGGGCACAGGTGCTGTGCTTGCAGCATTACCTCCAGCACCCGGCTGTGTTAAACAGCTGAGGCACAGGACTAGCCACTGAAGTCGGAAGATACTCCGACTCCAGAGGATTAAACCCCTGGATGCTGTGATTGTAAAAAAAAAAAAAAAAAATTCAAAAAGTTTAAAATAAAAAATAAACAAATAATATTTTTTTTTCCATTCACAGAACCATAATGTTTGTGAGACAAATTGTTCTTCATAATGGTGCAATGTAATATTCCTTACATTGTACTGGGAAGCTGGAAAAAAAATTCAGAATGGGGTGGAATTGGAGAAAAAGTGCATTTGTGCGACTTTCTTACAGGCTTTATTTTTATGGCGTTCACTGTAAAACCAAAATGACATATCACCTATATTCTACAGGTTGGTATCCAAAACTTTGTAAAAAAAATTTTTATCTTAGAGTCACCATTTTCTGACACCCGAAACTTTTTATATTTCCGTGAACGGAGATATATAGGGTGTCTTTTTTTGGTGGGGCCAGGTGTACTTTCTAGTTATACCATTTAGGAGAATGTCTATTGCTAGGAACAAACGACAGTTTGTCACTTTTTTTTTTTCAGGAAAAATATTTTTATAAGTTTGTAGACTGGACATTTTTCAGACACAGTGATACCTAGTGTGTATGTGTTTCACAGTAATTTTTAATTTTATATGTATTCTAGGGAAAAGGAGTGATTTGAATTTTTAATTCTTTTAACTTTTTTTTTATACTGTAATTATTAGACCCCCTAGGGGTCTTCAACTCCAAGGGGAGTGATCACTAATGCAATGCATTAGAGCTAGCCTAGCCAAGACATGCCTTCAACATGCTCCCGGCTGTCATGACAAAGAGTCGTCGGCCCCAGATCTCGTTCTGGGGACCAGCGATCCTTAACAAAATGGCGGCGCCCAGCTCCTGGGTGGTCACCATATTTAAATACCCACCGTAAAAGTAGGCCAGATGTTGGAAAGGGGTTAAAAAAAATACATAACATAAACAAAAAAATAAACAAACATGTTAGGTATCCCCATGTGTGTATAAGCCCCCAATATCCAAAACTAGTGTTATTTATCCCATACGGTGAACACTGTAAAAAATATATACCACAATGTGCAGAATAATGTATTTTGCTCACCTCGGTTTCCCCAAAAAATAGCAATAAAAAGTGATCAAAAAGTCATACATATCAAACATTGGTACCAATAAAAAGTACAACTTGTCCAACAAATAAAGAGCCCTTAGATATCTCTGTTAATAAAACAGTAAAAAAGTTATAGGTGTCAGAATACGGTGACCCCAGGAAAATCATTCATTTTCATAAAGTGATGTTTTATTTGTAAAAGAGGTAAAACATGACAAAACCAATATAAATATTGTATTTCCCTTATTGTAATGACCTGCCGGACAAAGTTGCTTTGTCATTTTTAATGTAGAGTGAACGCCATATACGGTAAACAAAATCCAAAAAATTGATTTAATTGTGGGTTTTTTCACATGGACCCCCAAAAAACATTAATAAAAGCTAATCAAAACATTATATGTACCCCAAGGTGGAGCCAAATGAAAGTACAAGTCGTCACGTAAAGAATAAGCCCTCACATAGCTATGTCGACAGAATAATAAAAAAGTTATGAAGGCGGGGGGGAATATATGAAAAAAATTGCATTAACGTACAAACTACCCTGCATCCTTAAGGGGTTAAGATTCTGTACTGCTAATAGCAACTATAAAATGAATGGGGAAATTATTTAGCAATAATTAAATCAATACTGGGTGAAAAATACCATAGCTACCATGCCTTGAACTCTTGAATTTCTGTGGTGAAAATTTCAGCATGTACATCATGGATAAAGACTATGCACTCTGCTGAAAAGTGGAATAAAGATTGCTTAATATTTGCAACTTCTCCACTTTTTGTGTTCACTAGTTTTTATACTTGACGCCCAGTATTATTGGCTGTCTGGAGATCTGGCATCTCACATTCATTGATGTCATCATGCCTGCTACAACAATGCAACTAGTTTCAATTTAGTGTTAGTCTGCACATGGTCTTATTTTATTTTGCCATGGATTACTTTTATAAGTGTTATGACTGGCAGCGCTTGCATATTAAAAGTTTATGCATTTATAAAATCATTTATACTTCCTCTTTAATTATTACAGTGGTCTAGTCTTCAAAGACATAGCTAGCTAGTAACTATGATAAATGTCATTAATTTCTTGTTGGTTTTCCTGTATAATTGTATAGTGACCTAAGAAATAATAACACACAGCTCTGTCATGTTGCATAATGGTGCGGTATTGAAGATTACAGGCCTACAGCACAGCTGTTTTATCATGTACGGCACATACACTTTCATTTTATTTTACTGTATCATTACTTTTCTGATCTAGTTTTCAGATTTCTTACTCTTCTAGTTCATGAATACTAGTTATGAAGCAACGTACCGGTCTCCACTGTATTTTGGAACTGGGTGTCATGAAGATGATGTGGATCCACTGGGTGTTTATGCATTTGGCTGTGGTTTAAAACCAGGAGCAGGGTCTATGGGATGCTTTATAGGCTGGATTTGGCCTATAAGGTAGTAAGGCAGTGGTCAGGACAGGCATTAGACCGAAATACAAGGACAATTACACAAGCCGAATCAGTAACAGCAAAGTCAGGAGCAAACACCTTAACTGACTGTAGGAATTGCTCATACACAGGCAGATGGGGCAAAGGTCCTTGTAAAATCTGTGACAACTGGACATTTTATGGAGAGAAAATGAATTGGTATACACTGACCATTTAAAACACAATAGTCAACATGTGGGCCAGGAACGGGGGCCACAGACATGACAGAAGAGAACAGGATGCCAAGGGCTGGCCAAAGGAGTGGGACACCCGAGGTAGAGGCTTAGTTGTGGCACTAGGGTAGCTAGTATTTGACAGTAAACACAGCACAGCTAGTATGGTGAGCTTCCTGAAAAAAGGTTTTGAGGTTGCTGGTATGTACGTTATATGGAATTTGTAAACATGACATACAGTATGGCCATTATAGGGACATCTGACCATCATATCAACAGCATATGAGCTTTTTAGATATACCATTCTACCACCATGGGCACTGTGCCACTTGACCATGAAAACCCATTTCACAAAGCTCCTGACACAGTTCCTATGTTGATGTCACTTCTGGAGGCAGTCTGAAACTCTGTATTAAAGGATGCAACAGAGCAAAGGCGATTGCTATAAGCAACATTCTTCAGCAGCGAGCCCTAGAGTGGGGCACTGCATTGTAGATGAGCTGCTGTTATTCTTAGACACTTCCACTTCATAATAATGACACTAAGGCTACGGCTCCACGTTGCAGAAACGCAGCTTTTTTTGTTGCAGATTTTGTTGCGGTTTTTTGAGCCAAAGCCAACAATGGCTACAAAAGGAATGGGAAATATATAGGAAGTTCTTATACTTCTACCTTCTGCTCAATCCACTCGTGGCTTTGGCTCAAAAATCGGCAACAAAATCAGCAACAAAAAAAGCTGCTTTTCCGCAACGTGGGGCCGTAGCCTTAGGGTATGTTCACACAGAGTTTTTTACAGGCTGATTTTGAGGCGGAACCCGACTCAGAATCCACCTAAAAAAACAACTCAAATTCATTTCAATGAGAGTCAGTAGTAGTTTTTTTTTTCTTTAGCTGAAAAATCAGAAACATGACCTATCTTCAGGTGGATTCCTCTTTGAAAAACCCATTGAAATCAATGGTAGGTGGAAAAAACATGACACGTTTTTTGACGTGGTTTTTGCAAAAACCACAGGCGTTTTTTATATGGAAGTTTCCAGGTCCATACAATCTGCTGGAGCAAAAAAATGTGGCAAAAAACACGATAAAAACCACATCATGTTAAAAAAAAACAAAAAAAAAACGCGTCAAAAAACATTTTCTAATTCCTTAAGCAGATTTTTTCAGCCTGCAAAAAACTCCGTGTGAACATACCATTACAGTTGACTGGGGCAGATACAGTAAATCCGGAATTTTTGAGACTAAAACTGTTTTCACACAAAAAAAAAAAAAAAAAAAAAAATCAGTTTTAAGGGCTATAAAAAAAAAATACATTCTAGAGTATTTCCCTGTTAATCTGTGAGACATCTGTGTGTCATCAAGTTTTTTTTTTTTTTTGTTTTTTTTATAGAACTTATCACGGCACTCAATAAAGATAGGAGGTCAGATGCACTGCGAGGGTTTCAGTCCATTCATATCTAACAATAACATATAATCCGAGCACTCAATGCTGAAGTAAGCATGATTTATTTACGTATGCAATCCATAAAATAAATATAGTGTAAACATGTTCAGTCCTCATGGGACCTTCATCATGTGAAATAGGTGACTTGAGATAGATAGAATAAATATGTGTAAATTGTAAAACAAAGATGATCACGTCAAATGATATACAAATAATTGATACATGTACAAAAAATATGGTAGTTATCTACCTCTATATTATTAATTGGGAAAGCATATGGAAAAATAAGGTATGTCCAAACTACTCCCATATAGTTACATAGAAGCAAGTGAAAGAAAACCAGGGTACTGTGGTAATAGACAATCCTGTACATGAAAGACTATATGCATCAAGTAATAGAATTGCCATCATAGAGGAATAGAAGAGCACATAAGGAAGAACAGGATAATGTATATTTGTACATATGTAACAACAGAAGAACTATGCCCAATTTTCTAATACATAAATAGTCATTTTCACTGCACTAGTAGGTAAAGAACTGTACTCACTGGATTGCCTATGTAATAGATGAATGGAGCAGATGAATGGAGCATGAGGTGATTTGGAAAGCGGAAGATGCCGCTGGGGTGAGTGCTCACTCTTGTATGTGAAAGCCCTGTATTAAATAGGATGGAGAGAGGTGGATTTTTTTTTCTCACTGACCCTTAGTCCATGAAAAAAAATGAACTTGTGAATGGCTCCATTCACAATAATTGATCCCTTTTCTGTCCATGTGCTGGCCATTTTTTTTATGGATAGTAAAGTCGTTCATGCTCTAAATTGTGGGAAAAGTGTTATTCTATGACACGTTCTATGAAATATGCACAAAAGCATTTTTAATAATAGAGGTGGCTGAAATCTGACAATGGCAGTAGAGTGCACGCAAAACTTTGTTATAATATTCCTGAGGATACTCCCAAGTGTTCTGCATGCAGCTATCTTTCTATCATATGGATTGTTTTCTCTAAGCATTGGTGAGAAATCGCTAAGGTCATAGTTAATGACCATCAATGTAGCCACAAAAAAAAGAAAAAAACAAGCAGTGCTGACCACAAATAAACTGGTCTTGTGGTTTTATAGCACCAAATTGATTTGGTAAAACCTCCGCCGATCAGACATAAAAATAAATAACCAAACAATGAGGCAAAAGGAGAGAGGTCTCTGCCAATAAGATCTTTATATCAAACTCATATAATTATGTCACATTGAACTATAATGCACACAGGATGTAGTACTAACGCTAGGTTCACACTAGCACTGGCTCTCCGTTTTTCTGGTCTGTCGGAGGAAAGGCAGCAATGCAGAGGCAGATTGCTAAAATATTGGTTACATTGAGAGCAAGGGACACCTCATTGACTATAAGGGGGTCCATTGGGTGTCCGTCGTTTTAAAACTGAAACCGGTGGAGGAAAAAGTTCTCTGTGCAAGACTTTTTCCTCCACCGATTTTTGGTGGACACTAATATGACACATATGTGAACATAGCCTGAGATCATCTTAGAATGAGGCCACATGTCATTTCTATTCTGTATCCTCTATAGTCATCATTAAAGGGGTTTTCCGGGTTAAAACTAAACATCCCCCCCCCCGCCTAACTTCTAACTTACTTACTTTAAAAAAAATTTATATTTTCCCAGATTTTCCACATTTTCTGATTTTCCAGTGACGTTCCATTTCCCCGTTTCTAGAAACGGAACATCACCACTACTACACCCCTCTCATCATACTTACCTGTCTTCTTCTTCTGGGCATGAAACGTCACTTCCTTCATTTCTGCTGGAGAAATAGAGCTGGCAGTCGTGAAGAGGAGAAGGATTGGGCCGGAGCGCGGCTCTATTGCGCAGTAGTCAAGAGAAGAAGAAGAAGCCGGCGGCACAGAAGAAAGATTTCCAGGACAGGAAGACAGGTAAGTATGATGGGGTGGGGGGTGGACTTGGTTAGTTAGGTAGGGCTAGTAGTCCGAGGACTAGCTAGAGAAACAGGGAGGGAGTGTGAGAGAGGGAGAGAGAGGGGGAGGGAGTGAGAGGGGGATCTGAGCGAAGAGCGCATCATAGTAGTTGTGGAAGCTACCCATGTAAACAAATACAGAGGATGCCAGGAGCTCCCAGAGAAACCCAGAAATCACTAAAAACACTGCTAAAGGTATTTGGGTGCACTTATTAATCCATTAATAGCACTAGCAAATTTTTTTTTTAATAAAGTTTTTTTTTTTGCCTGGAAAACCCCTTTAACTGCACTTTATTTACCAATGACTTTGATGAGAGAACCCCTTCAGCTGCCTGTGTATTGTCTCTCAGTCATAGTTTATGGTCTGATTTGGCCTGGGTTGAATACAAATGCATTAATTCAGATGACAGAAATGTAACACTAAATGTAATGTAAAGTCCTCTTGCACAGAGCTGTATTAAGGCTCTTTTTTACCTTGTCTATCTATGGTCTATGGAACCATACTGCACCTGTCACTGTGTATGCCTCTGATTTTATAGGGCCATTTTTTTTGTAGAACAAAGATGCAAGAGCTGCCTTTTCAATAAGTGGACGGGAGGGGTTGGGGTGTGGTCCCACCCACTTTTGTTATGTAAATGACCAAAAACCTATGCCAGCTATGAACTGCTGTAGATTTCTGTCAAGATGATTGGTCCACTGAATGCATTTAATTTATGACAAGGTTTGCACTTTGCCATAAATCATCATAAATCTGGCATCAAAAACAGCATATAATATGATCTTGATAAATGAGCCCCAATGATTTATTTCAGCTTTTATTTCTTTCATCACATTCCCAGTGGCTCAGAAGTTAACATACATCAAGTTAACTGTTCCTTTAAATAGCTTGGAAAATTCCAGAAAATGTCATGGCTTAGAATCGTTTGAGAGGCTAATTGGCAACATTTGAGTTAACGGGTCACTAATTTTTCAGACAACTTAGTTGTCTCATTTACAGCATGTAAGTCTAGACCAAAATATAATGTACTTTAGTTAAAAATGTGTCTGCTTTTCTCTATAGTTCCTGTCACAAGGTGTCTCCCACCTAGCTAATTTGCTGTTCACTCTCTCCTTGTAAGGAAGTCTATCTATAAATACATTCCATTCCATCTTGCTTATCTCAGTGAGTGTAGAGGGCGGTCCTTTTCTCTGTTCACACAGTGAGTGGAGAGGGAAGGGGCTGATTCTCCTCATGGCCTGCACAAACATGTCTGTAAAGCTGTGTGCAAAAGACTGACGATTCTGCAGTTCTCCCAACTTACAATGTAAGAAAAGGCTTCTATGTATCTACTTTTGGCTGCTTAGGTGATTAGAGATGAGATATTATTCACAGACAGCAGTAGCTTTCCTCACTTTGCTCATAGATTTTTTTTCTTGTGTTTTATCTGCCTGGTTGCATGTTTTTGCCCTGTATTCCCTGTATTTACAGTCCAGTGTTCCTGGATCTTCTATATTATGGTCACTTTAGCTTTCCTCAGGTATTTGTTTACAATTGTATAGTTACTCCTGCAGAATGGCAAAACATTATCAGCAATTGATGGGGGAGGGCTCCTTATTGTACATGCCACCTAGCTAACAGACAAATGTAAACTGTGTTTCAGCCATAATTTGATTATTAGCAGTAGAAAAACCGATAAGAAGCCATGTATAAAGGCTTATACAGTCATAGAACAGACTTTTCATGAAAACTGAGTTAACCTTTAACCTTCCTCTAGTGTTAGCTTTCTGTTACTCTTTCTTATGTTAACGGGTCGGTTTTGACCCGTGTCTTAAATCACCCCTAGGATACCCTAAAAACAGTTATTTATGATCCAATTTGTTTCTTACCTCTTAGTTACCTTGTTAGGGTTTCTCATCCATGGAAGGATTGATTTTAATATTTTTGTTGTGGCCCCCTGGGCCTTTCATTTGAGAGCGTACCTTTCATTTTCAATATAAAAATATTGTTAAATGAACCTCAAGAGAATAATATAAACTTAAAAAAGTTTGTTATATTACCTGACTATTACTGAAGGGTTTTAGAACACATTTCTTAAATGTAAAAAAAAATATACATATATATATTTTACATTATTAACTCTAGTAACATCTATGGTGTTACGGGTCAATTTTGACCCATATCTAACTACTTTATGAAAAAGGCAAAAAACTGATTTTTTTTTTATAGAACTTTAATACAAATAAAAGATGAAAATAATATTAACATTAATAGCAATAATAATAAAAAGTAGCTTTTCTAGGTCAAGCAAACAAACAACAATCAATCAAGCAAATCAAATCAACAGAAATCAAGTACTAGTTTTTAGATGCATTAGTATTTAGATGCATGTGTGGCAAAAAGTGACACTTTTTGTGTGTTCTTTGCAGAGGTATTTTTTGCAGGCGAAGCACGATGTGTTTGTCTTTCTGTCCTTATTGCTAGGGCAGACTTGACACCTCTTTCTTTTAGAATCAGGTGGTCTCACTGGGGTTGTGGCTGTTGTGGTTGATGTTGAGGCAGGGCTGGTTGAGGAGGCTGCTGGTGATGATGCTCTTTGTGTTGCTGTGGGTGTGGGCGAAGCACTTGTTGAGCTCTGGAGTTGTCGGACCAAGGCTGCAGCGGCTGGGTCTCAGGGCACCCGTTCCCTTTGGTCAATGTGCGCCTTGACAAGGGATCTTCCTAGTTCCTCAAGAAACATCCTCCGCTTGTTTTTTTTCATTGAATTCCATCCTTGGTGAATGTGGGTCCACAACACAAATGCATTGTATGCTGACACATCAAGGATGTTGGAAAATACAACCATTGGCCATCTCCTAGTCATTCGCTGGCAAGTGTAGGTGGCAGTCAGCTTGTCCAGGTTGTCCACTCCTCCTTTGTTTTTGTTATAGTCCAGGATGATTCTGGGCTTTTTGTCACTTCCTGATGACACAGCTGCATCTTTGTGAAGTGTGGACATCAGTACCACATTCCGTCGTTTTTTGGGGCAGTATGAAACAGCAGTGGTGGTGTCTGTAAAAACAAACTTTGAGGAAAGTGGAGCCCTGTCCATCATCTGCAACAATTCAGCGGGCAGCTCAGGTTTGTTTTTTTTCACTGTGCCCACCATGGTGATTTTCCTCCTGAGAAGTTCTTGTCCAAGGTCATAGCTGGTAAAAAAATTGTCACAAGTAATGTTGTGACCCTGCAGTCCAGTAGTCATATCGAGGACTACACGTTTTCCTTGGTTTTTTTCAGGGATGCCACTTGCAGACTTGCCTGTGTAAATCTGTAGATTCCATGCATAGCTAGTTTTTGCATCACAGGCTGCCCAGATTTTTATGCCGTATTTGCCTGGCTTACTTGGCATGTATTGCCGGAAGGGGCATTTTCCGCGGAAAGGGAGAAAACGTTCGTCTACTGTCACCTCTGGCCCTGGGTTGAACATCAGTGGAAGGAGCTGCACCCATTTCTCCCAAACATCCCTGATGGGAGCAAGTTTGTCAGATTTTGTTCTGGTGTCTCTGTTGTCAAATCTGAGGACTCTTGATATCATTTGAAACTTTTGAAGTGACATTGTTGCCCGGAAAATATTCCTGCCTGTCGATGCGTCCCAGAGACTATCAGTGGCCTCAATGCCGGATTTGTACACTCCAGCAAGGAGAAGAACACCAATGTAGGCATCCAGGTCATCATCATGAAGGTCATTCCACATGTTGCCGTGGACTTTTTTTCCTTCAAGGTTTGTCATAGCAATAATGACTTTTTTTTTTTATTGACAATGGCATAAACAGATCAAAACATGTCTTGATGTCACTTACTCTTGTCACAGCAAACCTTGTGATCCCAGGGGTCATTTTTATGACATTTGCAGCATCTGCCCTGCCATGTACATCTGGAGGTACTGAGCTCCAAATGATCTTGCCACTTTTGGATTTGAATCTTTCAGCGGGAGCAGCTTCAGCATCGGTGACCTCCTCATCAGACTGATCAGAACTGTCTGTGTCTTCCGGTTGATACTCCACATCATCTTCCTCCTCAGAAACCTGTTTATCTGTATCAGTTTGCTGCTGTGTGTCCTCTGATTCATTATCATCCAAGATATAATCCAGAATTTGGCTTGCATCTAATCTTCTCCTCATTGTTGCATGGTGTAAACTGAAGATGTATACTCTGCAAAGTACCAACTGTAAGCTGATTTGGCCATACATGCCTGGACATGTCCCTAACTCAAGTTGTTGGAGGTAGTGCTGGCTGTGGGCTGTTGGTTTATATTGTGTTTATGAGTTCAGTTTTGGGACTTATTATTGTTTTTTTACTCTTATATTAGACCTGAGTCGAAATTGACCCCAACAACACAAATGTTATAATTTTAATAAGAGCATTTTACAATTTAGTAAAATAGTTTTATTTTATTGTATTTTGTTTAAAAATAAGTTCCTGAAAAAGTCAAAAAGTCTTGATGCAATAAACAAATGTATGTAGAATTTGTATGCATTTAAAACCTAAAACGGGTCGGTCACGACCCTAACACTAGAGGAACTGGCAATATTTTCAGGACTACCTTAAAGGTTTACTTTCCTCTATGCTTGGGAAGAAATGCCACTACTGTAAAATAGCCATAAGAAAGCCAGGTTACTGTTTCAAACTGTACATGGGGATAAAGATTTTACTTTTTAGAGAAATGTCTTCTGATAAAACAAAAATGGAACAGTTCGACCATAATGACCTTTCTTATGAACGAAGGAAAGAGAGTGAGGTTTGCAAGCCAAAGAACATGATTCCAGCTGTGAAGCAGAATGGAGGCAGCATCATGTTGTGGAGGCACTATGTTATATTATGTACTTTGTACTATGCTGAGGGACTGTTGTACTTCACAATACAGGAAAGAAAATTATATGGAGGCATCAAATAAACATCTCAAGACATCAGCTAGGAAGTTAAAGCTTGGCTGCAAATGGGTCTTCCAAATGGACAATGAGCCAACAAGCATGCTTCCAAAGCTGTGGCAAAATGACTTAAAGGGGTAGTTAGCTGCAATTTAAAGGCAATGCTACAAAATACTAACCACATGTACAGTGCCTTGCGAAAGTATTCGGCCCCCTTGAACTTTTCAACCTTTTGCCACATTTCAGGCTTCAAACATAAAGATATAAAATTTAAATTTTTTGGTGAAGAATCAACAAATTTGTAAAAAATAAAAAACTGAAAAGTGGGGCGTGCAATATTATTCGGCCCCTTTACTTTCAGTGCAGCAAACTCACTTCAGAAGTTCAGTGAGGATCTCTGAATGATCCAATGTTGTCCTAAATGACTGATGATGATAAATATAATCCACCTGTGTGTAATCAAGTCTCCGTATAAATGCACCTGCTCTGTGATAGTCTCAGGGTTCTGTTTAAAGCGCAGAGAGCATCATGAAGACCAAGGAACACACCAGGCGGGTCTGTGATACTGTTGTGGAGAAGTTTAAAGCCGGATTTGGATACAAAAAGATTTCCCAAACTTTAAACATCCCAAGGAGCACTGTGCAAGCGATCATATTGAAATGGAAGGAGTATCAGACCACTGCAAATCTACCAAGACCTGGCTGTCCCTCTAAACTTTCATCTCAAACAAGGAGAAGACTGATCAAAGATGCAGCCAAGAGGCCCATGATCACTCTGGATGAACTGCAGAGATCTACAGCTGAGGTGCGAGAGTCTGTCCATAGGACAACAATCAGTCGTACACTGCACAAATTTGGCCTTTATGGAAGAGTGGCAAGAAGAAAGCCATTTCTCAAAGATATCTATAAAAAGTCTTGTTTAAAGTTTGCCACAAGCCACCTGGGAGACACACCAAACATGTGGAAGAAGGCGCTCTGGTCAGATGAAACCAAAATCGAACTTTGTGGCCACAATGCAAAACGATATGTTTGGCGTAAAAGCAACACAGCTCATCACCCTGAACACACCATCCCCACTGTCAAACATGGTGGTGGCAGCATCATGGTTTGGGCCTGCTTTTCTTCAGCAGGGACAGGGAAGATGGTTAAAATTGATGGGAAGATGGATGGAGCCAAATACAGGACCATTCTGGAAGAAAACCTGTTGGAGTCTGCAAAAGACCTGAGACCGGGACGGAGATTTATCTTCCAACAAGACAATGATCCCAAACATAAAGCAAAATCTACAATGGAATGGTTCACAAATAAACGTATCCAGGTGTTAGAATGGCAAAGTCAAAGTCCAGACCTGAATCCAATTGAGAATCTGTGGAAAGAGCTGAAAACTGCTGTTCATAAACGCTCTCCATCCAACCTCACTGAGCTCAAGCTGTTTTCCAAAGAAGAATGTGCAAGAATTTCAGTCTCTCGATGTGGAAAACTGATAGAGACATACCCCAAGCAACTTGCAGCTGTAATCGCAGCAAAAGGTGGCGCTACAAAGTATTAACTTAAGGGGGCCGAATAATTTGGCACGCCCCACTTTTCAGTTTTTTATTTTTTACAAAAGTTTAAAATATCCAATAAATTTTGTTCCACTTCACGATTGTGTCCCACTTGTTGTTGATTCTTCACCAAAAAATTAAAATTTTATATCCTTATGTTTGAAGCCTGAAATGTGGCAAAAGTTTGAAAAGTTCAAGGGGGCCAAATACTTTCACAAGGCACTGTATGTAAACTTCTGAGCTACTGGGAATGTGATGAAAGAAACACTGAAATATATAATTGTCTCTAGAATTATTCTTACATTTTACATGGAGCTTAAAACTGCTCTTTTATGTTCAGGTTATGTATTATCTTGACAGTATTTCACAAGCACTGAACATGGCTGCAACCTCTCTTAGCTGAGCTGATCCAACATGTACCAGTCGGCTATTCAGTACCAGAGCTCACCATCAGAGCTCTGGGAATTGCAGTTTTTACTGCATTTTTGTAAGCATTGTCATCATCTATTAACTCCTGATGAACCTGGCTTTTAGACAGAGGCATAGCTAGGGGTTCAGCACGGGCAGGGGGGGGGGCAAACATATCCAAGTGGGCCCCCTACCTGGGTATACCAATGTTATCACTATATGGTGACCACAGATACTGGCTGTACACAGGGCTCTGCATACAGTATAAGTAAATACAGTACAGGAAAATGTTGTTACTTACAGGTGACGTCTCTAACTGTAATCTTTTATATTTCTCGTCTCTTCCATCTGGACTGCCATGACCACTTCTTCCAGCCACAACTCGTCACTTTTCCAGACACTTGACCCACATTTTCCTTGCCTATACAAAGTCCCCATCCTGCTGCTACCCCCAATTATAAAATACGTGATATAAAAATCCCCTGTAAATAAATGATACCCCCATATGTATCTTAAATTAACTATTACCTTTTGTGCCCCTTAATTAATTCCTCCTGTGGGCCCCCTTAAAGGGATTATTGGGGATCAGAAATATTAATGCAGGCAGCAGGCCAGGGGGTTGTAGATAAAAATGCACTGACACTTACCTGCATCTTCCCCTCTGTCCCTGCCCTGGGCCACCCATCACCTTCACTGCACTATTTGTATACGGAGTGGCTGCAGCACTGATGTCAAGTTGACGGGACTGCTGCAGCCAATCACCGCTCTCTACAGTACAGCAGTATATAGTGTTGGGCTGCTGCGGTTCCTCTGTTGTGACATCTTGGTGTAGCCGCTCTGTATACAAGGCGAGACAGACAGCCCAGTGCAGGTAAAGGGGGGAAAGTACTGCCCCCTGTGTCCCCCCAAAAATACTCCTGTAGGCCTGCTTATATCAATAATGCCTCAGATAATAATGCCCCCTAATTAATAGTTTTACTGTACATTCCCTTAAAGGAGTTGTACAGGAAATGCAGAACTGGGGCAGGAGGCCGGGGAAGGTGAAACATGAAAAAGACAAAACAAAACATACTCTCCTGTCCCAGGCACTTCGGTGTCCCCCGTTGCTATCCGGTCCAGCGTTGCTCGGAGGCTTGTTCTAGCGGAAGT
This sequence comes from Leptodactylus fallax, assembly GCA_947044405.1. NCBI lineage: Eukaryota > Metazoa > Chordata > Amphibia > Anura > Leptodactylidae > Leptodactylus > Leptodactylus fallax. The sequence goes on along the minus strand of CAMRHE010000062.1, from coordinate 1,089,628 downwards.
CCTTGCTGTACGTGGCCTCAGCAGTCACAGGAAAGGACCCAGGACTTCACTCGCAATTGTCACTGGTGATGTCCTGGGTCCTTTTCTGTGACCACTGAGGCCACTGATTGGCCTCAGCAGTCACGTGTGACGAGGACTTCTGCCAGAACAACCCCTGGGTGGCATTCGACCAGACAGCAGTGGGGGACATTGGAGCGCTGGAGACAGTTGAATATGCTGTTTTTTTTATGTTTCACCTTCCCCGGCCTCCTGCCCAAGTACTATAATCCCTGGACAACCCCTTTAAATCAATGATGCTCACCTTAAATTAGTATAGCCAAATACCCTCTTACATACTTACATAAATACTGTGTCCCAATAGCCCCCTTATATTAATAATGCTCCTGCTTGCCCTAATGATCCCTTATGGTTATTGGCCCTTAATATTTTTAAGGCCTTCCCCTCCCCAACAATAATACTCACCTGCCTCCAATCCTCTTGCTTGGACTTGCCACCGCCAACTCTCCTTGCTGTATCCTGCAGCCTACAGGATGCCGTTACCACAGGACATCTATGTCCCAGCTCAGGCGGCGCTATGTAGTGACGTCATTGCACCCACCTGTGCTAGGACGCTTACGTCTTGTCACTAGGGAACCTGTAAGCCACAAGCCACTACAAGCCTGTGGACTGTGGTCCCCAACCTTTTACGCACCAAGGACCAGTTTTCCACAGCCCGGAGAGGGGGGGAGTGGAGGGTGGTGCTGGTTGGGAGCGGGATTTGGGTTGCAGGGCTACCCCACATGTAATAATGCCCCCTCCATGGGTAATAGCCTCCTCACATAAGTAATGCTATTACCTGTGGGGGGCACTATTACTGTAATAGTGCTGTAATAGCACTCCCCTCCCCCCAAAGGTAATAGTTCCCTCCCCCCACATAAGTAATGCTGTTACTTATGGGGGCTCTATTACAGTAATAGTGTCCTGCAATTCTAATACCCCCCCCCCACATAAGTAATGCTGTTACCTGTGGGGGGCACTATTACTGTAATAGTGAGCTAATAGCAACCCCCCCTCCCCCACATACCATTCCATATTCTGTTGCTCTGTATAGTTATATTGTACTTAAAGAGCAGCAATGGGGTGGGTGGGACCTCTTCTTGCATACAGCCTGTGCGCATCTTCTACTCTCCTCCTGGAACCTTGACCCCCTATTCTATGGTACCACAGAGAAGAAAATAGTAGATGCGCACAAGCTATGTACAGGAGGAGCCCCCCCCCATCACTGCTGCATATACAGGTTATGGAATGGCAGAGCAGGAAGCTAATAGCTTTCTGCTCTACCATGTATTTCAACTGCATCGGTGTCCTGTGCCAGTACAGTTGATTTTGTGTGCACTTGTGGCCGCCGCCCCCTGTCCCCCCCCGCTAGCTACGCCTCTGAGATCAAGGGAAACGCCTCACCGGAGTATAGCCTGGGTCTTACCTAGACAGAGAGGTCTGTGTGCATTGATACTGGGGTTAACTTCATCTAGCTATTTCAGATGCATTATTACATGCATATGGGAGCATGGGAGTTTATATCTTTTACTACCCCCACTCGCAGGCTGTATTCAGCAATAGCGCTATTGGTGTTATTGCTAGCTGCATTTGATTAGGCAATTTTGGTATTCACTGGAGTTGCAGTTTGCCATACCTGTCCTATCTGTTTTTTAAGGGGTACTTAGCTATTTTTACCTCCTGGCGGTTCGGGTTATAGGACACAGGGAACCATACAGATGTTTGATGAGTCTGGTGGCTTAATTACCCACGGATTCTTTTGCCAGCTGTGGGTCTGCTATATACCTCTGTCCTAAGCCCTCTATGCGTTAACCTTTTTGGAGTGTGTGTATCCCTACAGTTGGGCATACTATAGCACCATTCCTTGATGGAGGTTCCTGGTGGAGGTTATATCAATCCGCCCATTTGAGAATAGTGTTGTGTTAGCCTTAGTCTATGCCGAACCAGTTATCACATATAGGACATTTTTACCTTTTATTATAATAAAAGTTATGTTTTATCTTGATTTCTTTAAGTGGGACCTACTTCTACTGTAATTTTGTGATATATATTTTAGGTACCCTGTTCACCGTCTGTGAGTGTTCAGATTTATATACAGCACATTTGTAATATGCTATTTGATATTTCCACAGAAAGTATAATTTTTGGTACCAACAAAAGGGGTTGTATAAGATTAGAACAATATGGCAAAGAAGCATTGCTGCTCTTGTCCATGGGATGTATGAGTTATTACTACTCAGCCCCATTCAAGTAAGAAAGTTGACAGCATGTTTTTCTATTATGACACAATCCCTTTAAGCTGTACAATTGTTTTTTTCCCAAGGAGAAGACTTACAAGAAATTTAAGACTGATGTACAGTAAAAAGCATCTGTAATTCCTGCTAAACATAAAGAATGCATTATCTTGAGTATTTATTCAGCTATCTACCAATGCCAGTGAATGTCTCTAGAGAGAAGTTGGGTCCGGAAGTATGTTATTGTTGCAGAGAATATTGGCAAGCATACGTTACTAGTTATCTGTAAACATTTTTGACCTACGCAACTATGAGTAAAGACATCCCACTCTTAAAATGAGTGAAGTTCTTATGGTTTTAGTTTAACAGAAATACTGAATGTCTATGACTTGCTGAGATCACAGTATTGTACTGTACACTGTATACCTAGTCTATAAATTACCAGTTCTTCTTACCTTAGTGTAATAAATGAAAAACAGGTATTATGACTCAAAAATATCATATTATATTAGGAAAAGGCACATTTTCTCTTTCTCTTCTGTTAAAATGTTTACATACCTATTTTGTTCTTTTATAATTCAGTACCACTGAGTATTTAGCAATGTTAAAGATTATTAGGTTCACCTGAATGTACAGACACCCCTGGAGCCATTAGCAAAGGGGGACATGACTTTGGGATGGGGGAACCAATAACTCCTGCAGTTTCTTCCTGTGCAGTAGTTGTGTAGATTTATACAGGCTGGTTCAGCTTTAAGAGTATATGTGTGCATATTGAGCTTTAGGAGTATATAGTGTCTAGTGTGTTACTGTAGGGAGGGAGGAGTTTAGGAATACAGTAGATGAAACTTCCTGTCTCATTCATCTCTTCCTCTTTCTATCACCACAAGTACTGGAGGAAACATTTCCCTTCCACCCGCCCTCTTTTAATCACTATTTTACAATTGCTTTTTTCACGTTTACCTGTATAATGTATGTATTATTGTATCATTTCTTTGTTTGATACTGTAATTGTGTTTCTGGCCATATATACAATTCTAAGATGACTTTGATGAGTTAATGTTGACGTTATCCTTCTAAGCCCAAGGGAAGGGCAATCCTCCAGCCATGGTTCCCTAGAGGTTTCCTCCACAGGGGGTTTTTCCTCTCCTTAGTGCTGTAGGATGACTCTTTGTGAGTCGGGGGTTTGCCATGTTTAGTCATTATTTCATAGCATTTACCTGAACATTTAGTTTTTAAGTTTTTTGTTCATGGCATTGGCAATAAGTGTGGAAATAAATAAATTTAAATAATATTAAGTTAATAAAAAAAAATTATAAAGGGAGTCAGTTATATGTGTTAAAGTGTTACATGTCACATGGTCCATGAATAAACTGTCACAGCTTTACTTTTGCGGTTGAGGAGTCAGGTGGAAGTTGCAGGCAAGTTATTGTGGACTTATTTTAACTTATAGAAGAGGGTAAATCTCATGGTGGTGAACAGGCTGAGCTTTGGAAATGGCCAGCCTGAAGGATGTCGTAATAGTAACATCATCCAGGGGCGGGCACAGTGGTTAAACACAGTGTCATTGGTGCCCTTAAAGTGTACTGGCTCTGCTAGAATTGCAAACCGGAGCGTGCCGCCCCTTTATTGCTGTCTGGCTGGGTGCTGTATGTCAGACAGCTGGGGATCTCACAGTATACGTGAATCCCAATGGTCTAGCACTTCACCTGACTCATTCGTTGATTATTTTAGTTCTGTGATTTAAATAAAGCTGTGGCCATTTTGACACCCAAAATAAAGTGTTTTGTGCGTTTATTCCAAAGTCAATGTTTACTGTAGTTCGGGTGGTTTTAGGAAGGAGTGAGGATCCATCCCATATCCAAAAGTCATGGTTATTTTCATTTTCCAATTCTGTCCTCCGTTGCAAAGATAACTTTATAAAAGCGATTATGCAAAGGAGTATCCTGGAGCACGGAGTGTGTCTAAAGAACTCTGGACTGCACTCACCCGCTACATTTTGATTGGCTACCTAGCCACTGCTCATAAGAGAATGACAGAACAGATAGGCAGAGATGCTAAAGTCTCGCCAGGCCCTGTATTCACCCGGTCGACCCGGGATTTTTTGTATCAGGACATGTGAAAAACCACTTGCTTGCTTGCTGCTGACTGGACTAGGTGTAGTCTACTTCACCCAGAAGTGACTGGGACAGCGGCTTCTGGATGAAGAAGAGGGACAGAGCTTCAGCAGCCACCAAGCAGGCAGAGCATAGCAATAGGGGGTGAAGATGCAGGCAGGGGCGTAAATACCAGGGTAGCGGCTGCCACAGTGCCCGGGACATAAGGGGCCGGAGCCCTGTGGCATCCACTACCGCGAACGCCACAAACACTGCTATCATTATACTCCGTGGTCTTTTCAGACCCCAGAGTATAATGATTTGGGGCCCAGGGGAGGTGAGGGAACATAAAAAAACAACGTTACTTACCTCTCCTACGCTCCGACAGGCTTCGGGCTTGTTTGGTGACGTCCCAGACGTCAGCCGACGACATTATGCGTCGCGACACCGGCCTGGATCACATGAGATGTGGTCCAACATTGAAGATGGCCGAAGTAGCGCACCGGAGTGCATAGGGGCCAGGGAAATGTAAGTAGCATTGTTTTTTATGTTTGTATCCTCTCCTGGGTCTTGTTCATGGGTGGTCCACAATGGGGCATAATACTGTGTGCAGGGGCCACTATGGGGCATAATACTGTGTTTAGGAATCACTATGGGGTATAATACTGTGTGCAGGGGCCACTATGGAGCATAATACTGTGTGCAGGGGCCACTATGGGGCATAATACTGTGTTTAGGAATCACTATGGGTATAATACTGTGTGCAGGGGCCACTATGGAGCATAATACTGTGTGCGGGGGGCCACTATGGGGCAAAATACTGTGTTCAGAGGCCACTTTGGGGCATAATACTGTGTGCAGGGGCCACTATGGAGCTTAATATTCCATGCAGGGGCCACTATGGGGCATAATAATGTGTGCAGGGGCCACTATGGGGCATAATATTGTGTGCAGGGGTCACTATGGGGTATAATACTGTGTGCAGGGGCCACTATGGGGCATAATACTGTGTGCAGGGGCCACTATGGGGCAAAATACTGTGTGCAGGGACCACTATGCTGCATAATACTGTGTGCAGGGGCCACTATGATGCATAATACTGTGTGCAGGGGCCACTATGCTGCAGAATACTGTGTTCAGGGACCACTATGGGGCATAATACTGTGTGCAGGGGTCACTATGGTGCATAATAGTGTGTGTGCAGGAATGCGGTTTGTGCAGGGGCGGGTTCGAGGGGGCAGTTCGGGGAGCGGGGTTGGGGGGCGGCGGTTCAGGGAGGGCCCCATGTCAAATGTTCGCCTTGGGGCCCAGCCATTCCTAGTTACGCCACTGGATGCAGAGTAATAGCCCCCAACAAAAACCATTGAGATTAATTGAAAAAATAATCAAGTTACATAGGGCTGCAACTGTTTATTTAACCTTTTAGCTGTCAAGTTAAATTGTTTTACACCTATAGGACACCAAGGGTCTTAGGCTCAGCCCAGCCGTCTATATAAATAATATTGCTTGACTGTAACTTTTAACCTGATAAAGGCATAAGCCCACTGAGAGGGTCCCTTAGGGGAATATACTGATCAGTCTGTGCCAGAGATATGCCGAAAGGCAGAAAGGGGTGAGAGTTAAAGCTGGCTGATATAAATTTCAATTCAGGTCCAATGCACCAGAGCCTCATAATAATTCTGTTGCATCTCGCACAAGTGGGGGAATGGATTAAAACTGGCATAGGAAACGCTAGTCTTAATAAATTTCTCCCACAGTCCTGATATGATTAAAATAAACAGCATATTTCTTTTGTATCCTTAGATCATCTTTTTAAACCTGCACCTGCCAGAATCCATAAAAGCTTTGTATTTGATCTGCTCTTTATACCCATCTGGATCCAAAGATGTTGTGATACAACAGGCCTTATATTAGTGAACTCATACAGCATAATGCCACATAATGCCACATATGGTCACATCCCACTGTACTTGTTATACATATTTCTCCTTAAAGAGGACCTTTCACGTCCTCATGTATATGCTGTTTTACATACCACTAGAAAGCCAACAGTGCGCTGAATTCAGCACACTGCCGGCTTTCCTGGTATGTGCCCCATGGGCTGGAGATATCGGGGGTCGTAGTTTCACCGTTCACCGTCAGAAGGGTGTTCCTGACAGTCTAGCTGCGCTGTGAGGAACGCCCTCCCTGACAGTACTCGTCCATAGACTTGTACTGGGGGGGCGTTCCTCACAGCTCAGCGTCATCGCTGGGCTGTAAGGAACGCCCCCTCTGACAGTACAGCGCTATGGTCAAGTACAGAGAGAGGGGGCGTTCCTTATCGCCCAGCGATGACGCTGAGCTGTGAGGAACAGCAGCTAGACTGTAAGGAACGCCCTTCTGACGGTGAACGGTGAGAGTATGACCCCCGATATCTCCAGCCCCGGGGCACATGACGGGAAAGCCGGCAGTGCGCTGAATTCAGCGCGCTGTTGGCTTACTAGCGGTATGAAAAACCGCATATACATGAGGAAGTGAAAGGTCCTCTTTAAAAACAGACCCCCCCTACAAAACTATAAAATAAAAATATTTTAAAATTGTGGTAGGTTCTGAAAGATTTATAGCATATATATAGTTCTGTTGAACATATACCGAAAATGCTATGTAACTACACTGCTATCCAGCATTGTCTAAACGTGGCATTCCAGCTATTTTATCATTATTCTAATATGTAGTTGTAGCTTTGTATCCAAATATATAATCAGCATAATAGGTACTATATTTAGGTTTTTGCTCAATTATAGCAATTGCATGTAGAAAGCCTTAAATACAGTATTTTTAGAAGATCAAATGAAAAGTACAGTGTCTTTCTCTAGACCTCTTTTCTTTTAGGTACAGTATTTCCAAGATTATATTTTCATAGATGTATAAGGTTACACATTGTGCTAATATAGAGGGCATGGTATATGAGAAGTCAATGAGCCTAAGCTGTGGTACGCCACACCACTGCTACTGCTATTGGCAGAAAAGAAAAGACACTGCAATGCATGAGCACGGCGGCCAGTTCAAACAGCTGATCAGTGGGGATGCCAGGAGTTGGACCCTCAATGATCTGATATTGATTGCCTATCGGATCCTAAGGCGATCAATTTTATCAACCCCTTTAATGTCCATGTCAATTCTCATGTACGTTTTGTAATTACTGACAGTAATATATACATAATGTATACAGTATATACTGTAATATATAATTCAATATTCCCTTACCACTTTCTCTATTTATTTTAATAAATATTGTACTGTGTTGACATTATTTTCTGTTATACTTGCATTATTGCATTTTTTTATATATACATGGGGATCATTGGGGTCAATTTATCATGCCTTGGATGCCAGTCAAGGCTTGAAAATTCACAATTTTTGTTGTACTTTTGTTGGCCAAAAGTTTTGAGAATGATACAAATATTAATTTTTACAAAGTCTACTGCTTCAGTTTTTCTAATGGCAATTTGCATATACTCCAGAATGTTATAAAGAGTGATCAGCTTAACAGCAATTACTTGCAAAGTCAATATTTGCCTAGAAAATGAACTTTATCCCCCAAAACACATTTCAACATCATTGCAGCCCTGCCTTAAAAGGACCACCTAACATCGTTTCAGTGATTGCTCCATTAACACAGGTGTGGGTGTTGATGAGGACAGGGCTGGAGATCAATCTGTCATGATTAAGTAAGAATGACACCACTGGACACTTTAAAAGGAGGCTGGTGCTTGCCATCATTGTTTCTCTTCTGTTAACCATGGTTATCTCTAAAGAAACACGTGCAGTCATCATTGCACTGCACAAAAATGGCCTAACTGGGAAGAGTATTGCAGCTAGAAAGATTGCACCTCAGTCAACAATCTATCGCATCATCAAGAACTTCAAGGAGAGGTTCCATTGGTGCCAAAAAGGCTCCAGGGCGCCCAAGAAAGACCAGCAAGCGGCAGGACTGTCTCTTAAAAGTGTTTCAGCTGCGGGATCGGGCTACCAGCAGTGCAGAGCTTGCTGAGGAATGGCAGAAGGCAGGTGTGAGTGCATCTGCACGCACTGTGAGGTGGAGACTCTTGGAGCAAGGCCTGGTCTCAAGGAGGGCAGCAAAGAAGCCACTTCTCTCCAGAAAAAACATCAGGGACAGACTGATATTCTGCAAAAGGTACAGGGAGTGGACTGCTGAGGACTGGGGTAAAGTCATTTTCTCTGATGAATCCCCTTTTCGATTGTTTGGAACATCTGGAAAACAGCTTATTCGGAGAAGAAGAGGTGAGCGCTACCACCAGTCTTGTCTCATGCCAACTGTAAAGCATCCTGAAACCATTCATGTGTGGGGTTGCTTCTCAGCCAAGGGAATCGGCTCTCTCACAGTCTTGCCTAAAAACACAGCCATGAATAAAGAATGGTACCAGAATGTCCTCCAAGAGCAACTTCTCCCAACCGTCCAAGAGCAGTTTGGCGCTCAACAATGCCTTTTCCAGCATGATGGAGCACCTTGCCATAAAGCAAAGGTGATAACTAAATGGCTCAGGGAACAAAACATAGAGATTTTGGGTCCATGGCCTGGAAACTCCCCAGATCTTAATCCCATTGAGAACTTGTGGTCAATCATCAAGAGACGGGTGGACAAACAAAAACCAACAAATTCAGACAAAATTAAAGCATTGATTCTGCAAGAATGGACTGCTATCAGTCAGGATTTGGTCCAGAAGTTGATTGAGAGCATGCCAGGGAGAATTGCAGAGGTCCTGAAGAAGAAGGGTCAACACTGCAAATATTGACTTGCTGCATTAACTCATTCTAACTGTCAATATAAGCTTCTGTTACTCATAATATGAATGCAATTATATTTCTGTATGTGATAAAAACATCTGACAAACACACATAAAAACCAGAGGGCAGCAGATCATGTGAAAATATAATATTTGTGTCATTCTCAAAACTTTTGGCCATGACGGTACATGTATAAGTTTTTTCCACAAAAATTGCAACTTGTCCCTTTTTGAGCCCTGCTCACAACTTTTTGAAAAAATGGGCAGAATTGAGCAGCTTGGCCCATGAGATTTAGCATAGCTTGCACCAGAAAATTGTTGCGAGTTACATCAGAAATCTACATAGCCCCTGACTGTCGTAGATTTAATTTCTGGCACATGGGATCTCCCTTTGGTGTGTCAAAATTATTAAGAGGACAGAACCCCTTAATAATTATGATGCATTGTGTGTCAACACAAAAATAGATTAAGGCTGATACACAAGATGACGATTTTAATAAATCAGTCCCATTATGTCATACAACCAGACTAAAGCATTTATCACAAGCTAGAATCACCAAATATGAATTCACCTTACTTAGCCCACATATTACTCTATAGTGTTGTACTGTTCTAAATCCAGCTACTTTGTTGCCTGTAGATTTGGAAAAGGAGGGAGAAGTAAGTGAAATGGAAGACGGTGATTCAGATCATGATTGTCATGAATTAATGGCTGTAGTAACAAGGAGATTACCAAATGTCACTGAAAAGCCACTAACTAATCCTGATGTGGAGTATTTTGTAGATGGCTCCAGATGTTGGAATGAGGAACGAGGACACTTTGTATGCAGTAGTCCAAGATGCTAAGATAATCATTCAGAAGCCACTCCCACCCTGTGAGTCCGCACAGGGGGTGGAGTTGAAGGCACTCACTGAAGCATATACATTGGGAAAGGGACTGTTATACAGATTCCAGTTATGCTTTTGAGGTTGCACGACTTTGGTATTATCTGGAAGACTAGAGGATTTCTGACAATCTTAGGGTGTGTTCACATGGAAGAATTTGCCGCGGATTTGGGGACGGATTTCGCCCCTGAATCCGGAGCAAATTCCTCCCGGAATTCACCTCCCATTGTTTTCAATGAGAGGAAGAGATCACAACAGGATGTGGGAAAAAAAAAAAAAAGCGTCATGCTCGATCTTTCAGCGAATTCCGTGGCGCGGGGTCCACGGCTCGAGACTCCTTCCTGATAAGTCCTATTTATCCGGGCCTAATCAGGAGCGGGATGCTGTGATGGAATGCTGATGCACTGCATCGGCATCCCGTCGTGGCTAGACCGTGGCGAAAATGCTGGCAGCGGAAAATGAAGAGGAATTCCCCTCCATTTTCTGCCGGGTGAACATACCCTTAGGCAAACCAATCAAAAACTTAGAGGGCGTACAGAATTTTAAGACCCTAGAGCTGCCAGCAGAGGTAGCCATAGTCAAAGTACCAGCTCATGTGAACTCACAGGCTGTGGGAAATCCTCAAGCAGATCAAGCAGCTAGTCTGCCGCTATTAACTCTGACTCTGCCAAATGAACCAGATTTGTCCCTCCTGCAAGAATTACAGGCTCAGATAGTGCCTCATGACAAAAAGGTATAGATGAAGGCGGGAGTCATTGAGGTTGGGGGACTCTGGCAGGTAAATGACAAAACTTGTCTGCCAGGGAGCTTACAGTATATCTGATGATGGCCAATTTGACACATGGATAAACTCATTTTTCAGGAGAAATAATGGGACATATACTGGAGACCCTAGGAATCACAAAAGCACTGCACACCTCATACCATCCACAAAGTAGTGGTAAAGTAGAAAGACTTCAAGGGGTTTTCCGGGCAAAAAACCTTTTTTTTTTTTAAAAAAGGTCTGTTAGTGCTATTAATGGCTTAATAAGTGTACACAAATACCTTTAGCATTTTTTTGAGTGATTTCTGGGTTTCTCTGGGAGCGCTTAGCATCTTCTGCATTTGTTTACATGGTGTAGCTTCCTGCTGCCTTAGCTAATGCAATGCATTATGATAGTTGTAGGCTCTCACACTATCTCCCTCTCACTCCTTCCCCCTCCCTCTCTAACACCCCCTCCCTGTCTCCCTAGCTATCCCGCCCACTACCAGCCCTTCCCAACTAACTCAACCCACACCCCTACCCCATTATACTTACCTGTCTTCTTCCTGTACAGACTTCCTTCTGTGGGGAACGGATCCTCCTCTTTTGTGACTCTGCCAGTGCCTGTGCAGCACTCCTGGCACTGTGCTTGAGCAATAGAGATGGAGTGTCGGGACTCCGGCTCTTTTGCGCATGCACGTGCAGACATCACAAAAGAAGGAGGAGCCATTCCCCGCAGAAGCAAACATGCCAAGAATGGCAAGAAAGATGTTCTATCCAAGCGAACTGAGAGCCAGAATCTGATAAATTACCTTGTCACTCACATGAGCTAGCTTGCAGATGCTGAGGAGTACATTTATAGGTGCTGCTATCATCTACTTTTATAGCTGCTATTAACAGCCACATGGATAGAAGATGTGTCTGTGTTATGCTTGTGCCAATAAATGTGTGGGGATGCTTAGTGGAGATAGCTGCTCACGATTAGACAGGAACAGATGCAAGCATCCCTGGGTTTATATGGTTTATCTCTATACTACGGGAAGTATTGGCTGATTAGAGAGCCATTTCTGGAAAGGTCGGATTCTAGTTCGATAAGCGAGAAATCTATCTCCTCCTTGTTGCACAGCTGTCTAATATTATTGAGTATGTATATCTGCAGTTGTAATGAGTAATGTAATGAGTAATTACAGCAAATATCCAGTGTAAAAGTATGAAATGATATGTCTCAACAGACCCCACTGTAAGTGTATAGGACCTGTTGGGTAAAAGTGGTATCTGCCATGACACAACAGAGACTACAATGCAGATGTGAATAGAGCCGCCTTCTGCTGTGTTTTTTGCATTAGAGGTTTAATATAGCTTGTATTGAGACTACAACTAAGGTGTTATATGTATGATAATTGTAGTGATGATGCATTGATCCATTGCTTACAGCACTATATGAGTAAGGCTAGGTTCACACTTTTCAGTTTGTTGTCCAGAATGACAGATGCAGACAGCGTACCCTCCATTTGAAAACACCACCATTCACTGCAATGTTAAAAACAAGACAAAAACCTTCTTCCATCTTGTTTGTTATTGTCTTAAACAGAAAATAAAGTCTGCAAAAAAGTGTATATGATATTTTTTATGAATTAAAACACTCAATGGATATAATTGATTGTACCTTTTACCATGATTGTCGCCCGATGGCCTACCAAAATCTGGAACCAGCCCTGACTACATGCCTATTATCGCTATTGCATCTTGGCTGACTTCATTCCTCCCTGTCTCCGAAGAGAAGAATCATAGTTTACATGCTGAGCAGCATATAATGTAGGTCAGTGAGTGAAAGAGTAGCAGAGCAAACATGGAGTAATTTACATAGGGCAAGGGCAGGGTGTAACTACCGGAGTAGCAGTGGTAGCGACTGCCACAGGGCCCGGAACATTACGGGGCCCAGAGCCCTGTGGCAGTCGCTACCGCGAACCCCACAATCACTGCTATCGTTATCTTTTGAGACCCCGGAGTATAACGATCGGGGGCCCAGGGGAGGTGAGCGAACATAAAAAACACTGTAACTCACCTCTCCGCCGCTCCGCAGGCTTTGGGCCTGTTTGGTGATGTCCCAGACGTCAGCCGACGTCATTATGCGTCGCGACGCCGGCCTGGATCGCGCGAGATCCGGTCTGACATTGAAGATGGCCGAAGTAGCGCACGGGAGTGCACCGGAGCGAGGAAGAGGTAAGTTGCAGTGTTTTCTATGTTTCTATCCTCCCCTGGGTCTCCGATCATTATACTCTGGGGTCTGAAAAGACCCCAGAGTATAATAATCGGTCATGGGTGGTCCACTATGGGGCATAATACTGTGTGCAGGGGCCACTATGGGGCAAACTACTGTGTGCAGGGGCCACTATGGGGCAAACTACTGTGTGCAGAGGCTACTATGGGGCAAACTACTGTGTGCAGGGGCCACTATGGGGCAAACTACTGTGTGCAGGGGCTACTATGGGGCAAACTACTGTGTGCAGAGGCTACTATGGGGCAAACTACTGCGTGCAGGCGCCACTATGGGGCAAACTACTGTGTGCAGGAGCCACTATGGGGCAAACTACTGTGTGCAGGGGCCACTATGGGGCAAACTACTGTGTGTCGAGGCCACTATGGGGCAAACTACTGTGTGCTGGGGCCACTATGGGGCAAACTACTGTGTGCAGGGGCCACTATGGGGCATAATATTGTGTGCAGGGGCCACTATGGGACATAATACCGTGTGCAGGGGCCACTATGGGGCATAATAGTGTGCGCAGGAATGCGGTTTGTGTGTGGGGGGGGGGGTGGGGGCGGCAGTTTGGGGGGGGGGCCCATGTCAAATGTTCGCCTTGGGGCCCAGCCATTCCTAGTTACGCCACTGGGCAAGGGCATAGCTGGAAACAGAGGGACTGTCTGTGGAGAGCAATCATTGGAACAGACGGAATTGCCTTTGCAGAAATAAAACAAAGGTGCTGTACAGAGCAGGATAATATGATGAAAAATTAAAAAAAAAAAAAAAACTTTGATCTATAGTGACATCATCTGGTGATCATTTAAACACATACAGGCACTTTTCTGTATATTTATAATATATTTATGGAAACCCATCCAAAAAGTTGTGATTGTTACCATTTATATTTGCTTAATGGTGATGTACTCATTTATATTTGCTTTGTCTTAAAAAAAAAAATATAAGGGTTGGGGGCGTATGGGACCTGGCAACAGAAGGTAAACAAATTCTTGCCTGTGGGTCCCGCTGCCCCGCGAATGGAGAGGTGTGTTGGTCTGGGGGTAACAGGAACTGGAGCACCCTTTTAATATGTTTTTTCTGAGATTGAGATTGTGCTAGCATTTCTTTGCATATACAGTATATACTGTATACAGAGCATTTTACATCTGGAGAGAATGTCTAGACTCTAAGAAATGCTGGATATTTTTAATCTCTGCTGTCTACAGTAGTAGCTCTGTAATCCTAAAATACTGTTCTAAGTATAGCACCAAATAATAACAGGTGTAGCTGTCAGGACTGAAGTTCCATGCAAGATAAATATGTATCAAATTGCTCTGTACATCATCATTTACAGACTGCTCATCTGTGTATGGCTTCATTTGTTGTAAAGAAAATTGCAGCTACTTTAAGAAATACGCCAGACAGTAGTCTAGTTTATGTTAGGTTGGAAATTATAGGGATATTCTAGTACTCACCAAAAGAGCATGTGAATAAAGGGTCTTAATGTTAAGACTTTGGCAACTGATATGAGAACCTTTACAATACACATAGCTGTTGTTACCCAGCTTTCTAAAGATCCAAATGACATAAAAATATACTTTGTTATAAAAGGAAACTCTAAGCATTCATATACCTGAAATCCAAATGGGCACTTCATTGCCAAATAGATAGATATACAGTACATCAGTCAAATGAATGGCTAACAAAGTACATTTGGTAAAAATTACTGTTACAATTCTTAGCACAACCCTGTAATTTTAGGAAGCATTGGATAGAACTAGCATAACCTTTTATGTACTGAGGAGAAAAAACATTTAGCTAATAATAGGGACTAATTTTAAGTTAGAATTTCCGTACTGAAAAGTAATTTCTCTTGAAATATCTTAATACTATACTATTGAATACCATTTATAGACAAATTCCCAGAAGTGGTACTACAGAAAAAAAAATAAAGCATTATTCGGTTCCTACTCAATGGGTCCTCCAGAGCAATAGAGACTAGTCATTCTAAGGTAAGTTCACACGGTGGAATTTTTAAAAGCAGAATATCCTGCTTTAGAATTCAGAAGCAGAATTTTTTCTGCTTTACCAGATCCACTGAGAAATCTTCTGGGTAATCTGCCACAGAATTAGCAAATTCTGAGCCAAATTCCACGCCAACCAGGTGGTGTTTTTCAACTTCCAATTCATTTTAGTGGGATTTCTCATGCAGAATCTGCCTCAAGATCAAGTATAATGCTTATTTTTTCCACTAGCTGAAAAAAATCAGTGAAATGAAAGAAAATCAGCATCTGCCCTCCACTGAAATGAATGGAAACCGATTTTGAGGCAGAATATGGATTTGATTTTGAGTCAGAACCAACCAAAAAAACAGATCTAAATACCTCCTTGTGAAGATACCCTAAGGCTCTGTTCACATATGTGACAATGGTACCTGACTGACCCTATTGATATTACATCTTCATTTGCAAATTCGCTGAGATGTGATGAGCAAAAAAAAGTCTTCATTCCCGTCACAATTATAAACACCACAACTACAACCCTGACAGACCCATTATCAGCCATTGTGGTATGTTGGTTGAGTTTGGTATCTGTTACATGGTGGATTTACCAGTGTGGTGTAGCTTCCATTATAAATGGACATCCAAACACAGGTATGAAGAGAACATAGATAGATAGAAATAGAGGAGGTTATATGGCTCCTTATTAGTAACTAGTGGGATACATTTGTAAAACCCCAAATGTATTCTACAATGGATCCATTAACTTTAATAGAAAAAGTGAGGGAAAATAATTTTTTGCGTCTGTTCTAGGTTTCTATAAATTTTTTCTTTAGGGACACAATAGTGCAATATACCAGAATTTTAGTTTTTTTAAAAGTATCTCACAATCGGATGCTAATAAGAATGGAATGTGTGATGTAAACAGACCTTAATGCTTAGGCCCCACTTTGCGGAAACGCAGTTTTTTTTTTGTTGCAGATTTTGTTGCATGTTTTTGAACCAAAGCCAAGAATGGCTACAAAAGGAATGGGGAATATATAGGAAGCTCTCATGCTTCTACCTTTTGCTCAATCCGCTCCTCACTTTGGCTCAAAAAAAATCGCAACAAAATCTGCAACCAAAAAATGCTGGGATTCCACAAGGTGGGGCCTTAGCCTTAGACTATGTTCACATCTGCACAGGAGTCTCTGTTGGAGACTCCATTGCAGTGTCTACCATCCGTTGGTTTCAGTTTTAAAAGAATGGTCAATGGGCTCAGTGTGTAACCGCAAATTTAGCGGTCCACCTCTCTGTTGTTCTGGTCCTCCGACGGACATTTTATATGACCATTTTTCACAGATCCCTCATACATTGCAGTATATGGAGGGATCCTTTACGATGAACTATAAAAATATCGGTCATGTGAATAGCCCCCATCCACAGACAGTGAAATTAATGAGGCCATTTGACAGAATTTAAAAAAACGGTTGTCACAAGGCCGTCACACTGTCATGTGAATATAGGGTTAGAGAATAAATGACAGCAGTGTGATCTGAAATACACCCTATAAAGTTTATACATGTTGATCAACATAGAGAAGGGGGTTTCCAGTTTTATTAATAGTGAATGGGTGCAGGTGTGAGTACTCACATGTCAGCTGTACAAAGGAGCTGTCCAGTGAATAGGAAAAAGCTGTAATACTCAGCACAGTCACTGCTAAGCCAATGGTGTGCAGGTAGACTGACCTATGTAAACAATGAAGATACAGCCACTTCAAGAAACTGATCATGTTTGGTGCCAAGAGTCAGACCCCCACTGATCTCATATTAATAGGCATCAATATTGTGAAACCAGAAGACCCCTTTAGCTTTGTTTAAACAAAATTTTATTGCTACAGACTGGTTCAGACTCCTTGTCCTCATACATGTGGACTATGCCAGTTGTGTAAAAGCTTGACTCATTTTAATGGGAGTTACTAGCCGGAACTGTCCAACCTCCATTGTACTTATTCCTCTCTTTACAGGTATTCAGCTCTGTTCTTTAACACTCACAAATACCATACATCAAATATCATTAATATATAATAAAAATCTGAGAAGTAAAATTAGAAATTATAATAAATACTAAACTATTGTGTGGCTTTGATGTTATGTTTTTTTTTCCATTAGTCTTTCTGTTATTTTAACAGTTCTGTCAAAAAATACTGGAACCCAAATGGTCATCATTAAAAACAATGGGGACGGTGAAGGTTCACCAACAACTGTTTAAAATGAAATACTTTAGCTGTCATGGCTGCATGATAAACAAAAACATCACATTAGTGTGAACAGAGCCTAATAATTCTTTTGCTTGGCTCTTGTTTTATGATTTCCTGCCCGGTACTGTTCTCACTTGTTTATTTAAATGAGTTTCCCTATGAATTGATGGCTGACTTGTCCATTCATCTTAGAAGAACATTCTTTCATGGTAATGGGTGCATTCAAGCTGAAAATACTGTACTGGGTCCATAATAATGCGGTCCAATGCACTTTATTGACTGCTGAACAGTTCTAGGCTGTGCCTAAAAAGCAACTTGGCAAACAAAATACTAAACCATGAGGTAAAAAAATAAAAGCCAGCGTTAAACGATTAAAAAAAAAATCACTGGGAGATATGTGCTTGTATCTAACCGATAAATCCGTTCTTCTGGTCCATCCACAGACTAATCACTTACTCACACGAAAGACTTTAATGGCTGCCACACGACTGAATGAAAGTCAGTTCATGTGAATGGGGGCTTTCGCATGACCTTTTTTGATGGCCCATTTTAAAGGACCATAAAAAAAGGGATATGTCATATTTTTACCCTTTTTTCACGGATTCCCTAATAGACTGAAGTCTATAAGTGAAAACGGATGCCCCTCGGATGCCAAATGGCTGTGAAAAATGTTAATTTTCTTGGCTTGCACATCGGTCATGTGAATGTAGTTTTAACCCTGTCACATGGAGTCAGTGTTTCTCATCCACTCCCCACATAAAATTCTCTTTTTGTGCTTTTCATAAGTGACCCTGGTCCCCAGCTGTAGCTGCTCTGTCTATGAGGAGAAGCAGTCAGTGACTCTTTTATCTGAAAAGAAGAAGGCTGTGTGACTACTTCTCTAATGCTGGGTTCACACCAGCGTTCAGCTCTCCATCATTCGGGTCTGCATGGGGACCCGAAAGACGGAGAGCCGTCCAGTTAAAAAGCGGTCACCCAAGGATGGGTGTCCGTTTGTTTTCCGTTGGTTTTATACTCCTTGCAGGACTTTTTTTTCTGCCTATTTAAGGCAGAATCTTCACCAGAGTCTCCTACGGAGACTCCAATGCAGATGTGAACCTAGCCATCACTGCTTCTCCTCAGACAATTACTTATAAACTCCTGTCATCTGTGTCAAAACAGCACAAGACCTGTATGTGGGGATGAGAAATGGCTCAATATCTGTATGTGGGGGGTGGGAAATGGCAAAAGACCTGTATGTGGGGTGTGGGGGATGGGAAAAGTCACAAGATCTGTATGTGGGGATGGGAAATGGCACAAGACCTGTATGTGGGGAATGAGGAATGGGAAATGGTACAAGACCTGTATTTTATAACCTTCCCCTGCTGTATGCATTAAGATGACTGATTCCCTAAGGGGGCATACGGGAGGTATTATTAACTGAGGGGGCATACGGGCATTATGAATTTAAAGATACATAGGAGTGTTATTTATTTCCAGGGGATTATATAGTTTATATTTGGAGTAGCAGCAGGATGGGGACTTTGTGTAGGAGTGGACAATGTAGGTCGAGTGCCTGGAAACATGAGGAGCCAAAGATGTCTGTGTTGCGAACTTTTACAAAGACAAGTCACAGCTGGAAAAAGTGGTCATGGCGATCCAGAGGGAAGAGAAGGGAAATGTGAACAATTACAGTCAGAAACGTCAACTGTAAGTCACTAAATGTTTCCTGTGCTGGAGTTACTTACATGGTCTGCAGAACCCTGTGTAGAGCTGGTATCTAACACTATATACTGTAGTCACTGTATAGTGATATATGGTACAACTGGTTTGGGGGCCCACTTAGATTTGCCCCCACTGTGCCGAACCCCTAGCTATGCCTCTGACTCATCATGTGAAAGACAATTTACTTTAAGAACAAAAAAAAATGAAATTATTGGGTCTTCCCATAAGGGACACTATTTAAGGTTTTTGGAAGTAATGGCAAATGATGAGTCCATCATATCCAGAAGACTTCAGTTAGATTCACAATACCATTATTAATGTCCGATGACTCACCCATCATAGTATGAGAGCAATGGATAGTAACTGTAGAATGCAGACGGAGCACTGTTCGTCTGGTGTCCATCTGCTTTCACAATCATGTTAAAAAACATGATGTAAGCTTTCTTCCATCATGTTCTTTTTTACTTTTCTGAAGAAAAATCCTGCATGCAGGACAAATATGATGAAAGAAAGCTTCCGTCATGGTCATGTTGTTTATATTAGAATCAATGGCTCCATCTGTCACGGATGAGAGTAATGGATGTTCACAACAGTAGGTAGTAGTGAATGTCCCCTTAATGATAGGTGTGGCAGAAACTGAATTCATTCAATTTTCTAATTTTTTTTTAACCTCTCTTTTACAATAGTAGTCTATATAATGGAAATGCACTATAAGTATTTATTGAAAGAGGACTCCCTTATGTGTTTATTTTAGTGCAGACATATTGGGAGAGGTGACAGCTCCTATTTAAAGGGATATTATAAAGTGTTTAACCACAGTTAGGCTAATTTGCCACATAGTGAGCTGCAGACAAAAAAATGCTGACCGTGGTGGAAACACATTGCAATTTTTTTCTGCAGCGTTTTTTCACAGTGTTTCCCTCTAAGGACTTTCTGCCCCTATTATACCTATACGGAAAACACCAGCGTTCCCGTAGGTATAATTGACATGCTGTCATTTTCAAAAACCGCTGCAGATTTTTTTCTGCAATGTGTGGATGGGACTAGCCAGAATCCCATCCACTTTGTAGGTAATGTAAAACGCAGTTTTTTTTCCCACACTGTCTCTGCTGCAGCCAAAACGCTGTGTGTTTGCAACGTGGGGCCCTGGCCTCAAAGTGTCTTTCCAGTCTTTGGATATTAATGACTTACCTATCCATAGATGAGGTCATCAATATCAGATATCACTGATCTGATATTGATGACTTAGCCTACCAAAGCATGGGTTGTCCATTTCTAACAGCTTAAAAATACCTTTACTTATCTACATGTTCATCTATTTTTTATATTAAATATATATTAATAGGTGTGGTATTTGTTGGCTGCTTTCATTGACTACTGCCTATTGCATACTTATTTCACTACATTCATGAGTGGATATTAAAACAGCAAAGTATTATACAAGTGCTATTCGTACATTTTGAAACACATACAGCGGTTTGTGATTGGGTATGGGATCAGTTTGACATAGTAAATTTTAGGTTTAAATACCTGCCAAGAAAATGTTTTATTTACTGTACGCTGAGCCTGATTCTGTACTGAGACTGCTCAGATCCTGTTTTACAGTATCCTTGCTGGACTATTGATATACAGCTTGAAAGGCCTTTGAAAATGTGCACTATTGATTATGAATAGAATGATTATAGTGGGTTTCCTCCAGGTATTCCGGTTTCCTCCCACACTCCAAAGACATACTGATAGGGAATGTAGATTGTGAGCCCTATATGGGACAGTGACTGTCAATGTCTGTAAAGCGCTGCGGAATATGATGGCGCTATATAAGTAACCATAATAAATAAATAAATAAATAAATTATAGACCTGTTGTATACAGGGCTGTGGACTCAAAGTTGGGACCTATTCTATTTTGTCTGGAGTCGGAAAAAGATACTTTTTTTCTTTTACATTATGAGATACAATTATTGATACTTAGATGCAGGTTTGTTCCATTTTCATATGAATTCAATTGCTACCTTTTTAATGTATTAGAGGATCATCACTGTTTTTGACTGACCCTGGCTGCCAGCCTTTTGTGAAGGAGTTGGAGTCAGTCTGTGGAAAAATAGAGGTTTAGCCTCCTGACTCCATAGCCCTGGTTATGTAGACATGGTCTAATCTAAACCATGAGCACTTGAGTCTTTGATGTTGTTTTATATGTTTGGTTTATGTATTTATACTGAGCATGTCCTGAGTTATTCATGTATTGGCTATATTATGGTTGTCCTGTTTGTCTTTTTTCAGTATCCTTGCACTGGTATAAGAATTGTGAAGCTTCTGATAACTGACAATATTTCTATATTTAATTCTATATTCCATTGAACTGTCAGTTATATGTGGCCTGTAGGGCTGGAAAAGTCTTTTAGGCTAGGCTGAGGCTCCACGTTGCAGAAAAGCAGCTTTTTTGGTTGCAGATTTTGCTGCATTTTTTTGAGCCAAAGCCAGGACTGGATTGAGCAGAAGGTAAAAGTATAAGAACTTCCTATATATTTCCCATTCCTTTTGAAGCCATTCTTGGCTTTGGCTCAAAAAACCACAGCAAAATCTGCAACAAAAAAAGCTGTGTTTCCACAACGTGGGGGTCTCAGCCTTTTAGGGAATTTGTCGCCATGAAAGTGCAGTAGAATGTGTAGGCAGCATGTTATCGATCTGCTCAGCTCCTCTAGCTCTATTGGCTTGGCTAAAATCCATTTTGCTGTCTTAAGACTCGGTGAGTCAAAAGCAAATTGAGAATCTGTTACATCCAACAGAGGGCGCATGAGCTCCCCAGCTCCTTTCCCATAATGCCTTGTGATATGTAGATGCTAAGTAGAGGGCAAAAGGCAATTCAATCCAAAAAGGGCACGAAGGAAGAGCCTGTAAGGAGAACGCCTGCAGGAACTGCCGTGTGGTAGGACACGAGACTAAGGATTGCCCCACACGGAAGACCTGTAATCTGTGTGGGGAGGCGGACCACACCTACAAGTGGTGCCTGAAGAGATCCTGGGCGAAGGTG
Source organism: Leptodactylus fallax (assembly GCA_947044405.1). NCBI lineage: Eukaryota > Metazoa > Chordata > Amphibia > Anura > Leptodactylidae > Leptodactylus > Leptodactylus fallax. The sequence continues at coordinate 1,067,636 of CAMRHE010000062.1, read as the reverse complement.
GCAGCGGATTTCGCGGCCAGTGCGCCCGCCGCACTGGCCAAGAAGAAGCCAGCGACCAAGCCCAAAGAGACACAGAAGCCCCAGAATCCTCAGAAGCCGGAGCAGAACAAGGGAAAGCAGCAGCAGCAGCAGCAGAAGCAAAACCAGAAGCCGCAGCCGCCGCAGCAGCCCAAGAAAGGTCCTGAGCAGGGTAAGCGGACGACTACCCCCACTCTCTGTGTTCCCCCCACTGAGGTTATCCCACTCCTTCCCCCCATTACCTCAGTGGCCACCCCTGCCCCCCCTCACCCTCCCCCCGGTCTCCCTCCCCCCAGCAGCACTAACACCTCCCCCTCCAGCTGCTGAGGGCCCCTCCCTGGAGGAATTCCCCCCCCTCCCCTCTCCCGCTTGTCTTGTTACAGAACCAAGGAAAAGGAAGAAAAGCGAGGGCCCCCACGAAGCGGATGAGGTGGCCAAGAAGATCGCAGTCGAGCCCGCTGAGGATGCCATCCCAGTGGACGAAGAGCTGGAGCAGTAAGTGGATAACCTGTTAGCCGAACCCCCCAACGTCGATCATCAACGAGATCCTCTGCGGTGAGGCGGTGGAGATGGTGGAGGCTTTCGATACCCACGCCCTGCAAGCAATTGAAGACTCCATGGAGCAACTCTTGCCTGCAGACAAGAAGGAAGAGGAACCCCCCGACGGGAGCGGTAACTAGAAAAACCTGTCTTGAAGGTTTAATCTTTTTCTTTTTTCTCTTACTATGGCTAGGATCTCTATCTTTACCATAAATGTGCGGAGCATCAAGGAGAAGAGCAGACGTCAGACAGCTTTGTCGTTTGTGGAGAACATTGCTAATGCGTTTTTTGTATGGTTAGATGTCTTAATAATGATGGGGGGAGCCCACATTTTCTGAACAGCCCAGGGCCCAGGGTATCCTTTATCTGCCCCTGCATGCACCCTCCCATTTAGCAATCCAAGTCAGCCAGAGGCAACCACATATGCAACGTATCCGAACTGGAATGCTGCCTGTAACTCACTTCATTAAAGTCTAAGGGAGATATAGAAAAAGTGAAACTGCACAGTCAGCTCTTCACTTCATCCCATCCCATTGTGGCTTTCCAATTTGGAACAAGGGTCAGAGGTGACACCCTGTGGATATACCACAAAAGTCTAGTAGGTGACTAGCCATTTAAGCTGAGAACCATGCAGCTCTAGGATTGCTATTCCCTATAATTAAGAAGACAAAGCACTCACAATGGAATTACAACCTTTGTTAGCAGACAAGACTGATAAATCTGAGAATCTGTCCATTTTGTAGAATCAACAAGATTAGTCTATAGTAAACTTGAAATGTAAAAGAAATTAATGAAACTTTCATAAACAGCTGAATGTGAATAATGAGCTTTTTACCATAGATACATTTCTTTCTATGGATAGTGGACACAGGCCCTTGGATCTCTGTAGCAGTGATGGTCCCAGAAGTCTGACAGTCTATCACACTTTTTGTAAGGCCCCATGCATACAAACAGTGTGAAAAAGAGACGTGTAACTGATGCTTTATAGAACAGTCAATGGGTACATAATGTCAGTTAAAATAAGGACAGTTAAAATAAGGACATGTACTATTCTTGTACGTTTTTCCAGCCTGACAGATGCCATACAAGTCTATGACACTAGGTTCATACTAGCATTCGGGTTTTCGTTCTTCGTGTCCGCTTGGGGACTCAAAAAACAGAAACTCTGTCCGCTTGAAAAGCAGATATCCATGGAAACCCACTGACCTCATAGGCTATAAAGGGGTCCGCCAGGTTTCCGCCCAAAATCGACTTTTCTCTCTGCATATTTTAAGCGGAATGGGGGATGGAGTGTGACCGCAGCCTGAGTTAGTTTCTAACATCAGTTTTTTGGGCAATGAGCAGATTGGATCAAAAAAATGACCAATGAAATTCATTATTTATTTTTATTTTTTTAACTGATGTACAACGGACATGAAAAATTGACACACACCCAGAAAACGGATTAAAAATATGTGATACACTGATACAAAACTGACATTACAACTGACAGTTTAATTCGCTTTTAATGTCCTTTTTTTTCGTGTGCGTGTAGCCTAAATGTCTAACTGAATTGCAAAAATACTTTTATTGTCAGATAATTCTTTGATATGCACTTGTACTATACGTGTCATGTCACTGTAACCTTTGATAAGGTGTTAAAAGTACCACAAAGCTTCAAAATTCTATATTTTTATAGATTGAGTTTCCATCATGTTAAATAAAAAATGTGCCAAATGTGTCCAAAACCCATAGTTTTTTTTAGATGGTTTCTTTGTCACTTTCTTTCCAGCTCTGTGAATACACCCTTAAGGGGTTGTCCAGGAGTTTAACATTCATGTCCTAAAGTTAGGATAAGCCATAAATGTGTCAATGGTGGGGATTTGACCTTTGGGACCCCCACTGATCAGCACAGTAAAATAGATGTGGACAAGATGCAATACTAATCTCAGCCAGTCATATAGCTAAGCGGTTCTACCCTACTGTTACCCCACAAATGTTAAAGGAGTTGTCCTGTTACGGACACTTATCCCATATAACAGGACGATCACAGGATGACCTGACAGACCATTCTAATAGTCTTTGGTGTCTCCTTTCTTTATTACAGTGATGACATACTGAACATCCATGTGGCCACTGCAGCCAATCTCTGGGTCACGTGGATTTGGAAGTCTCGGAGATGTCGATTAACCTGCCAAGAGTGAAAAACGATTCCTTTTTATGCAAAAGAATAGTAACTTGTCAGCAACCTGTCCTACTTACTTGCATTATAGAATATTAAATAGATTTTGTTTCAGAAGTTTGATATTTTGTTACTGCGCTAGAATTTATTGCATTTGGATACAGATAAATATCTATTAACTGTAAATCCATATAGTTGGAAAGCAGCAGTACTGCTGTGTAGATTTCCCACCGCTGCTGTAAGATAGTGATGGCAGGAGCTTTGTCCAAGGTTTTATAATGGTTATTAAAAGTATTGGTTTCATCTGCAGTACAGGATACCTTTTCAATGCAGAGTGTACGTTCCAATAGTCTGAAAAAATGATCTGTTTGTCTGTACCACAGATTCTCATAAAGGGATGACAGAATTAATAGTGACATCACTGTCTTCAGGGCAAGCACGCCCCAGACATGATCTGGCTAGGGATTATACTTGGTTCATCTCCCTGGAATTGTTTTCTGCTCTGTAATATGTATGGGAAGACCTCAAAACCAGAGCACAAAAAGCCATATTTTGTACCAGAGTTTCAGGTTGTGGAGATGTACGGCAACTGCACAGCAGTAAACTGGAAAAGCAGTATTTAGATTGAGGCCCTGTTCCCCTTCATGAGCCTGGCTTACCTCACATGAACCTGGCTCACACTACTCCCGGGTGTTTAGGCTGTCATATGATATATATGTAACAGGAAATATACTCAGTAGGGTATTATAACCTAGAAACATTGTACTCTAAACAAATATAAGAAATATAGGGAAGGCAGCGAGGCTAAGGCTCTGTTCTCATATCTACTACTTATTTCCTTTGTTCTGATATGTGATATGAGCAGAACAACAAAAATGACAGCAGTGTTGGGGCCTTCACATGAAGGATATGAGGAGTGCTCGACATACCACATCGACTATAATGGGGTCTGTCAGGTTTCCCTCATCATGAACATCATTTTACTGAAGAAATATGGCAGCATTTTGTGCTATTTTTCCAGTATTTTTGATGGAATTTGCAATGGTGGCTCCAAGGCAGATGTGAAACCAGACAAAGGCACTTCAGAAGTTGCTACCTGAGGTTAAAGTAAAATGGGAAACTCTTCTAAACCTGCACAGTGGAATGTCCCGTGTTGGGCTCTGTATATATACCAAATTGCTGTCTCTGTATTAGGGGAAGTATTTAGCCTGAGGTGAATTTCTCAGTACCTTATGGATGGCCCATTCTAGTAAACAAGAACAAAGCAGATACCATCTTGTCTGGCTAATGTAAGATAATCTTCCTCCTTTGGAGAGCTAATCTGCATTGCATTAGCTGTAAATTCAGTAAGTCTCCATACAGCAACTGGATATCTTCAATGAGAACCAATAACCCTGCAGGTTCTCCTTAAGGAATGAGACTGACCTTTTGTGGCTAATATTTTTTTTTTTTTTCCTCAAACAGTGTCACAATAACAATGGCATCACACATTCTTAGTCCAAGCCTTTGTAAGAAAAGGGGTACTGTATCTTCAAGGACCACTCTCTTTAACCTGTAGCAATAGTATTACAATAGTAGCAGTAATAACAGCAGTAGCTGGTGACTGTACTCTGGTCCGCTGTGATCTCACACTCTGCAGGGCCCTCTGGCTGCACACTCAATACTTACACTACTACTGAAACTTTTTAACACTTCTCCTGACCCCTTCCCCCCTCCCCAAGACATAAACTAGCATTCTTGCGAAATGCTCAGCGCTACATCTGGTTCTGCTTGAGCCTCCACTGATACCTGACAACTTCTCCTGTGACAATATCAAGGTCTGGTAGCACTGCCATATTCACCTTCCCACTAACCATCTACAAGTGTATTCACAATGTGTGCTATACATACCAGTCAATGGGAGAAGTTGGCTAAGCCCTGCGTCTAGATTTCTGACCTTAAAACATCATAAAAAAAGGAATAATTAATTAGTTATTGAAAAAAAATTACTAGATTTTAACACTACTCACTCAACATTTAAAAAATGAACAGAATGTGGACATGGTTGGCCTATCAAGCCAATGTACTCCAGATTTATTAAATGTGACTATAGATATTCTTGCAATCCCACTCTAGTAGAAGGGTGGCGCAGAAAGTGTAGTAACATCTCAGGACAGAAGTCTTAGGTCATGTTCACACAACTCCATAGGAAACGACAGTAAGAAACAGAAGAAAGGGTCCATTTCTCTTGGCCGCTTTGCATCCATCTTGGACCCGTTTTCATGGATCCCTCATAGACTTGAGTCTATTTAGGGATCTGTGATAATGGACAAAGACAGGAAATGTTCTCATCAGAAAACTGGTATGAGTTATAATAAATATGTCAAGCAGAGGCATTCATGGACTACCCTAGTCCACTCACATTCACATTTGCATAATGTGGCAAGCGAGTTGCGGTTCACGTTTGGTGCCTTGTGCCATATGTTGGCCTCAATATCACAACTCTATTCCAGAAAACTGGTGTACAGGGATTGGTAAATTCCCTGGGCTGTTATAAAAATGGCTGTCTCATTCATGTTAATAAGGTCTTAGACTTAAATGGGTTATCTAGGAATTGGACAAATCTCAGAGGAGGCTGGGGAAGATATAACATAAAAAAAGAACTCATAAATCTGTTTTTGGCACTTTGCTCTGCACTGATGAGGGACAAAAATTCCCAAAACGGCGCTGTATGCAGATAAGTGAAACTGGCTTCTCGGCCTTTTGGCTAGTCGCAAGTGTAGTATAGCCGTGCTACACTTGGGGCGATCTGCTAAAAAGGTGTCTTGGGTACCCCCTCCTCGGCCTCTCTGGATTGGCTCGGTTTATAGCCGAGTCTTCACTGGAGTGCAGCTATTGGGGCAGGGGATTAGTCCCAAGACAACAAGGAGCGATCAAACCGGATATCTACTCAGTGCCAGGGTTTCCAGACGGCGCTTAGGATATCTTTCTGCCAGAGACGTGGTAGTTCGGGTTCCTGGGCGTGTCGTGTTTTCGTTTTCAATGTTCCTGTCAGCTACACAGCAGCAATGGGAGACGTTCCTAACTTTCAACGGGTGGAGAATTCCGTCAGGATCTTCATTGAGGAGAAGTTCCGTGCAGCAAAAGGGCTGCGATTCGTTTGCAACACTCTACTTCTTGGGATATTCAGGATGACTAGAGAGAGGATCCTTTCCGTTATGGACAGACCTAAAAAAGGCGAGTACGACGTTACTTTTGGCTGCAAAGCCTATCTGAAAAGTTTTTTGGACATGTTGTCTATAGTACGTGATAGTTCAGAGATGGAGGGAGTGAAAATAACTCCCCACTTTCCGGATAATGAACTAATGGTGACAGTATTGATGTATAGCCCGTTTATTGAAGAGAAAGACATTACTCTGTTTCTGTCACAATTTTGTTTTGCTTGCATTCCCAGCGGAAAAGTGTTCAACGAGTGCGGTTTTTGGACTTGCAAAAGACGTTTCGCCTGTACTATTAAGAGGAAACCAGATGGGACTCTGCACTTACCACCCGCTCGGTTCAAGATTGGGAAGACTACTGGAGATGTTTATTTCCAAGGTCGTCCAGACTTTTGCTCCAACTGTAAAGATTATGGACATGTCGCTACTGATTGTAGCAAAATTGTGTGCACTCGTTGCAAAAAGGAGGGACATTTATCATCTAATTGTGACAGCTTGAAGAAATGCCATTTATGTGATTCTACCGAACATTTTTTCAGACAGTGCCCCAGCAGGCGGGACGGAAAGGATGACGGTGTGGATGGTGTGGTGAGTGAGGATGTCAGTGCGAGTGTTGTGCCGGATGAGGGAGTGGAAGAGGTGATTGCCGCATGTACTGAAATTTCTGACTCTGGGATGATTGAAGCTGAGAGGGAATCTGCTGTAAGTGTGAGTGATAGAGATAGTCAGAGTAAGGGTAAGAAAAAGAGTAAGAAGAGAACAGATTGGGCGGAACAGGTGGAGGAGGAGCTTGTAGAGATGGAGGCTGAGATTCCGGTAGAAATTGCAACAGATAGCGAACTGGCAGAAGCGATCATAGAAGAATTTGTAGAGATGGAGGCTGAGATTCCGGTGGAAGCCGCAACAGACAGTGAGCTTGCAGAAGCAATCATAGAGGGATATTCAGATGAGGGGGAGGGACCTAGTAGGAGGGTAGGTTCAGAAGAGATTATTGAGGAGACCCAGTTAAGCACTCAACAGGAGGAAGCTCCTAAGGAGCTGGAAGTGTTTGGGTCTATAAATACGGACTCTATACTTACTCCTACACAAAAAAAACATCGTAGATTAGCGCTCTACTCAGCTAAACAGTTTTTGGATAAGAATCGTGATTTTTATTCTTTTAGGCATGACTCTGAGACATTGAAACAGTTTACGCAGATGCTTAGAGGCGACCTTACTGGGACTTTAGATAGGTTTGATTTTGAATCCTTAGCGCGGATATTAGTGGTAAATTGGGTTAGGGGTACGATTAATTTGGAAAATCGTGATGTAACATATGTATTATTATGTGCTTGGTCTGGAGGCTTTCGGCCAAAAGATGGGAGGGGGAATTTCATGTATCTTTCCTGAGTTAATTATATGGAGAATTTTTGGATTTCGTGTTTCGTCTAATTGTGTGATTTACTGTTTACTGATGATGTTTATGTGATTCTTGTTTGCTTTTTGCCAATTTACTGTATGCTTTATAATTTTATAAATAAAAATGTAAAAAATCTGTTCTTATCAGTTTAATATCTGATACGAGGGGAACTGGAATAGGATCTGTTCGGATAGGCATATCCGGTAAAACTTCTGGGGCACCAGATACCGGATCCGCTAGGACACCCATATCAGAAATTTCCGGGATAAACTGAGTATCAGCTTATTAAGCATAAGACGGAACTGCATTTATCTGCCATTAGACCGGGAAGGCGAGCCCCCCTAGCGCCTTCGAGAGCTACGCCATCGAAGACCGATGCCAGCAAGGGAGAAGCAGCCGAGAGGACGCCGAGAGCACAGCCGAAGAAGCTCAGGGAGAGAGATCGACTTCGGGACTTCAGGAGGCAGAGACTTCGGGAGATATTCAGATTAGGAGGCGGAGTCTAGCTGAAACTCCAGGAGAAGACTTCAGGAGCACCGAGGGACAGATCTTTGCCCAGAGACTTCGAGGGACAGCCCGGGAGAATCCAACAGTGGTAATGGCGACAGAAGGAGCCATCGTGAGGAGGAAGGGGACCATGGGACCGGCCAAGGTGGCCCAGGCTTCAGCATCCATCTCTGGGGCCGCTGCTTCTGATACCTCTTCCAGCCAGGTGATCCAGAAGCCCATCCAAGGCCCTCCAAACCTGGAACCTTGGATGAGGCAGACAGTGACCCTCAAGCTGAAAGAGGTTGACGGAAAGGCACCCCACTTGACAGAGAAGGCCTTCTGTCAATTGATGGTGTTGGACCAGGGCTTCACCAAGGCTGAGACCTTGGCCATCCACTCCTTCATCACGGGGATCTTCTTCGTGACCTTTGCCACTGTGGATATCTGTCGGAGATATTGGGACGTGGTTAGATCGGCGAGTACGGGGTCCCCTCTCAGCAGGTTCGTGGGCAGCTGTCCTGTCCAGCACAACGAGAGGCGGATCACGGTCTCAATGAGAAATCCGCAAACCCCAGGAAGCGACGTGGCCACTTTCCTAGGTCGTTACTGTACAGTCATCAAGGAACCCACCAAGATACTGAACAGTCTCGGCTTTTGGATCGCAAAGTGGTCTGTCGTTGTGAGGCTCCACAAGGACCCCTTCAGTCCAGACGGCCTCCAGCATCTGCCCCCGACCTTTTCGCTTGGGAACTCTTACGGCCTTGATCAACTACTCGGGCATGCCAAATCTCTGCCGGAGGTGCGGCAAGACCGGGCACGTTGGCAAGGACAGCAAAGAGGACGCATGTCGTAACCGTCGGACGGTGGGGCACGAGTCCAAGGATTGCCCACGGAGGAAGACCTGCAACCTCTGTGGGGAGGCGGACCACGCCTACAAGGGATGTCCCAAGAGATCGTGGGCGAAGGTAGCGTTGGATTTCGCAGCCACGGCGCCAGTCACCCTGGCCAAGAAGATGCCACGGCCCAAGCCCCAAGACAAGAAGAAGCCGCAGCCGAAGCCATCTGGGAAGCAGCAGCAGCAGCCGACCGGGAAGCAACAGCCCCCCAAGAAGCTGCAGCAGCAGCCCCCCAAGAAGGCCCAGCAGCAGCAACAGACCAAGCCGGCCAGCCAGCCATCTGGAACAGGTAAGGGGGTGAAAGCCCCACCCCCCCTCCCCTCACCGTCCCCCCCACTGAGGAGCTCCCACTCCTTCCCCCCATTTCCTCAGTGGCCACCCCTGCCCCCCCTCGCCCAGCCCTGCCCCAGCCCACGTCCCCGGCCACGCCAGCTCCAGAAGCACTAACCGTCCTTCCTCCAGCTGCTGTGGTCCCCTCTCTGGAGGAGTTCCCCCCCTCCCCCTCCCCCCCTTTCTCTCGTTTCAGATGGCGGACACCGGAAGAGGAGGCTGAGCGAGGAGTCTTGTTCCAACGAGACTTCCGAGAAGAGGATAGCGGTCGAGGCCCCGGTAGAGACCCCCGAAGACACCCCTGAGGAGGCCCTCGCCAGGCACCAGGAGCTGGAGGAGATGGTGGAACTCCTGGTGGCGGACCCAACCCCCATCGACATCCGTGAGGTCCTGGATCTCAGCGAGTTGGAGTTGGGAGAGATGGACACGTCCGTGCCTTCGAACGCCCTGAGTGAGATCAACGAGACCCTGCGGGACCTGATGCCTGCGGGATCCTTGGAAGAACCCCCTCCCGGACGGGGGGGGGCGGTAAGTAGACAGTCACTGTCTTGAAGGGTTTAATCTTTCTTTTTTCTCTTTACAAATGGCGGGAATCAACATTCTTACCATCAACGTGAGGAGCATCAAAGACAAGACTAGACGTCAGACGGTCCTGTCCTTCGTGGATACGTTGAAGAACGCTAATGTCATTTTGTTGCAGGAATGTTCTCTCCCTTCTCTTAGGTCTTACAGCCACCTCTGCAGGGAGTGGAGCCACGGTCTGTCCTACTGGTCCGGTGGTGGCGACTGCAAGTCCGCAGGTATCGCCGTGCTCATCCGAGGTAATGCCTTCACGCTTGAAACCTACCGAGAGCTCGTCTGTGGCCGTCTTATGGTCATAGACGGGACCTGGGCAGGGGAGCCCATTAGGCTCATCAACGTGTACGCATCTCCTCAGAAGCACGAGCGTATGGAACTTTTCCAGATCCTGCGCACTCAGCTCGCCACCACCAGGGCAATGGTTCTGGCTGGGGATTTCAACTGTCCTGTGGAGGGTGACGGGAGAAGCTCCTCATCATCAGCGAAGCTGGACAAGACATCTAAACTGCTGATCGAGATGGTAACTGAGGCCTCTCTGAAGGACGCGGTGGGTTCCATGGGGCCGGCATCAGTGAATTACACTTGGTGTCGCCCGGATGGCTCATCTCGTTCTAGGATTGACTTTGTGTTCACCTCTCGGTCGGTAGCCCAGGTAAGACACTCTATGGTCCCTTGCTTTTTCACTGACCACAGGGGAATTCTCTTTGAAGGGACGCTGGGGAACGGTTTCGTACCGGGCCCGGGGTCCTGGAAATTGAATTGCTCCCTGCTGGAAAATGTGGAACTGCTAGCGGAACTTAGGGATGTTTACCTGCTCCTTCGTAATGACAAGTTTTCTTTCAACAGGTTGTCGGATTGGTGGGAATATGTGAAAGTCAACATCCGTTGTTTCTTACAGACAAGAGGCCGTCAGCAGGCGGCCCGGCGCAAGAGTGACCTGAAGGAGATGCAGCGCGAGCTTCGTTCCCTTCAAGATCTCGAGCGTTGTGGCTGGGACGTCAGGGGCATGCTGGAGGAAACCAAGAGGGGCCTCAAGAGGCACTTTGAGGAGGAATCACGGCAGGTCATCTTCCGTTCCAAGGTGGAGCAGCTGGAGAAAGGTGAGAAGTGTAATTCTTTCTTTTTCAAGAAGCTCCACTCAGGACACACGCCTGTTACAGAGATGAAGGATGCAGACGGAAACATCAGACAGGGGAAGACGGAAGTGATGGGAGTCGTCCACGACTACTACCGTGACCTCTACTCCCTGAAGCCCACCGATGAAGACGCAGAAGAGGAGTTCCTGTCAGGTATCACTAACAAGCTTGATCCTACAGGTGCTGCTACGCTCGACGCCCCTTTGACGGCGGCGGAAGTGCTCACTGCTGTTAAATCCTTTAGGGTCGGAAGGACTCCGGGCAGTGACGGTCTCCCGGCCGAGCTATACGTAGCTCTGGGGGACCTGATCTGTTCGGATCTGAAAGATCTCTATGAGGAAATGATAGCGGAGGGTACCATGCCGCCGTCACTGCGGTAGGGACTGGTCACGATCCTGTACAAGCGGAAGGGAGAACGATGCGAGCTGAAGAATTGGCGACCCATCACTCTTCTCAACGTGGACTACAAGATCCTGGCGAAGATTCTGCCTACGAGACTGAAGGCTGTCGTCGGCACGATCATTCATCCAGACCAAACTTGTGGGATTCCAGGTCGTAGGATCGCGGACAGCTTGGCCATGGTGAGAGACACATTGCACTACATCGGAGACCGCCGTGCACATGCGGCCCTGATCAGCCTGGATCAGGAGAAGGCCTTCGATCGTGTCTCTCACACCTTCATGGCCAAGGCACTCCGCCAACTTGGTATGGGTAAGATGTTCTGTCGATATGTCAGCCTGATGTATTTTGATATTCACAGCTCGGTGATGGTGAACGGCTGGAAGACTGACTCCTTTCCTGTTAGCTCTGGAGTCAGACAAGGCTGTCCTCTGTCACCTCTCCTTTTTGTTTGTGTCATAGAGCTCTTCGCGGAGTCTATCCGGCAGAATCGAGAGATCAGAGGAATCGCTGCACCGGGACCAGGTGGATATGAGGTGAAGTGCTCCTTGTACATGGACGATGTGACTGTCTTCTGCGCTGATGAGGCGTCGGTGTTAACACTCGTCCGGACCTGCGAGCACTTCGGCCAGGCTTCGGGGGCAAAAGTCAACTGCGGAAAGTCAGAAGCCATGCTCTTCGGGGCGTGGCAGCTGGCCTCCCCTGCTGTCTTTCCTTTCACAGTTAAACCGGACTTCATCAAGATCCTGGGAGTCTGGTTTGGGAAGGAAGGTGCGGCCCTGAAGTCCTGGGTCGAACGTCTGAAGAAGGTCAATCAGAGGATTGGACTGTGGAGTCTCCGGAACCTTACCATCGAAGGGAAAGCGCTGGTCCTGAGGAACGTGATCTTGCCTGTACTCCAGTACACGGCACAGGCATGGCCGCCGCTGGCAACGGTGTCGAGGGCCATCACCAGGACCGTCTTCCACTTCATCTGGGGCTCCAAGATGGATCGGGTGAAGCGGACACGCATGTACAAGAATCATCTGAAGGGAGGTAAGAATATCCCAGATATTCCGACTTTACTAAGGATTGCTTTTGTTTGTGATTGTGTTCGCAGAACCCTGAGGACAGCTAACGGATCCGCGGGGAAGACCATGTCGCGCTTGTTCCTGCTACCCCTCTGGAGAGGACTTGGCTGGGAGAAGTGGGACAGCTCCGTCCCTTACAACTGGACCGTCCCGTGGTTCTACGCAGACGTGACCAGATTCGTGAGGGAGTTCCAACTGGAGGGTCTGAAGCCGGATCTCTGGAAACCGAAGACGATCCACAAGCTCATCCGAGCGAGGGATTCGTTGGAGGAGATGCCAGCTCTGCCAGCGAGTACAGAGGAGGTCGTTTGGGAAAACATCTCTTCAAACTCGCTGACCAACGGACACAAGGACCTGTCGTGGATGGCTGTCGGAGGAGGACTTCCAACGAGGTTGTTCATGCACGCCCGCAACCTGAGCAGGACGAGGTATTGCCCGCGGTGCCCCTACAAGGAGGAAACATCTCTGCACATCTTTTGGGAGTGCCCGTTCGCTCAGGGTCTGTTGGATGAGCTGGAGGAAAAATTTGAGGACTGCGTCCCCAGGAGGGGTCTGACGTACCACGCGGTACTGTATGGACTTTTCCAGGGGGCTCACGCAGAGACTGACATCCAGGCGGCCTGGCGCCTTGTGAACTGCTTCAAGGATGCCATCTGGTTCGCCAGGAAAAGACTGATTTTGCGGAGGGAGAGTGTCTCCTTCCAGGATTGTTGCAGACTCATCCACAGTCTGCAACGGGACTATTCGATCTTGGATAGCCTGGCCGGCGAAGAGGAGGAAGAGGACTGATCCACCACCATCGGCGGCGGCGGCGTTCTCCCCTCCCCTCTCCCCCCATGTGTGTTGTGTTATTCAATAAAGCTTCGGGCCTTGTGATTACCCCCTACCTTTTCCCCTCTCTCCTCTCCCCCTCCCATCACATGTACTGTATGCTTTTTGTTTAACCTTGTTTTCAGAAATGTATGCTATGTAGGGTAGGAAGTAGTGGTAGTATAGGGAGTGTATCATTGCCTGTATTGTATCTGTCCTGCCCCCTTGTGTGTTGTGGTCTTAAATAAAGCTTTGAGCCTGTGACCTCCCCCCCCCTTTTTTCCCCCCTTCTTTTTGTCACAGTTCTATGCTTTATACTTTGACCAATGTTAGAGTAGGTTTGTAGTGCAGCATGTTAGGTAGGAATAAAATGCATTTCCCGCCGCATGTTGCACCACATCCCTTAAGGATGACTCTTAGTCATTGATTGTGGTTTTGTAACTCAGTGCGCTGCGTCGCAAACCCCTTGTTATTCCTTGTGGAAATAAGATGTGTTGTAAATAAAGAGTTTTTGTTCAATCAAAAAAATCTGTTTTTGGCACTCCAGCAGTGTCCACTACCGCTGTCTGTTCGGGTGTGGTGAAAGTCAGTGGCCTGAGTGGGGGAAAGCACCCAGTGACTTATGTGAGTGACATCACCAGGTCCTTTCCACATGCAGCCCAGGACTTCCGTCGGTAAAGGCATGGCATGGACAGTGGCAGCAGACACTGGAGTGCCAGGAAAGTATGATTTCTCTTTTCATGTTACACATTCTCCGACCTCCTCTGAAATTTCTTTCTTCGGAACAACCCCTTTAAAGAAACATCAAATTTATCAAACATCATGTGATGTTTGAGAATGTTTGTGCAAATTGCGTCAACCAATATTTCAACAAACTGACTTTAAGGCTAAGGCCCCACGTAGCAAAATGCTAAAAAACGCTGCAGAAAAAAACATAGTGGAAACGCGTTGTGTTTTCTTTTCCGCTCCGTTTTTCATTGCATTTTTGCTGAGTTTTTCTCTGCAGATTTTCTTCCCTTATTAAACCTATAGGGAAAACACGAGGGTTTCCACAGGTATATTTGACATGCTGTGATTTTTAAAAATGTGTAAATATTAGCGTAAATAAGTATCTTTTTGACTATTGTCATTCTGATATCAGATTTTCACAGTTTGTTTTTCACTGCTCATTAAAAAATCAGATTCTAACAAACTTGTTAAATAACATAGTGCAAGATCTGTATCAGGCTTGTAAATCCTACCCACGCTTTCAGTAGGATGATGTTTGCCTTGTACACAATCCTGCATTCTCCCTGGCATGAATCTGCCTGGTGGTCTCTGATGATGACATAGCAACCCCCTCTTTCCCAGGCCAGGTCCCATAGATTGCTTTGGGTGGAGCTATCTCCCTGCTCCCTCTCCAGCTGCTTATTTCCCTCATTACACAGCACACTTCAGTCATTCTCTCAGCTGCTGCTACTCTACAAGAGGAAAATGCCTGGGGGCTATATTCAGTTGCATCTTTTGCTATTACTGTCCAGTTATCTAATTCTGTTATCTCAGTTTACCAGAGCCACTGACACTGAGGCAGACCAGCCTACCATTCCTACAGGTAAGTCCTGTATCCATACAAAGTCTATGTACAAGCTGGTTTACGGATTTATAAGGTCATTGTGTTGCTTTGATCACAGGCAGCTGCCTGCACAGTCATATTGCAAGGGCTGGGAACAAAACTTATTACATGTTCAGGATGTGGTTAAATATTGGTGACAGATTTGGTTGTGTATCATGTTAACATTCTGAGTTAAGTGTACTTGCAGTCCCATGTAAAATGACAGCACGCTCTATGTGACTTTATACAGTGTGTTGTATCTGATGCGTGTACTTGTACAGGAGACTCTTAGACTTGTTGGATTTCTATGTAAGGTGTTACAGACAGTGATTCATTGAGCATTCATAGCCTAATGGTCCCAGACACTGTGCTGTTTATTTAACACATTCCCCTGCACGTACACACATTCTGCTCCACTCCATCAGCCCATCTAATGCTATACATGTAACATTTAGTAGCGTTTTTCAGACATGCTGCCTCTACATAGGGTATTGTCTCTAGTACTGTAATGTTAAAACCAGATTATCTATTTCAAAAAACATGTTAGACACACCCTTTCATATTTGACGTATCATTCATTCTTATAATATTCTGCATGCCTGTAGATACACAATAAACAAATGCAGCTGTCACGTCGAAGCTTGAAATGATGGTGTCAAACATACATACATGTAGATATTGTACAATCATATACAGAATTGTATTAGGGTGGGTCACCATAATCCCCTTTTTGCAAACTATGGACTACTATCTAAAATAACTATTCCAGATAGCAGAACTTCATTTTTCAGCTAAGTAGCAAAGTGATTTGCCTTCAGGTCTATGTAAAACCACCAATAACATATTGTGAAGCTACGACAAAGTCGGCTCTGCTACATCTGTGCACATATTTAATGGCATGAGGAAATGGGTCAAATAACTGATGCAGTTTGGGCTACAGCCAAACCTGACTACATTAACCAGTATGAGTGCTCCTTCACACACTCTTATTTTCAGGCATTTTAAAAAGCTCACTTTTTTTTTTTTCCACTCATGCATTTTTCGTAGTCCTATAGCGAAACCTATGGTAAAATAGAAAAAAGAAACCAAAGTACTATGCATAGAACATTCTGCATTATGTAGAAAAAAGTCACCAGGACTCCACAAAGCAAAATGTATTGTTTATAGTGTGTTTTATATTGCACAACAGATTTTAAAGTAACATCTGGCCACAACAACAACAAAATAACCAAAAATGCAGGAAAAAAATGTCTTTTTCAAGAAAAACGCCAGATTTAATATTGTGATTACGGCTAGACTCTGGCATAAATGAGGTGCGGTTTGGTGAATTTACTTTAAGCAAAAATTTTCTGACTTGCTAGATACATGGATGTGGCTTCTCAGGAAAAGGGGCATGGCTTAAGTGCTCCAAAATTGTGTTGTAAAATTCTGGTTCAAAGTAAGCCAACTAAAAGACTAGACCATTCAGAGATACGCCAGATTCATCATCTGATAAATCTGGCACATTTTCACTCTGCCAAAGTTTACGCTGTTGAAAATTTGGGCCACCGTGTTCCTAATGTGGGAAGAGAACAAAAGCACTTATCTTCTCCATTGCTCTCATTCCAGGAAAGGTCTTAGAATGGAAAATCTATTTTATGAATGATTTCATATGTAATACACTTTACAGGTCTGCCCTAGATAATGATCTGCTATTAATGGTAAAGCAAGGGTTAATGCAGCGCCACTTGCCATCTTGCCCAGTAGATGTTGGCTTACAGTCTGAGAAATTTATGAGTGGCAGATCTGCATACTTCAGATCTTTGTAGAGAATGAACTTGGTGCGCTGTATAACTTGCTTTCACAACAGGAGTCTTATGGGGCACAACTGGCTGCTGTGATCTTAAGGAAGTTGGAAGTACTTCTAGACTGTAGTGACTAATGGCTGCTGTGCACAATAGGCCTCTCCAAAATGAAGCTGAAACACTATAACGGTTCAGTGTGTAAAGCATGGGGCAGTAAAGGAGATTGTATTTGATATTAATACTGCTAGCTTCTGCAGATGACTTTTGCACATTGCTAGTAATGTACAGTCTGTCTGGGTTCTGATTGGAATGGAGTCAATTTTTCTCTGTTAATGTTTTAAATAGTTAAACTGATTTCTGAATAAGATCCTTGTGGGAAAAATACACAGTAAATTGCAGGAAATGCATAAGAAGCTGGCTTGGCCATTACTCTCTGCCGGTAATACAGTGTTTGCTTTGTTAGTGGAGAGAACGCCTGGCACTAACTATCTTTTTAGTGCAGGGATACAGTTCTAGATCTGTCAGGATGTTTCCTTTTATGTCATAGAGGGTCTTTTTAATGGAAAATTCAGTTTGATTACAAGTGAAGTCTTTTTGTAACTATAACTTAAATTGCCCTTGTGCACTTCTTGGCTTCTCATGCCTCAAGTGCTTTCTTTGGAATCTAGGTAAACATAGTGGGCTACAGTTCTAGTCTTACAACTTATCAGCTTTCATGCTCCTTTTATCTGCAAGGTCTATGTTCAGAGAACTAGCATGTCTAATAGGAATACAGTAAGTTATTCCAGTGACTTCTAGTAGAATAGCTACTCGATAACCATAGAAGAAGTAGTTGTGTTGTATCTGGCTAGCATCTTAGGAGTTAAAGGGGTATCTCAGAAATGGTGCCATTCTTGCACATGGACTGTCTATTACCATAGCTCAGTCCCATTTATGTGAATAAGTCATAATGCTAGACACGACCTATGGACAAGTACCACCCTGTTTATTTAAAAATAAAAATAAAATAAATAAAAGAAAAATAAATTATTATATAGCAGATATTTTATTTTCTTGGACAACCCCTATACATTGTAGAATTTAAAGCTGCCTATGACATTTTATTCAGTCAGGTAACTTTATATTACTTAGATATTTGCATATTGTCTCAGTGGCTCAGATTTACTAATGTTGAAATACACCAGATTTATCACAGTGACTGAAGCTGCATGATAAATCTGGTGTATGTTTTGACTGTCTAGTCTAGGTTCATAGCACTTTTTTGGTTAGCTTGGCCAGAATTTTACTATGTAATTTTGTAGCCGTTTTCACCATTCCTGAGATGTTACATGCCATTCCGCATGCTCAACATCTGACAATGGTGAGAAGTGTCAGGGTGCAGCCAGAGTCTGCAGTTAGTTGTACTGTTTTTTCTCTTTCACACTCTCCTTTTTCTGATTCTTAGTGCAGATTGGTTACTTAAAAGCAGATGTTTGTTGCTCTAGAACTGTATTTTCAGGCCATGTAGCTTTATATCCTTTGTGTATGTGGGTTGTGGCTAAGTGAATAATAATTTCCCAGCAGATAGATGAGCCGTGTGCATTCCCATACATCTGCCTCATGTACTCTAAAAGTACAGACAAGTAGTCATATAATAGGGGATGAAATGTTATAGACTTTCATTCCTGCTTGATATTTGGTTTTGAAGATGCTCCAAGTCTGCTTATAAGAATGGTGTTTAATATCCTTAAATTTAAGGTAAATGTCATCCAAGACCTTAAGCATTTGCTTCATGTTTTCCAAAGAATCCATGTCAAATTGCATTTTTTATAGCCCAGTAAATATACAGTATGAAGTCTAGTTTGTAGCAAATGGCCTTGAGTATATAAAGTGCCCATGTACAAGATATCATGCTATGTTTCCACGACACCAAGCCATGCCATTGTTAAACACCTCAGACAGCAGCTTATCGCCTAGGAAAACAAGAAGACCTGGGATGTCAAAATTCAAAGCTCGATTCTTACACTCCCCCCCCCCCCCCTTCCCCAACCTTCACCTTTTCGAGGAGAGTTGGGATACCCCCATTCACATTAGAAGGTTGGCTTGTCCTGCTGGTTGGGTTCTGCTGATATTAATGTGTATAGTCCACTTTATACACAATTGTGCTAGTCTGACCTGCTGTCCTTTTGTTCAGATTCTGGCTCCAGAAGTCTGGGGTTAAACATTGATCTAAAACGGTATACATACTTCTGTGTGTTGGAATTGTTGTAACAGATATGGCATGTACAGTTATGTTTTTGTGGTGCCATATTTGGGCAGTCAGCGGAGTCCCATCATTATACCCCCGTATCCAGGGTTGGTGATCTTTATTTCTAACAAGAATACCCTTTAAGGTGTACAGAAAATGTCAATACTTAAGACAATGTGAAATATTAAAGCATAGGAAGCCTACATAAGTCTTCTAAAGGTGGAAAACCAAAATACACATTACATGGCCATTTCCCCCCGCAGATGTTAATAAAAGAAGGGCTGAGCATTCATTGGCCTGGCGACATCTTATTCCCTCTTCTCTACTGACAATTTCCTCATTACCCTAATCAATGACACACATTGCCATCTAAATTCTTTGCTTTTTATTCACTTTCTTCAGGAAATGAGACCTTTATCACGTCTTGTCATGGTCCTGTTGAAGTATAAACAGGGATCTATCTCAATTATATTCTTGTCTAAAAACAGTAATCTCTAACCACTACAAAGACGTTTACTAGAAATGTGGGCAGACAACTATTTCTGAAATACTGAGCAATAACAAAGACAAGCATTAACACATAGACAAAACTTATTTATTTTATACAAACAGAGCTATTAAGTAAAAGTTGTTTTGTATACAACTTATTAAATCCACATACAGATGCTATTCACGCGTGCATTTCCGCTGGAGGTTATTTCCAGGTAACTAAAACCACATATTTCAGCTATTTGTCCAGGCGGTGAGGGATTTATTTATTTCTTCCCTACATTCCTCCCAAAACCTTTTCCAACTTACTTTCTATATGTAATATCTATGGCATTTTAGAACTTGGCAGTAGAGACACTATACACCATGTAATAAATAAGCCTGCAATGTGCTTTTATTAAAAAGTCCCAAAAGCCAGGGGAGATGTTCTAGTGAATAAATGTATGTATACTATACTAAATTGATGGTACCTGGGGTCTATATGAAAAACATATATTTCTAAACCCAGCATGTATTCTTAGACTCATGAAGATAACATTATTTATGTTTCTTAGAAAGGTATTGTGAGGGGTTAAGTCCCCCCTGGGATGGATGTCACCGTAAGCCTAATTAAATAAATAACCAGTTTCGAGCGCTCGGGAAACAAGACGTACACAGGTATCGTGTATGAACAGTTTCTTCTTTATTGCGTAGTTCAATACAGTTTTAAAGGTAAGCTCAGTTACATAACAGTCATGTGATCAATGTACATATATGGGTTTTCCAGTTCCATTACCAGACAAAGTTGTTCAATTTCCCATCACCCTAGATGTTTCCTTTTCACCCAGTCTAAATGTCCTCCTTATCTTTCCTGAGAATGGTACATCTCTGAGAACAGCAGGACTGTTGATATTCAGACCCTGAGATTATATTCTATCTCTAAACTATTTAGTCTGCATGGAGAACATTTCACCCTGTGTCTTCTATATACTGCATTATAAAATATAATACAAGTCATGCTTTAACCCTTACAATTTCCCCATTTTAGGACTTTATTTTTAATCAAGTTCAGTGAATACCTTCACACTGTTTGTGTGCCATCTTTGATGGATTCTCCATTGAAGAGGTTAAAAATAACATCCTATCTTACATATTGGTTAACTGTATTCCATTTCCTTCTCAACGCCTCAACTTTCTTGCAATGTGAAGCGTGTATTCAGGTAGATTTTCCCTCCAACTTTACTGAGGTGGCAATTGTCAGCAATATCTGGAAGGGGCCATCATATCTGGGTTCAAGAGATTTCCTGGAGTGTCTTTTCGCGACTACCCAATCACCAGGCTGCAAGCTATGCGTTCCTGAAAAATCAGAAGGGTTTGTAATAGAAGAGAACACTTGTTTATGTGTTTCTTTCAATCTGTGACACAAACTTTGCACATAGCTGGCAATACTGTCATAGTTAAGCTGTAACGTCTGAGGAAAGTACAATCCTGTTTTGGGTGCACTTCCAAACAATATTTCAAATGGTGACAACCCTGTCCTCCTGCTAGGAGTAGTTCTTACTGAATATAAGGCTAGAGACAGGCATTCAGGCCAAGGCTTTCCTGTCTCTGCCATGGCTTTCTGAATCTTCAACTTAAGTGTACCATTCAACCTCTCCACTTTGCCTGAACTCTGAGGATGGTAGGGTGTGTGAAAAGCTTGCTCAATCCCTAGTGCAGACATTATTTCTTTCTTTCTCACCTGTGAAATGTGTACCTCTGTCAGACTCAATCACCTCGGGCACTCCA
This sequence comes from Leptodactylus fallax, assembly GCA_947044405.1. Classification (NCBI taxonomy): domain Eukaryota; kingdom Metazoa; phylum Chordata; class Amphibia; order Anura; family Leptodactylidae; genus Leptodactylus; species Leptodactylus fallax. Next base: position 1,046,754 of record CAMRHE010000062.1, on the reverse strand, counting down.
AACCTGCACACAAGCTCGGACATCAGTTTCTTGGCAGTTGCTTGTGCGGTTGCTTTGCTCACAGGGTAGGCCTCAGGCCATCCTGAAAACAAATCCACACAGACCAATACATACTTGTATGTTCCAGACTTAGGCAACTGTATGTAATCTATCTGTATCCTCTGAAATGGGTACAGGGATTTTGGTGTACACTTGGTGGGTGTTTTAACTACCTGTCCTGGGTTGTGTAGAGCACATATGTGACATGCTTTTACGTGATTGCTAGCAGCTCTTCCAAAACCTGGGGCAAACCATAATTTACCCACTAATGACTCCATGGCATTTCGAGAGGCATGCACCTTACCGTGGGCCAAGCCAGCCATCTGGGGGTAGACTGCTGCGGGCAGACATAATCGATCCCCCATTTTCCACATACCATCACCTTCTGTAGCACCTGCTTTCTTCCATCTTTCAGTTTCCACACTGGTAACCTTTGAGTACAGCCCTTTTGGGTCTGCTAGGTCAATGTCCATTTTGCTCACCTGGTTGGGACCCCTTCTGGCCAGTAGTGCTGCAGCCTTGGCTGCTCTGTCAGCTCTCTCATTTCCACGGCTTTCAGGGTCCCTTCCTTTTGCGTGAGCTTTGACTTTCACAATTGCCAGCTGCTTTGGGAGCAGTATGGCCTCCATCAGTCGACTTACCACATCTCCATTCTTAATTGGCTTGCCCTGGGCCGTTAGGAAGTTCCTTGCCCTCCATATCGGACCATAATCGTGTGCAATGCCAAAAGCATACCTGGAGTCAGTGTATATGTTAGCTGTTCTACCTTTGGCTATCTTACAAGCCTCCATAAGGGCTTTGAGCTCAGCTTTTTGGGCTGACATGTGTGGTGGAAGAGCCTCTTGGACTATGATGTCATGTTCAGTGACTACAGCATACCCTGTAACAAATTTGCCTTCATCTGTCAGATACCTTGAGCCATCCACAAACATCTCATAATCAGGATTTTGTAATAGCACATCCGTGACATGGTCAAATCCCACTGTTTCCTGTGACATAAGAGCCACACAATCATGTTCATGCTGGCTGTCAAACAGTTCTTCTTCAGACAGAGCGTTTAAACATCTTCCACTCCCCCTTTTGAATCATGAACTCCTACAGGAAGAAGAGTTGCAGGATTCAAAGTTAAACAGCGTTGAAAAGAGATGTTTGAGGAGGACTGCAGAGCAAATTCCATTTTGCACTGCCGTGCCAAAGAAAGGTGACGTCTGTCCACCTGTGTGAGGATGGCATGGATGTCATGAGGTGTATACACAACCAATAAATGATCTAGGACAGTGTCTGAGCTTTTGTCAAGCAACGCTTGTACTGAGAGGACCACCCGCACACAGGAGGGGGTCCCCCTGGCTACAACATCTAACCGTGAGCTGTAATAGGCCACCGGGCGTTTCTTATCCCCGTGTTGTTGTGTGAGAACTGCAGTTGCGTGCCCCATCATCTCAGTCACGTAGAGCTGAAAAGGTTTCTGATAGTCAGGTAGGCCTAAGGCCGGAGCACTGACTATCTGCAACTTCAGCTGGTAAAACGCATCCAAGGCCTCAGATGTGAGGCTGAATGGGTTTGAGGAGAGGCTATCGTACAGAGGTTGCATGGTCAGAGATGCAGATCTGATCCATGGCCTACAGTAGGATACCAATCCCAAAAAGGTACGTAGCTGAGCATGAGAGGTCGGCACCTGCATGTCTCTCACCACCTTGGTCCTCTCATCTGACAGGTGCTTGGTACCCTGGCCGAGACAGTGTCCCAGAAACACCACTTTTTGTTTGCAAAATTGCAACTTGTCCTTGCTGGCCTTGCAGCCGTTCTGGTAGAGGAAACACAACAGGCTGATGGTCGCTGCTTCACAGGTTGGTTTGTCTGGAGCATAAAGAAGAAGGTCATCAACATATTGTAACAAAACAACATTATCATGTGGAAAATACCAAGTACTCATGATAAGTGTAAGACACCTTGTGAATTGGTTAGGACTGTTTTGCGCCCCTTGTGGTAGTACTGTCCAAGTGTACTGTTTACCCCTAAATGTGAGTGCAAACAAATACTGGCAATCGGGGTGCAAAGGTACAGAAAAAAAAAAAAAGAAAAAAAACATTGCAAAGATCTACAGCGCTGTAATAAGTGGATCCAGTAGGGACAGCTGATAACAGGGTATGTGGATTGGGCACTACAGGTGTTTCAAGTAATGTCACTTTGTTCAATTCCCTGAGATCATGAACCATACGGTACGTGTCTGGTTCTCCCTTTTTGCTCTTCTTTTTAACTGGGAAAAGAGGAGTGTTAGCTGCAGAAGTACATTCCTTCAATGCCTCTGCTTTCACTAATTCCACTATGGTTACTGCTATGGCATCTTCTTGGGCATGGGTCAGAGGATATTGTTTAATCCTGGGTGGCTGAGCACCAGGTTTCAGGGTTACCATAACAGGGGGTACATCCAATTTACCTAAGTCTGTTTTCCCAGTTGCCCATAATGCTGTTGGCACTTGGGATAACAGTACATTTTCTTCTTCAGTAAGGACAAAAATACAACTTGGTGTACTTAACTCATCAGATAACAAACATAAAATCTCATGATTGGTATGTGTGACTTTTACATATGCTTCCCCTGATGAATGCAACATGATGTTACAACCTAATACTCCCATCACATCTGTACCAAGAATGTTATCTGATGTGTCGGAGACTAAATACTTAGTGAGTATCCTGCTACCCTGAAATGAGGTTTCTACAGGATCAGTTTGATCTAAAGCATCCACCGTTTTAGTGAGAAGTCTTCCATAATAAGCTTCCACTGAGTTACCTTTCTCTCTTTTAGCAGATACCTTACTTCAGGTGATAACAGGCAAGACAATAAATTCACATAACATAGTACAAGACATAATTTCATATGCTTGAGTATTTTCTTGAATATCTTACACATATATATTGTCATTGTACCTTACTTTTCCATTTAACCTTAGGCTAACACTTTTATCAGAATATTTTCCCTTTGGGCATAAATAGTCATCATACACAGGCTGCGGATCCCAGAGGCCCAAAGCCAAGTTTCACTTTGTAATAATTAATTGATATGTAACATTACTGGGTAACAGCATCATGTTCAGCTTGTGATTTTCTGCGTGCGCATCACATCAGGATACAACGTCCTTGGAGCTACTTGGCAGTCAATTAATGTTTTGGTTATTCCCTGCAGAACATCTGCAGAGCGCTACAACAGAATACAGGAATACAATTCAAGCAGATAGCAGTTAATACTGACACCAAAATTACATATTACTATTTTTGTACAATTTTCAAATATTTCCCAAACCCCACAGACTTTAGAATTTTCTTCACTGGATTCCAACCAAAAGTTGAACCCCTGTGGAACATCACAATATCCTAGTTTCTTCTTTTTAGGGGACATTTCCTGAAAGCGGATTTAATTTTACAAAAAGCATAAAAGTTGAATCCTGGCATTGATATAAACAGAATGAATATTACAAATACAGGTTGACATATATATATATATATATATATATATATATATATATATATATAATACATAATCCAATAAACATCATACCGATGGTGGACAGTTTTTCTCTTTGCACTATATCAGATTCTCTGAGTGTTTTGTTAAAGTAAGTAATATTTCATACAGAACTGGGAGATAAGATGGGTTATATTAAACAATAATACTGAGAAGGGTGATGTCTCCCTTCAAGCCTGATTCTCGGAGTGAGGTGGGGGTGATTCATTATTTCCTGAACTATCATCCCCTTTGACCTTCCTTCTTGGAGCTCTGCACTGCCTTTTTCTATTCTATTGCTTCCTTCCTTCCATATATGCCTCTTTGCAACTTATTGTCCTGAATCAATCCCGCATGATCTAATCTCCACTGATCCCAAAATCTACTGTCTACTAACCCAGTCTGGTGTATTCCTGCCTTTTTCAGAATTTTCTTTACCTGTGTGGCTACTTCTTTCCCTTCCCCTATCTCTATTAGTTCAAATGGGGTGTACCATATCTTAGAGGGTCCCATCCCCATCTTGGCTGGTAGCTAATCAGCCAGTGAGCTTCTCAGTCCTCTAGGGCAACCTTTGAGATAATAGAGGGTCACTTATGACTACTTCAGTGAGAACTCCCAGACAGACTCTTCTGTCTTCTATGAACTACTTGTGCAACTCAGTGCTTCTCAGTTTCGAACCTTGTCCGCAACTCTAGACTCTAGGGGTTAAGAATAGAGAACTTTTCCCCATTCTTTGCAGCCTTATATATCTTATAACACAGGTAACATGCAAACATCAGTAGACAGGTAAGACAAAAAGCAAAGAAAACAATTCAATTTCCACATCATTTACAGGTGACATGTACCTTTTAGGTTCTTCCGTACTATTCAATTGGCATCGAGATGTCATATAAACCTGCAGCAGCTTACCTCACTCATCGATACAGAGAATAGACACACAGGCACCTCAGATATACTAATTGGCAAGATAAGGTCTTACCTTCACAGTACTGTTTTTATCTATCTGAGGTCCTCTGGTCCCATCCTCAAATCGATCGGTGAGTGGGTCGGCACTCTATCGGCTGCACATCAGACGATCTCGAGCCCCACGTTGGGCGCCAATTTCTGTGAGGGGTTAAGTCCCTCCTGGGATGGATGTCACTGTAAGCCTAATTAAATAAATAACCAGTTTCGAGCGCTCGGGAAACAAGACGTACACAGGTATCGTGTATGAACAGTTTCTTCTTTATTGCGTAGTTCAATACAGTTTTAAAGGTAAGCTCAGTTACATAACAGTCATGTGATCAATGTACATATATGGGTTTTCTAGTTCCGTTACCAGACAAAGTTGTTCAATTTCCCATCACCCTAGATGTTTCCTTTTCACCCAGTCTAAATGTCCTCCTTATCTTTCCTGAGAATGGTACATCTCTGAGAACAGCAGGACTGTTGCTATTCAGACCCTGAGATTATATTCTATCTCTAAACTATTTAGTCTGCATGGAGAACATTTCACCCTGTGTCTTCTATATACTGCATTATAAAATATAATACAAGTCATGCTTTAACCCTTACAGTATAAAAGTAGTAGCAGTAGTATAATATAACATGCCCATACTTTCCCGACTCCTGTGCTACTTACTACTACATTGGCCGTCCTGCAGGATCATCAAAGTAGATGTCCTGTGTAATCCATTTTCGATAAAGCAAAGAATAATGAAGGCTTTACATGGCTTTCCTAATTTATTACTGTGTTGCTTTTAAGAATTAGAGCATAAATATTCTTATCTTGGACATATTTCTTAGTCTTTGCTGTTACTGAAACTAGAATCGGTGATGCTCCTACGGTCTGGCTCTCCTTTCTGGCTCATAGAGGGTGGTCTTGAGTTACGTCCATGTGTCCTAATTGGTCATACAAACAGGTCTTCGTTAGGCAACCCCATTCAACAAATATTTGTGTACCTTTTGTCCACTTTTGTTAGTTCTTTATGCATTGGTCTTTTTGGAGTATCACAAATATATCTGTGCCAAGACTTTTATTCTGTATACTCTGAACAGAGAGTACATGTCCACTCAGTAATCCCCTTACTAGATTATAATGCCTGTTTTCAGTTTATAGATTAATACTTCAGTATATTGTTTAATCAATTATTCCATAGTAACTTAGACTGTAGGTTTATTTTCTACTATCCACTGTATAATGGATGAAGCATGTTATGAGGTTCTAGTCCCGAGTCCAGATTTATGGACCTCTGGTGTACTCGCCTATCCCCACCAAACTTCATAAGTGACCTCTGCATCACAATAATTAAGTCTTGTAATTTTCCCTCCCACATTCATTTCTATGGTATATGAAATGCTAAATCAAACAGTAAAACACATTCCTGCTTGGCGTATAATGGATGGATCTGTCAGGCTTAAAATAAGTTCTCATTTGAGTGTATCTCGACTGTCAGTAAAGTCTTCTTGGGAATGAGCTGTAATGTTCCTCTCATGAGGGTTTGTCTGCATGAGTTGGTTATTTCCAGTAATCACCGAGTTGCTTGTTATAGTCCTAGTTTACATAATGAGAGAACAATTTGTGTTAGCCACAAATATACGACAGTCATCTGGTAACAAGATCAACTGGAAGCTGTGATGTGTGTTATGGTTGGCGGCAGGGTAGGAAGAAGACAACAGTTCAGCTAAATATTTATTTCAGTTTGGTTATACTTTAGTCTGGAAAAAAAAATCCTTATATCAGCCACTGATTCCCATTCTAATCCACAGAAGATTCTTTCAGTTTTTTCCAGATGTTTTCAGATGGCAGATGCTGAAGGACTTCCATAAACTTCTAGTAGATCATTGTGAATAAGGATACAATTGTCACGCATAGTAATCTTTTTGTTTTATTTTTTTTTTTTTTTTGCACATAAGGAATATTTGTGACAAAATCTCAGGAATTTACATTCTAAAATCCTGAAGGAAAATTATGAGTTCAAAAAGTTTTCTGGGAAATACACTAAGGCCTCATGCATACAACCATTGCCTAGTTTGATAGCCCTGTTTATCGCAACTAGCACACTGACTCATTAATTTCTATGGATCCATACAAATGTATTTTCAGTCCTATGTATGGGGCTGTGAGTCTGGGACAAAGCTTAGGACAGGTCTCATTCCTGTCTGTATTGTGGCATGTGGAGGGGCCAGAACATGAATGGGGCCATGGAGGCACGGCAGCACATGGATGGCACATGTTGCCTAATAGTGTATCCTTAGGACACACTATTACATTTAAGAAAGTTATCCAGGCTCCCTTTTCAAGCCCTTTTGATGGGTTCACAATGACCTCCTTGGGTGAGGTTCCCATAGGCTTACAGCTCTTACAGTAAAGAACCCCCTTCTATGTTGGTGTCAATGTACAAACCATCATTCCTCAAAAAAAACAGAAAAACCTATGGGCTGGGTTTATGCATCATGTAAATATTATGTTGTTGTTGCAGCCTAAAAATAGTGATGTACGAACCCACCTTTAAGCTAATGTTCTGACAACTTCTTTCAGGGTGTGCAAACAGAAAAAAAAAATCCAGTTCTCTTTAAGTGAAAGCTGGGTAACTTTCGGTATGGCTGCCATTGCTTTTATTTCCCCTTAATTCTTGATCAGTAGTTATTTTATAATAACTAACATATCAAATGAGTATGAAGAGAATATTGCAAACGTGGTCATATAACAGTGCAAACTAATTATTTGTGTCTAAAGTTGGTAAGAAATCTGTTTTAGTCTTCCAGGAATTTTGGTTCATTTAGAAGGATTTTATTCTTTTATACTTGTACATCTTTAATGTAAGATCTGCTGAATGTAGCGAAAATATATAGCTGAGTACAATTAGCTGAAGCCAAGAGCTGATTCACACTGCATACTCAGCATGAGGACCAATGTGGTCTTGCGGAGAGGTCTGAAAAGCTGAACGTTCCCAGAGTCTGTGCAGTCTATTTTTGCAGTCAAAATGCTGAGAGATTTCTATCTTTGGTATAGGATGAATTTACACTATTTACAGAATTTATTGCATGGTCTCTATGGATAACAATATCTGCTGCCTTGTTTTTCAAACTTAGATGATAAACAAGCCACACTTGAATGGGTAATAATCTGACCAAAGTGGGGCTCATTTACTTCTCTGGAGCTTGCTATTCCACCCCACCCTGAATAAGGAAGAGTAGCTACTTATTTGCCTCCTCCATACTGTATGTAATATCCTTGGCATTTTTAGCCTAAGAACTTGGCAATCGACCTACAGCATTTAAAAAGTAAGCCTGCAATATACAGTTATTAAAAATGTCCTGGGGATCCAGAGGCATGTTCTAGAAATTAACTAGATGTATAGTAAAGTAACATTTCTATGGAATCCTAAATGGTAAACTTTTGCATTACTAAAGCCTTTTATTTAAAGTCTTGCTTGTGTGCCACGTACTAGTTCTCTGGCCACTAATAATCAGTATTGGTGTCTTATGCACTCCAGATTGGAAAACTGTCTCAACCACTTCCGTACTGCCCATAGACTATATACGTCCAAGGGGTGGTTGCCTTGTTCTGCAAGGACGTACCAGTACATCCAAGCAGAATTCAGCAGCTGCACAAAATCGTGCAGCTGCTGAGACTGGGAGCCGGCTGTAACTTCAGCCGGAGCTCCCAGAGAGAAGGCATCCCGATCGCTGTGTATACAGTGCTGAATGAGCGCTGTACACACCGCTATGGGTGCCGCCATCTTGTGGCTGCCCTATGACCCGTCAGTCAGGTGATCCGCCGGGTGCAGCGCCTGTAAGAGCTGCTGGGTCCTGCAGGACCAAGTTCAGCTCTATTGTAATGTTCAAGTAATGTTCAGGAGGCTGTATTCCTCCTGCAACTGGGGCTAAATGTACCAGCCCCAGTTTCAGGGGAAATCAGCCTCCCCCGCAAAAAAAAAAAAGTAATCAGATGTCCCCATAAGGTCTATTATGACCTTATGGGGACACAATGTTAAAAAAAAAAAAAAGTAAAATAATTCGACAATAACACGCCCTTATTAAAGCTTATAGCCCCACCCCCGACAACACCATACAAAATAAAAATTACCGTAATGGAGAGTAAAAACTATTTTATAAAGTAGCACTTTGTTGTTAAATTAAAAAAAAAAAAAAAAGTGAAAAACAGACACGTTTTCCCTCCTCTTTAGATTTTCCCCGGATATAAAAAAAAAAAAATTAACACATGCAAAAATAAAGCCCTATGTGTCACTGAAAAAAAAAAACCCGCTGAAATAAGTTGAATAGTGCATATGATAAAAATGTTACAGCCCTCAAAACCGCACATACAAAAAAAACTAAAATGTGTCTGGTCTGGAAGGGGGGGTAAAGCATCTGGTATGGAAGTGGTTAATAAAGACTGTCATTGACTGCAAAAAGCTGGCCATAGACATTGACTTCTATTTAATGTCTTTCTCCCCAAAGGTTTGGGAAAAGGGAAGCAAACCACTTCAAGAATCCTCTGGAAATGGTTTTATTCTAAGTGCCTGATCCTCATTTCTCCTATTACCTATTACCTGTCACCAGGGAAAAGTTAGGGTAGAAAACCTTCAGCACTCCAGCTGTTGTAAAACTACAACTCCCAGCATGCACACTCACTCTGATGTTCTTGAAACATCCATGGAATTGAATGGTGCATTTTGGGAGTTGTAGTTTCACAGCAGCTGGAGTGCCGAAGGTTGCTGACCCCTGCCATACATGGTTTAGCTGACCTCTGTCTAATGTGTATGACCTGCATAATCCAGTACAAAATATATCAACAAACAGCTTTCATAAGCATTTCAGTTTATTACCCACTTATTCATTATTTCTGGAGGACACCAACTTGGCTATTCCAAGCACTTTAGTCTCACTTAAACCAACCATTGAGGGCAGATTCCCTTGCTATAGTGTTTCTTTTCAGTATCTGTATTAGTGACTGTTTCTGTATATTGTTTAATCTGTTTTTAATGTAAATCCAAATGATAATCAATAAAACTTTTCATAAATATATTAAAATAGGAGAATGTCCTGGAAATCCCAAAGGATCCACTGTATAACACTCCAAGACACAGAAAAATATAGGGGAACGGCGGCCCACCACATAAAAATATTACAACCAAGGTCTTACCGTGTATATATATACCACAATGAGCGCAGATGAGTGAAACGGTGGTTCAGTGAAAGACAAGGGAGTATGTAGAAAGATAACAGTATGGGGTGCCACTGTGCCTAAATAACCCTAATAGGACTAGATATTGACCCTAAAGCCTAACTCGGGGGCAATGCCCTAGCCAGCATATGACCCCAGCTGGAACCTGACCCTACAATATTAAGGCCCTAAAACGCCCCTCCCTAAAAGTGCAAACTAATTAATCTGTTTTTACAATGATAAAACCCTTTTATTGTGTCCATTGAAAACTGTAATGCAATGACATGTTTGTCATATGTTTTTTCATCAGATTTCACAGAATCTAACCTAGGTATAAATTGTTATATATAGGTATAGTTGTTCTATAGCAGGGGTAGGCAACCTTTTTTTGTTTGGCATGCCGATTTCAATAAAAAAATCAAAGTTGAGGTACTCGGCGTGTCGGTCAATAATTGTAAGTCTGATGACCCCTGCACACGGTATTATGTCCCTTAGCGGCCCCTGCACACGATATAATATTCTAACTTTTATAATATTCCAATTTTTGCCACTCACTAGCTATTATTATACTGTGGAGTCTCTTCAGACCCCATAGTATAATAAATGGAGTGCCAAGAGAGATGACAAACATAAAAAACAATGTTACTCACCTTTTCCTGTGCTCCGCAGCTGCTCTGTTCTCTTCGGGCGCTTCTGCCTGTAGTCAGCGACCACCGATTGGGTCTCAGGGGTCACATCGCGTCATTATGCATAATGATGTCGGACGTGACCCCTGAGACCCTGTCAGCAGTCTCTTACGTCAGGCAGAAGCACCTGAAGAGCACAGAGACACTGCGGATCCAGGTAAGGTGAGAGAACATTAATTTTTATGTTTGATCACCTCTCCAGGGGCTCCGTTTATTATACTCTGGGGTCTGAAGAGACCCCACTGTATAATAATAGCAGTTTTGATTCGGCAGTGTTTGGTCCGATCGAAACTGCTGGGTGAGGACTCCGCTACCCGTGCCAGGGAAATAAACCTCGCGTGCCGGGGGTTGCCGACCCCTGTTCTATACAATATACTCTACATGGGTTTTCATTCAGATTTATTTCTGTCATGATCCTTGCAGGTTTAAACGATAGCTAATCCATGCTTGAAAGAATAATAAGTGAAACTTGCAATAACAATATTGTCTACTTAGTTGCCACATCTTCTTGACCATAGTTAAAGCGAAGTCCTAAAGCTTTTTCCCTATCTTGCTTCGTAAAATTTGTGTTCACAGACAATATATGATCCTCTGAGGTCACTACTAAGGTGTAAACTCTTCTGCTCTGCACACGTGTTGCACCTACTGTACTTTTAGAAGTCCAAAAAAATATACCATACCATTCCTTGCCTTCTTGGAGTTTGCATCTAATTTCCTAAATCCATTAAGCCCACACACAGTAGGGCCAGATGTAGAAAAATTGCCTTCTTATGCAATATGTTTTCAGATCATTGGAGCAATATGAGACCCATTGTACCATCAAGTGTGTTGATATAGTTTGTCTTTGTCTATTAATTTCAGAAATAAACATGAGTCTTATGACATTGTAGATATACTGTAATTTATAGAAAATATGGAGGGATTATCCGATCATGGGTATTACATAATATAAACAGTTTAAGCTGAATATACTGGCCATAGTAAATGGTTCCCATCTTTCTATATATAGTGCTGGCCTTTTATACCTCGTGCCCTTTGTTCTGTTTCCTGTTTGGATATGGCGCTGGTAAAACAGCTGTATTCTGTAAATCACTACATGGGAGGTGAAATGTGATTGATGGGTTTATGCCTTTAGGAAGCCTTAAGGATCTTTTCACTTTCACAGCAGAGGTACAAAGGGCAGTTTGTTGTACAGTACATGTGGATCTTGTCTGAAAGCAAAAGCTTGTTCTCTTTTCTCTCACTACATAAGAATGATTGAGGAAGTGATGGCTGTATCTCATTTGTGTATGCATTTATATAGCACCAGCATATTCCACAGTGGTGTACGTACACATCTGTCTCTGTCCCACTGGGGCTCACTACATTTCAGATTAACTATTAAGTATCTAATGATATAGACTAGGATACATTTGCAGCTAATATACTCTATAGATTTGGCCCCTGAATCTTCTTTTTATCCAGACAAATATAAAGTGTAGGAATAAATCAGAGTACCTGGTAGAAACTTACACAGTTATGGGGAAAACAAACAAGCTCCATGCAAGTGTTGTGGTCACATTTGAGCTAAGAACCCCTGTACTGCAAGGCAACATTTGCTAACCACTGAGCCACCCTGCTGTGTGTAAAAAGTTTTCAACCCTCCAGACTTTTTCTTAATTTACTGTCTAAGGCCGGGGCCCTACATTGCAAAAACGCTGCGTTTTACAGTGCATGCAAAGTCGATGGTATTCTGATTAAACCGTCACATTTTTGTAAATCGCAGCATGTCAATTATACCTACAGAAACGCTGACGCTTTCTCTATTGGTATAATAGGGACAGAAAGTCTACAGAGGAAATCTTTGTGGACTTTGTGTTTCTCCCACGGTCTTTTCTGCAGTTTTATGGCTGCGTCTCGCTACGTGGGGCCTTTGCCTAAAGTGAATTCACATGGTGGAAAATGAAGAGTAATTTGAAGCAGGCATCTAACTCAGATTCCTCTTCATTTTCTGCCTCACCCCTGGCTCCCCACAGCAGCTTTCTGTCACTTATTAGACCCAGACGAATGGGCCTTATCAGTGGATATCTTGAGCCTCAGACTCAAGCCAAGGAATCAATCAGCCATGGGATCCATGGAAAGATCAAGCTTATTTTTAAGTGTCCAATCTTTGCCTCCCATTGAATTCAATGGAAGGTGGAATCTGCCGCTGATTTCTGGGGTGGAATCCGTGTGAATGGGCCCTTACAAGATTAAAAAAGGACATCAATGCTATAGTACTGTACAAGTCATTAAAGACTTAAAAGGAACCTGTCAGGGCGATTTGAGACACCCACAGTTTCTTATGGACCAGAGGTTTAGTGTCCCAAATAGTCCAGACGTAAAGCCGTGTTTGACAAAGAAAGACCTATATACTTCTTTCTAGATAAGCATGAAGATATTATTTTATTTTTTAATTTTTCAATTGGGCTTTGACAGTGATACCACCAGGCTCTCTGAGACATTAAACTCCCAGTCGATAAGGACCTGTAGGTGGCTTAGTTTCTCAAAATGCCCTGACTAGTTCCCTTTTAAAGAGGTTGTTTCAAGTTTAGGACTAGTTGTAAGCTGGTGGGGGTATCTGACCACTGCACCAGTCAAGAATAAGTTATCTTGTACATCCATCTGAATACCAGAGGGATTATACATGCAGCCACTTCAGTTAAATCGCTTAGATTAATGGAGATACTTTTCAGCAATCTCAAAAAGCGGAATGGTGCACCAACTTCTGCTCTATTAAAACAGGTGTACAAGTAAACCCTGTTTTCATGATTGGTGGAGGTTTAACTGACTAGGCCATGAACAGCCCATCAATGAGAGTAGCCCTGTTTTTAAATGATAGCCGCCATGTTTCATACAACTTCTATAAACTTGATAATTAAAAAAAAAAAAAATAAAAAAAATCTGTCTAAGGTTAAGGCCCCACGTGGCATCCCGGAGCAAAAAAACCACAGCGGGATCGCATCGCGGTTCTTCCTGCAGCACTTTAGACAGAAAGTTTGCAGAGTTTTCCTCTGCAGACTTTCTGTTTCAATTATACCTATGGGGAAACCACCGACGTTTCCGTAAGTATAATTGACATGCTGCGATTTCCAAAACCGTGCCGCTTTTGGAAATCGCCGCGTGTCCGCAGCACATTTTTTTTTCTGCAAAGTGGGCATGGGATTCACTAGAATCCCATCCACTTTGCTCTGACTGTAAAACGCCACGATTTTTTCTGCGGCGCTTCCGCCGTGGGCAATTCGCGACCTTTACACCATGTGGGGCTTTAGCCTAAAACCCCATTTTAACTTTTTTAAATGTTATTTTATCAAAGAATAAAGGCTTCTAATGTAGAGTATTCCCAGGGTGAGAGACGCATGCTCAGTATTCATATGTGGTAGAATTAAAGCGATTTACTACAAGTAATGGTTTTGTCCAATTAATACCTGCAAGTTGAATGATTTCATTTCTGCTCCCATATCTGATCCCAGAGAGTGATACTGGTTACTGCAAAAATTATCCCAGAAATTGTTTTTTTATCCTTGCTGGGTTCTAAAGAAAAAGTTAGAGGAAATGTAGCCTTTCACAGTTTGAAAAGTTTTACTTGTCAGAATCGGTGTTTAAGTGAAATATTGTGATATGTTTTTGTTATAAGTATTGCGGTTTCTCTATAATAGTCGCTTTATATTGTTGAGTTGGGAATGAGTTAGTTTTCCTTTAAACACAGCTTTGCCTGTAATGCGAAATCATGACATGTCACTACAAAGTAGACTCCTCTGTCACTGAGAACAAAAGTGTCTTCTTATTCCCAAAAGTCCTATGGGTTGACATGAACACATTCAGTTGAACATATTTTTTTTCAAATGGGACATGCCACATAGATATTTAATACATATGAAGTCTCACATGGATCTGCTTACCACAGTCAACCGCAAGATCCAAGACTTATAATGGGAATTAATAACGTATGACAAATTGACCAATTTCCTGTTACATTAAAGAAATTAAACAGAGAAAAATGAGACTTAAGAAATTTATTTTGTGATTATAACAATCTCTTAAGCAGAATATCAGCCATAAGGTAATGATGCCACTACTACTAGTTCTGGGTGGGAGAGAAGGCAGCGAAGTACGCTTTTTCCCCCTCTTTTGCTTGTGCATACAGTATATCTACAGTGCTGTGCGTACTATGTAACACATCTCAACAAAGCAGCTGATCTGGAAATAAAAGGGAAAGAATGGGCTGGCTGTGGATGATAGATTCGCTTTTTCCAAGATGAAAGGTGTGTATAAAGAGGTGTGTATAAAGAGGTGTAAAATACAGTATATACTTTTGTCTTTTAGAACATTTACTTTTTCATTTGCATCAGTTTTCAAAAAGTCACAAATGTTACATTTCATAGACCCATTGTATTTCTTCTTGGCAGCTATAGTGAATATAAAATGCATTGACCTACTATTTTCCTAAAAAACAAACTGAGTAGCTTTGTTGAAAATGATTTCTTCATTCTTGCCCAGCCAAAGGGAATTTCTGCTGGACGCCCTTGTTGCTCTCCTTTTTGGATCCGCTTCCCACAAGTCTAGAAATTACCTTCTAAAATATTGAATGTTGCTGAATTTAGCCTGTATATGATAAAAACACTTTGTAGGTTCTTTACCATGAAGAGTAATAAAACCATGGAATACCCTACCCTATGTGGTAGTAATGGCAGATACCATGTCAGAGCTGGATTGTAATAAAAATTGAGGGTTATAATTTTGAGGGTTACTGTATATTCTGATTGCCAAATTTTGAGTCAGAATCGAATTCTTCCCCTAATGTGGTATAATTTCTGTTTTACATTGTAGAGGGTTTTGCCTTCCTCTGGATCAACGCTTGTTAGGATAAAGGTTGAAATTGAGGGACTTGTGTGTTTATTCAACATTGTGTAACTATGGAGGAAATTTATTAAGATTGGCGTTTCTTATGCCAGTCTTAATTTCTCTGCTGGTGTAAAGTGCACTTAAATTATTAAGGGATTGGCCTACATGTCATTTATAATCAATCCAAAATGTATATATAATACTGGGGTTGAAATATAAATAAGTACACCTAAATCATTAATGGTATTCCAAAGGGTAAGCCAATATGAAATCATAATAAACATAAAACTTTTAATAAGGAGAAATAAAATCATATGTCCCTAAAATTAAGAACAATAATAACCATGCCAATAAGCATGTATGTAACCAAACCACAGGCTAAAACATAAAAGGAAACCACAGTGTCTTATCGTATCCCCATTGGCAATGTTAAGGATAATACAATGGTCCTATGAACAGCAACATCCAGGGAGAAGTAGTGAGGACAGGAGTATTCAGATAACTATGGTAGATAAGGGAGAGGTTACTCACCCTAAACCTCTAAACACTGTACCCTCAATTCTTAACCTCTGAGCCACAACTCTAGATGAACGTGACCCGACTGGAACCTGATCCTGTGACTAAAAAGACCTAGAAAACCCTGCCTAGGACAGTAATAATCAAACTAAAGTAAAATGGGATATGGGAAGATCCATGGTCATAATGTGGATCTGTCCCAGTAAGTGGGCACTCGGATTCTTGTATATAGAATTTCAAGCAATGTGTCAGTAACAGGCATTTACACGTACAATTGTATTTTTGGCTTTATTGTCTGCTATTCCCTGACGAACTTACATATAGTAGGTGAAAGATGCATATCGGGAGTTAGGCTAATTTGTGATTCTTAATGGAAATTTTACTTTAGTGTGACTACTATTGCCCTAGGCAGAGTTTTATAGGGCCTTTTTAGTCACAGGGCCAGGTTCTAGTCGGAGTCACGCTCTTTTAGAGCCATGACTCCGAGATTAGCAGTTGACAGTACAGTGTCTAGATGTTTAGGGTGTACTAGGGTGAGTAGCCTTTCCCTCATGTACCCCAGTTATCTGAATACTCCTGTCCTCACTACCTCTCCCAGGAAATTATTGTTTTTTAATATTAAGTTAGGGTTTCCCCCTTTTCAGTGTGATGTACTATATATATTTCACAAATCTCATTTACAACTTATTTCAAAGTGTGTCTGTAATTTTGCTAAATATATGTTGCTAAGTAGGAAGCTCACATTTAAAGTTTTCAGAATAGGCCCCAATATCTACCATAGCCACATAAACCATATAGTTGCCTCTCAAAAGTTATTAGATCACAGACCATAAGCGCAGATTGTAATGCCAATGCAGAACTTTCTACCAACATGGTGGCAGCTTCTGCCATTATTTTGCACACTCCCTTGGCTCTTGGAAGTAAATTATACAATATATCCAATAATAGCACCTCAGTGGACTGGCTCGCCAGCAAGCTTTTATTCTTTATGAGACCTGTTATTTGGTTCCAAAACTAGCAGCAATGAAAATGTAATTATCTTTTCCACATGAGACCTCCCGGAACGATGACCTAAATGTTCATGAACAAAAAAACCACAGGACAGTAATGGACGAGTTCTATTGCATAGAACAATCACAAATCCTGCTCTTTAATAATATATTTCTCCAGATTTCTTTTTTTAAAGTGTACCTCCAATTCTAAAACCACTTTTCATAAATTAGTATAGATAAATATAAAAAAAATTGCAATATATCAAGAATTACTTATTGAGCTGCTCTTTCTCCTTATGTTAACACAGTACATAGTCCTTATCCAGATCTCACACAGAAGTCTATGCCTTTTTCAGCAGCCTCCCCCCCCCCCCCTACATAGACTAATTTTATAAAAAGTAACTCTGCTTGATAAATGGAGAAGGAAACATAATCATGATATATACCACCATGCATAGAGGTATTCTTCTCTAGCAGCACTATCATATGGTACTGTACATACAGAACCCAATGTAGCTATGCTAGACAGATGCATGGCCTCCATACACTGCCACAAATGGCCCTGTTGTGTGGAGTCTTATTTTATGTTTGTGGTTCTTGTAACTTTCCTTATCATTTCAGTAGACACATCTGACATTTGGATGAAATGTTGATCATAAATAACTTTACATTTGTTTTTTTTTTATATTTGGTACATATCGGTGTTCTCTGTGTGCCAGGGCCAGTATATTGTGGTCTGACACACTTACTGAGCAGTTAATAAAAGATTGGAAGTGTTGACTTTGAATGAACACTTCATTTTTTAAGATGTTGGCAAAGTCTCTTTTTTTTTTTTTTTTCCTCTCCCCAAGATGATCATCTGGTAAATTTATTTCCATGGTACTAAAAATATAAAAAGTTAAATAAATGTAATAGCTACTTGTACAGTATGAGCTTATGTTTATCTTAAAGGGGTTTTCCTGGAATTACAGATTTCTGCCAGTAAATTGGGAAAAAAACCATACTCTCCTGTCTCCTAAACTCCAGTGTCCCCCCTCTGCTGTCTAATCCAGGTGCTTGTTCCGGTGTGAGTCCTCGCTGCATGTGACTGCTGAGGCTTATAAGTGGCCTAAGTCACTCACATGTCACCTGTGACTTCCCAATTTCTTTTCTTAGGCCACTCAGACTGCTGATTGGCCTCGGTGGTCTCGTGTGGTGAGGACTCACACCATTATCTAAATACATAAAAGTCAGTGGTACATGCCCTACTTGCTTCCCCTACCAGCTATGGCCCAATACACCTACAAGGAGTTTGTGTGAGCAATTAGCTTTATGGATATAATGAAGTAAATAAATTGTGGTGGTTTTTATGATTGATCAAGCCCTACAGTAGACTTCACTGCACTACAGTAGACTTTACTCCCCTAATGTGTTTCCACTGCCCTCTAGTGTATATTGCGTAATATATATATAATATATACTGCATTATGTAAGACATTAGCTTTGAAGTAGGTGTGCGCTGTATGCAAACATTCTTTGAGTCACTGAGATAATGAATTGTCAAGGTGTTTGCTCCATAAAAATGCCTGGCATGGCTTGATTGATGTTCCTTAGGCCAGGATGTATCGCACTTTTAGGGTCATGTCCTCTTTTACACTTTTGTCACTTAAAGGAGTTCTTCACCTTTGTAATATTGATGGTCTGTTCTTACTATACATCAATAATAGTTCTGCGGGAGATGGACAGCTGTGACTCCTGCAGATCAGCTGCTTCTGATAATATTTATATGCGGAGGGCCATGCTGGTCACTTGCTGTGCAAATTGTAGCTGCAGTACTTAAGCCACTCTGTGGAATAGGCCAACAGCAGGGACCCCTGCAGATCTAATATTGATGGCCTATGCTGAGGCTTGGCTAGGTCATAAATTTTGCAATTGTGGACAACCCCTTTAAATGTTATTGATGTGCTGGGATTTTTAATCATTGCTTAGATAAAAATAACTTGTGTTCCTTGTGGAGGGCCAACGTTTTACATACAGTGTAAATCTTGATAAAAATGATCATATTAGTAAAATTATGAATAAAATGTCCACAGGTAATTTTAGGCCAATAATAATTGCACCACTGATACAGATATTAATGTCACTTGTAATCTTGAGGACTATGGTCATGCATAAATTGGTGATCAACATGTTCTTTCACAGCTCAACAAGAGCCCAAGGTTTGATCAAGCAAGCACTGTTCATCTCAATGTTCCTTATATATATGTGTCCATATCTGATATTTTTGTTTTCCATGCCTTAGTTTCTACGTTGTAAATCTTATGATATGCAGTATATGTTGATGTTCAACACATGTTCTTGTCTTGGTGCAGTCTGCTTTCCACTCCTTGGTACAGTAACTCTATAGTTTAGGATTAAGAGATGGCTCTGAAATCCTGAATGCTGTTTTATAGTCTTCTGAAAATCCTGTGTCTGCTTCGCAATAATTTACGCAATAATTAACGTATTAAAGGTTTATTGCCCATTTTGGGAAATGTGGGTTTTACAGTATACATTTTTAGGTATAGGTGCAGTCACACAAACTTGTATTCATACATTGATGTAATGGAATGACATGATGATATCATTCTGAATTGCTATGAATCTGTAACTACTAGACCTGTAAGAATTTTGTGAGTTTGAGTTCTGTTTAGGAAAAGCTGCTTATGGTTTTACCTGTCATGGCTCTCTAATATAGAAGAAGGCAATGTAACCATTTAAATTTCTCATCTACTTCTTAACCTTGCTGTGTATGAACTCTTAGAGTGTAAACTTCTAACATATAGTCAAGAAAATGCTGACTTTATTTCTAAGAATCCACGTGGAACCCTTAAGTTCCAGGAAGTATTCCAGACATACTGTAGGCAACTTCTGGTGGGCTTATGATCAAATACAATCGGTATCTTAGTATTCTTGCTGCGCTTAAATGGTAAATTTTAGTACAATGTGAAATTTGGCTTACAGGCCAATCCCTCTGCCAATGTTTGTGGATAACTTGGGCATGTTGACAATGGGAAGTGTGAAAGAGAAATGTTAGCAGCAGTGTGTATTGTAGGACTGGGTAACAGACTGCAAAATAAATGAACTTAAGAAAAACTTCAACAGTGTAAAAGTTATGTATCTGTTTAGGATGCATGGTCTACTATAGAGGGATAACCTTTTGTGAAAGGAATCACACATGCACTTTATGGAAGCCAGGAGTGCATCCAAAAGTTTTGGGTTTTTTTTTTTTTTTTTGTTCCCAATTTTCCATATGTGTATTCTCTGATCTAAGCTCAAAGGAGAGAGGGGAGTAAAAAGCTTCCAGAAACCTCTGGTGGTGACTTGTCTCTCATGAAAACAAGGGATCAGGAATGTTGACATCATCTGTTGGGGAGAGTTCACACGTCACCATACACATTCGACAGTTTGACAGGCCTGTGAAATTTTCAGATTTGTCTCTTAAAGGCGTTTTATGGTCTTATAACATTTGATGAGATTTCCTTTTGAATTGGTCTTTAGTCAAAGATTGACAGGAATTGATCAGCTATTTGAAGTGGCAATTTCTCCTTCACAGGCCAAGTAGTGTCATGTCCATTGGTCATATGGCTTTTTTGCTGCGCTCAGTCCCATTCAAGTGCTGCTGTACAATATACAATGTTGTACTTGGTTTTCAGTGAAGAGACTGCAGGTCTCATACTGTGGTCTCTTAAAACAGATGAAGGATAAGGTTAGTAATCTTGTAAGTCCGGAAAGCTCCTTAAGTGTGCACCTTAATGGTTTATTCACAGGCTGCACTCATGTCACAGTATATGCTGTGAATTTTACAAAGCCAAATTGTTTTGCTGCAGTTGTGTGAAAATACTAGCAAAAACTGTGACATGTGAATAAACTCTGATTTCAGCCTCACACCGCTTTTAATATACAAGGTAGTGTTTATATTTCTCTTGTTAAGAGCATGCCTCTGGTCTTTCTCTCACGTATATGAATGCAGCCACTGATGTAAAGCTGACTAGACTGAAAAAATAATGTGTACTATCCAAATACTTCATTCATGGCAAGAAAATAACCAGGAGTTTGATCATTAATTGACTGCTCATTACACTCTACGATTTTGGTTCATGTGGTTCAAAACAAAAAACCTATTTAGGGCTCAGTAAAACTCCCTATGCTCACTGCACGTACATAGAGTTCCACAATGCACCTCTGTGTGGACTGATCCCCTATTCATTAACATGCTTAAAATGAAATGCATATAATATGTATATAAATAACTTCTACTTCTAGTATATTGCCCAATATATTTTCGTTGCTCACATCGGGGAAATCCATTTCATGGGGAGCTGTTTAGTTTTGTTTTTTTTTTTTAAAGTTTGGAAAGACATTGGAGTAACCAACAATAGCAATGCCAATATAGAGAGAACATATTAACTCCATGTCCTTGGTTGGATTTAAAACTAGGGCTCTGACTTACCATATCAATTCGAAAAGTGCACATTTGTTCAGTGATTACCCAAAAATGTGTGCTTTGTAAGCCAGTGTTCCCATAAAAAAAAAGAAAAAAGGCACAAATACTGTAAGATCATCTTGTCTATATATTGAAACTCTGTTACAAAATAACAAGATCTATTTACCAAAATTCTAAAGGCTTCTGAAGTATTTTCTTTTGTGCTTTTTCTGCATTTTTCTTTACTGTGTGTGTGTGTGTGTGTGTGTGTGTGTGTGTGTGTGTGTGTGTGGTGTGTGTTTTTTTTTTTTTTTTGTAATCTTCTACAGACTGTGCTGCTTAAATCTTTTTGTTAACACTTTATCATTATAAGTTGCCATTTATTGATAGTATAAACCATATGTCAGTCCTTTTAAAACAGTTGTGTATATTTGTTAGATCTTCTGTTTATTGCGTGTGATTTTTAGGTTTATTTTACAAATTAATTTTTTTTAAATTGAAACTTTTTTGTTTATTTTTAGATAAATTATGGGTGCTTAGTGTTGCGACACAAGAAACAGATGGCTTTCATCGTTTTATGCAATCTGCAAAGCATTTTAACTACACTGTGAAGGTACAGTATGTATTTTACTCACTTACTCTTTCCCTGTTAGAACATGTGATATATATATTAAAGGTTTAATATCAGTCATAAGTATTACTCAGTGCTATATGTACATGACTCAGTGTTTCCCCAGATTTTCCTAACCTTAGATTTGCACATTCTTGTGGCTTTGTTCGAAATCACTTTGTTGGAGATTTAGAAAGGGTAGCGCATTTCAGTTTATATGCTAAATAACACAGATTAATTTTATTATTACAACCCCAATTCTATTGAAGATGGGACGTTGTGTAAAACATAAATAAAAACGGAAAACAATAATTTGCAAATCTTTTTCAACCTATATTCAATTGAATACACGACAAAGACAAGACATTTAATGTTCAGACTGATAAACTTTGTTTTTTTGCAAATAGTCACTCATTTTGAATTTGATGCCTGCAATACTTTCCAAAAAAGCTGGGCCAGGGGCAACAAAAGACTGGGAATGTTGAGGTGAACAGGTTAATTGGAAACAGATGAGTGTCCTGATTGGGTATAAAGGGAGCATCCCCGAAAGGCTCAGTCGTTCACAAGCAAGGATAGGGTGAGGTTCACCACTTTGTGAACAACTGCGTGAGCAAATAGTCCAACAGTTTGAGAACAATGTTTCTCAATGTACAATGTCAAGGAATTTAGGGATTTCATCATCTACAGTCCATAATATCATCAAAAGATTCAGAGAAACTGGACAAATCTCTGCAAGAAAGCGGCAAGGCAGAAAACCAACATTGAATGCCCGTGACCTTTGGTCCCTCAGGCGGCACTGCATTAAAACCAACTTCATTCTGTAACTGATATTACCACATGGGCTCAGGAACACTTCAGAAAACCATTGTCAGCAAACACAGTTCGTCGCTACATCTAGTGCAAGTTAAAACTCTACCATGCAAAGCGAAAGCCATATATCAACAACACCCAGAAACGCCACTGGCTTCTTTGGGTCCGAGCTCATCTGAGATGGACTGACGCAAAGTGGAAAAGTGTCCTGTGGTCAGACGAGTCCACATTTCAAATTGTTTTTGGAAATCATGGACGTCGTGTCTTCCAGGCCAAAGAGGAAAAGGACTGTCCAGATTGTTATCAGCGCAAAGTTCAAATGCCAGCATCTTTGATGGTATGGGGGTGTGTTAGTGCCCATGGCATGGGGAACTTGCACATCTGTGAAGACACCATTAATGCTGAAAGGTACATACAGTTTTTGGAGCAACATATGCTGCCATCCAAGCATTGTCTTTTTCAGGGATGTTCCTGCTTATTTCAGCAAGACAATGCCAAGCCACATTTTACATGTGATACAACAGCGTGACTTCGTAGTAAGAGTGTCGGTACTAGACCGGCCTGCCTGCAGTCCAGACCAGTCTCCCATTGAAAATGTGTGGCGCATTATGAAGCGCTAAACACGACAACTGATACCCTGTACTGTTGAGCAAC
The DNA here is from genome assembly GCA_947044405.1 of Leptodactylus fallax. Lineage (NCBI taxonomy): Eukaryota > Metazoa > Chordata > Amphibia > Anura > Leptodactylidae > Leptodactylus > Leptodactylus fallax. The sequence continues at coordinate 1,023,484 of CAMRHE010000062.1, read as the reverse complement.
TGAAGTTGTACATCAAGCAAGAAAGGGAAAGAATTCCACCTACAAAGCTTCAACAATTCGTGTCCTCAGTTCCCAAACAATTGAGTATTGTTAAAAGGAAAGGTGATGTAACACAGTGGTAAACATGCCCCTGGCCCAGCTTTTTTGGAACATGTTGCAGGCATCAAATTCAAAATGAGTGAATATTTGCAGAAAAACAATAAAGTTTATCCGTTTGAACATTAAATATCTTGTCTTTGTAGTGTATTCAATTGAATATAAAGTGGGTACTGAAAGTATTCAGACCCCTTTAAATTTTTCACTCTTTGTTTCATTGCAGCCATTTGTTAAAAGCAAAAAAGTTCATTTTATTTCTCATTAATGTATACTCAGCACCCCAACTTGACAGAAAAAAAAACAGAAATGTAGATTTTTTTGCAAATTTATTAAAAAAAAACTGAAATATCACATGGTCATACAGTACAGACCAAAAGTTTGGACACACCTTCTCATTCCAAGAGTTTTCTGTATTTTTATGACTATAAAAATTGTAGATTCACACTGAAGGCATCAAAACTATGAATTAACACATGTGGAATTATATACTTAACAAAAAAGTGTGAAACAACTGAAAATATGTCTTCTATTCTAGGTTCTTCAAAGTAGCCACCTTGTGCTTTGCACACTCTTGGCATTCTCTTGATGAGCTTCAAGAAGTAGTCACCTGAAATGGTTTTCACTTCACAGGTGTGCCCTGTCAGGTTTAATAAGTGGGATTTCTTGCCTTATAAATGGGGTTGGGACCATCAGTTGTGTTGTTCAGAAGTCAGGTGGATACACAGCTGATATTCCTACTGAATGGAGTGTTAGAATTTGTATTATGGCAAGAAAAAAGCAGCTAAGTAAAGAAAAACGAGTGGCCATCATTACTTTAAGAAATGAAGGTCAGTCAGTCCGAAAAATTGGGAAAACTTTGAAAGTGTCCCCAAGTGCAATGGCCAAAACCATCAAGCGCTACAAAGAAACTGGCTCACATGAGGACTGCCCCAGGAAAGGAAGACCAAGAGTCACCTCTGCTGCGGAGGATAAGTTCATCCGAGTCATCAGCCTCAGAAATCGCAGGTTAACAGCAGCTCAGATTAGAGACCAGGTCAATGCCACACAGAGTTCTAGCAGCAGACACATCTCTACAACAACTGTTAAGAGGAGACTGTGTGCAGCAGGCCTTCATGGTAAAATAGCTGCTAGGAAACCACTGCTAAGGACAGGCAACAAGCAGAAGAGACTTGTTTGGGCTAAAGAACACAAGGAATGGACATTAGACCTGTGGAAATCTGTGCTTTGGTCTGATGAGTCCAAATTTGAGATCTTTGGTTCCAACCACCGTGTCTTTGTGTGACACAGAAAAGGTGAACGAATGGACTCTACATGCCTGATTCCCACCGTGAAGCATGGAGGAGGATGTGTGATGGTGTGGGGGTGCTTTGCTGGTGACACTGTTGGGGATTTATTCAAAATTGAAGGAATACTGAACCAGCAGGGTTACCACAGCATCTTGCAGCGGCATGCTATTCCATCCGGTTTGCGTTTAGTTGGACCATCATTTATTTTTCAACAGCACAATGACCCCAAACACACCTCCAGACTGTGTAAGGGCTATTTGACCAAGAAGGAGAGTGATGGGGTGCTACGCCAGATGACCTGGCCTCCACAGTCACCAGACCTGAACCCAATCGAGATGGTTTGGGGTGAGCTGGACCGCAGAGTGAAGGCAAAAGGGCCAACAAGTGCTAAGCATCTCTGGGAACTCCTTCAAGACTGTTGGAAGGCCATTTCAGGTGACTACCTCTTGACGCTCATCAAGAGAATGCCAAGAGTGTGCAAAGCAGTAATCAAAGCAAAAGGGGGCTACTTTGAAGAACCTAGAATATAAGACATATTTTCAGTTGTTTCACACTTTTTTGTTAAGCATATAATTCCACATGTGTTAATTCATAGTTTTGTTGCCTTCAGTGTGAATCTACAATTTTTATAGTCATGAAAATACAGAAAACTCTTGGAATGAGAAGGTGTGTCCAAACTTTTGGTCTGTACTGTAAGTATTCAAACCCTTTGCTCAGTAGTGAGTAGAAGCACCCTTTTGAGCTAGTACAGCTATGAGTCATCTTGGCAATGATGCAACAAGTTTTTCACATCTGGATTTGGGGATCCTCTGCTATTCTTCCTTGCAGATCCTCTCCAGTTCCGTCAGGTTGGATGGTGAACGTTGGTGGACAGCCATTTTCAGGTCTCTCCAGAGATGTTCGATTGGGTTGAGGTCAGGACTCTGGCTGGACCAGTCAAGAATGGTCACAGAGTTGTTCCGAAGCCACTCCTTTGTTGTTTTAGCTGTGTGCTTAGGGTCATTGTCTTGTTTGAAGGTGAACCTTCGGCCCAGTCTGAGGTCCAGAGCACTCTGGAAGTGGTTTTCTTCCAGGATATCTCTGTACTTGGCTGCATTCATCTTTCCTTCAATTGCAACCAGTCGTCCTGTCCCTGCAGCTGAAAATCACCCCATAGCATGATGCTGCCACCACGTTTCACTATTGGGGTTGTATTGGGCATGTGATGAGCAGTGGCTGGTTTTCTCCACACATACCGCTTAGAATTAATGCCAAAAAGTTCAATCTTCGTCTCATCAGACCAGAGAATCTTATTTCTCATAGTCTGGGAGTCCTTCATGTGTTTTTTGGCAAACTCTATGCGGGCTTTCATATGTCTTGCACTGAGGAGAGGCTTCCTTCGGGCCACTCTGCCATAAAGCCCCGACTGGTGGAGGGCTGCAGTGATAGTTGACTTTGTGGAACTTTCTCCCATCTCCCTACTGCATCTCTGGAGCTCAGCCACAGTGATCTTTGGTTTCTTCTTTACCTCTCTCACAAAGGATCTTCTCCCACGATTGCTCAGTTTGGCTGGGCGACCAGGTCTAGGAAGAGTTCTGGTCGTCCCAAACTTCTTCAATTTAAGGATTATGGAGGCCACTGTGCTCTTAGGAACCTTGAGTGCTGCAGAAATTCTTTTGTAATCTTGGCCAGATCTGTGCCTTGCCACAATTCTGTCTCTGAGCTCCTTGGGCAGTTCCTTTGACCTCATGATTCTCATTTTCTCTGACATGCACTGTGAGCTGTGAGGTCTTATATAGACAGGTGTGTGCCTTTCCTAATCAAATCCAATCAGTTTAATTAAACACAGATGGACTCCAATGAAGGAGTAGAACCATCTCAAGGAGGATCAGAAGGAAATGGACAGCATGTGAGTTAAATATGAGTGTCACAGCAAAGGGTCTGAATACTTATGACCATGTTATATTTCAGTTTTTCTTTTTTAATAAATTTTCAAAAATATCTACATTTCTGTTTTGGGTTTTATTCTGTCAAGATGGGGTGCTGAGTGTAAATTAATGAAAAATAAAATGAACTTTTTTGCTTTTAGCAAATGGCTGCAATGAAACAAAGAGTGAAAAATTTAAAGGGGTCTGAATACTTTCCGTACCCACTGTAGAATGAAAAGGATTTGTAAATCATCGTAAGTAAAAATAGTCGATTTGGATCACTAAACCACCCACAAGTCCTTATAGACCTGGGGTTTTAATGTTCCAAATCACCCTGTTTTCAAACCATCCGTGCCCACAATTTAAAAAAATAAATAAATAAAATGAAGTGAAAAAATAAGCCTTTATTCTTGACTCATTGGACTCCTCTCTGGTGCTCCCAGCATCTGCACAGTTGTTCAGTGACGCTGAGAACGTACACCCCATCTTTATTGCACAAGTCCTCTGGCTTCAGTGAAGAACTTCGCCAGTGCGGGGAGTACAGAGACAGGGTAAGTATAAAGCTTCATTTTTGTGGGCACAGATGGCTTTATTACAATGTGATTTGGGTCACTAAACCCTCAGTCCATAAGGGATGGTTTAATGTCCCAAATCGCCCTGACAGATTTCCTTTACTGCTTGCTGTGTTGCTAAATAATAGTTGAAACTTTAGTAAAAGTACTGTAGTTCTGTAGTTACAGCAGACATTTTTAAGAAGCTTTTTGATCAAGAATATAGTCTTTGTCTACAATTGGACTATTGAAAATGTGGATTTAATTGTGATTTGGCTTTGAGTCTTAAATATGGTCATAAAATGTATGATGAATGCAATGAATAAGACATATGTTTCTTATCGTAATGCCTTCTCTAGGTTCTTGGCAAAGGTTTAGACTGGAAAGGTGGTGATGTAGCCAACTCAATAGGCGGGGGTCAGAAAGTCCGTCTTTTAAAGGAGGCTTTGGAGTCCATTGCTGACCAAGAGGATCTCATTATTCTTTTCACAGACAGGTAATCTGTTTCATATGAAATAACTTGACCTTTAGAGAGTCTGTACATTGAAAATTATCGAAGTTGTTTGAGTCTTGGATGATGATCAAAAAATTATTTCTGGTTCATCTTTTATTACAACCTTCTGGTCTGGAGCATGATAAATGGATATTTACAAACATGCTATTGTTGTTATTAGTTATAAACTAACTAGAAAGAACCATGTAGGCTTGCATTAGGAATCTTGGCTGGTCAGCTTTTCTTATTCACGAACAATCCAATCTTTCTGTACTAAAATAGAGCAATACAATATTAGGAAAACAAAATTTGCATGAGAGGTTTTTATAGGTTTTATCTTTCTGTCAGTGGCCAAATACTGGGATAGTTGATTAATTGCTTTTATGGTATATATCCTAGTTTATATAATGTGATGAAACAAGAGTTTTTGCAAATCGGAGAGGTTTTAGTAAAACATGTTGTTTGGTCCAGGTATGGTGCCAATATCTACAGTATTGAAGAAAGACAGAGGTACTGCACCTCGTCGTGCAGGATTCTCAAATCCATTGCCAAGTGCAGAAGAGCCATGGCACTCGCTTCATTAGATGCAGTGAAAAAGTTTTTATTGTTGCAAAGTAACAGATTGGCAAAATTGTCCACCAGTGTATAATAACGTTATCCACAATAAATAATTATGCAGACTCGAGGCCTAAATTTAAAACAAAAAACACCAAAACTTTTTCACTGCATCTAATGAAGTGAGTGATGTGGCTTTTCTACACTATCTACAGTATAGCTGATACTGGTGTTATAGCTGAGCCCAAATCCCTAAAGTGGGTATGAACTACCATACCAAATCCATGGACAAGAGGAAGCACCCTTTGTGAGAAAATGTCCGGTGTTGCTCTCAGTTGGTTTTATGAGATCAGAGTATGACAATGAAGGGGTACTATGACATTGGAAATGTAGAGACACCACTATTTGCTGAGCAATTTGGCTGGAGCAACCGTACTTAAATTAAACCACTGCCAATAAGTAAAGCAAAGTTTCAGTTGCCTCAACATACTTTTGGGGGGGGGGGGGGGTATGCCTGGAGGTACATGTTAAGTAATTGGAGATAAGATTTACTGATAACTTTCAAAATAAAATTTCTGTAACACAATAGTTTCAAAGGACAGAAACTTATACATAAAGTATTTTATCTTTGTTATTTTTTTTTTTTATTATTAAAGTCAAATGATTCAACATGGCAAAACTGGCATAGGGATGTTTTAACTGATGAGTTTGTCTTATTGCTTGGCATAGTATCTTTTTGAATGCTGCGTAACTCTGTAGGAGAGTATAGTAATTTGCTATGAATGAGGTCTTATGCTTTTCATTTCATTTTTTTTTCTTCATACAAATTTCTCTGTTTTCACATCTCCCCTTGAGGATTTCCAACATCTATACAAGAGCAAAACGTGTCTTATATCAATACTAGTCACTTGTGATCTTGTTATTGTTTCCACTGAACAAACATACAAAGGAAATTCCACAGGCCCCACCATCAATGTACCTGTCATTTTACATCTCTTTGATTTATGGAAATGCAGTATAAATGTGCCATATTATCAGTCCTAACCTTCAATTGTGCCCATGCGTTCCAATTTAAAGGAGAATTAATTCTACAATATTTTTCATTTTTACATTCTCCATTGATGAATCAAGCATGTGCTTTGAAGTAATTGGACATTTCTTCAAAAAGTTACTCTGTCGTAAATAGCCTTGGGTTTCCTGGTTTTAATGGCGTTTCCAGTATAGTTGGAATGGTTTTGATTACTCATGTACCGGGCATATATTTATCTGCTTTCCTGTGTTTTTTGTGAAATGTTACACAGCCTATTATTAGAAAAGGAGCACAAAATGATCAGATATAGTCTGGCTTCCATGGCCACTGGAGATGTTATGGAGATGAGTATGGCTTAAAATGTGTGTCCCACCAGAAAACCTTTATAGTACCTTTCCACGCTGTTAAGCCAAACTGAAAAAGAAAATCTCTGCAACCAAGATTTATACATCCAACCATATGACAAGACTTCGTGTCCCCTCACAGAGCAGCAATGGTCCTGCTGAACAGCATGCTGAGCCATGGTTCCCCTAGACAGTAGATACTGGAGAAGCACATAGTGCTGCTATCATATGACAGCTGCATTGTGTTTTCGCTTCCTCGCAAGGTTGACCTTTGACCACTTATGTAGGGGGATATGGAGCTGGGTGCTGTTCGCACATTCATCATAATTGGCTACAGAATACATAGATGACTGGTTTAACTTTGTCTTTACTCAAGGAAAAAAGTCAATGGGTAACATGTAACAACAGTCACTCCTTAAAATAGTTTCCTAACCATTATTTGTTCAAACAAAAATGGATCCCAGCAAATTTAAAAGCAGCAAAATCTTTGGGTCTGCCAATTTTCTGTAAACAGACCAGACGTGCTGCACAGACTTCTCAAAGCATGGAAACAGGCCATTTGTGTCAGGTTTGGCTTTTTGTATTTCACGTATTTAACATAGAAACTAGGTTTACTACATTATTATTTTTTATTTATGTTTTTTAATACTGTATTTCACAAGGACAAGTTTTAAACTATAGTTCTAGATTCTCCTTCTCTGTTCTGAACCCACCCTCGTGTGAATGAACTCATCTACTGATAGAAAGCCTTGTTTAATTTTCCTTGAGTAGATCTACATTCCTGGAATATTTGACTCATTATTACAGATGTCGTACACTGATAAGTGCAGTAAAAGTAAAGAAAATATCAGTGGGAGAACTGTAGAAATATCTGTAGAGACTGAGAAATATGTTTTCATGGTTTTTAAACCTAATATGGTCCTTGTATCAGGCATGCCATAGGGGCCATCTAAAGCTATAAGTAGAAAGACATTCTTTGTATTGTTGTCTGTGAGAAATTCCTTCTTTTTTAATGAAACCAAGGATGCACAATTCCCATCTTATTAAGCATATAGCATAACTAGGATATGTCTTCACTTTATCATCAGTACGGGTTTGACCTCTGTAACCTCTGAAATTATCCTGGAAATGAATGGGGCACAGTACTGGGTTAGGACTATAACTGTTGAAGTTCAACCATAGTCACCTCCATTCACTTGAACAGGCGTAGCTGCAGTTCCCTGCACAGTTTGGAGGGGTGCCACTGTGCAGAGAGAACCTAGAAGAGGATGCACTACTATACCAGTGCTGTGTCCCCTTCAACCCCAGGTTTGGGCTTTACTGAGGGTAAAACCCCTTTAATTCTTTATTGTAACTGAACTTAATACCTACAGTAATAAGTCATATATAAGATTGTGTCAGTAATTTCACAGCATGTTGTTTTAAGCTCCCAAATTTGACATTCCGGCGACAGTCTTTGTCATGTTTCCTATTAAAGTGTATCTTTTTAGCAAATTCTGAATACTGTAGGAATATTTTAATGTGACTACTGCTTTTGCAGACTGCACACTACTGACCTAGTATTGAGCTGTACAGGCCAGACAGAATATTTGCTAAGGATACAATATCAAAAAGTTTTAGATAAGGTTTAAGGGGTATATATCTAGCAATCAATTTGTCTCTTAGATCTTTAATTCTCTTGGCACTGAGCTGAGGGCAAAAAAGGTGAAAGACTCTTAAGCACGGTAACTTCTCTGTCTGGTATTAGAGTTTAGAGCAGCTTAGTCCCATTGAAATGAGTTGCACAGGCACAGCAGCTACTAAATATATGGTGCAGTGTTTGTTAGGAAGGGAATGTGGTGCCTGCTGGAGCATTAGGGCCCCTTCACTGAGCCGATCAGATGGTTGTACTGGAAGTGAGGATTGACCAGCGGAAATAGGAAAAACTGATCCGTGCTTAAAATTCTTCAGGAAAGAAGGTGGAGCTCTTGATAAAGGGCTACCCTAACCCCTAAAACACGTTGTGTTTGTGGAATTGAATAAAGCTCCTCTTTCCTGGAGAATCTGGGTAAGTGCAGATCAGCTTTTCCTTTTTCTGCTGGTGGATCCTCACTCCTGGTACAAGCATCTGATCTTTTGACACCAAGGGTTTCCTATAGCAATAAGGATCCTGCAGTTCTAACTTGGTCTCATGATATACTACTGCTCTAATGTTGTTGTGTCTCATCCCAACAACTTAAGGTGAGATGACATCTTCATCATTTATGTCTCCTATCACTGTTATCTATATTGTTCCCATATGGCAGGGGTGTCAAACTCATTTTCTCCGGGGGCCACTTCAGCCTCACGGGGTACCTTGAAGGGCCAAGATTATTTTACACATGTATAAAAGTAACTTCTCCTTAACAGATAAGCGAGCTATTAAGCAGTAGTTACATTTGTACATTACTACTGTTACAATCAGCCCTTTGAGGTCAACCAGGAAGAACATAATGTATTGTTAAAACCTAAGACATTGGCATGTTAGATACTATCCTCATCCTTTTCTGAATATATCAAAAATTAAGCACTATACAAATACTGTTTACCCCTGCAAACGGTATTATGCTCTATAGTTGCCTCTGCACACAGTATTACGCCCCACAGCGGCCCCTGCACACGGTATTATGCTCCATAGTTGCCCCTGCACACGGTATTATGCTCAATAGTTGCCCCTGCACACGGTATTATGTTCCACAGTGGCCACTGCACACGGTATTATGCTCAATAGTGGCCCCTGCACATGTTGTTATGCTCCATAGTGGCCCCTGCAATCGGTATTATGCTCCTTAGTGGCCCCTGCATTGGTATTATGCCCCATAGTGGCCCCTGCAAACGGTATTATAGTCCATAGTGGCCCCTGCACACGGTATTATGCCCCATAGTGACCCCCCACCCATGAACTATTATTATACTCTGGGGTCTTTTCAGACCCCAGAGTATAATGATCGGAGACCCAGGTGGTGACAAACATAAAAACCAGTGTTACTTACCTGGGCCCCGGTGCGCTCCCTGCGTTCGGCCTTCTTCAATGTCGCACAGACTGGCGTCGCGACATAATGACGTCGGCCTGGCTCACGTGACGCCTGGGACGTCACCAAAGAAGGCCGAACCCGGCTGGGAGCAGCATCGGATCGCCGGAGAGGTGAGTAACTCTGGTTTTTATGCTTATCACCTCCCCTGGGTCTCCGATTATTATACTCCGGGGTCTGAAAAGACCCCGGAGTATAATAATAGTAGTATTTGATGGGGGTTCGCCGGCCGCGGCCTCACTTACCATCCCCGCTCCTGCACACAGCCGCTTCTGCGTCCCATATCAGAAGGGGAAGCGGGGGCGGCCACGACCAGCAGCGGGGATCGATAAGTAAATAGGCTGTTACGTGCCGGGGATGCTCCAGCAGGCAACGGCCTATTTATATATATATATATATATATATATATATATATATATATATATATAGAAAAAAAAACTTATCTTCACCTACCTGCGATGCCTTGATGCAGCCGCCGCCTCCTCCTCTTGTCCGCGACGTCTGTGTGTCAGCATAGGATGCGTGATGATGTCATTGTATCGCCGCCTGCGCTGACATGCAGAGGTCTTGTAAACCAGCCCAGGACAGGTATCGCGTAGCTTTGTTTTTTTTTTTTTTTTTAAGTGGCCTGTCCTGGGCTGGTTTACATTACATAGACAATAAAAAATGCCGCGCCCCTGCGGGCCAGATAAGTGCCGGGCCGGATAACAGAAGGCAGCGGGCCGGATTCGGCCCGCGGGCCTTGTGTTTGACACCTGTGCCATATGGGATTACACTATTGTGCAGCTCGGGGCTGTCTTTCTGTTTTTATGAGCCTGTCAATGAGCTGATCAGCAGGGGTGCTGAGAGTAGGACACCCACCAGGTTGATTTTGATGTTCACTCAAAGATAATTAATATCGCAGTCCTGGATAAGTCTTTCAATTACAAGCTTCATCTGCAGATTTCCAATAGTGTTTGTCATAAAAAAAACTGTTTGCTAATAAAGAGGACTTTTTCTACCTCCACCAACTCCCAAATCCTTCAGTAGTTGCCACTCCAATGATTCTAGTATAGTTGCAATTTTTTTCTTTAGCTCATAGCATTCCTGAGCAATCTGTGCTGTCAACTTCAGCATCAAATATGCTGATTTAGGCTCTCTATGGTCAGTTGGGTGGCCCTGGGCTAAAGCAGAGAACCTGGAACTGCCCACTTGACAGTAAAGAGCCTGATTACCGTATTGGGTGCTGAAATTCACAGCACTGTGGAAGCGGTGGAGCAGCACCTATTGAAGGATGCAAATACTTTAGTTTACTTGTTTCCAGTGACTCATTTTTTTATTTTTTAGGAAGGGGACATAAACCTGGAGGCAGGTAAATCTTTAGATAAACATTTGTGCCAAATATCTGTATTTCTATAGTAACAAAACAGTTCCTCCCAACAGATGGAGAACATTTCCATTGGTTGGAAGTTTATTTTGTGTGCATAAAAACTGTCCTTGCCAGGTCATTTGGCAGGGTAATGTGTTATTTAGGCCTTGTAACTGCTATACGTACTTTTATACAGTATCTTTTAAAGGCCTAAAATTGTAAAAGCAATTTGTAATGTTTTATGTGTAGGAGTTAAATAGTCCATGGACTGTCACATTTTTTTTTTCACTCGAATATCTGATATGATTTTCTTTGTTCATGTCTGATCAGTTCAATAGTCTTTGGAACCTACAGTCATGGCCAAAAGTTTTGAGAATGACACAAATATTCTATTTTCACATGATCTGCTGCCCTCTGGTTTTTATGTGTGTTTGTCAGATGTTTTTATCACATACAGAAATATAATTGCATTCATATTATGAGTAACAGAAGCTTATATTGACAGTTAGAATGAGTTAATGCAGCAAGTCAATATTTGCAGTGTTGACCCTTCTTCTTCAGGACCTCTGCAATTCTCCCTGGCATGCTCTCAATCAACTTCTGGACCAAATCCTGACTGATAGCAGTCCATTCTTGCAGAATCAATGCTTTAATTTTGTCTGAATTTGTTGGTTTTTGTTTGTCCACCCGTCTCTTGATGATTGACCACAAGTTCTCAATGGGATTAAGATCTGTGGGAGTTTCCAGGCCATGGACCCAAAATCTCTATGTTTTGTTCCCTGAGCCATTTAGTTATCACCTTTGCTTTATGGCAAGGTGCTCCATCATGCTGGAAAAGGCATTGTTGAGCGCCAAACTGCTCTTGGACGGTTGGGAGAAGTTGCTCTTGGAGGACATTCTGGTACCATTCTTTATTCATGGCTGTGTTTTTAGGCAAGACTGTGAGAGAGCCGATTCCCTTGGCTGAGAAGCAACCCCACACATGAATGGTTTCAGGATGCTTTACAGTTGGCATGAGACAAGATTGGTGGTAGCGCTCACCTCTTCTTCTCCGAATAAGCTGTTTTCCAGATGTTCCAAACAATCGAAAAGGGGATTCATCAGAGAAAATGACTTTACCCCAGTCCTCAGCAGTCCACTCCCTGTACCTTTTGCAGAATATCAGTCTGTCCCTGATGATTTTTTCTGGAGAGAAGTGGCTTCTTTGCTGCCCTCCTTGAGACCAGGACTTGCTCCAAGAGTCTCCGCCTCACAGTGCGTGCAGATGCACTCACACCTGCCTGCTGCCATTCCTCAGCAAGCTCTGCACTGCTGGTAGCCCGATCCCGCAGCTGAAACACTTTTAAGAGACGGTCCTGCCGCTTGCTGGTCTTTCTTGGGCGCCCTGGAGCCTTTTTGGCACCAATGGAACCTCTCTCCTTGAAGTTCTTGATGATGCGATAGATTGTTGACTGAGGTGCAATCTTTCTAGCTGCAATACTCTTCCCAGTTAGGCCATTTTTGTGCAGTGCAATGATGACTGCACGTGTTTCTTTAGAGATAACCATGGTTAACAGAAGAGAAACAATGATGGCAAGCACCAGCCTCCTTTTAAAGTGTCCAGTGGTGTCATTCTTAATTAATCATGACAGATTGATCTCCAGCCCTGTCCTCATCAACACCCACACCTGTGTTAATGGAGCAATCACTGAAACGATGTTAGGTGGTCCTTTTAAGGCAGGGCTGCAATGATGTTGAAATGTGTTTTGGGGGATAAAGTTCATTTTCTAGGCAAATATTGACTTTGCAAGTAATTGCTGTTAAGCTGATCACTCTTTATAACATTCTGGAGTATATGCAAATTGCCATTAGAAAAACTGAAGCAGTAGACTTTGTAAAAATTAATATTTGTATCATTCTCAAAACTTTTGGCCATGACTGTACACAGTTTAACATAAACAGAGTCCAGATGTCTGGATTAAAGTAAATGTAGCTACATATTTTGGAGCGTGAGATGATTTTGTATTTTCATAAAGTATTTAATATTTACTGCTTTTCAGTAATATACAAGGTATGCTCTCTCTATTACAGGCATGACAATCTATCACAGTCCGCTTTGTGCATAGATGCAGGGGTGTTTTATCACTCTCATTAGCAGTGTAATATGCTGTTTCTGGACTCCAATGACAAATCCTGGGGTCTGATAAGAAGCAGATGGATAGGAACATAATACCTTCCACTTGACCACAGCTGTTTAATGTTAAAGATGACAGCTGAAAGCTTAATTCCATAGCCAGGCCATCCCTAGCTGACAGGCAACAGGATGACCAAATTATTCTTTAAAGGTGAAATTCTTGGACCAGCCAGATACATTTTCCAAGATCCAGAGCAGGTTGTGGCTGGAATAGTGCAGTATTACAGTAGACTAGTATTTATGCCTCAGTACTGCAAAAAAAAAAAAAAAAAAAAAAACAGGTACACAAACTTTTACATGGGCCACTGGTCACAGTTGTGCAGAAAAAGCACCAGGTGGATCTACTTGTCCATGGCAGTTCCAAAAACTGAGAGTACCCATGTTGCAGAAACACAGCTTTTTTGTGTTGCAGATTTTGTTGCCTTTTTTGAGTTAAAGCCATTCCTCTTGTAGCCATTTTTGGCTTTAGCTCAAAAAATCTAAGCAAAAGCTGCATTTCCACAATGTAGGGCCCTAGCCTAAAGGGGTTTTCCAGGACTTTTAAACTGATGACCTATCCTTAGAATAGGTCATCAATTGAAGATTCGTGGGCATTAGACACCTGGGACCCCCAGGGCAATGGGCTGAGCTGCGATACGAAGCAGAGCCACTATACAAATGAGCTCACTGTGCTTGCTAAGAACTGAAGAGGTTGTAGCCTCTCCAAACGGCTGATCATACAGGGGTCTGAGTGCTGGACCCCTGCTGATATTCAATTGCTGACCTATCCTGTAATGCATGTTCTTCAAACAGGACATTTACACACAACTCTGTAAGTAAGGAAGAAACCAGAAGTAGTCACTGGCATTGCCCAAGTAATATCTGGAAATTGTTTAGGATCTTTACTTCATTCCGGTGTAGGAAAAACAGCATGATTTGGAATTAAAGCACATTTTTTTGTCAGATAAGCACACTAATGCAAAACCAGTAAAACAATGTTGGTCCACCTTCAAAGCATGGTGTTACACTTGAATAAAATAAAGATTGAAAGATGTTTTTTAATCCTTGGGCAGTGCCAGTGATTCCTGCTTGCAAGACTTTTCTCTCCTGGGATTCTGTCCCCCATTCCGCTTGAAAAAATGCACACAACAGTCACATAACGCTAGTGTGAACATAGCCTTAGACCTATGGCTATTTTTTATTTCCTTTTGTTGTAGTTAAAAGTGGCTTAGAGCTCCTAAGGAACTCTACTGTAGATGTAAGATGCCAGTTTAGTTTTTTTCTTTCCTTGCCTGGGAATATCAGGGTCTGAGCTTTGCTACAGTATAGGAATCAGATATTCTAAGAATAACAACTTGGCTGTTCCTGTACAGAAGCTAACCCTGGAGACCTATCAATGCACTGCTTTTCTGTTTGAACAGAGAGGAAAACCGGATGAGGCAAGATTATGTCCTCTTTACAAGGCTAAGACATTTACTACCCATTTTAAAGAAACTGCTAAGTAACTGGAAAGAAAAAAATTTTTCAGAGTTGAACAGCAGTATACAGCCCACGTGTCTGCGGCTCAAGGAACTGCTTTACATTCACAGCTGTAACTTACTGGTGATGTCTAGGGGCACAAGGCAGGTAGTGTAAGGCTACATATCTGGACGGTGAGATAACTGAGTAGGTTTCTTTTACTTGCTGTCTGAACATTGCAACCAAATACTTCAATTATTGGAGATGCTTTATGACAGCCTCATGAAAAAGTGGAAGTATCCACCTGTGTATCCCATAACCATTGATCAGATGCAGATGTGTGGTAGAAAAGACTGAAGTCTGCTTCTACTTGTTATCACTCAGTAACAAGGTTAACCTATAGATTTTCTCAAGACACTTGATTTTTGATGGTTGGAAGGCATTTCCTTTCATATTGGATTACATATAGGAGAGACAACCCATAGTGCAGTGCTGTTTATAGATGGAAGCAGCCCTGTTTTCTTAACCCTTTAAAATCTCTTTATACTGTGCCATATGGAAGCATGATGATGTTGTTGCATATTGCTCCATTGTATGCATGAGGCCTAAGAATTTAAGGCTCCAGGTGTCTAGTATTGTATAGATGATAGTACCTTTGTGTTTGACTGTCACAAAATTAAATCCTAAAAAAATGTGTTTTCTAATATTTTTTCCTTACACATCCATTCTAAGAATATTTCCTTGCTTCTTTAGGAAAAAGCTTAAAATCATGATAACACAGTGTATATTTAGCCAGTCGTGTGTCTTCTAGCCACCTGTACTTGTGTATTTAACTGCATTGAATGGGCTATAAAATAGTATGACTAAGGGTGGGTTCACACTTGTGGTGGCGCTCTGTCCGCGGCGAATCCGACCTAAATGTCGGAAAACTGGATAGGGAAAGGTTTGCGACGCTTTGCTTAAAAACCCAAAGCAATGCGCGGGTGTGCGCTTACACCCTCTGCACCACGAAACCAGTTTTTTTTCATCGGAAACCAAGTCCTGCATGTCCGACTTTGTTTCCGATGAAAACAACTTTTTTCGCAGAGGGTGTAAGCGCACACCCGCGCATTGCTTTAAAAACCCATTCAAGTGAATGGGTTTTTAAGCAAAGCGTCGCAATCCTTTCCCTATAAAGTTTTCCGACATTTAGGTCGTATTCGCAGCGGACGGAATGCCGCCGCAAGTGTGAACCCACCCTTATCTGCTTATTGAAGCTAAAGAAATCTTTAATGCACACAATCTTTTGGAATCTGACTTTTCCTTCTAGCATGCTGTCTTGGGTGTGGAAATTTTTATAGACTTCTGGACTTTCAGCAACTGGCATGGAAAAACTGTGTCTGTCTGTTTTTTGTCTGAGACAGGAAAGCAAACATTATCTCCTGTAGATAGAGCAAAACTGTGCTACACACATTCAGCAGGTTGTGTTCTTTCTACATTATCAAAAATACTCAGTTTCAAAGCTTGTTACAATTTTATGTTGACAAGGCATGTAGAAGCCTTTAAATGCGTTTAATTTGTTTAAACAGGTTGTCAGGCAAGTAAAAATTGATTTAAAAAGGGGTTAGAATGGCTATAAAAAATCCTTCTCACCTCAGCAGTCACCCTGCTGTTCTTATTCTAACCCTTCTCTAGTTTCTGGTCAGTGATAACAAAATTCATTATACCCTCCCCCCTCCTCCTCCCTTTCCCCCCTCCCCCCTCCC
The DNA here is from genome assembly GCA_947044405.1 of Leptodactylus fallax. Lineage (NCBI taxonomy): Eukaryota > Metazoa > Chordata > Amphibia > Anura > Leptodactylidae > Leptodactylus > Leptodactylus fallax. The sequence goes on along the minus strand of CAMRHE010000062.1, from coordinate 1,007,469 downwards.
CCCTCCCTTTCCCCCCCCCCCCCCCCCCTCCCTTTCCCCCTCCCTTTCCCCCTTTTGGGAAGTCCCCATTTACATAATGTAGTCAGCCGATCCCACTAAAATCTATGGATTCACTTGCTCTGTATGCTTATAGACAGCTTTTGGCACTTCACTGCTATGACCAGTGAAGCAAAGCAAAACCTTTGGCAGTTTTCAAGGTTCAGCTATAACCCTACAGCCTTGATCCAGAGAAGGGCAAAAACCCCTAGAAAGTGGCAATTATACTATGTCAAGGCAACTCTCCTAAATGGAAGTTTGGCAATTAATCTCTGAATCAACCTCTCATCTCTGAAAAACTAGACCCTAAAATTTATAGTTGGACGAATAATTAATTTTATAAAGATAAATATAATTATAAGTGTCATCTCTTCATCTATATTTATTATTATTATTATTATTATTATTTAATTTTTTAAATTCTGACAGTATTTGTCATTACTACCCCCATAGGGTAGGGCATAGCATAGTCTGACTGCTCTAACTGTGTAAAAAAAAAAAAAAAAAAACTTCCTATAGGCCTAAACCAACTTTCCTCCACCCATAAAGAATGTTCCTCCGTCCTTTGTACAGTTGCTGGACAAAATAATTTGTCTGTCCTTTGAACTGACCACGTATATTTTTACACATATATTTTGTAAAAAGTAGAACTCCTCTGAGTTGTCTTTTATTTCAACACTAAACAAGCCCCATATTTGTAGCCTGCCATTGAAACCCTTCCATCCCAGTTAATAATCTGTTTTGTCTTTGAACTCTCTCTAGCTCTTTATCTTTTTTAAAATGTGAAGGCCAAAATTGAATTCCATGTTAGAGGTGTGATCTTATTAGGGATTTAGGGTAGTTTTACAAAGATCGTGTCTTTTTTTTTTTTTTTTTTTTGGTTATTTTTTAAAAATACCACTGCAGTTTTGCTGCAGTTTTTTTTGAGCCAAAGCCAAAATGGGATTCGGCAGGAAGGAGAAATTGAAGCTATTCCTGCATATTTCGAATTCCTTTTGAAACCACTTCTGCCTTTGGCTCAAAAACCTGTGACATTTTACCAAAAAATGCTGTGTGTGAAACTACTGTTATAGAAGGGAAATATTAAATTAGGTTCTGGGTGTTTTTTTTTTGTTTGTTTGTAACAACCTTTTGTCTTTCTTTCAGTTACGATGTTATCTTTGCTGGTGGCCCAGAAGAATTACTTAAAAAATTTCAGCAATCGAACCATAAAGTTGTATTTGCAGCAGAGGGATTGGTATGGCCTGACAAGAGATTAGCTGACAAGTACCCTGTGGTGCGCAGTGGCAAACGATTTCTTAACTCAGGAGGCAAGTAATTTGTATACATTTATTAATACACTTTTTAAAATCTATAAATGAAACATGGACTAGAGGACATTGACTTTTACAAGTCCTTTTGACCCTTCTATCTAGTATGGTTGTCATAATTTCTAAACATTGCTATTTATAGATTAGTCAGTAATTGTCTCCAGTTGGGATCACAATAGAATATCCCTATGTCTCACACATCTAGATTAATGATCATCTTATGAAATTGTGCTTAATAGATTTAACCACTGGCAGAACATTCAGAGCAATTTTTAACCATAGTTTGGTTCCAACGTGGCACCTTCTTGCTACAAGAACCACCAATGAGCCACCATACTGCCCAATGTCTAGCGCATACAAAAGATACTAAGCCTCAGTTTGTTTTTGTCCAAATACTGTGGGTACTTTAACTGATAACTACTAATGGCAGAGATAACAAAATGATGAATATAGTAGTTATAATCACACAAAATGGATATGTGTGGACTTTTTTCCTTTTCAGAGAAAAATGCAGTTTAGATTTGCAATCTTTGCTATTTTGTAGCGAGCAGTCATAGGTTCTTCAGGTTACAGCATAACTCATGGCATCAAAATTTGTTTTGTGTCTCATGTTCATACAGAAAATTGATGGATCCATTACAAAGGGAGGATCAGAGCTTATTTGTGTATTTGTCACAGTGCCTTGTGTTGTTCTTGGCTTTCTATATACGATTGCTATAAAACAGATTTTTTTTTTTTTCCTCGAATACATGGTGTCTGTGTAGCTAATATTTCCAGACAAAAGCTTTGTGTTAGGTTTTGATGAGCTTTCATACAGCAGAATTTTCCTAGCTATAGTTTGTTTTTCTTAGCTTTCTCTGCATGCTTTCTATCGGAAGGTCCATAAGGTGCCTTGAACTGATGGAACAACAGGATCTTATGAAATTACAACATATCACTTACGCTTTTTGGCCATTCTTATATTTAGTGGAAGAATAAAACTATACTTTCAAATTACCAAGTTCCCCTTAAATTACCACCTCTTATGAAATTACTGGGCAGGAAGAGCAAAGCCAGGTTTGGATCTCAGTCAAATCTAAACAAAGTCCTAGTACTAAGAGAGCACAGAGCGCACAATGCATAAGTGCACAGTCTGCAATCCGTCTGCTCTGACCTTTTCTCTGGGACTCTGAACTGAGACACAGAGGTTTTCATAGCTGCCTAATTCTGTTTATCATGCTTCAATTGACGTTTTGGCAGAATTTCCCAGATATTAACCCTCTATTCACTAAAGCACAAACATTCCTGCCATGAGCATTATAAATAATATATATTATAAACTGGTATACCATTCATATTGTTCACATTGCGAAAAAGAAAAATTTTTACCTACCCAGAGATGAACCTGATCCAGCTTCAAGTCCCCCTTTTTTGGTGTAAAAAAAAAATGGCCATTTTTTCTAGCTATTCACTCAAAAAAAAAATTAATAAGGTGTAATGTTAAAATCACTTTTTATACAAAATGGTATTTAAAAAAACAAACAAACTTGCTCTACACATTTCAGTACATGGAAACTTTAAAAAATTACAGGTGTCACTATGATTATACAAACACATTTCTGTTTCTTTCAGAATTTATTTTTTTTCAAAATGTATTGAAACATGAAAAAAAAACGACAAATGTTATATCGGTGATTGCACTGAGTCACAGAATATAGGGAGTGTCATTTTTGCCATTTTTGTAAACACACTTTTTTAAATTCCACTGAATTGTTTTCCAGCTTCCAAGTACATTGCACAAAATATTAAATGATGTCATGATGGTTAACTTGTCCCACAAAAAAATAAGACCCATGTGAAAGGAAAAAAAGTGTTTTTTGAAATATGGGGAGTAAACAAAAACAAAAGTAGAAAAATTGGGAAAAGTGGGAAAGGGTCAAGTTTGCATTATCCACTTAAATTTTATATTATTATATTATCTTATATTCTATATGCACTTCAGTTATAGTATTGACTTCATCGCTTTAGAATTTTTTTTTCTGTATTATTATTATTATAATAATAATAATAATAATAATAATAATAATAATAATAAGATCTATCTCTCTGTGAGTTGTGGGATGGATGAGTTTGCTGAAACATGATCTTCCTATATTGCTGATGATTTGATCAATACCAGATCTACAGGGTACCAGCTCCCATCACCTGCTCCATTCAGCTGTTTGCAGCGGTGATAGTGTACTGGAGTTGGTATATAGCTCAATCTTGTTCAATTCCGTGGAACAGTACTTAGAGCGAGTTACCCTACTACTACACATTGTATGGAGATGAGGATTCTAAGAATAGGTTATCAATAGTACACTGTGGAAACCCCTATTTAGGTAGTTTACTAGTGCACTTGTTTTCCTGGTTAAGCCCCAGATTTCCATAATAACAGGCAATCCTGTCAACCAATCTGGACTATTTTCTTTTTATATATTTTTTTCCACTAGTTACATTATCCAGTATGTCTTCTAGTTAAAATATACTCTATTTAGACAAGTTGCTTGTTTTAACAAATGTACTTAATAAAATGCAGTTTATGGTTAACCTAGTTTATGGTGAAAGTAATATATTATGTGATCTATATTCCAGGATTTATAGGATATTTATCAAATCTAAAACAAATTGTTCAGCAATGGACATTACAAGATAACGACGATGATCAACTTTTCTACACCAAAATTTACATTGATCAGCTTCAAAGGGTAATTATCAAATATATGGAAATATTTGGGATTGCTTTGTTGATTCAGTCTGACAAACACCACAAATATCTCCACAAATCACAGGAATGGTGATAATAAAACTTACCTACTTTATATAGATATGTGATTTTCCTTTTTTGTATTATGTAAACTATTTGATTTTATGAGACTCTCACCAAAACCTAGCAACCCGTCCTGCAGATACATAGGTTAGGGTCACTGAATCAAATGGTGTTTTCCCCTTGTGAATTGGTGCCTCAAACGATATCTTGGCAGCAAAGACACAGATTCACAAGGTGGAAATACTGGTAAATTGAGGTCACCTGAATCAATCTGTGGTGATGGATTTATATGCTGAGTTCTGGTGATGGATTCCCTTTAAAAGGTACCTATCATTAAAATGAAAACAATTTGGCATATCATAGGGATGTGTCCAAAAGTTTTAATAAGTGGGTTCCGGGTGCTGAGGTTGCTAAGATGATAGGCGGAAGCTCTCTGCTGAGCAGTTCTAGCGGAAGCTCTCTGCTGAGCAGTTCTAGGTTTACAGAAATTTAACAAAAACTGACTGTGATGCACCCAAGTGTTATCAGTGACTGACTACTTTTTACTATACACCGTAATCTAAAAATATGCCTTCACAGTTCATATAATATGCATTCATAGTACACCATAATAACATGTAATTGAAGTTCCTACCTTTTTAAAGGACATCTGCCACCACCTTTATCTAACAAATTGCAGTGGGGTCAAGGGTGAGAGATTATTTTTCCACACATACCTTTCATATGGATGTGTCTAAATGTTGTTGAGGAGATGTAGTCAACAGTATGCAAGGTATGTGTGGAAAGCTAATAATTCACCCTAGGCAGCACTGCTATTTGTTACATACTGATAAATGCGGTGGTAGACTTTCTTTAAATGGCACGTCTCCAACATATTCACAAGTTCTCAGACATAAACAGCTCTCCGTCACATCCCTTGTACTATGGCCAGTGTACCGATGGGAAGTCCATCTGCAGATTAAATTATGTTAAATTTGACACCAATCTTTTTCATGTAAAAGTGAATGAGAAGTCAGGAACAAATACATCTGTGCTTTTTTTCTGAGTTGAGCAGGATGAAGGCGAATTAACTAAACTATGTAATAAAAATAAGCTGTTTATTTCGCTAATCGCTGCCAAATCATGACTCTCTTTTCTACCTTGAGGCTTACCATATGGTGTTTTTACTTACCTCTTTTTGTAAAATGAAGGTTTAATGGCATTCCTTATACAGTAATGGTTTGTCGTGCTTTTTTAAGTTTTAATAAAAATATAGCAATGTAGAACTTTGCCTTTGGACACACTCTTAGGTTTAAGCGTTTAAAGAGGACTTGACAGCTTTTCTGAGGTGTAGGTTACGGTAGGTATTTATTTTTCCAATGAGAAAACCATGCTGGAGACCTTCACTTTTTTGATAAATCTTCTTTGTCATTCCTTGGTTATTACTATAAAAATATGAATAAAGACAGTTTTTACAGTGTGTTTTGCAGTGTCTGTTTGCCATATGTGCCAGAAAGGCTCCATGCACAAAATGTATTTATAGGTCCTAATTTCCCTGATTTAGGCTAAAGCAGTGTAATTTGGTCTCTCTTAGGCTGGTATACATCAGTATAGCTTTTATTGCTGTTTTTGGATAGTGCAGCCTGCAGACTAATTCAACCAACAGACCCCCAAATATCTGATTTTATTAAGGACTTGAAGAGTGCTCTGTTTCGTCTTGGTTGGATTTATTTGCAGACTGGTAATCGGCAGATATGACTATATTTGATTATTATTATATTGGACACCCACAAACCTATAATTCATCTTTAAATCCTGGCATGTCTGTTTAAGCACACCTGCCAAGCCTCTGGTCGCTCCATTCTGTTATGAGACTTTTATGTGTGTCTCACAGACCTGGCAAATACCTTTTTTCCATTGCCAATTCCAAGGTTATAACCATTTTGAGAGAGTAACCAATGTATTACAGTAAAATGGAAAATGCCAGAAAGTGCTGACTGTTTTAAGAGCTTGTTGTTCCCTCTACACTTTTTTACAGGAACGCATAAACATCACCTTGGATCACAAGTCTCGAATTTTCCAAAATCTAAATGGGGCAGTTGGTAAGACAAACTATGTTTTTCTATCATTTCAGCACAATGGTAATTGCTAGTTTAATGCTTATTTTAACAAAACGCTATATGATAGTTAAACAGAGAACAATAGCACTGTTATGTATGTAAATTATGGTGTACTCACATAGCTGGAAAATGTTGCTGTGGACAAAAAGTATGCAGTTTGTTTTTAGAATCTAAGGGAAGACCCGTCCTAACTTGCTCAAGTTTAGAAGGAAATGTATTGTTGAAGTGGGCATTATGCCCATCGATAAAGTTTAGCGTGAAGATATTTTTATGAAATGAAAAGACATTTTGGCTGCAGAAAAAAAGCTTTAAAATGTTACAATTTGGTTTTGAAAAATCACAAAGGTTTTGTGTTGTGATTGATTTAAAGTTTTGAACCTTTTTTGGTTATACAAAGAATAAGCGCTACAAATAAAGACATACTTTATTATGGATCAAAGCTGTAAATGTTGAAGAGCTCCGTATTTTTAAAGTGTACTTCCACTTGCAATCTCTCATCTGATTTGACATAAGATGTGGAGAGATGGTACTACACCCTAGGTCAGTGATAGCGAACCTTTTAGAGACCAAGTGCCCAAACTGCAACCCAAAACCCACAAAATTATCGCAAAGTGCCAACATTGTAATTTAACATTAAATTAAACAAGATCTGTTTTATAGTGACCGTGCAATGTTATTACAGCCTGAAATATCACATGTCTGCTATAAAACAGATACTGTGTGATATAAATAGTGAAGGGCCCCCACACAGTACTATATGCTTCACAGTGGGCCCCCATACAGTATTATATGCTCCACAGTAGGCCCCCCCACACAGTATTATATGATTCTTACCTGAAGTTCCACGAAGAGCAGTCGGGCATCATCCTTCTTCTGACTGCAGTCATCGGCACCTGTGTCAGGGCAGAGGTCACACTCTGCAGTGAGTGTAAGCCGCGGTCCCGCAGACCGCAGGATACACTGACAGCTTTCAGCTATATGTGCAAATACAGCTGATAGAAGCGATCACTCATTAACGGGGAATCCTGTACCGGATTCCCCATTAGTGAGCGATCAGGGCGACGGCATGCGTGCCAACAGAGAGGGCTCTGAGTTCTCTCTCTGGCACGTGTGCCATAGGTTCGCCATCACGGCCCTAGGTGATCCAGTTGTCGTACAACACTCAAAAATGATTATGCATGGCTCCTATTCTAAATAAGAGTTTATTCTTATCTTGTGTATCCTGGGTAAATGTCTATGTATGTCTGATCATGGATCCACATGTGCACCTGTCTGGGTTCACATCTATGAGAGTTCTTACCGCACCACTTACAGTAGCATTTATTTACGCAAATTTTAGACCAACTGAGGATTATAAATGGAGGTACAATTTAAGCTCATTCTTTGTAGGATGTCCTTAAGTGTATACAATACTAAGACTAAATTTGAATAAATGTATTATAAATTTTGTTATAAATTGTATAAAATGTGTCCTATGATACATTCTCCAAATGTCAACAACGTTGATGCTGTGTACTTTATAAATTTCATATATTGTAGGACTAACTTTAAGTTGACTATTGCCCTTTTCTTTGTGTACATTTGGATTATTTTTTGATCACTTTCCCCCCACCTTTCTTTAACAGATGAAGTTGTATTACATTTTGGAAAAGGGAAAGCAAGAGCACAGAATACTCAGTATGATACCTTGCCTGTTTTGGTACATGGAAATGGTCCAACAAAGGTAAGATTTGAAAATATTACATAGTTGGAAAAATACAAAACAGAATATCTTACAATATGTTCAAAACACCTTTGCTTTTATGTTGCATATATATTACTGCAAAAAGAAAAATAACTAAACAAAAAGCCGGAATAAATTTGTGGTTTTTAACAAATATTCTTTAAAACAATGGACATTAAGGTCAAGCATCAATATAGTATTGGAAAGTATACTACATTATCAGTCTCTTCAGGTATAGTTTCATTTGAAGAAATGGTCCTACTCTGAAATAAATTTTGTAACATACTTTTGTTGGCCTCTTTCTTGAAAATCTTGCATTTCTTTATTCTTTCCCTTGCCTCTCACTGTGTAGTGTGTACAGGCTTGTGTGTAATACAGGGAAAATAAGGGTAGGTGGGATCACTTAAAAAGGAAGAAGGAGGTAAACTAAAATATAACTTTTATTAATATATTAAAACGTAAGATATATCTTCACAAAATAGCCTGGACTGGTCAGCTGACATATGGTGTACTAATATACTCTCCCCGTACTATTCTTAGCGGTTAGCCGTATATTTTAGGGTATTTTGTGAAGATATATCTTACTTTTTAATATACTAATAAAAGTTATATTTTAGTGTCCCTCCTTCCTTCTTCTTCTTTTTTATGTACTAAGCTACTGGGGTACACCTACCTTAATTATCCAGTCGTTATATTTTTTTGTAGGTGGGGGTCACTTCAAGCAGTTATACCTCGGGAGTTATGAAAGGTGCTTCTGCTGTCATATGGAGAGGTTGCAGTTCTACCTCTTTTATTTCCAGAGATGATACCAGTTGAAAAAAGTCAGGATTGGTGTGATGATGATAATAGTAATAATTAATTACATTTTATTTATATTGCGCCAACATATTCCGAAGCACTTAACCAATTGTAGGGTTCAAGTACAGACAAAAAAGATACATTAAATTATATTACACCACATTACATTCATACAATGGAACTGAGGGACCTGCTCTCAAGAGCTTACAATCCATGAGGTAGAGGGGTGACACAAGAAGTAGCAGGGATGGCATTGGAGATAGCATTGCTTACACAGTGGTCTAGACATTATTGTGATGGCGGTTAATTTCCTTATGCATAAATAAAGTTCTATGAGCCGTAATCAGCTGTGTCCTTTAACATGCAGATGGTGCCTGGACATATAAAGTTAGTCTGATATGGCATCATATCCTGTGGAGTAATGCGGGTGTGTGAACAGAGGACTGTTCGTTTTAGGGAAATCTAACTGCAGAAGGGTTTACATTAGGAATTGTAATAGGTCTGTCTGAAAAGATGTGTCTTTTAGTTTTGCGCTTTAAGCAGTAGAAATTGAGTGTTAATCTGATTGTCCAGGGTAGAGCATTCCAGAGAAGTGGTGCAACTCGGGAGAAGTCTTGTATATGGGAGTGGGAGGTTCTTATAATAGAGAATGTTAGTCTTAGGTCATTGAGTGAACGGAGAGTACGGGTTGGGCTATAGACAGAGATGAGGGAGGAAATGTAGGGAGGTACAGCATTATGGAGAGCCTTGTGGATGAGGGTGATAAGTTTATATCGTATTCTGTATTGAATAGGTAGACAATGTAGTGACCGACACAGACCGGGCATCGCTGTAGTGTCTAGACTGATAGATGAGCCTCGCCGCCGCATTCAGAATAGATTGTAGAGGGGAGAGTTTAGTAAAGGGAAGACCGATTATTAATGATTTACAGTAGTCAAGGCAAGAGTTAATCAGGGCAGCAATAAGTGTTTTTTTAAAGCATCTGTGGTAAGGAAAGGGCGGATTCTGGAGATGTTTTTGAGGTGGAGATGACATGAGCGTGCGAGTGATTGGAGATGGGGGCGGGGTGAAGGAAAGGTCTGAGTCAAACATAACCCCGAGGCAGCGGGCATACTGCCTAGGAGTTATGGTAAGGCCGGAGACTGCAATGGAGATATCAGGGACAGATCTATTAGATGGTGGAAACGGCAGTAGTTCAGTCTTTGAGAGGTTCAGATTCAAATAGAGCAATGACATGATATTTGAGACAGCAGAGAGACAGTCACTGGTGTTCTTTATTAGTGCAGGGGTGATGTCACGGAAGGACATATATAATTGGGTGTCATCAGCATAAAGATGGTACCGGAAGCTAAATCGGGTGATGGTTTGCCCAATGGGGGCTGTGTAGAGAGAAGAAGAGCAGGGGACCTAGGACCAAGCCTTGAGGAACCCCAACGGCAAGGGGAAGAGACAGAACCCACAAATGATACACTGAAAGTGCGGTCTGAGTGATAAGAGGAGAACCAGGAAAGCGTGGTGTCCGTGAGGCTCGCAGAGCATAGTGAGGAGGACTTGATGGTCAACAGTGTCAAATGCTGCTGAGAGATCCAGAAGAATAAGAGAGCAGTCAACATTGGATTTAGCTGTCAGGAATTCATTGGAGACTTTTGTGAGGGCCATTTCAGTAGAGTGCAGATTGCGGAAGCCAGATTATAAGGATAGTAGCCAAGCTATACATCCATCTCCAGACACCTGTTTCAGTATAGAGTAATACATGAGTATAGGACGTTATAGATAAATATAAAGTAAGATCACTCTAATTGAGTGGGACACTTGCAATACAGTTTTGGGAAGGTCTGACTTTCTGAAAAGAGAACAGTTGTATGGAAACTTCTTGGCAATGCTCCATGAGAAAAATCTGCAAATGGCTCACTCGCAGGGAAAGTGAACTGTCTTGCTAAGGCCATCTTTTGAAATAGAGAAACGTCATGTAACCCATCTCTGCTTTGCTAAATAGCCAATGCTTGGAAAGAAGAGGAACTTATGAGGCAATATGATTTTTTGGCGCCGTGACTGACATTTAGTTGGTGCAGTTGTGCATTCTAATGTCTTTATATATTAGAAATTGTGGTTTAGGGAATTTATACTATTCTGATATTGCTGTCTATGTCAAACTCAATAGCAAAACGTGTAAGTCAACTTTTATGTGTTTTGTGGACCTTCTAATCCTCTCATTGAACTCTCTCACTGTCCTTTTAATTGGGGTGAAAAATGTAACAGCAGTAATGCATTTTGTTAAACATTGTGGCATAGACGCAAAATTTCTACTTTATTTTATGATACATTTTATCCTTTCCATCAGAGTGAGCCAGGACATAAGTCCTGAACCACAAGCTACATTTCTGCCTGCCAAACTCTAAGAACAGATGTAGAAATCAAGTAGATGGCGAGAGGGAAAAAGTTTAAAATAAAATGAATGTCTAAGAAGAGTTGAATTTTCCGAAGGAAATACTTTGATAGGTGACAATTTTTTGAGGTATTCTATAGAGAGAATAGTGGTGGAATACATCACTTTCCCAAGACCTTTTCTTCAGGTTTTGATAGCTTCTGAAACCTACCCAGGAAATAGGAATATTGGTATAATAATGTTTGTTCGGAATTGAAAGTCAGTGATTGGTGTTGTTTCTTCAGCCGCTGTCTGAAATAAAATCCCTTAATGTAAAGTCTGGGAACATGCTGAACCGTGGCGTACCTTGTTCTTGTGCAAATGAAAGACAGGGAACAGTGAGATGTATTTTTCATTTGGAAACACAGTGTCATAAATACCTTTTTTCTCTGAGTGACTCACCAGTTATTTCAGGATTGGTTTTCAGTCTCGGCTTCTAATTGAGGTTACATGCACCAGAGAAATCTGTGACTTCACATAAGTGATTCTCTGACCTCTGAAGCTCCAGTCTGTGCTGTACAGGCCTCATTGGTATTTGTTGAGTTAAATGTCTACTCATATGGTTTTCTATTCCCTAATGTGTTGATTCAGTCAAGAAACACAGAAAGAAGGAAACTCTATGAAAGGAGGAAAAAAGTGTCTTACAAGAGACGGGCCAGACTGTCGCAGATTGATGTCATCTGGAAAGCATTTGCTGCCTTTCCTGCTTACATTAGTTTGTGGTTTTGGTCTCATCATCTAACCTAGTATTTTAATAGTCCCTGTGCATAAGGTAATAAGGCGTTATAATTGCATTATATGCAATACCTATAAATTTGTTGTGTTAATGGACTATGTTTATTTGAGTTTGTGACTTTAATTGAAGTTATGCTGCCGAAGGTGTCCTAATTATGAGGCCTACAGAAAGTAAAATTCAGTATTTAAATATTTCATGGTGTAGATATAAATATAGAAAATGGTTTAAGCAACTCTCTGCAAAAAAAAAAAATACTGATACCTATAAGAGCCATTAGCTATTAACTGGGCCTCCATGGCAAAAACATAGAAAATAAAAAATTAATTAGCTTGCTCTTAAAGCATCTTATGGAAATATAAATATGTATGTTAAAACAGCTTGACAGTTTAGATAGTATATCTTATTTACCTATGCTTTGCCCTGCACTTGTGCTTTGATACAGTCTCTCTCTCATAATAAATATATACAAACTTTGCTTAGTTTCGGTCAAGCGGTCTTTTTTGTTTTTTTTTGGTATAAAATAAGTTGTGAGTTAAAATTGCAAAGAAAAATAGGCTACAAATAAAACAAAATCTAAATATTAATAAGCATAAAGTGGAAATGACCCATAAACAATAGTGATATCCTTATGTTAAATTAATAACACTATTCGTTATAATTGTATCTGGTTAACCTAAATTACAAACAATATGGTCACTTTTACTGCCCCACTGATGTTGCCACCTAGATTTCCTGTGAATCTCTTCTTTCTTCCTCTTTATTTGTAAACACTCATCTTCATGCCTGTGGTCTACAAGACTCCATGACTACAAGACATCTATGTCCCAGCATAGGAGGCGCAATGCAATGACTTCATAGCATTCACGCATGCCGATACACAAAATGGGTAAAAAAAATTTAATCAGCATTCCTGGAAAAGTAAAAGGTGCAAAACGGAGATCCTTTCCGGGCTAATACTGTAGCATAATATCCAATGCACTTTTCTTGCAGATTAATATAACTTTTATTATTCTGCCATCAAATGAGAAATATCCAGGCAATTCAGTAGAAAAAAGTCAATGCTATACACAACTGACAAAGATGGACGTTTCGGTCTATTCAGACCTTCCTCAGCATATCTGTCACATGGCTAGAAGTAGAGAGATCTGCCTGTGTCTGGAGCACTGTGCTCAGTGTTTGCTGGGATGTAGTTGTCCTAGTTGTGGTCTGGGCACCTTGTAGGTCACAGGCCTGAAGAGGCTTGTAGAGAATGGTAGAACAGGAAGCCATCAGCTTACTCCTCTACAATATATAACAAATGTATTGTTGTCTTTGTAGACAACCGATATAGTTGAAATTTTATGCCTTTGTTAGCAGCAGCCCCAGTAGCACATGCACACTATGCTACTCCTCTGCAGTGGACACACAGCTTGAACCTAGTGTATTCATAAGTCTTGCGGATATACTGACAATTTGTGGAAAATCAGTTATTGGACTACTGGATATAGTCTACTGGTTAATATGGAAGTTTTTCAGATGTGACTTATTAACAGATTAAGTCAAGTAGGTATTAATTTAGACTAGACTAAAACTACAACTTCCAGTATGTTCTGACAGTCTCTGCTGGAAAATTGAGGGTTTTTTTTTTTTTTGCAAGATATATAGGCATGAGAAGTATTGTACAAAACTGTTTCAAAATTAATAACTTAAAAACATTCCTTTTATATTTCTTAGAAAATTTCCTGAGCTGCTAGCTTGTTCAGCTGTAGTACTGTGACCTGGTGGTGACCACTGTTTGTCAGTTCTTACATGGTGCCATGATTGATGTGTGCTTGCTGATTTGTGCAGTGGAGCTTTCAAATATGTGGCTTTGAATGATGGTTTTAGTCCGCTGTGTAATCCTACTTCTCCGAGTCTTAGTTATCACCACATTAATGTAGGAAATCTTGGATAGCAGCTCAGTGATTGCTTCCAGATGAGACACACACATAGAATATCTGTAGGATGCGTGCACTTCTGACCATCCGTAGTGTGGCCATGTGCCCACAAATGAGAGAGTTTCATTCCAGCCACAAGAGAAAGAGACAAAGGTGGTTGTTTGTGAACACAGAGCACATATTTCAAAAATGACACTACATTTTCCCCAGAAGGTCTTATTGCGTTTATAGAGGATAGGACAGTTTCCTTATTTTTCCTACAATTTTACCAGCATCTGACAAATTAAAGACTTTGGTTCCTTTTAGGACAATAATTTATTGTGAATCATTTTATATAACAGAATCTTAGATACCATCCCAAAAATAGTAGCATGAGACTTTTTTTTTTTTTTTTTTAACTACTTGTCACAATAATACAAAACGAACAAAGAAACAAATACACAATATGAATCAAAATTAAATACAAAACTGAAAGAAAACTTGCACCCCCTCCCCTACTGGAAACGTTGCTGCCTACAATCAAAGAACCAATTATGACAAAGAAATAGGTGTCTGTCTGTGTAAGAGCTCCATGGAATGCCAAGCAGTCTATCTGAAACAATCATGCAAAAAAATTCATAGTAAGAGATCTTGTATCAATAAAGGGGCCCCAAGACCAAAAAAAATGGCTTATCTTTGTGTATGGTTGTAGGTAGCCAATTCAGGATGAGACTTTTCTTTAAAATCTTGTTGTATCTACAACTTGTCTTTCCTTCGGCCCCTATGTAGCATGAAGTTTACAAGCCATTTTATGCCTTTGACGGTGGTCATATCCTTATGGCAGCTTTAGGAAAGCACCTGTTGGTAAAGTATTCAAACTGGAGCCCCATAAAATGGCTTGTAAATGTTTGTAAGGAAATGTCAACGAATGTAGAACATAAGTACAATTTCATTTTGCCATGTTCACCTCGTCATACTTTAATGTGGCTCACAAACGTGTGTCCATTTTGACTTTGTTTCAACTTTTCATATATGAGAAGAAATCTAAGCTCAATAAAGTGAAGAAAGTAAAAGTAGAGGCATGTATGAAATAAAAATATAACTGTTTGAAATCGAAAGAAACACAATTTATATTACTTTCCTTATTCTGATGCATTTTCATTTTGTCATTTTTTTTTTCCAATACACGAGTTTGTGTATAATTGATACTGAAAATTTGAGATTTTTTTTTTTTTTTAAGTGTCCATATTTCATTTTAGATACAGCTAAACTATTTTGGAAATTATATACCAAATATTTGGACCCCAGAAACTGGATGTGGGACTTGTAATTCAGATACCATAGATTTATCAACACTTGAGGTAAGTGATGTGTGATTTCTTTATAATAAAGTATTATATAATGTAAATTTAACTATTTGAAATCTTTAGAAAATGGTTTCCATACTATAATTAAATGGTTTCACCTTAAATAACACATGTAGCACTGTATTGTAGCTGTTCTGAAAACTAAATATCTATGCTTATCTCATGCGGTAGTTCATCTAAAGTGTGTGTATATGTTCGACGTGTGGGCAGGGCTTAAAGTGTTAGACAGTGTGCCAAATTTTGGTGCCTTTTTGCCTTAAACTAATCTAGCAAATAATTGGTGTAAAGTTGTAAGCTATTGCACCATGTATGGCTGGGTTCATATCTATGACAGAGTCTCCATTTGGAGACTGTCACAGTGACCATCGAAAATCACCATTTTAAAAAGTGCTACAAGTCTGACTTTTTCATCTGGCGGTTTCAGTTTAAAAAAACCCCCCCAAAAAAACAAACATTTCGGATCCCATTATAGTCAATGGGGTCTACGAGGCACAGTTGCTGTTTTAGCAGAACAGAAGAACCGAAAGAGCAGCGCAGATGTGAGTGTAGCGTAAAATTATTGATTTGACTTTGACAGATGAAAATTTATTTGAAGGGTTGCCTGGGGGCTTGAAGGGTTTTGTTTTTTTTATTTTTTTTTAATACTACACATGGGAGACATGAAAAAGAAGAGGGTCAGCATTCTAACTAAAAGTCTCAAGATTTGTTTAATTTGCCTAAAAAACTGAATAATTGTATTACCTCCCCATGGGGCTTAAGTCAAGTATCTACTTGCAGTACTGTCAATTATATTGACATATGTTTAAAGGAGTAGTTAGATTGGTGGAAGAGGAGAGGAAGCTACTAGTAGATACCTCTGGCAGCAACTTATTACACTGAAGCCTGAAGTTGTAATTGAACTGACTGATCTTTATCTCCATCTGCCATTGGGGGAAAGTTGGAAGGCCCTGAAATCAGTATGTCCAGCATGCATGTACAGTATGTGCTGCTCCAACTACTACAAATCCACAGGTAATATAATTGTTGTCAGAACTTCAGGAGTTTCTATAGATATTCTCATATCCTGTTGTGGGCATCTTAGAACTGGAGTTGATAGTAAATTCAGTATAGTTATATACTGTATAGGAATTTAAATAAAATGTAGACAAAACAAATCTCTGCCTCTTAATACAGTAATTCTGGTTTAATTTTTTTTTTTATTAAACAAGATGCACTTTCCCTGCCCCAGATTAAATCCTTTACTTTCCAAAATGATCAGGAATACTGGGTGTTGATTCAAAATTTAATGTAGACCTTGAGAAATTTTACATATATGCACATTATCCACCAAAACACTATGGATATTTGCTATCAATATTGACCCCTTTTTATTAACCTTTAAACACAATAGACTATTAGGAATAGATCTATTGATGTCATAGGTACCAATACTATTAAAAAATTCTCTTTGAACGAAAACCTGCTTTTACCGCTGAAATTGGTCTCAGGAAAACAATTTTTTTTTTTTTTCCTTTTAGAATTCTGTTGGTCTCAATCGAACTGTTTTAGTAATGTGCAGATGTCAGGGCTTGCACATGCCTGTCCAATCAAAAATATACCATATATAGCACGTGTCCTTTTATTTTTTTTAGATTGCATGGCTTTTCAAGATTAACAGGGTTCATTTTTTTTCAATGAGTAAAGTAATTTGTACCACCAAATTTATACAAATCCACCCATGATCAAATAACAGCATTTCCATAATGAATTAAAAGATGTCAATTTGTGTCTAGTAAGTCAAGTTTTTGGAGAGGAAATTTGTGTTGAAAATTGTAATGTCTACAGGAGTAGGGTTGCCTGTACATCATTAATATGGAAAAATCTTGTCTTTGGACATTTAGGCCAACAGATGTTCCATTTTAATACTCAGTTGAAGTGATTTTGGAGTTATACACTATTAAGGCAACTTCTTCCTTAATGTGTTTTTATCCTCCACCTTGAGTTCATGGTTTCCTGTCACAGGTCCACGTAGACATTACAAGTCTGTATTTTAATGCACTGCATCGTTCATTGCAAACCTTGTAAAATGACACACAAGAACCATATAAACTGTACTTAGAGCAAAACAGCTATGTGCCTGATGCTAGACAATATGATTGAGAAGACTGGAAATCCCTTTTGGCACCAGCATATTTGACGTGCAGCTTGAGGTCTTCATGTATTTGTGTTTAGTGGCTGATTATAAGTGTCATATACAAAGAGGGTTTCCAAACTGGTTTACTGTTACTTGAGGTAAACGGAAGGAAAATGTGAATTCCAAATGTATGATTTACTCTGGATGACTGACAAACAGTGGCTAGTAAATTAGGTCATGGACTTGGAACAACCACTGCAAGACACAAGGAAGCTGAATCTTTTTGATTTACGGACTAAATTGTTTAATAGGTTTTTATAGAACTGGTACATCATTTAAAAGTAGTCATGTCTGGTACTTCACCTCAGCCCCATTAACTCAGCCTGAGCAGCAATACTGGCACGTTTGATGATCAAGTGGTACACCTGATGTACAAGAATTAAAAAAAAAAAAAAAAAAAAAAAAACACTTCTAATCACAGACCACCACTTTAATAAAATAGATTACTTACTGTTGGGCTTAGGCTTCCTGTGCAAGCGCCATCAAATATTGTCTGTAAATACTGTCACCTATTAATGGTGTCATAATGTGCATATGGTCAATTAATGCATCAAATGCAAGCATGTATACTAGTCATATTGACACAATCTTCTAGATTTGATTTATATCCACTTATGTCTTTGTGACAGTAACCCTGTGGGAGGCTAAGGAAACACATTGCTTAACCATGGCAAAATTGCTGGCAATTAACCAGCTACAAGATACCATACAAGTCTAGTGGATTGGATTTAAACAAACCCCACCCATTCCACAAACTGTAGAAAAAAAACAAAAATATCTTGCTCTTAGGGTTTTGAGCACTTAACATGTCAATTATTGCTGCATGCTTGCCTGCAGATTTCAACTTGCAATACAAACATTTGAACTCAAGCTAAGCCACATGAGAACTTGAACTGGAAATCCTCAGCATAAACCAGTTGGTCTGCATGTCGTACCCTGACAGATCACATACTGATGACCTAAACCAGTGTCAGACTGGGATGTCTAGAGCCCACCAGTGAAATTGTTTCTAGGGGCCCACCGCCAGGACCCCTGCAGATCAGCTATACCAAGACAGGGCGGCTAAAAGTAATAACATGTTGGGAGCCGTGCTGATCACCCGCCATACGATGTGCACCACTGCACTACCTAAACCCACCGCTACACTCTGTATGGCAAGTCAACAGTGTGGCTCCTAGAATTGTTATAGTTACCTGTAGCCGCATTGTCCTGGAAATGCTGATCTGCAGAGGTCCTGGCTGTCAGACCCCTGCAGATGTAATATTGATGGTCTATCTTGAGGACTGACCATCAATATTAGAAAGATGGATAAATCCTTTAAAGAGGTTCTGAAAATTGGAGCAAACATGTGGCGAGCGGGAGGTGTAAAATAAAAAATAAATAAATAAAAAAGCATACTCACCTGTCCCCAGCACTCTGTTGTCCACCGCCAGTATCCATTCAGTCTCGTGCTGGCGCCTTCTTGCTGGGACCTCATGTGACCGCTAAGACCAATTAGGTACAGGATTTCCAGAAATGAGGAGCCGCCATGAGACCGAACAGACACAGATGGGGTGCTGGGGACAGGCGAGTATGTGGTGTGTGTGTGTGTGTGTGTGTGTGTGTGTGTGTGTGTGTGTGTGTGTGTGTTTTTTTTTTTTTTTTTTTTTATTTACACCTCCATGGCCACCACAGTCACTCCAATTTCCACTTCACTGGTCCCCCCCATACAGTGGCCTCTTCACTGGTCTCCCATACTGTATGGAGAACAGTGATGGAGCCATTATATTGTGTGGGGGCAGTGATGGGGGCTAACATCCTGTGGGGAGGACATTAAACTGTGTGGGACATAGATAGACCATAACTACCTGATTGCTAGGGGGCTGACACATGGCGACATCAGCTGTACGGAGCCACTTCCAGCGCCCGTTCTGTACACAACAGAGGGCTGGAGACAGAAAGCTCCATCCACTGTATAGCAGCCCGGAACCTTCACTGCAGCTCAGATCGCACTGACTTCAATATGTGCTGAGATGCAGTGAAGGTGCCCGGCTAATACATAGTGGACAGAGCTTTCTGCTTTTGGCCCCGTATTGTGTACAGGATAGGTGCCGGAAGTGACTCCGTACAGCTGATCGGTCCAGAGGTCATGTGTCAGATTCCTACTAATCAGGTATTTATGGCCTATCCTGAGGATAATGCCTGGACAACTCCTTTAATATAAACCCTAATGTGCCACACTTTAAAGAGGTTGTCTGGGGGAGGTGGAAAAACAAAAACAAACAAAAAAAAAAAAACATACATACCTTTCCCTGGTGCTCCGGCGTATTCCAGAGTGGTCCGGTCCTGATCAGCTGGAAACAGACCTGCAGGACCGAACTGCCCTGGGAGACACTGGGGACAGGAGAGTAAGTTCTGGGGGGGGGGGGTTTAGTTTGTTTTGTTTTTTTCCTCCACCTGTCCCGGCCTAATTAAAAAAAATAAATAAATAAATAAAGTTATCCTGAACAAGCCCTTTAATGTCCCCCCCCAGGATATTGCCCTCCATCACTGCGCCCTTCCCCCACAATATAATGGCCCCATCAACGGTCCCCATACAGTATAGGGGACTAATGAAGGGGCCACTGTATGGCCCATACAGTGGCCCCTTCACTAGTGTCCCTCCCCCTTCCCCCATAGCAGCATTAGGTCATTACTTATCTGTCTGCTCCCCGGTCCAGCTCCTTCTTGGTCCGGGCGCACTGATGTGACGTTATGTGCGCCCAGAGCAGGAAGAAGCAGGAGGCGCTGGAAAGTAGTCAGGTAAGTATTGGGATGTAGCTTGTAGGCTCAGTGTGGCCTGTGGCCTACAAGTCTATGAGCGGTAGAACAGGAAGCCAGTGGCTTTCTGCTCTACTAGTATCAGAACCGGGTCGGCGGTACCATTTCTCTCAGGTTTTCCGATGCGGTTCTTACAACCGGATCATAAATCCGGGGAGAACCTGGTTGCATCACTTACCTCACCCAGCTCATGCTTGCGGCCTCTCCTCTTCCCGTTTCAGCCTGGGCCCTGTGCGTCGCGATGACATAATGCGCGGTGTACGGGGGGCCCCCTGGCCAGGAGCGGGGAGAGGGAACTGAATAGGGGCCATTACCGCACCTCCACTGCCTATTAAAAAAAAAAAAAAAAAAAAAAAAAAGCAGTGGGAATCCAGTAGGGCACCCTAAAGCAGCGGTCCCCAACCTTTTTTGTGCCAAGGACCACTTTCATGTAGGCCAGTTTTCCTGTACCCCGGCAGGGGGTAGGGCTTTTGGTGGCAGCACAGGATTGGGCGACTCATAATAAATAAATAAATAAATAAATAAATAAATAAGTATGCACTTTATTTTGTTATTACATTTATATATTCCCCTATACAGTGCTGGCCAAAAGTATTGGCACCCCTGCAATTCTGTCAGATAATACTCAATTTCTTCCAGAAAATGATTGCAATCACAAATGCTTTGGTAATAATATCTACATTTATTTTGCTTGCAATGAAAAAACACAAAAGAGAATGAAAAAAAAAAGTCAAATCATTGATCATTTTACACAAAACTCCAAAAATGGGCCGGACAAAAGTATTGGCACACACAGCCTAATACTTGGTAGCACAACCTTTAGACAAAATAACTGCGAACAACCGCTTCCGGTAACCATCAATGAGTTTCTTACAATGCTCTGCTGGAATTTTAGACCATTCTTCTTTGGCAAATTTCTCCAGGTCCCTGAGATTTGAAGGGTGCCTTCTCCAAACTGCCACTTTTGAGATCTCTCCACAGGTGTTCTATGGGATTCAGGTCTGGACTAATTGCTGGCTACTTTAGAAGTCTCCAGTGCTTTCTCTCAAACCATTTTCTAGTGCTTTTTGAAGTGTGTTTTGGGTCATTGTCCTGCTGGAAGACCCATGACCTCTGAGGGAGACCCGGCTTTATCACACTGGGCCCTACATTATGCTGCAAAATTTGTTGGTAGTCTTCAGACTTCATAATGCCATGCACACGGTCAAGCAGTCCAGTGCCAGAGGCAGCAAAGCAACCCCAAAACATCAGGGAACCTCCGCCATGTTTGACTGTAGGGACCGTGTTCTTTTCTTTGAAGGCCTCTTTTTTTTTCCTGTAAACTCTATGTTGATGCCTTTTCCCAAAAAGCTCTACTTTTGTCTCATCTGATCAGAGAACATTCTTCCAAAAAGTTTTTGGCTTTCTCAGGTAAGTTTTGGCAAACTCCAGCCTGGCTTTTTTATGTCTCTGGGTCAGAAGTGGGGTCTTCCTGGGTATCCTACCATAGAGCCCCTTTTCATTCAGACGCCGACGGATAGTACGGGTTGACACTGTTGTACCCTCGGACTGCAGGGCAGCTAGAAATTGTTTGGATGTTAGTCGAGGTTCTTTAGCCACCATCCGCACAATCTTTCGTTGAAATCTCTCGTCAATTTTTCTTTTCCGTCCACATCTAGGGAGGTTAGCCACAGTGCCATGGGCTTTAAACTTCTTGATGACACTGCGCACGGTAGACACAGGAACATTCAGGTCTTTGGAGATGGACTTGTAGCCTTGAGATTGCTCATGCTTCCTCACAATTTTGCTTCTCAAGTCCTCAGACAGTTCTTTGGTCTTCTTTCTTTTCTCCATACTCAATGTGGTACACACAAGGACACAGGACAGAGGTTGAATCAACTTTAATCTACTTCAACTGGCTCCAAGTGTGATTTAGTTATTGCCACCACATGTTATGTGCCACAGGTAACAGGTGCTGTTAATTACACAAATTAGAGAAGCATCACATGATTTTTCAAAGGGTGCCAATACTTTTGTCCACCCCCTTTTTATGTTTGGTGTGGAATTATATCCAATTTGGCTTTTTGACAATTCTTTTTGTGGTTTTCCATTAACGACAAATTAAATGAAGATATTATTACCAAAGCATTTGTGATTGCAATCATTTTCTGGAAGAAATTGAGTATTATCTGACAGAATTGCAGGGGTGCCAATACTTTTGGCCAGCACTGTACTTTATTAAGGGAGATATCTCCATATCATGTATAAATTATTGGTATGGGCAGCTCCCTTAAAGTATGGGTAGGGAAGGGGGGACAATCACTCATGGGATACTATTACTGTATTACCTGTGTGTGTGGGGGCTATTATCTGTGGGGGGCACTACTAGGGAAGTATTACAGTAATAATGCCCCCAGTTAACATTACCAGTATGTATGGCATTTTTAATAACTGTAGGGGTGCACTAATAGTGTCCCCCCTTACAGGTAATGTTATTAACTGGGGGAGCACTATTACTGTTATAGTGCCCCCCACAGGTAATATTACTCAAGGGGCACTATTACTGTAATAGTGCTAGTGTCCACTCACAGGTAATATTACC
Organism: Leptodactylus fallax; assembly: GCA_947044405.1. Classification (NCBI taxonomy): domain Eukaryota; kingdom Metazoa; phylum Chordata; class Amphibia; order Anura; family Leptodactylidae; genus Leptodactylus; species Leptodactylus fallax. Next base: position 984,739 of record CAMRHE010000062.1, on the reverse strand, counting down.
TGAGTGTGTGGTGGGGAGGATTATTACTTGTAGGTAGCACTACTAGGGCTCTATTACAGTTATAGTGCCACCCCCAGTTTATAACATTACCTGTGTGTGAGGGACTGTTATTAACTGTGGGGGGGGGGCACTATTACTGTAACAGTGCCCTAATAGTACCCCCACAGGTAATATTACGTACGTGTGTGTGTGTGTGTGTGTGTGTGTGTGGGACTATTACCTGTGGATGGCACTAATAGGGCTCGATTACAATTATAGTGCCACCCCCAGTTTATAATATTACCTGTGTGTGAGGGACCTGTTATTAACTGTGTGTGTGTGGGCTATAACTGTAATAGAGTCCTAGTAGTGCCCCCCCCCAGGTAAGTCTCCCCTACCCCTCATACTGTTACTATAGCTACAATTACATTATACTTGCCTACTTATTTATGAAGATCCCGGGATCTCTTGTGACTCACAGGATGTGCGCACCTTCTATGCTGGTCCCCGGCCCCAGCGGCACCATAGCAAAGGTTCTGCAGCAGCATAGAGGATACACACATGCTGTGTGTCACAAGAGATCTCAGAGCTTCATCAGTGATCAGGTAGTCCTGTGTGGACACTTATTAGGTGTCGGCCAATGCTACAGTTCTGCAGATTACATGCAGCATCAGCCCACACCTAGTAGTATACAGAGGTCCCCAATGACCGGGCGGCTCGGTATCAAGTGGTCCACAGCCCTGTACTGGTCCATGGCTCAGTCATTGGGGACCTCTGCCCTAAAGGCACGGGGCCCACCGGATGATTCACTGGTCCCCCCGGTGGGCCAGTTCGATCCTGACCTAAACTGTGGGAAAAGTCATCAGTATGAAAATTTGATTTTGGATGGGAAAGAAAATAATTCACATGTTCATCTACACATGAGACTACTGCAGCCAACCATTGGCTTCCAGTGATGAGGCCAGTAACTGGCTGCATAGGTCACATGTGTATATGAGCATGCTATTGCTGCAGCCAAGTAAACAAAGATTGTCGGGGAGCATTGAAGTGGCAGCTCTAGAATGGTGAGTGATTTAACAGGTGAGTAATCATGATTTTATGCCATTTTATCCCTTTGGAGCATTTTTTTTGCTAACCTCAAAATATCCCTTTTTAATATTACACTTAATATTATAGAATTATTCTACTACATATTAGGACACTTTTTATGATGATGATAAATTCTGCTTATTCAAAATGGGTTCTGGTATTCTCTGAAGCACTTAAACCCCTTTGGGCTAATGATGTGTATCTGTGCCAGGTCTTTGGGTTAACACATCCTTATTATATGAACACACGGACTAATGTTGCACATCTATTAAAAGCATTTGAAAACCGACAAGTCCCCCTCCCATTCAGGAGGAAGACTCTCTGTCTGTCTGTTACCGTGGAGGACTATGCATGCTTATGCATTGCACACACTACAATTTCAATATTTTCTGGGTAATTTTTTTTTTTTTTTTTTTTCTGTAGCGGTGCTTCAGGAAAATTAAACACTTGATATTACCGTAAATTCCCCCATAGTTTCTCTTATCGCTAGGAGTCAAAGCAGCTTATCATTGAGAAATTCCTCTAACACAAAGAGATTGCCAAAAAGAATCCACTTATATATAGTTCTACAATACAAATTGTACAGTATATCATTGTCTGGTTTCACCATTAGAAGCTAGATATGCAGAATGTAAACCACAAAATTCAATTTAAGGAGCGACTGGTATCTTAGCGAGCGTTCACACTACCGCTGGTGACTGTCCGTTATTACTGTCCGTTTTTTTTTTTTCTGCACATGCTCAGAAAGCAGAACCAAAAAAAAGGCTAGTGAAAAAACCGACACTAACAGACACTAACTGATGCTAATGTGTCCATTAAATGGATCCGTTAAATAAACGGACACATGAACATCAGTTAGTGTCCGTTAATGTCTGTTATGATAGGTGTCTGTGTGTTTGTTTAAACCCCCCCCCCCCAAAAAAAACAGACACTATCATAACAGATATCCAACAGTAGTGTGAACCCTGCCTAAAAGTGTATATCATAAACTGATATGATATAATGTATACAAAATAGAAAAAAGTGAAGCGGCACTCACGATTCTCTAAAACCTTCTCTTGCTTTATTGGTAGCTCATCACAGGATAAACGATATATAACAGCATGCCATAGACACAAACTGTTTGGGCAATGGCCGTTTTACGCTACTGCATTTCCTCCGGCCCTCAGTTGTATGATATAATACTGTGCTGCTTAATTATTTTTTTATTTTTTTTTTTTTAATTACTAGTTTTGTTTTACTTAAATTTTTCACTAACACATTGATTTGTAGCTGCAATACATCTGCATATGGTGCTATGTCCTGGCTTTACTAAGCATTTCAATACTAAGCCTTTGTATAAATCTTTGTATACAGTGTGTTCATCCAGTGAATAGTTTAAATGTGTACTATATTATTCTAGGAGAGCCAAATAATCCCTTTCCATAAAAAATATTCTGTCAATCCGACTTAAAAATAAACATCTCATAGTTGCAAACATAAATTAAGAGTGGAAGATGTAACATCTGAGGAAATTGTGAACTCGACATACAGATGTGGAAAGCTCTGTTGCATGTGTTAGCAATACATACTTAATGGAGCATAGGGGACATCTTGACTAAAGTGGAGGATACAGTAGTGCCTGTAATACGATAAAAGAACACGCTTTATCCTGTTGTTAACCAGTTTGGTTACATTCAGCAAAACAATCCAATATCTTTATTATGTTTATTATTATTTGTGAATTCATTTTGGTTTCATTGAAGATGTTGCTGGTGTGTGTGTGTGTGTGTGTGTTTTTTTTTTTGGTTTTTTTTTTTGGTTTTTTTTTGTTTTGTTTTTTTAAAATTTAGTCTTTTTAAAAATATTCTATAGTATATGGCTCTGTAGCAGTGGCTCCGGAGATTTGCATCTCTGCTTGCTTTCTCTTGAATAGGAGCAGGACTGCTTCTGGCAGCTGGATCAGCTGAGTGATGCGAGATCCAGGTGTCAGACTTCCTCCTTTCAGATACTGATGCATATCCTGTGGATATGTATCTAAAGCACTTGACATCTTGGACAATCTCATACAATTGTTTTTGTTGCTTTTTGTGATAACTTGTTGCAGCGTGATTATTTTATTAGTGTCATCTTGAACTTTGCTAAATCTCTATATTGAAATAAAGTTAAAGGGGTTAGTGTCCCCGAGGAACAGCGGTGGTGGACACTAGAGCACTGGTGTATTTTTGGAACAGGTGTGTGTTTTTTTTTGTTTTTTTTTTCACCTTCCCCAGGCTCACAGTGATTTGTCCAATTCTTAAACAACCCCGTTAATATTCTGAAACTGCTAAATCCATATAGTGGATTTAGAAGTAAAGAATGAGTTTTACTATGTGCTGCAGAATTTGGCAAGCTCAACCTATTTAAAGCTTGTGCTTGCGAAAAGAACATGGCCCGCCTCCTTGAACTAGAGCATTATAGATACAGTTTACTACACGGTTCACAAATAATGTACTATGTAGGGTTAAGTTTACATCTGCATCAGAGGCTTTGCTATGAGTCTCAGTCACTGAATCCATTTCAAGGGAAGGATAAAAAAAAAAATCTTGCATGCAGGACTTTTTTGTTCAGCAAAATGTTGGACACTTGAAAGGGAAGCCCACTGGACCCCATTACAAACAATGAGATCTACTGGACTTTGGTGATATCCATTATTTTAAACATCCAATAATGGAGCGGAACTACAGAAGACTAAAAGTAATCTACTGTATCCCTTAGCACATCTGTCTACCTCAAATCTCAATGTCATACTGTATAGTCTGAATTGATGTTAATCACTTGTACACTAGGTAACACCTAGCCTTCTATATTTGATGAGTGACTTTAGAAGGCTTAGCCATTTCCATCCCCACATGTTGTCCTCACTGATCTATGATAGGCTGCACGGAAACGGGCTGGAACAGGAGTTTCTGATTACAATAAAACAAAGTATTGGTAATCTTATTTATGCATATGAGTGAAAAAAACTGTATAGAATAGGTGTGAAAAATGATAAATTATATGCTGCAGACTTTTTTGCTTTTAGTGCAGTGACATGGACCTTTGATAACAAGAGTGAAGTAGGGCTTGTTTGTAAATTTCTGTAAATAGTTATGTAATCACGACTGGTATAAGCCATAGTAATTGTATTTGGTGAGACTATAATTAAAATCATATATGATAATCGTACAATTAATTTATTGTAGAGTTGTGGAGAGGCAGAACAAAGATCTATGTTCTATCGTGCAGTTACATGACCTGTTTTATTCATCAGATTGTGTTCATTTACTGTGACTGTGAACATAATAAGTTACCTGCTTGTGTTTTAGGAGTATCCAAGGGTAACAGTTGGAGTCTTTATTGAACAGCCAACACCCTTCCTGCCAGAGTTCTTCACTAGATTGTTGGAACTAGATTATCCCAAAGAGAAACTCACTATCTTTATTCATAACAGTGTAAGTATTGCAAGATACATTTTTTTTCTACAGGCTTTTACATATTGTATTAAAATCATGTTGTTTTAATAATCTTTAATGTCTGTTTCTTGGCTGAAAATCTAGTGAAGTTTATTTGCATTCGCTTAAGCTCTAATTGATATTGAAGCTTGTAAACTGTATATTATATGGACAAAAGTATTGAGACCCTGCATATTATGCCTCCAGTCTAGTTCATTCAATTGTTGAAAGTGTCTTGGTATGCTGCAGCATTACAATTTTGCCTTACTGGAACTAAGAGACCTTGTTCAACCCCTGAAAAACAACCCTATAGCATTATCGCTCATCCACCAAACTTTACAGTTGACACAATGCAGCCTGGTACGTTCTGTTGGCATTTGCCAAAACCCAGATTCATCCATGAGACTGCCAGCTAATGTTGAATTATGCTACTCTACAGAACATTTCCTTTGCTCCAGAGTCTAGTGCTTCCCCAAACTCTATGAAACACTTTGCATTGAGCTTAGTGATGTAAGGCTCGTATGCAGTTGCTCCGACACTGAAACCCTTACCATGAAGCTTCTGGTGCTAAGTTTTTATGCTGATTTTAATGCCAGGTTTGGAACTCTGCAGTTATTAAGGCCGGAGGACTTTGGTGACTTCTATGCACTATGTGTCTCTGCGTCCTGCACTGTAACTTTACTTATTTTGCCACATTCAGTGAGCTCTTTAGAATGGCCCAGTCTTTCACAATTGTTTGTAAAGAATGACTGCATGGTTAGGTGCTGGGTTTTATACACCTGTGGCAATAGAACTGCATTTCCCATTCCCAACATCTGGATTCAATGACTACTTTTCTCCATATATTGTATTTTGGGTATGGTAGCAGAATAGTTTATCAATGTTATACCAGAATGGGGCTGGAGGTAACCACTTAAAGCTACAGCAATTCGCTTCTCTTTAGGCTACATTGTAACAGAAACAGGCATTATCTGTAGTAGAGTAACAGACACCAACTAAGCCCCCTCAGAGGGGGCTCCATCTGCATCTGTCATTTAATGTCTGTTGCTCTCATCCTGTGATGGATGAGACCAACGGACATGAAATAATGGTCGTGTGAACCTAGCCTTACTTTTTTACAGCTCAATCAGCTCATGTAGCACTGAAACGTTGTATACCTTCAAACCAATACACTTATCTGTCACTTTTACCCACTCATCTAACTTCTTGTGGAGATCTCTTTCTAAGCATTTAAAACCTTCCTTTCCAAAGCACATTTGGTACCTATGTATTTTCAGACTACATGTATTAATTTCATATATGTAACTTTTTATTGATTTACATTACAGGAGGTATATCATGAAAAACATGTTCAGAAATTCTGGAAAGAAGCCAAGAGAGTCATTAAGAACCTAAAAGTAGTGGGACCTGAAGAAATAATTACTCAAGCAGAAGCAAGAAACATGGGAATGTAATACAATCTGAATACATTCGATCATATGAATGCAGCAGACTATACTTGTAGAACAGCAGTAGTGTTGATAAACCATAGCATAAAAGGCACTGACCAGAATTTGTGAATAATTTAAGTAAAAACCTATTCATGTGATGGCACAGATGTGATTGTCTATACCCCCCGTAATCATTAGAAGTCAATATTCTTTTCTAGAAAGAAGTGACAAAGGGTGCTGATCACAACAATCCTTCGAGAGCATGCCTTTTTTCATTTATTTATTATTATTATTAATATTATTATTTATTATCCCCTCAGATGCTATGGTAAAATGAGACAATGGCACCTGAAGGGTTCCAATTACGTTTACTTTCTTGTACCAGTCAGCTCCCACATGGCGCAATCTCAGGAGTTAGTTGGTATGTCAGGAGCCTTCTGAAGGTTCACAGGTCTGCCATAGCAATAATGAGGCCTTCCTGTGGCAAAGCGGAACAAAAAAAAAATGGCTTTGATTGGAATGAGTTAAAGTGAAGGATGATTACATCACATTAATGTTTTGGGTGGAAATGTTCTTTAATACCTTATGCAGTCATATATTAAACTATAAATGTGTATGTAGTTTAGTAACTAAAGTTGGCTATTTATGCTGAAGACTTGCCAAGAAACTGAGATTGAGAAGTCTTTCTGATGTAATGGATATAACATACTCACATTTTAAGGTAGAATTAATGGTACTAACATACTTGCCATAATGTGTTTGCAATTCAGATCTGTAGACTGCTAGTTCCAACAAAATTTGGCATCTACAACAAAGATATCAAGGTGGTTATAGCACTTACAGTAGTAAGCTCAGTGCAGTTCTTGTCTTGCACACTTTTCATTCGTGTATAATTACAACATTAGAATATACATGTAATCCGCCTATTATGTTTAATTTATGTAATGTGGCTGTATCCGTCAGTCTTTTTACACCACAGTCTTGCTTAATAACACTGTCATTACTGACTGTAATTTAATAATAGACTCGAGCTAGCCTGCAATTCCACATGATTATCTGCTTTGCCAAATCAATTAAAATCACTTCTAGAGAAAGCGCCTTCTATATTCCCGGCCAGGGCAAATGTTCTTTCATTTAAGAGAAAGAAATAGCAGAACATTCCTTAGATATGATGTAAAAGGCAAGGGAAAAGAAATCTACTATCTCCCAGAGCACAGAAGTTGCTTACATTTTTAGTTTCTTAGTTAAATGTTTTGCAGTATAGAAATCAGAAAGAAAACAGAAATCTGGATTGAACACAATTTGCAAGTAATCTCAATCTTGTAAAATTGTCCATAAACAATTAATATATTTATTTTTACATAAAAGATAGTATAATCTAATATATCTCATTCTCTGTATTTGAGGGGTTTCTGAGATATGTTATAGACCTGAAAAGGGAAATATTATAGAATCTGTGTGTGTGTAATAATAATAATAATAATAATACATTTTATTTATATAGCGCCAACATATTCCGCAGCACTGTACAACTTGTAGGGTTCAAGTACTGACAAAAAAGATACATTACAAAGAAATAGTCAATTCACACACTGGGACTGAGGGCCCTGCTCGCAAGAGCTTACAATCTATGTGTGTACTTGACAGTGTGACTTCATTTGAAACAAATGTTTAAAGAAGACTCTTCACCACCTCCACTAACTCAAGCTCTTTTCATTCTTTAAAGGGGTTGTCCAAGGAGTTAAATTTGCCTTATTCTGGTGGTTTATTCAACCTGGCCCGGGGGGATTTGTCCCTAAGTCATGTGATCAGACCCAGTGCCTCTGACCCCTTGGTTGCTTCACCTCTCTTTCCTTTCCTGATTTCACAGGTAATTTACCTGTGCTATGATGGCTGGCTGACTGTAGTAAAGCCCCCATAGCACAGGTAATAATTACCTGTGAAATCAGGAGAGGAAGGAAGGTGCAAAGCAACCTGGGGGTCATTCTAGCCCTGTTCACATGACCTGGGGTCAGAATCGAGGCTAGAATTCCCAGGTCCAGCCTGAAGAAACCACTGAAGGAAGTCAGGTAACTTTAACTCCCCGGACAACCTCTTTTAATAGGTGATCCCAATGCAGTTAGCATTTTATCTCTAACCCCCACTGTTCTAGACTATCTAATGTCAAGTATCAAGCAGGAGCAAGTAAGTGAATGTGACTGAGAGTTCCATACAGAGGCAGTTATCTATTGAGATTAGAAAGTCCTGCTGTTGTGTATTGTTCCATTCTATATGTCCACAACTATTTTTTTTCTTTTCTCAGGGACATCTGTCGCCAGGATAAAGATTGTGACTATTACTTTAGCTTAGATGCTGATGTGGCAGTGACAAATCCAAAGACTTTAAGGTTACTGATTGAACAGAACAGGTTGGTAATTTCACACAATTTATTCACGGTATAGAAAAACTTTATGCTTCAAACATATTGCAATACAGTAATGGCAGGGTTACGGATCAGGAGCTCAGACGTCTTTCGACAGGTGCTTAATGAAAGCTTTCTTAGGTGCACATTAAATAAACTTCCAGGTTGCATAAATTGGTGCTTGAAAAGAAATCCTCACTAACCTAGTCTGAATAAAACCTTTTATAGATGTAAAAATCTGGATGAGCATCACACAGTGCCAAATGAGTGCACTCTATGAAAAGCACTTACTTTGGAACTTTCACTACTTCAGCATAAAATTGTTGCCTTCATGAGTTTTACGAATGGGATTGTAATATGATAGGTTATTGGGTCTGGATGATTTTCAATGCTGTATGTAATTGTGATGGGTAATCTTATATAATATGTAATAATGTCTTCCTATGTACATTATACAGTATATAGACATTGTTGGGTTCCTTTCTCCAATGCTGAATAAAAATAAATATTCTCCATTTATTATTATTTTTGTTCTAGAAAAATAATTGCCCCTCTTGTGACTCGACATGGAAAACTGTGGTCAAACTTTTGGGGTGCATTAAGTCCTGATGGCTACTATGCAAGATCAGAGGATTATGTAGATATTGTACAAGGCAACAGAATGTAAGTATAGTAAACACATATAAAGCCATATTTATAGACATTAGAAGAACTGTGTTCCTTAGGGAGATCTTCCTTTTTATAGTATTTAGTGAGTCAGAGACCTGACACCTTAAACAAACTAATTATTTTTAAAGATTTTGTTTTTATTTTGATTTTGTATTTTTAAAGATTTTTTTTTAAATATTTTAACTTTTTTTTTTTTTTTTTTTTTTTTTAAAGCCATACTTTCTTTACTGGTCTCCTGCCCCACTCACAGCTGGTTTAGTTTTACTGCTTCCCTGTCCACTGTTGGGCCTAACTTCGTAGTCCAGGGATAATTTGTTGACACCACAGGATTGGTGAAGTGGGTATGGAAACTGATCACTACAGGCTTGTCCTCTCTAATTCTCAGCGCTGGCCTGCACTAACCAGGGGAAATCTACAATTTATGTTTGGAAGAAGCAGCCCTTAACTTGGGTCATAGAGGGTTTGATCCTAATAGGACCTAAAGGCATAGATTGTCAACATGAAACTACTCCTTTGACCCCTCTAACAGTTGCAAAAAGCCTTAGAAAATTATCACTTTTTTTCTATTTTAATTTTTTTTGAAGATTTTGAATTTACAGCACAAATAACGTTACTGACACATAATTCTGGTGCCTTATGTGCACTTAAACTCTTCAGTGATCTAACGAAACCTTAAACCAGTAACCTTTTATCCCTCTCTGCATTCTTGCATTCATAACTTTTTACATTTTATTTCAATGTAATTTTGAGACTTTGTATTTTGTGAGTACCTAAGACTTTTTGATCAGTTTTTCCTTTTTTGTTTGAGAGTGAAATTATCAGAAAACATCAATTCTGGCATCTGAATTTTAAGATTTTATGGTATTTATCATGTAGAATAAATAATGTACTAATTTTGTTTTAGGTGTTGTTACGGATGTGATGATACCAATTGTGTGTGTTGTGTTATATGAAGTGACTGGGGATAGGAGATTAATGATCATTTTCTCCTATCCCTGCACTGTCATCTGCATGTGTTCTCCTGAAAAATGGTTAAGGTGAAAGTGCAAGTATATGCACCTATGTTTTAACCAGTGATATCTCAAAATCTATGTGGGCTACAGCCATGAACTTGGTTTTATTTTAAAGCCAATATTCCTGAGCCGTTTACCAGTGGCCCTTAGTGTGTCCTGTTCAGCTTGTTTAGAACTGTAGGGTAACAGATGAGTAGCATATCACATATAACTTTGTGTCATTTATTCTGTCCTTTCCGTAATAAATTTAAAGAGTTTGCCCAAGACTTATCCTTAGGATAACCCATTAATATCATATTGGTGGGGGTCTGACTCTCAACACCCTACGCTCAGCTGTATGCTGGAGTTGCAGGGTACTGGAACCATAAAAATCTGTACACTTTTATTCACTTTAATTGGACAGCGTGTGCAACTGTACTCTGTACAGTTTGAGGACACTGTGGCTTCAGGAAACAGCTGATTAACATGTGTGTGGGGAGGTGGCCCCCTGGCCATTACGATATTGAGGGTCACATTATTTATAGTGAATTCCTGGTTGCCCAATTTAAAAACAGCATGGCATAAATCTGAATTAAATATTTGAAATCCATCAGAAACAGGTATGACTATATTATAAACTAATACTCATCGTTGTGATCTAAATTTGTAGTGGTGTATGGAACATTCCTTATATGGCTAATATATACCTGGTGAAAGGACAGACTCTTCGGTCAGAGTTAAAGGAGAGAAACCATTTCATCTTGGACAGATTGGATCCTGATATGGCACTATGTAGAAATGCTAGGGAAATGGTAAGGTTGTGCCAGGTGTGCGAAACAACAATTTTCTCTACTACATTTTTGTGTGTGCAGTCCTTTACCATAACCACTGTTTTCCAGTACTAGCCAATTTTTACAAACCAAAGTATTAAATTTGTGCAAACATCTGTGGTTTACACCTGCATGTTACACTACTGGGAAATTGTAAACACATTCCTTGTACAACAGCAAATTGGTCTCTTGAGAAACTGCACAGAAATTCGAATAACCAAACAGACAAGATGATCTATATATTTAACATAAAACAGATGTCCGCTTCCTTCCTAACTATAATCCTAACTAGTAGGCTAGTAAAATGGTATTGACTTTCTTATGTAGCTATTTAAACATCTCTAAAATAATTGGTGTGGCTTTTAAGTGAAGTGCAGTATATAACGTGTTTATAAAGATTTACATTGTAGTGTATATTCAAGTTTATGGATTATTTATACTTAAATGCTTGGTCCATAAATTGTCACAAGATAGTTAATATTCTTGCTACAGTATATTGTACAAGCCATTTTCTACACGATATGTGATGTGCACAAAAAGAGAAGTAATTTATTGGTGAGTCCCTAACTTTTACAGACCTTTTATCTCTGAAACTACATTATTGAATTGTACAGCAAAAGTTGGCAAGTATTCCACTATTTAATCATATATGCAATTCCTAATTGTCTGCACATTACTCTTTTTATTTCTATCAGCTCTTTGCATCCATCTTCATTCCTATTGCTAACAGCTTGGATACACTATGCAAAGCCCATGGTCAAGCAGATACATTTGTCTTTTACCATTCTAACTGGATTGTGTTCATTTTTTTTTCCCAAAACATTTTAGCCTGAGCAGCAAGTGCGCGGGCATGGCAAGCCATGTTGTATGTCAGACATAAGCTTTGCTTTAAGCTGCATGGTGTCCATCATATCCATCCAGCTCTTCAGCCTTTGTTTTAAGCTGTTATTTTTGAATCTGTGTTTTCATGTCTCCACAGTCAATCTAAGCAAAATATAAAGAGAGGATAAACAAGTCAACTTACTTGATGCTTCTTCATTTTAGAGTTTACAAAGAGAGAGAGACTCCCCATCTTCGGAAACTTTCCATATGTTCAGATCCCCAAAGGTTTTTTTATTTATTTATTTTTTTCTAAAACTAGTTCTCTCTATCTTTCTCAAACTCAAGAAAAAACTCTCCCCCAAAGTTCTACTTCTTGTATTTCTTGCTGATGTAAACTTGATGGCATGCTCCCTTTTTTTTGTTTTTTTTTCGTATGAATTTTTCAAAACAAGTTCTGTTAGAATTTGATTTGAAAAAAGTCTTTATGAATCTTTTTTTCACACTATTTATTTTTTTAACCTTACATTCTGTGATTTTTTATTTTTTTATTTTTTTATCATAAAAAAACATTATTGGAGTTTCCTAACACTATTGGAAATTCACAGTCTAGGAGTATGAACCATAATGAGCAAAAATGGGAAAGTAACTGATCTCTGGGCTGAAGATTGCAGAACATGGAAGAACCCTTGCATGGGCAAGATCAGGGAGTCTTTTAATTGAGTGACTCCCCAAGTTTGTTAAGGTCATAGACCCCCTTCCCATCTGCATAATATACCATATTTCTTTTTGTTTTCCTTTACTTGACCATTAGGTTATGGGCCACTATTAGGCATTTGAGCACTTTCCTAAATACCCAAATATTCAACCCCTACTCAACACCCATACATCGAGCAATATTGTAGGAGTGTAAATGTCAGAATAGAATAATAAATTACATTATATTGTAATATCCTAACAAACCTACCTGTTGGGGTATTGCATACACAATTATATACCAGTTAAACACAATATATAGTTCACTTATGCCCATTTACATCCATTGTTTTCGTTTCCAGTTACTGAAAGATGAATTACATGTTTACATTACAATTGAGAGGAAAGTAAAGCATTTTTTTATATTCTTTCCTATCATAATACTCCCAGTTTTCTTATGTGGGAAGCACAGATGCCAACATACAAGGAAATAACTTGCCAAATTGAAACTTTACAAACCATGTAATTTTCTTTCTGCGTTCTTCCTGACTGTTTACTTTGAAATTTAAGTAAACTGATAATTTACATTGACCATAAAACTCTCATCTGTTTAATGTAAAGGGGAGACTTGTTTACTATATGGTTATCTGTTACATTGAGGATTTTATATGGGCTTTCTGGTAGAATCCAAATACTTTAATTTCTTTACATGGCTAATGCTTCCATAAACTTTCCACATTTTTCCCAGATTGTTAAAAAAAAGGATTATTAGTTATTTTTATTAAATTAAAAACAGAAAATAATTTAACTCCATTTACTTTTTTGGTCTGGGATAAAAATGATGGGCTAAACTTTTTTTTTTCTTTAAAGTTTTATATAATAATAATTTTTATATACAATAATTAATAACTATATTGCGCTCCTAACAGACAGTAACTGAACTTTCTAAATAAACCTCCTATTATATTAACAAATAAGCTATTGAACTAAATACTTAGAACATCAGAAAATCAGATGATCCGGGTCAAAGCAGTTTTGTGACATTTTTTTCCCTCCACATTCAGGCTTTTCATCACTTGGATTATTGGTAAATGGTTCATTTGAATAGAACCCATTTCAGGCTTTCACCATTGTGAATACTTTCTCCATATCTGATTACATAATGATTATGATTCTTTTCTTCATGAGGAAATTGCCTCAGGTTCCATAATCTCTTCAAAATGATTCTTTCAACAAAGCTCATGCTGCATGTTCCTGCTGAACTGACGTGTATCCTAATATATTTTCTAATTATTCGCTGTAGGGTGTGTTCATGTACATTACCAACCGGCACGAATTTGGAAGACTTCTTTCAACTGCAAATTACAATACAAGTCGCTTTAACAATGACCTCTGGCAAATATTTGAAAATCCTGTGGTATGTATGTTAATAAAGTCAATTTACAACTGCAATATTGTATGAAGCTATAATTAAAATTGGCTTTTAAAATTTGCTAAAATTTAAAGTCAAATGTACTTAAAGTTTAGGCTTGTAACAGAAAACTTATTTTGTTATTCATTGAGGGAGAGACCATAAATAGGAATTAAGAAAGAAGTCCTCTGATTTGCTGCAGATGAAAGCAATGCGCAAACGGCTTATATATATATATCTCTTTATAGGCACCTTTCACACAGACAGACATGATCTCGTATAGCAAAACTAGCATTACAGTATATTGAGTAAATAAAAACATATATATATATATATATATATAAACACTTTTTTTTCTCTTTACAAGACTATTGCCTAATTATCTTTTATCTGTGTTTTTAGGACTGGAGGCTTAAGTATATTAATGCTAATTACTCCAAGATCTTTACAGAAAATATTGTTGAGCAGGTAATTGCCTTTTACAGCATGTACTATAAATGAATTGTTTGCTTTTGTGGTAAATCTATTTTGACATATGTTTAGTAAGCAGCTCTGAAATATTCATTTAGCACTGCAAGTGTATCATTCTTTGGCAATGTGTCCTGGATGGATTTACAGTACTGTATTATCCTTATAATAAACATTTACAGATCTTACCAAGAATTTAGGACCATTGCCAACATGGTTTGATGGTATTCATTCTGTTTTGTCATTCACAATGAACAGATGTAGCATAGTTAAACTTGTCATTGTGTCCATTGTTAATGCCTTGATAAGACACTATCTTAGCCGGTTTATCTGACAATTGGCAAATTTATGAAATGTAATATCTATAACTTAAGATTTATATTTTTGCTTCAATGTGAAAACTAATATATACTGTATCAATTTATTAAAATCCTTATAAAAAAAATTTGTATTGATAAATAGTTAAAAGGTCTATTACTAGGGGGCATGTGGCTACTGAAATCACTGCAATTCCTTCAAAAAGCATATTGCATGTTATTTACTGACCGTATATAGGTGTATCCAATATCTCCCCTTAAACTCTGCCAGGTGACAGATGTCCAAAAACGGCAAAAAAATTTCACAAAAGTCCATAAAAAATGACTACATTTGACCATTTAGAATAACAACATTGTAGAACAAAACTTGAGTTACATATTGTTCCATTGAAGTATACTTACTCTGTTTGTCTTATTACAGCCCTGTCCAGATGTGTTTTGGTTTCCAGTTTTTTCTGATCAGGCTTGTGATGAAATAGTACAAGAAATGGAGCACTATGGAGAGTGGTCTGGATCCAAACATAGTGTAATAATTTATATATTATAGTCTGATTTCTGTCAGCTTTATTATTCAAGCTTGTACATATTCTAAATTGTATTTTTTCATATTTTAATTAGGATATCCGTATTGCTGGAGGGTATGAAAATGTTCCTACAGATGATATCCACATGAATCAGATTGGGATGGACAAAGAGTGGCTTCATTTTATTAGAGAATATATTGCCCCAATAACATTGAAAGTCTTTGCTGGCTATTACACAAAAGTAAGGTTTTGGTTAATAATCTATAGCTAATTTCAAAAGGCTTGAATAATGGGGGCTTTTTATTATTTACAAGTAGTTGGCATTCATGTTTTCTAGTTTTATGGTTGCCTATAGTGCTCAATAATGGAATATTTACCAAAACTTATGCTAATGTACGTGGCACCATTATAGGGAACATTCCTTCATTTCTTGTAAAAAAAACTTTCTTTAATTAGTATTGTTGTTATTCTATTAGTTTTTTAATGCTAAACCATGAACACGAGAAGTTGAACAGTGTACTGGAAAAACAGCTATAGTACTACATTATTATTGATATTTGTTCCTGTGCATTTCACAACATTGCTCTAATGAAACGAAGCGCATAGGAAGATAGATCAATGAAATAGTAGGGCTATCCGAACTTTTAGGGGCATCTTTGCTAAAAAAAAAAAAAAAAAAAAGGGGGCGTAGGGTTGGAAAGGGACAAGTTAAGCTTGAACTGATATTTTCAGTTTTGTACAGATGCTAAAAGAAACATGGTACAAGACATCCAGTATTACAGCAACAGGAGTCATTTACTAACAAGGATCCCAGTGACACTCTTCAATTTGTATATATTGGATGGCAGAGGAGCATTACAGGGACACTAGATTAGTTTGTTGTGACTTTAAGATTTGAAAATGTTTTTAATTTTGCGTTTATTGGTATGATGATGATTTTTTAAATTTATTTTAAAGGGATCACCCCATGCTGTTGACGTTGTCATACTAGAATTCTGGGGATCATGTGGATCCCCACCAATCAGTAAATTATAGTATATTCTAAGGGTATGCTATAACCTGCCCATTTAAAGAAGCTTGTCGCTTCTCTTAATAAAAGTAAACCTTATGGCTTATAATAGAGGACTCAATAGTGTTGGTTTATAGAAAGCCAGATACAAATATGCAGAAGTGTACGAAGTTATTACCACCTATTTAGCTGAGGTGCAACAGAATTGCTTTTGTGGACCAAATAGTTGTGCAGTTCCCTTGCTATTCCTCCTACATATTTATGAATTGACAACTTGGCAGCCAAATTACTATTTCTTTCATCAAAGGGGCGTGTCCCTACATAGCCTGGCCCTAACACCACTGATTGGACAGTGTGAATGTATAAGGACACCCCCACCTGGTAACACGCAAGTGTCAATGTATTTACAAATATCGTGCATGGAGAAAAGAGGACCCAACACAATGCTGGGTATAGGAAAAGATGCTACAGAACTGTTGTTCCATGGGGAAAGTGAATATTTACTAAATTAGTTTTGTCAGGACAGGTGGCATGTCATATTCAAAAAGGAAAAAAAAAATTCTCATTTTCAGAGATTAGATGATAAAAATATCATTTATAAAAATATAATAAACAGATGCAGCACTTCATCTGCTAATAGAGGATTTGTGAAGATGCCAAATCCTTGACATTTATAATACAGTATTTGTGTATTTGAAATGTTACAGTGCAGGGTCATCTTCAGTTCTTTAAAACTAAGCAGTAGGGCTTTTTAAGGGATTTGTGTGCATCAAAATTTGCGAATTTGTATAGTTTCTTGATGAAAACAAGTCAAAACATAATAAGAAGATACACTAA
This sequence comes from Leptodactylus fallax, assembly GCA_947044405.1. NCBI lineage: Eukaryota > Metazoa > Chordata > Amphibia > Anura > Leptodactylidae > Leptodactylus > Leptodactylus fallax. Next base: position 967,816 of record CAMRHE010000062.1, on the reverse strand, counting down.
AAAAATAAAATTTTAAAGGGGTATTCCCATGAGCATGATCATTTTTAAATTTGTAGATAGTTAAAAGTTAAACATTTTTGCAAATATAAGTAATTAAACATTTAGCAGAGTGTTAAAGATTTTCTCTAAATATCAAGTTGTTGACTTGATCAGTTGCCAGTAGATACGACCATGAATGCAGGAACTTTCTAAGGTCAGAAAATCAGCCATGATATCCTTATTGTGGCCAGGATATCTTCTGATACATGTATTGTCCCTGCCTGATAACCCAGCTACAATAAGAAAATCATAGCTGGGTTCCTGACAAGTCCCAGACCATAGAAAGTTTCTGCATTTGTGGTCGTATCCATTGGCAACCGATCAAGAAAACAGACTGTCACCACTAAGATGGATAGAGAAAATCTTTAAACACTGCAGAATCTTTAAATACTTATATTTGCAAAAATGTTTAACTTTTAATTATCTACAAATATAGATATGATTATGTTCATGGGAATACACCTTTAACTTTTATTGTGTGCTTACTATAAAAAGTGCACACATAGGTGAATTATAACAATATATACACGGCGTACCATCTATTAACTCAAGTTGATCCCCTATCGGGGGCTAAGCTGGGGCTTAGTAATGTCTATCCAAGTATAATTATTTACAGCAGAAAACCACCCATTTGTTAAACACTCTATGAAAAATGGTGTATAACGAAAGACAGTTGACCAATAGTGTACTATTAACCCAATCCCCATATACAAAGGGTAAGTATTAATCCCTGGAGACTGAATACAGGTGCATATGCGTGGTTATTATATCAGCAGTGTCAGTGCCAGGGCTAAAAGCTATCAACCAGTCTTCCCATTCACACTGACGTGTTGCTGTCATAAAACCAGAGCACCCTACGGGAGGCCACACAGAATGGCTACTGTGCAGTCATATGTGGCATACACTTAGCTACTACTACCCATTCCCTCAAGGGGCAACCAAATTTACTGAGTGGTTAAAGTATCACCAGTAAAATCAAACCTATTTACTGGGCAGGTAACTCTTTCTTCCAGCTGATATGGCTCCACTCATAACATCAACTGATGTCATAAAGAGAGAGAGAGATTGCAAACTACTACTACAGTGGCACACACGTGGTCACCAAAAACCTAACTTGCTTAAAGCTAACGTGTTTCTAATGGAGGACATTCCCCGGTTTCATCAGAGGTTAATGCAAAGAAATTGAGACACAGTGCTAAAGGCTAGGAAAATATTGGTGACAATCCCTCTAGCATAGCGTCTCCCGGAACTGGTCTGTGTCCGTCAAGATGCTAGCATGTTCTGTTGTTGGGGCCCTCAATGAATTTCTGTAGTCTGGGGAGAAACATTGGTAGCAAGTGTTACATGTCCTTTGTGTTTATTTTCTCTTGGTTATGAATACCAAGGCTATAGTTATGCATCATACTTTTTGAATCGTCCTGTGTTACAAAGTTATCTGTGAAATTAATAGACCATACACTCTAATGCATGCATATAATGCATCCTGAACAAGGGGCCTGTTTTATTAACTCCTAGGTTTTTAATTCCTCCTCATTCCTTAATTGTGTATTTGAATTTATTTTTTAACCAGATAAATCCTTTAAGATTTATTTGATCTTCATGCCTTCTTTAGGGACATGCATTGCTCAATTTTGTTGTGAAATATACTCCTGATCGACAGTCTTATTTGAGACCTCACCATGATGCTTCAACATTTACAATCAACATCGCACTCAACAAAAAAGACATAGACTTTCAGGTAATTTATACTAACTAAACATATATCTGTACGGTATCCGTAAAGCCCATCTGCGCATGGATTTCTGTTCGGGGAGTCCGCTTGGGGACACCCTGAATGGAAACCTAATCCGCATAAAAAAAGCAGTTACCTTAGGAAACCGGCGGACCCCATAGACTATAATGGGGTCCGTGTGGTTTCTGCACGAAAAATGTCGAGAGAGAAAAGTGCTGCTTGCAATTTTCATTTTTCATGCAGAGAGGGAAACTGAATGGTCCGAACGCAGATGTAAAACCAGGCGTAACTTCTGAAGATTTTTAGAATTTTTTTTTTTATTTATTTTTTTTAATGACAGAGTGAATAACTTGCAGTGCTAAGCCTATAGATCATTGTAAATGTGTTGCACTCATATGCTAAAATATGCTGCTTTCTGTTTCTTTTTTTCAGGGTGGAGGATGTAGATTTGCCAGGTATAACTGCTCTATTGATTCCCCAAGGAAAGGCTGGAGCTTCATGCACCCAGGTCGCCTCACACACTTGCATGAAGGACTTCCTGTTACCAATGGCACCAGATACATTGCAGTGTCCTTTATTGATCCATAAATGTAACCAACTTTTTGACCTGCTGGCAAACTCTTGGCCTTTTTAATCATCCATTTTTATTTATAGTTTTTTTTTTTTTTTTTTTTTTTTAAAGATCAGAGGATTTACTACTGTTTTAATAAAATGTAAAACAAAATTTTTAAGTGCAAAATGCCAAGTTTCATTGTAGAGTAATCCCATATGGTACAGTTACAGATCCCTATTGTTCTAAATGAAACAAGCGTTTATTACTAGCGGAGCGTGAAGGTGACCAATTTTGAACATATCAAATATTTTTGTAAAAATAGTAAAACAATATCTCCATTTTTGCTAATTATCTAGCAAACTATTTGTCTGAATATTGCAGACTGTATGTTCCAGGCTTGCAAACTGTAAACGGAACACGCTCCACCCATATAACCACTCCTTGATCAACAAATTTCTGATCAAAGTTTACCAGATTCATATTTTAATTCCTTACTATGCACCTGTGGCAATACATTGATATAAAACAGGAGATTAATAAGAAGCATATATACATAACTGTATGTAACTCATTGATCTTGCAAACTGTAAGGCCTCATGCACACAACATTGAAAAACTGTAATTACATCGGTAATGGATGGTTTTAGAACACATTTAATTTCAGTGTCTGTTTTTGACAGTCCATTTTTAAGGAACTGCATAATAATACAACATGTCCTATTTTTCTCCATTTTTACAGATCTGTCAATAGACTGTAGCCCATGAGGGATCCATAAAAAAAGGATGCAAAACCGACGTGTTTGTGTGCATGAGATCTAAATCATAAGCATTCCAATTTTATCTCACACTAATTTATATCACAGACAATAATCTATTGATAGACATATGCCATTAGTTATTTTTCTATTTACCTTATGCAGAAATGTTGCTTAATGTCTTTTTGTACAATTTTTATTTTATCTTAGAGACCTGAGTGGTCAATAAAATTTGTGTCCTCAAAAATGAACAGAAAAATATATTGGCATGGAGATAATTATGCCAAAGCAGATATTATTTGAATGATATAATTCTTCCAAAGAAGCATATTTTTTGAGGTACACTAAATATGATTAAAAGAATAAACCATCTAAAATATGTTAGAAAATTCTTTTTTATGCCCCACCCTAAAATTGATTTTATTTTTTCCCCCCAAAATATAGATATTTTAAAGTTCTCCTATGATAGACCTACAATCTTCAACAAAGATGGTTTACATTAATGGCGTTAGTATAGGTAGTTCAAAAATGAAATGCAAATAAAAAAATTTCACAACTAATTTAGAAAATTGTAAATAAAATGCAAATATCAACTGATTTTAAATATATAACATGGCCTAAATGATACCTGAGAAGTTTTATGTTCAGAAACCTTTTTTTTTTATCTTAAGGGAAACCAGATGGGTAAAAGCTATTGCCAAATGGGAGAGAAATTGCAGTCGAATAAAAATCTGTCGCAGCAAATTATGCATGTGGATTTTATTGTGAATTTCCACAATTTTCATCATACATGATGCAAAGAATAGTCTGCAGCATAGAATAACCTTTTGCAGCTTTAAAATCAATTTCACAGGTCCATTTCTGTGCAGACTTTACATTCACACATAAAAGTGACTGTAGTGCATTCTCTGCAGTGTACTCCATCACAAAACCTGCCAATTTCAGTGCAAGATTTGACTTGGATTTTGCCCATCCCCTTAAAATGGGTGAAATTCACAGTGAAATTTTGCGCAAAGAATTGACTCACTGAAGAATTTTAAAACTGTACTGCAGGTCAGTTTCTGCATGGGAAAAAAATTGCTCCATGTACATGAGATATTGAAAATCTCATGCAGATACTGTATTATACACCAAAGTTGTCACATGAAAATCTGTACATAAAATTGTTGTATAATCTGCATAGCATGCATATAGCCTGAAATGTGAGCTATTTGCAGAGTTTAGTGACTTTTTAGATTTGATAGGCTCAGAAAATTGACCTTCTACACTAGGATCACACCTGCACTGAGGAGTCTGTTCTTCGGGTCCACTTGGGGACCCAAAAAATGGAAATTCAATCTGCTTAAAAAGCGGGTACCCATGGAACCCATAGACTATAATTGGGTCTGCTGGGTTTCCGCCCAAAAAAAAAAAAAAAAAAGCGGAGAGAAAAGTCCTGCTTGCATTTTTCAAGCGGAATGGGTGACGGAATCCCCAAATGGAAATCGATCGCAGATGTGAACCCAGCCTTAGAATGTCTTATTACATTGTATTTGGTTAACTACACAAAATATCTGATACTCTGAGAAATTACTTCTCATTCATTCTAGTATAAAGCTGCTTGGGTGACATTGCAGCAGTGAGGGTCATATGTTTTAATAAAATTTTCTTTTAAGTTTCTTATGATTCAAAAATTGGTTAGTAGTGTCAGCTATTACAGTGTAGGAGATGTAATATAATCCATTGCACTGCGCCCTGACAGAATCAACTGTTAAACCTATGCTTCAAGTGACCAGAGTCAAAAAAACAAAAATGTCAGGTTGTCCACCACTGATGCTCAGTGTGGATTGGTGCTTTGTCCAGATATTAAATGTGACTCTGTGCAAATTAATTTTTTATATATACAGTATATATATTTTTGAACCACACCGTGCCTTTTCTTAACTTTCCTCTGGGAAGAATATCTCTGCTGGGAATGCAGCAAACTTCAGCTGACATATTTTTTTTTTTTTTTTTTACATTATAAGAATCGATTTGTAGAGATGCTTGTATATTTGAAGATGTACTGTGTGTAATTGGAGTTTTATAAAACATTCACTTTACTTGAATTGTATTGTAGAGTCTTCGGGTAAACTTGCATTTTTGTCAAACAAAATGATCTCTTAAAAAGGTTTAAAAAAAAAAAAAAGTTATACAGATGTTATTGATACAATCTATCTTTTTTATTTGCTGTACCTGAAGAGAACAACCTTAAAGTATTAGTGATGTCAGAAGTGTGTGATGAATAAATGTTAATTTAAAACTTAAGCGTGTGTTTGCACTGTTCTTTATTGATATTGCATTTTCCTGATTCCAATTAATGTTGCTCACTTAGACTATGCTTACATCTCTGTCAGGAGCCTCTGGTGCAGATTCCATTAAAATCCCAGATGAGAAACTCCTGTTAAGTCTGTTAAAATGACAGACACCCAAACAGATGGCCCATATTATAGACAGTGGGATATGTGAAGCTCTGTGAGTGTCCATCCATTTTTTTTTCCTGTTCCTATGACAGAAGAGAAAAAGGAAATAAACACCACAGATGTGAACTGATACTAACTTGGAACCTATGTAGGTAATTTAAAGGGATCTTTCATGAATATAAACTCATCCCAGATGTCTATATACTCATCCCAGATGTCATGCTACCCCTTAGGGATCAGCTGTAAATGCCAGGAGAAACTACCAATAGAGAGATGATAATAGTTGGAGGCTCAGGGGAGGTGCAGCGGGATAATAAACATTCCTACACCCTTACCTCAAATTTCTCATCAAAGTTCTCAAATAAATTCTAGCTTAGTTAAGGGTGGACACATCAGTATTTGCCTGAGAAGAAATCTCCTCATGGGGGTTTTATCTTTCTATACCTCTACCTAATAAAGATATAGTAATGGGGTACTATAAACAAGGAGGAGTAAGAAAGTGTTTATATACCCTTCCTAGTTATTTATTATTATTTATTTATTATGCTTACTTATATAGCGCCATCATAATCCGCAGCGCTTCACAGATATTGTCAGTCACTGTCCCATATAGGGCTCACAATCTACATTTACCTTTTTTTGAACCATGTATTATTTATTTTTTTTATTCTTCAGATGGTTTTTGGCCTACTTGTATTCCACACAAAAAATATAATTCTGGAACATATGTTCTTAATGCTCTTTTAATGCGCCATTCCTCTTATTACTAACAGAAATGTCCTTACACAGTCTGAGCCTTTGACAATCAGAATGGAAACACCAAGTTGTCAATATGAAAGGCACAATGTACAGTCCTAAATGTGTCAAGCGTAAATCCTTCATAAAGTTATAGCATAGTGGCAGTGGCATAACGAGGAGTACGGGACCCTCGGCCACATGGAAATGACCATAGCTTGGTTCCCCAACCACTATACATATTGTTAATGGAAAGGGGTCCAGCCCAGGGGAGGTGAGTAAAAATAAATACTTACACTCACCCCTCCTGGGCTCAGCATCCTTTTCGTGGCTCTTCCTGTCGGTAACTGAGGTGTAATGACGTAATGGCGCCCCACGTGACCGCTGAGCCTCTATCACAGGCCCCAGCAGTGATGTCTGGGGCACGTTCTCTCAGCCAGGCAGAAGAGGACCAAGGAAGATGCCGAAGTCAGCAGGACGGAGCGAGGATGCCCAGGAGAGGTGAGGTAAGGTAAGTATAAGTGTTTGTTATTTTTAATCACTTCCCCAGGGTCTCCACTTATTATACTCTGGGGTCTAAGGAGACGTAAGAGTATGATAATAGCACCAGCTCTAGGGGGGGCTCTTGGGAACATATAATACTATATGGGGGCCACTGTGGATCATATAATACTGTGTGGGGCCATTGTGGAACATATTATACTGTGTAGGGGCCACTGTGGAGCATATTTTACTGTCCCAGTATTGTTTACTTGCCGGGTGCTTTGCTGCTCACTCACTGTATTATTGATAACTGTAGTTGTGGGTACTAAAGCTGTATCCCTTTCAAGTATCAGATATCGCTGCAGCACCCGTAACCGTTACTATCAAGAATTTGCTCTAGGGAGGGGGTAGGGGGGTCTCAGACAAAAGTTTGCACCAGGGCCCACAAAACTTTAGTTACGCCACTGCATATATAATATCTATCAATATGTTCTTGATAGTATTAAAAATAACATGTAATATTAGAGAATGTATCATCCCACCAGTGTAAAAAAAAAAAAAAAAAAAATGATGAAGCCTATTCATTCTGTACATCATGAACCCTGACCAAAATGCTACTGTTATGTTCCAGCACAGTCCTGTAAGTCATATATGACACATATGAAGATTTGTGTACATGAAGCTTTCTTGGGAGTCTTACCATAAAGCGGATTATACGGTACATCAATAGAATGCAGCAAATACATTAGGTAATGGCATATATAGTACACCATAAATATTAATAATTTTTCTACCACATGCTAACAATCCAAGGTGAAGCAGACAAAAAAAAAAAAATACAGGTCACCACCAGCCTCTGCGTGAGACCGTTATTCCACTCCAACTGAACAGTGTGAAAGTGTGAAACAAAAATTCAATTTTTTCAACCATGAATGAGCATTCACAGCATTAAAATATCTGATTGTTAACACAAATCGGCAATTGATGCAAATCAAATGCATATGGCCAGCTGTAGTCTACAATTGGTGTGGTTATATGTTGGCTTCCATGAAGGCCAGATTAATTTTGTAAATATTTAACCAGTTAAAATGTCATGTAACGCAGATATTGATGATATGACTTGAGTGCAGTTACCATTGATTTTCTAGAAATCCATGTAAATCTATTTCACACATCCTTACAATTATTTGATGAACACATGCTGCAACTCAATGAAATGCAAGTGTCTGGATATGCTCCATCTTTGAATTATGTCATGTAGTTAGTGTTTATATTAGCCTTGTCCTTGGTGGGGTGGCGTTTGAGCTTTCCACCCTGTGTTGAAGTAACTTCTTCATTTCCATGCCTAGTTTTCCATAATTCTTTTCCACTTTGTAGCTGAATCTGAGACAAGCTACAGCTTACACATTAATGAACTCTCAGTTTCATGAGAGCCGCCTAATAGTGTGCAGCCCTATACAATCCAAGAAACAACGCTGAATCCCAGCCATGATACTTCAGCTACTCAAAAGGTTTTGCAGATGTGAATAACAGCAATTGGGTTGAAGAACTGCAGACGTTTTGGGAAGTATTGAACACTTCCAAGTCGACAGATGTACATTTCTGTTGCCAGTGAAGTTTGTAAAATTTCTCATCTGGATTGTAATTTATTAATTAATTTCTTGCATGTTTTGCTACAATTGTCAAAACAAAACAATGTGATAATACATATGGTAATACAATATTACATATGCTGATACTTAACATGGAAAGGGAACACATTTTTCTTCAACTGATTTCACATTTAAATCCAATGTGACAGATCGTAAGCAAATGCTTAGATGTAGACCAAGGAAACGGATGGCACTGGTTCGGTCGAGGATGAGACTGCCTGTGCAAAATCTTGCAGACCTTGACTGAAACTAATATATAAGGGTCCGTTCAGATGGCAGAAAAAGACGAGGAATTAAGGTGGATTTCAACCTCAGATTTCTCTTTATTTTCTCCCCCTTTGGCTCCCTGTCACTTCTGTCACTCGCTGATAAGTTCCAGATAATGGGGTTGGTCACCTCGTCTCGTGCCGTGGATTGAGCAGGGTGTTTATTTTTTTAGGGTTTTCATGGAAAACAATGGAAGGTGGAATTTGGCGATGATTTTGAGGTGTAATCAACCGAATAATCATTGCCAAATTCTGCCTGATATGATATCACAGAGTGGGTTCAATTTAAACACCCAGATCTCCTCCAACACATACTTTATTATTATTATTATTATTATTATTATTGTTATTATTATTATTATTGTTTATATAGCACCATTAATTCCATGGTGCTTTACATTTGAGGATTTACATACAGTACACAAGATGTACAAAACAGATAATACTAACAGTGACCAACTGGCACGGTGGGATAGAGGGCCCTGCCCGCAAGCGCTTACAATCTTTATGTGACAGGTATTTAGTACTTATAGACTGACTGCGACTCTGAACAGAAAATCATATTTTGATGATTGAGCTTGTGATTGAACGTTATGGGAAATGTAATTTATTTATAATTAAGTTGCGTTGGTTGCTCCACTATATACAGTGGTGTAAAACAGGGCAACTCAGATTTTTGCTACTTGAGCTTCACCATCCAGAAAATATTATGACTCAATTTCTTGTTTGGCCGTAGTCCATGTCAAAGTTTAAAAAACATACCTCAATATATCTTAAAAAGTCTCCTGTGAACCCAGTGGAACATTATAATGAGCACAAAAGTAGTGAGTTATGCTGTTAAAACAGAGTCTGCAAGGGAAGTTCTTTACTGTGTATGTACTGATGTAGCAAAGTTAACCCAAACTTCTGCAACTGGTTAAACCACTGTTGTCTGATATCTTATCACAGAAGACAACAAATCCCAATGTAAAGTAATTGAAAAATGTTTTTCCAATGACTTTTCATTGGTTATTGGTGTCTTCTTGATAAGAGATCACACTGCAGCAGTATATCCAATTGCAGAATTTCGGGGTTAATTCTACCACATCTGTATATTCACTTGTGTAAAACTGCCTCACCAACAACTGTGGTGAGAGCACTCTTACTCTGCCGTTTAGTGTGCAAGCACATATAGAAATAGATTCAGATGTAACAAAGTTTAACATTGCAAATAAATACCATATATAGTGGGGAAAAAAAGTATTGTGTCAGCCACCAATTGTGCAAGTTCTCCCACTTAAAAAGATGAGAGAGACCTGTAATTGACATCATAAGTAGACCTCAACTATGAGAGACAAAATGAGAAATCATATCTAGAAAATAACATTGTCTGATTTTTTAAAAATTTATTTGCAAATTATGGTGGAAAATAAGTATTTGGTCACCTACAAACAAGCAAAATTTCTGGCTCTCACAGACCTGTAACTTCTTCTTTAGGAGACTCCACAGTCCTATACTCATTACCTGTAGTAATGGCACCTGTTTGGAATTGTTATCAGTATAAAAGACACCTGTCCACAACCTCAAACAGTCACACTCCAAACTCCACTATGGTGAAGACCAAAGAGCTGTGGAAGGACACCAGAAACAAAATTGTAGACCTGCACCAGGCTGGGAAGACTGAATCTGAAATAGGCAAGCAGCTTGGTGTGAAGAAATCAACTGTGGGAGCAATAATTAGAAAATGGAAAACATACAAGACCATTGATAATCTCCCTCGATCAGGGGCTCCACGGAAGATCTCACCCCATGGGGTCAAAATGATCACAAGAACGGTGAGCAAAAATCCCAGAACCACACGGGGGACCTAGTGAATGACCTGCAGAAAGCTGGGACTAACGTAACAAAGGCTACCGTCAATAACACACTACACCGCCAGAGACTCAGATCCTGCAGTGCCAGACGTGTCCCCCTGCTTAAGCCAGTATATATCCGAGCCCGTCTGAAGTTTGCTAGAGAGCATTTGGATGTTCCAGAAGAGTATTAGGGGGATGTCATATGGTCAGATGAAACCAAAGTAGAACTATTTGGTAGAAACACAACTCGTCGTGTTTGGAGGAGAGTGAATGCTGAGTTGCATACAAAGAACACCATACCTACTGTGAAGCATGGGGGTGGCAACATCATGCTTTGGGGCTGTTTCTCTGCAAAAAGACCAGAATAACTGATCCGTGTACAGGAAAGAATGAATGGGGCCTTGTATCGTGAGATTTTGAGTGCAAACCTCCTTCCATCAGCAAGGGCATTGAAGATGAAACGTGGCTGGGTCTTTCAGCATGACAATGATCCCAAGCACACTACCAGGGCAATGAAGGAGTGGCTTCGTAAGAAGCATTTCAAGGTGTTGGAGTGGCCTAGCCAGTCTCCAGATCTCAACCCCATAGAAAACCTTTGGAGGGAGTTGAAAGTCCAGTGTTACCCAGCGACAACCCCAAAACATAACTGCTCTAGAGGAGATCTACATGGAGGAATGGGCCAACATACCAGCAACAGTGTGTGCCAATGTTGTGAAGACTTACAGAAAACGTTTGACCTCTGTCATTGCCAACAAAGGATATATAACAAAATATTGAGATGAACTTTTGTTATTGACCAAATACTTATTTTCCACCATAATTTGCAAATAAATTCTTTAAAAAATCAGACAATGTGATTTTCTGGATTTGTTTTCTCATTTTGTCTCTCATAGTTGAGGTCTACCTATGATGTCAATTACAGGCCTCTCTCATCTTTTTAAGTGGGAGAACTTGCACAATTGGTGGCTGACTAAATACTTTTCCCCCACTGTACCAACTATACTGTGGCACAGATTGTTACCACAACTCTTTCAATAGATTTCAAAGGCTTTTATTGTCTTCTGTGACAAGACATCACGGCACAGTGGGTGTTCAGAGTAATTGAAAACTTCCACATCTGTATATACAGTGGCGTAACTAGGAATGGCTGGGCCCCAAGGCGAACATTTGACATGGCCCCCCCCCGAACCGCCGCCTCCGACCCCTCCCCCCGGACCGCCCCCTCCAACCCCCCCCCCCAAAAAAAAAAAGCATTCCTGCGCACACTATTATGTGCCATAGTGGCCCATGCACACAGTATCATGTCCCATAGTGTCCCCTGCACACAGTATCATGTCCCATAGGGGCCCCTGCACACAGTATCATGTCCCATAGTGGCCCCTGCACACAGTATCATGTCCCATAGTGGCCCCCCCGCACAGTATCATGTCCCATAGGGGCCCCTGCACACAGTATCATGTCCCATAGGGGCCCCTGCACACAGTATCATGTCCCATAGGGGCCCCTGCACACAGTATCATGTCCCATAGGGGCCTCTGCACACAGTATCATGTCCCATAGGGGCCCCTGCACACAGTATCATGTCCCATAGGGGCCCCTGCACACAGTATCATGTCCCATAGGGGCCCCTGCACACAGTAGTATTCCCCATAGTGGCCCCTGCACACACTATTATATGTCCCATTGTGGACCACCCATGAACAATTATTATACTCTGGGGTCTTTTCAGACCCCAGAGTATAATAATCGGAGACCTAGGGGAGGATAGAAACATAAAAAAACAACGTTGCTTACCTGTTCCTCGCTCTGGTGCATGCCCGTGCGCTACTCCGGCCTTCTTCTTGTGCAGACCAGGCCGGCGTCACGTTATGCGGGACCGGCGTCGCGACGCAAAATGACGTCGGCTGACATCTGGGACGTCAGCAAACAGGCCCGAGGCGCAGGAGCGGTAAGTGTATATTGTTTTTTATGTTACCTCACTAACTCTGGGCCTCCGATTATTATACTCCGGGGTCTGAAAAGACCCTGAAGTATAATGATAGCAGGTGTTCGGCCCGCGGCCTCACATACCGATCCCCGCTCCTGCTCACAGCCGTCTCCGCAGAATCGGAAGCGCAGGCGGCCGTGAGCGGGACCTCGGGGAACGGTAAGTATATAGGGCCCGTTACCTGCTGGGGTTACTCCAGCAGATAACGGACTATAAAAAAAAAATAAAATAAAAAAAACCGCATCGGGGGCCCGCGGGGCCCCGTAATGTCCCGGGCCCTGTGGCAGCTGCTACCACTGCTACCCCGGTAGTTACGCCCCTGTGTATATACAAACAATGGGGGAAGGGGAGGGGGATGTTTATCAAGATCTACCTGTACTTTTTGGGATACTTTGCCCAATAAGCTTTGCAGTTCTTTCTTTAGAGATTTTTACCACTTATGCTTTATTTATGCCATCAAACTGGCATAGGTCATAGCTGATTAAGTTTCTGGCGTGTGACTAGCCCTGAGATGTGCCAAGTTTATTAAAAGGTGTAACATATATATCAGCAGCACTCTTCCTATAAATAAAGCAAGGGCACCAGCAAGGGATTTGATCCAAAGTCAATTCAATCAAAGAAATAAAAAATTGCAATACTCCATAAATTCATTGAAAAAGTCAAGGCGCACCTGCTGAGTAAATAAGAAAGAATCAGCTTTTTCTGTGAATTTGTGGAGTGCGGCAATTTTCTTATATATTAGAGTGTGTGTCTTTTTTTAGTGTAAGAAAACCAACCACATGTATCTCACAGATAAATACTAGTCACACTGTGCTCACATCAGTGTCACCAGAAAATAAATGTCTCTTTTGTACTTAATTGCTGCTCTCCTACTCCTTTACCAGAACTCAACCTGCAAAATTAAGGGCATAAGAAATCCCAAAAACCAGGATCCTGTGTCCAATAATTTGACCAAACCTCAATAAAGCAACAGGAAATCCAAAAGTAAAAAGACATACAATAAAACTTTATTATACATCAATTACAAATAAAAACACTTAAATACTATATGGAGGATATATGAGGACTATTTGGAAAACGAAAGTACATGTGGATATATAAGATAACATATATAATCAATACCCCTCAAAAACTACCCATATGTGCTATGGTTGGAATTATAATGTATACAAATATATTTCCATTTTTTGCACCGTTGCTGAGAGGTCCCTTTATGACATGGTAGGAATATCATCAGATCCTAGCCCCAGCGCTGTCCCGAGTCTTCCCAGCTGACCTTCTTCCTCATCTAACCTCCAAAGGCAGCTCTACATGTGAAGATTTCTGGTTCCATCTCCGAAACAAGGCACTGGGGGACCTATTCCACAGGAACACACCAATCTCCATTGACTCTTTGCGGACTCTCATGCCTGTTACCCAGGTCACGCACCTCCATTATCTTCATTTTCATTGGTGCACCAAAGCCCTCCTGAACGTATCCCTGCTGGACAGAGACTTCACACAATTTGAAAAAGTGTACCTCTCCAAGGTCCACTCCACCCAGAAACTCTCCTATTGCAAAACCCTCATGGCTACTGTCACGACTTCACCTACACCTGCCTATATTGTTTCTTGGGAAAGAGAACTAGGTCAAACACTTACAGACGCTGAAGTTACCTTTGCACTTTGTCACTCTCATGGATTCTCCTCATGTAACAGACTACAGGAGATGCATTTCAAATTGTTGGCCAGGTGGTACAAAACACCATAGTGGCTTCATGCATACAAGCTCTCGGCTACGAACCTCTGCTGGAGATGTCAAGCGACTAAAGGCTCTTACTTACATATTTGGTGGCAATGCGACTTACTCGCTCCATTCTGGTCTGAGGTCCAAGCTGTTATTAGGAAAGTAACATCTTCAACCCTCGACCTGACCCCAGCGATGATAATCCTCTTCATCCCGCAACCGGGTTTTTCTCCGTCTAAGATGAATCTCGCTACTCACCTTCTAGAAGCAGCTAAGTCGATTGTACCCTTGTACTGGCTCCAGTCCTCCACCCCTCCGACTTCCGCATGGCTGACCAAAGTCGACCAGATTGTCAGGTTCGAGGAGCTTCTCAGCTGGTCCCGCTTCTCCCATGATAAATTCCTCAAACTCTGGTCACCCTGGCTCAAGTTTCATAACACCACCATCAAGTTCCGTAACACCACCATCAACTTGGATCACCTCCTGACTTCTTGTGTCATCTGAGAGTCTGGATCGTCTTCTTCTTCCTCCTCTTTCCCCCTTCTTTGTCCTTCTTCTTCTTTTCTTTACCCATCTACCCCCCTTTTTTCCTCCCCCCCCACACCTTCCACCCCTCATTTATTTAATCTTATTTAATTTTAATTACTTTTTATTTTATTTTATCTTATTTTACTTTATTTTTATTCCTCTTTCTGCTTTACTTTATTCTATTCTCTTTTATTTGAGAATTGCAGTGTTACATGCTCAGTATGTTACTTGAGTTATTGACTGTTGCGTTGCTGACTTTGCAGTTAATTGGCTTCATTTGTATGCATATAAAATTGTAACACTCTAATAAAAAGTAATTTACAAAAAAAAAATATATATATATATATATATATATATATATATATATATATTTCCATTAATAGCAGCAAGTTTTGATAATCCATGGCTAGAATAAATAATCACTAACCATATTCTATACACTGGGGTTATTTGTAACTGATGTATAATGATGATATATTACATGTCTTCTTTCTTTTGGATTTTCTGTTGCTTTATTGATGTTTATCCTTTACCAAGAAGTTGCATGATGAGCGGCACATGATCAGTTACTAAAACCTCCTTTTTGTTCGTCAAAATTTTATTGATGGAGGGAATGTATTTCATAATGTCTCTGCTAGTAAAGAAGCATGGCATCGTAGGTCAATGAAATAATGTTATCACTATTTGACAGTACTGCTTAATCTGGGATATTTGAGAAGCACAATTTGTCTTCTAAAATGAAAAAGGTAATAAAATTTTTCTTCAAAGCTACAGCATTCTTTTAGATATCATGGAATAAATATCTAGGTATATACAGATAGCAAATATGAAGGGAAGCTCTTGTTTGCTTTCTTCTATTCGAAGTCTAAGCCAGACACTGTGGAACAAAAGCTCTCTTGTACTAATCCAACCACACTGTACAGTACCATCCCTTCAAGCAAATGTGCTCAAGTTTATGTTCCATTCATACTCAGAAGTTTTCATATGTACTCTAGTGCTGTGTACTGACAACCATCTAAATATATAGATATGTGTTATTTATATACTCTAGTTAAACACTGGCAGTTCCAGAACTCGGGAAATTTTTACATAACTTGATTTAAAATAGATTAATAAATGCATAATATAAATGTGAGGCAAATGGCAAAGCATTAGAGCAACTCAGTTTATTACATTTAAATTTAGTTTTGTGGTTTACAGAGGTTTATATCTATATAACCAGTAAATAATACCTATTGTAACAGTCTGCAGCATGTTGTCGCCTTGTCTCAGCATACTCTGTCTCCAGCTTGGCTCTAGTTCACACTGTGCAGTTCCTGATTCTCCAGACTACTGTGTGTTCCTTTTGGTTACTGGCCCTTGTTCAGCCTTTAGGCCTAACAAGTTCACCTGTGAGCTATCCCCAGCCATTCCTTGTTTGCCTCTATGGGTTGAGATGTGAATAGTGCAGGGGCCCCACACAGTATAATATGCTCTCCAGAGCCCCCCAACAGTATAATGGGTTCCACAGTGGCCCCACACAGTATAATATGCTCCACAATGACCCCACACAGTATAATTTGTACCACAGTTTACCCCACACAGTATAATATGCTCCACAATGGCCCCCACGCAGTATAATATGCTCCATAATGGCCCACACACAGTATAATGTTACACAGTGGCCCCACACAGTATAATATGCTTTACAATGGCCCCAACTCAGTGTAATGCTCCACAGTGGCCCCACACAGTATGATATTCTCCTAAACATCCTCTACCCTTAGTATAATATGCTCTGGAAGTCTCGAGCCACATCAGACGAACCCCACAAATTTGGTTTTAACTAATTTTTGAGTGGTTCGCCCCCCCTTCCCATTCATTTTGGTGCTATTATTATACTC
Source organism: Leptodactylus fallax (assembly GCA_947044405.1). NCBI lineage: Eukaryota > Metazoa > Chordata > Amphibia > Anura > Leptodactylidae > Leptodactylus > Leptodactylus fallax. The sequence continues at coordinate 951,201 of CAMRHE010000062.1, read as the reverse complement.
TGGGAACTCCTCAGACATCAGAGTATAATAAGGAGAGGCCAAGGGAAGGTGAGTAAAAATTAACAAACAGTTATTCTCACCTTGCCTGATCTCTCCTGGGCATTCTCTTTCCATCCAGCTCTCCAGCATCCTCTTCGGTCCTCTCCTGCTTGCAACTGAGGTCACGTGCCCCAGGGGATACCATTGGGGCCTGTAATTGGGCCTCAGCAGTCACATGGGGTGCACTGACATCATTATACTGGCTCACTCTATGTGACTGCTGAGGCCCAATCACAGGCCCTAACAGTGACCCCTGGGGTAAGCAGGAGAGGACCCATAAGTGACCCCTGGGGTGTGTGATCTCAGGTGCAGGTCAGAAGAGCCTTGTAAAGCATGCATGTTCAGAAACCCAGGAGAGATTAGTATATGTATTTTTAATCACCTCCCTGGGTTTAAACATCTCCCATTAACGAGATGTATAGCGACCGGGGAACCAGTCTTTCCCCGACCTCTATCATGAGGCTGCAGGGCCCCGCCTTCTCCAGATGGCTGCAGGCCCTGTACCACTCCAGGCCTGGTCACGGTTGCATCCCCTGTGACTATGATTGTTACGCCCCTGCATGAATGCTTCTGTTTTGGTCTGTATCTGTCTAGCCTGTTTTAAGTCCTAGTCTGTTCCTGTATAGCTGTAGCCTCTGGACTTTCTGCAATATATATCATGTTTACCTGTAACCTTCTGGTTTTCTGCGACATATATCCTGATCCCTGTTTGTTTTTGTGTTTTAACCAGCTTCTGTTTTAGCTTGTGTCTGTCTGTGCCAGTTTTAGTCTGTGTACAAATTCTGTGGTTTTATGTACTTTATCCCATTTCTATGGGACTCTGCCCCACTGTCCTGTCCTGCCTGGTCAGTTGCTACCAAAGCGGGACCACCTTAGGAGGTAGTGGCCTGGCGAACTCCGCTCAGGGAAGTCCAGATCCTGTATGGGGGTTAAAGGGTGAAGAGCAGAGTGTCTGTTGGGATAACACCCTTACAGGTGACTTCAAGCCAGACCGGTTTGATAGCACATCAGGTCCACAATCCATTGCCTTTGACACCTATACTGTGTGTAAAGTGTACTTAATCTATTAAAAGCCTACAGTACAAATTCTACATACTACAAAAAACTGTACACACAAACACGAATAAAAAGTTAATACTTACTATTAAAGGGTTTTTCCAGGTAAAAAATAATTTTTCAAAAAGGGTTGGTTAGTGCTATTAATAGGTTAATAAGTTCAACTAAATACCTTTAGCGGTTTTTTGAGTGATTTCTGGGTTTCTCTGGGAGCTCCTGGCATCTTTTGCATTTGTTTACATGCGTAGCTTCCTGTTCTGTTTTCCTACAACTACCATGATGCCTTGCGCTTCACTCAGGGCTGACCCCCTCCCTCTCTCCCTCCCCCCTCCCTTTCTCACTCAGACCCCCTCACTGTTTCACTAGCTAGCCTGCCCACTACTAGCCTTTCCTAACTAACTTACCCCCCCATCACCATGCCCCACCCCACCACATTATACTTACCTGTCTTCGGGGCAGGACCTTCTGGGCACGGAACTTCACTTGTTCTGGGTGGCCGGCACCTCCTTGATGTCTGCCAGCCACCCATGCCTGCACAATAGAGCCAGAGTGCCGGTATGTGCAGTACCCCAGAAGTGATGTCCTATGCCCAGAAGATCTGGACAGGAAGACAGGTAAGTATTATAGGGTGGGGGGAGGTTAGTATTGGTGATGTTCCGTTTCCAGAAACAGGTAAACGGAATGTCACCGGAAAATTGGAAAATGTGCCTGGGGTGGCCCCACGATCGAAGTAAATATAGTTTTTTGGTACAGTAAGTAATTTAGAAGGTAGGCGGGGGGTGGGTGGCTAGCTTAGATAAGAAAGATCGGTTTATCCCGGACAGCCCCTTTAATATTTAATGTCTATGGGACAAGCAATCAAATAAAATATTTATAAAACATGGTAACAGTTATAAATCAGGGTAATAAAACAGTTAAACTTTTTTTTTTTAACTGTTTAAAAATATAAAAAACCTAAAAAATCAAATCAGCCTCTTTTCCCTAGATTTGAAATAAAAATAAACAAAAACAAACAAACAAATCATACATCCCCCCATCTGGAAGTGTCCGGTCTACAAAGAGCAGGAAAAAGAATCAAAAGAACAGAACAGCTGTTTTTTTGTTGTTTTACTTCCCATAAAAATTTTAATAAAAGTGATCAAAACATCAGATATTATCCCAAATGATATAAATAAAAAGTACATCTGGCCCCACAAAAAGTCGCCTTATGCAGCCTCATACATGGTTATATAAAAAAAGTTATGGGTGTCAGAATATGACAAATTCATGAAATTTGTTTTTTGCAAAGTTATGGATCTTTTTAAAGGTAATAAAATGTAAAATAAAAAAACGATATAATTTAGGTATTCCTGGAATTGTACTTAACAATAGAATACAGAAGACATGTCATTTTGGCTACACAGTGAACACTATGAAAACAAAACCCGGAAGAAAGTCACAGAAAGTAATTTACCGTATTTTTCGAACTATAAGATGCACTTTTTTCCCAAAAAATTTGGGAGGAAAATGGGGGTGAGTCTTATAGTCCGAATGTAGGCGTCTAAGAATGAAGGGGGTGACGGAGCAGGTTTGCCACTTCCAGAAGCCGGTGGTGGCAGTAGTGGGGCGATGCTGCGGGCTCTGGACAGTGAGGAGAGCGTGTCCCGCGAACCTCTCTCAACATCCGCCGAACTATCACAGAGGATTCCCCCACAGTGTAAAAACTGCCCCAGAGGCTGGTCCCCACAGGCCCTTTAACTTTCACGTTGCAGGCCGGCTTAGCTGTGATTGCCATTTTCACCCTTCCTGTGCATAATGGTTATCTGAGGAAAATCTGGTAAATCAGGCCCTGCCATAAAGCCCTTGCAGATTTATTTGCATATTCATAAAAAGTTGATTATTTCTGCATTGCTTCATTGATTTGTGGCAACAAACTTACAGTGCTGGCCAAAAGTATTGGCACCCCTGCAATTCTGTCAGATAATACTCAATTTCTTCCAGAAAATGATTGCAATCACAAATGCTTTGGTAATAATATCTTCATTTAATTTGTCTTCAATGGAAAACCACAAAAAGAATTGTCAAAAAGCCAAATTGGATATAATTCCACACCAAACATAAAAAAGGGGGTGGACAAAAGTATTGGCACCCTTTGAAAAATCATGTGATGCTTCTCTAATTTGTGTAATTAACAGCACCTGTTACTTACCTGTGGCACATAACAGGTGGTGGCAATAACTAAATCACACTTGCAGCCAGTTGAAATGGATTAAAGTTGACTCAACCTCTGTCCTGTGTCCTTGTGTGTACCACATTGAGCATGGAGAAAAGAAAGAAGACCAAAGAACTGTCTGAGGACTTGAGAAGCAAAATTGTGAGGAAGCATGAGCAATCTCAAGGCTACAAGTCCATCTCCAAAGACCTGAATGTTCCTGTGTCTACCGTGCGCAGTGTCATCAAGAAGTTTAAAGCCCATGGCACTGTGGCTAACCTCCCTAGATGTGGACGGAAAAGAAAAATTGACGAGAGATTTCAACGAAAGATTGTGCGGATGGTGGCTAAAGAACCTCGACTAACATCCAAACAAGTTCTAGCTGCCCTGCAGTCCGAGGGTACAACAGTGTCAACCCGTACTATCCGTCGGCGTCTGAATGAAAAGGGACTCTATGGTAGGATACCCAGGAAGACCCCACTTCTGACCCAGAGACATAAAAAAGCCAGGCTGGAGTTTGCCAAAACTTACCTGAGAATGCCAAAAACTTTTTGGAAGAATGTTCTCTGGTCAGATGAGACAAAAGTAGAGCTTTTTGGGAAAAGGCATCAACATAGAGTTTACAGGAAAAAAAAAGAGGCCTTCAAATAAAAGAACACGGTCCCTACAGTCAAACATGGCGCAGGTTCCCTGATGTTTTGGGGTTGCTTTGCTGCCTCTGGCACGGGACTGCTTGACCGTGTGCATGGCATTATGAAGTCTGAAGACTACCAACAAATTTTGCAGCATAATGTAGGGCCCAGTGTGAGAAAGCTGGGTCTCCCTCAGAGGTCATGGGTCTTCCAGCAGGACAATGACCCAAAACACACTTCAAAAAGCACTAGAAAATGGTTTGAGAGAAAGCACTGGAGACTTCTAAAGTGGCCAGCAATGAGTCCAGACCTGAATCCCATAGAACACCTGTGGAGAGATCTCAAAATGGCAGTTTGGAGAAGGCACCCTTCAAATCTCAGGGACCTGGAGAAATTTGTCAAAGAAGAATGGTCTAAAATTCCAGCAGGGCATTGTAAGAAACTCATTGATGGTTACTGGAAGCGGTTGTTCGCAGTTATTTTGTCTAAAGGTTGTGCTACCAAGTATTAGGCTGAGGGTGCCAATACTTTTGTCCGGTCCATTTTTGGAGTTTTGTGTAAAATGATCAATGATTTGACTTTTTTTTTCATTCTCTTTTGTGTTTTTTCATTGCAAGCAAAATAAATGAAGATCTTATTACCAAAGCATTTGTGATTGCAATCATTTTCTGGAAGAAATTGAGTATTATCTGACAGAATTGCAGGGGTGCCAATACTTTTGGCCAGCACTGTATGTTTGTTCTTATTAAAGCCCCATGCCATACATGGCTCTGTTATAGGCCTGGAAGGCATTTTGAAGGCTTTTAATGGACTTATTTTGAAATCTGAAGGCATACCCATAAAAAGGGCTGACAGTTTTGCATTCATAGTGGTCTAAGTCTCAGATAAATCACCAATCAGACGATTGAATGGGCCGCAGCACTTTTCATTGTTTCCATCAGTTGTCAAAGCTGCAATGTTCAGTGCTTTTTCATAGGGTATTGCAGCATTGTCCGATAATTGTTGGTGTAGATACAAGAGTCATTGGAAAGGCCAACAGTTTTTAAAAGTAAATAAAACCCTTAAAGAGTATCCTTCATTTAATTTTTGCCTCTAAATATTAGAACAGGTGAATAATAAACTGTAATACATCTTATGTGGAAAATGTTTCTTTCCCCACTTAGGCTCATTTCGGCTCCCCTTCCTACTGCTTAACTACTCTAATCACTGCTCTAAGCAGTCTTTAGTCAGAATCTTTATCTCCTAGAAGTAAGCAGGATGAATGACAACAAGCAGAGATCTAGAAACTATGAGGAACTGATACAGAAAGAATATTGGAAAATTGTGCAACTTTTTTATTATACAAACAATAACATTTGTCTCTCAATATTGGTCTGAAAGTGGCCAACCCCTTTAAGGGAACTTGTGGGCCTCCAGTCTCCCAACAGTTAGATCTGTGAATAGGTGATGAGTGGCATCTTTTTCAATGAAATGACAGGAGCAGTAACCACTATACTGTAACTTCATGAAGAAGTATCAGGATGTACCAATTCAGGATTTCCACTGACACCAAGTGGTGAACACATGTATTTTTTCATTGTAATACATTGTATCATGAGTACAATGTGGAGTGTTCTTTGTTTTTACTTTGCTAACAGGTTTGTTGCTTGTGGTGTCTATAGAGAAGCAGGCACTATGATGGTTTATAGTGTCCATTAGGATATGAATTAGTTGTGCTAACCTGTGTGACACAAGATCACCGTCTCCAATGATTGCATCTGTGTGTCAATAAATGATCTTTTCTACATCCTGGATCTGTTTTTATTCACATTTCCCATCTAAGAATATTATGGCATATTATTAGGATTCTTTTTACTTATTTATTTTTATTGTATAGTTCATATTACAGCAAAAATCCTAAGAAAGAAACAATACAGTCATGAAATAAGCATTACAAAACCAGAAAATCATTGCTATGGTACCATTGACATGCGATCATAGTAAATGTAAGTTAGGTTATAATTTTATCGCAAAGGTCAGAGAGGCATTAACATCTGAGACATACAGTGGGGAAAAAAAAGTATTTAGTCAGCCACCAATTGTGCAAGTTCTCCCACTTAAAAAGATGAGAGAGGCCTGTAATTGACATCATAGGTAGACCTCAACTATGAGAGACAAAATGAGAAAACATATCTAGAAAATCACATTGTCTTATTTTTTAAGAATTTATTTGCAATTTATGGTGGAAAATAAGTATTTGGTCACGTACAAATAAGCAAGATTTCTGGCTCTCACAGACCTGTAACTTCTTCTTTAAGAGGCTCCTCTGTCCTCCACTCATTACCTGTAGTAATGGCACCTGTTTGACATTGTTATCAGTATAAAAGATACCTGTCCACAACCTCAAACAGTCACACTCCAAACTCCACTATGGTGAAGACCAAAGAGCTGTGGAAGGACACCAGAAACAAAATTGTAGACCTGCACCAAGCTGGGAAGACTGAATCTGCAATAGGCAAGCAGCTTGGTGTGAAGAAATCAACTGTGGGAGCAATAATTAGAAAATGGAAGACATACAAGACCACTGATAATCTCTTTCGATCAGGGGCTCCACAAAAGAGCTCACCCTGTGGGGTCAAAATGATCACAAGAACAGTTAGCAAAAATTCCAGAACCACACGGGGGGACCCAGTGAATGACCTGCAGAAAGCTGGGACTAACGTAACAAAGGCTACCGTCAGTAACACACTACGCTGCCAGGGACTCAGGACCTGCTGTGCCAGACGTGTCCCCCTGCTTAAGTCAGTACATATTCGGACCCGTCTGAAGTTTGCTAGAGAGCATTTGGATGTTCCAGAAGAGTATTGGGAGAATGTCATATGGTCAGATGAAACCAAAATAGAACTGTTTGGTAGAAACACAACTCGTCGTGTTTGGAGGAGAGTGAATGCTGAGTTGCTTCCAAAGAACACCATACCTACTGTGAAGCATGGGGGTGGCAACATCATGCTTTGGGGCTGTTTCTCTGCAAAGGGACCAGGACGACTGATCCGTGTACATGAAAGAATGAATGGGGCCATTTATTGTGAGATTTTGAGTGCAAAAACAAAAGCAAAAAATGGCCTAAATATAAAGATACATAAAAATAAAACTCAACTTTTATTAGAAATATTAAAACACAGACATCCAAAGAAAACCAAGATGTCACCCAGAAATATCCCAGATGGTCTTATAACTGAACCTATTCTATTTGGGGGGGGAGTGAACCTAAATAAAGTAGCTTTTTCTCACTCCTTTTATAGGTACAAAAACCGCAACAAAATACCATGAAGCTGCGGTAAGTATATTAGAAACACCGCAGGATGATATTCTAAAGCTGCAGTAAGTTTCAATAAAACGCTAGATATATCCAATTGCTATCAGTACTAGAGATGGTATATAGGATATATATAGTGGAGTTTCAAATCGCCAATGTTAAGCCTCCAACATTGAAGTACCGGCGCCTACCATCTGGGCGTCGGGAACCGTGGTTCTTACCGCATTTTTTGCGCTATCTATGCATTTCTTCTCTATGAAGTTAGAAAAACTCCCCTGATGAACCTGGTGCTATGATTATCCACTAGGGGAAACGCGTAGGGAGATGAGGGAGAGAGGAGATAAATATATGTCTTAGTGAATGGGAGGACTTGACTTAGTATCTGGTGTATTATGCTCCTAATGGAGTCAAAGATCATTTCCTCCTCACTTCTGATCAGATAGAGTTTGGGTGTGGTGTTTAGAGCTTCACATTTCCACTATATATATCCTATATACCTTCTCTAGTACTGATAGCAATTGGATATATCTAACGTTTTATTGAAACTTACTGCAGCTTTAGAATATCATCCTGCGGTGTTTCTAATATACTTACCGCAGCTTCATGGTATTTTGTTGCGGTTTTTGTACCTATAAAAGGAGTGAGAAAAAGCTACTTTATTTAGGTTCACTCCCCCCCAAATAGAATAGGTTCAGTTATAAGACCATCTGGGATATTTCTGGGTGACATCTTGGTTTTCTTTGGATGTCCGTGTTTTAATATTTCTAATAAAAGTTGAGTTTTATTTTTATGTATCTCTATATTTAGGCCATTTTTTGCTTTTGTTTTTTCAGTTAAATATTGACCTTTGTTGTTACAAACCTCCTTCCATCAGCAAGGGCATTGAAGATGAAACGTGGCTGGGTCTTTCAGCATGACAATGATCCCAAGCACACCACCAGGGCAACGAAGGAGTGGCTTCGTAAGAAGCATTTCAAGGTCCTGGAGTGGCCTAGCCAGTCTCCAGATCTCAACCCCATAGAAAACCTTTGGAGGGAGATGAAAGTCCATGTTGCCCAGCGACAGCCCCAAAACATCACTGCTGTAGAGGAGATCTACATGGAGAAATGGGCCAACATACCAGCAACAGTGTGCCAACCTTGTAAAGACTTATAGAAAATGTTTGACGTCTGTCATTGCCAACAAAGGATATATAACAAAATATTGAGATGAACTTTTGTTATTGACCAAATACTTATTTTCCACCATAATTTGCAAATAAATTCTTTAAATATCAGACAATGTGATTTTCTAGATTTGTTTTCTCATTTTGTCTCTCATAGTTGAGGTCTACCTATGATGACAATTACAGGCCGGCCTCATCTTTTTAAGTGGGGGAACTTGCACAATTGGTGGCTGGCTAAATACTTTTTTCCCCACTGCAGAATGGGATAGGAGAGAGAGTTTATCCTTTTATGTGTCTGGTCCTGGATTTCCAATGAGAGATCTCCTCAAATTAATAAATGTGATCTATTTTGCGTACCCACTGATCTAGTGAAGGGCTAATGGTGGGGGGGGGGCAACCAATGTTGAACGGCTAAGAGCCTAGCAGCGACTAGGCGATATCTCAGGTGGGGAATATAAGGGAATTTGATATTATTAGGGACAATGGAAAAGAGTAATAGATCTGGCTTGCGGAGTAGGTCAATATTCAGAATATGTTTCTACCTTTCCACCTCGGTTGTATTCAGACCACCAGACTTATAACAAAGTGTCCCTCTCTGTAGAGCATCTACAGCAGATATCTTGCTGTTTTGGGGACATAGGACCCAGTCTTTTCTGGTCTCCTATACCACTAAGTAAGGCTGTTGTAACAATTTTCTTGTCTTCTCACACATATAGATAATTTTGGGGAAAATATGAGTAAATATTTAAGTTCCTGAGGAGTGAATTCGTACCAGGGCTCACAATCTAAATTCCATCATAATGTCTTTAGGGTGTGGAAGGAAACTGAAGTACCCGGAGGAAACCCACACATATACGGGAAGAACATACAAACTCCTTGCAGATGTTGTCCTTGGTCGGATTCGAATCCAGGATTCCAGAGCTGCAAGGCTGCAGTGCTAACCACTGAGACTGTGCTACCAATTTGTTTTATAAATAATGGAAATAGGCCCTTAAGAATAAGTCTTCCTATTGTTAGGATTCTGAGCCTTCCCATTAGTCCTCACTGCACAACCACTGTAAGACGGAATTTGAGTAGAGGCAGGGTATGCACACTGTCACTTAGAAAATACAGTAGCAGAGCTTTTCATCTGGCCTACAGTATATACTAGATATACTAATATCCAAACATATGATATTGCTGTGTGAGATTAAGTTATCACGCCATTTTTGTCCTACAAAAATGATTAATAAAACAAACAATGAGAAGCACTGCACAATGAAAATTTATATTGCAAGTATATGTTTTTCTTTTTATTACAATTAAAATGTTAGAAGAACCCCTCAAACCAATTCTTATAAATATTTGAGAAAGTTAACTTTATTTATTTACCTTTGTGTACTGTACTTCTGATTAGAAAATACCTTACAGCCTTATGAGAAAATTACTATTAGAACCATTTGGACTCATGGAATTAAAATGCATTACAACCGGCTTCAGATAAATTAAAGATATGATGAAGGGTAAGTTTATTAACTTTTTTTACACTAGTTTTCGGGCATCGAAAAATCACAAATTAGGCACACATCATATTTGTGCAAATATTAATGACTTTTTGACGATTTTGGGCTGCTATCAACATTTTTCTAAAAATCGATTGGTAGCAGGGACTGGGCAGGAACAAGGTGAGCCTTCAAGGTCATCATATTTATTATAATTTACACCACAAAATTTAAATTTCTGGCATATAGATGGTCTGAGAAGCACTAATGATTAAGGAGCATATGTGCTGCATCTGATACCAGTAGGGCTAAGAGTAATAAATATTGTAATAAATTCCGCCATGGAGGTGGGGTACAACTGAGGGTTACCATGTAAAGCTTTTCAAGCAAAGTACTCCAGACTTATACTTCAGACCACAGAGTAATCAAAGGCCCAGGGGAAGTTATTAGAAATAACAAGCACTTATACTCACCTTTCCTCACCTCTCCTGTGTATCCTCACTCCTTCCGACTGTCTTTAACATCTTCCTCAGTCCTCTTCTGCCTGGTGACTGAGGTCACATGCCCCAGGCTTCACTGCTGGAGCCTGTGATTGGGCGTCAACGGTCACGTGTGGCATGATGATGTCAGTCACTGGCCAAAAGAGCCCTGGAGAGGATGCTGAGTCCAGGAGACGTGACTACAAGTATTTTTTTTATTTTTAGTCACCTCCCCTGGGTTGGCATCTATTGGAAAGGGGCCTGGCAATATGTATAGCAGTCGGGGAACCAGGCTTTCCCCGACCGTATTATGGTGTTCCAGGGCCCCAGGCCATTTCCAGCTGGCTGCGGTCCCGTGCCCCGTACCGTTACACTACTGCCGAGTGGACCCCCTCAGGAGCTTGGAGCCCCGACACTTGCCCAGGTAAGCTGGGTGCTGACGCCAGCCCTGGTGACGATGACTGCAGTCACCTTGGGTACGTGACATCAGCTGCATACCTGAAGAGGATGCTGAGGGACCGCCAATGCTCAGCAGAGGTAAAGAGTTTATGTTTTTTTTATTTTCCCTCACCTTCTCTGGGCCTTCACTATCACTTATTATACTCTGAAGTCTGAGGAAACCCCAGAGTATAATATTGTTTTGTGGGTAATAAATCCCAAAAGTTTAGTGTTTGGGCAAACCTTATACTTTTGTAAATCTTAGGTTGAATCTGTTTGTAAACTAATCGGTTCACTCATCCCAACTTGTAATTTGTGATGAGCCCATTAGGCTTCAGATTTTGCTTTTTCTGTTCTCCTTCATTTCCGCTACTGCCATGCTATGAAGGGTTTTTTGGGAAAGTGCTATGGGAGGCCACAGGAAGACATGACTCACCATCCAGGTCTATCTACCTGTTCGAGGCAAAGTTAACCTATCTGGAGCTACATAGTTCCATTTCCAATGTGACACCACAACAGCCTAAAGCCAAATGAATGCACCTCTAGCTACAAGACTGAGACCGAGCTGCAGTATCTCACACCAATGGCCAGAAAACTTTACAGGCGAGCTCCTTCATACTTTCCTCACTTGGTTATCAGTCCTGATGGTGAGTTTCCTGATTATTCTCAGGATTCCTTGTGTTCTCACCCTGGTGCATTTTCAATAGTAAATCTGCCCAAATATATTTTTCTATGGAGCAATTCTGTAAAATTTACAAAAAGTCATGATATTGTGGAGCTGTTCATCATATATATATTTATATATATATTGGTGGCCTGTGCTTCTTTTACACCTGTTACCACCATCCTCAGGTAGGGTTGTGCCACTCCCATGGTATAATGTTGGAGGGTATGGAAATGAGGAGGGGGGCACTCATGACAACTTTACACTTTACCCACTTTAACCACCCATGTGTTATAATGGGGATGCTTTTACATATAGATGTAGTAGGCACCAGGTGAACCTTAGTTCTGTGTAATGGTGCACCATCCCATTTATGTGGGGCAGCCACTCTAATACATGTGATATGTAAATAACGTAAGCACAGTCTGATCATTCCTTAGTGGGCCATAATAGTTCATAGACCATCTGCTCCATCTGTACATGAACGACTATGTGGCAGTTCATAGACCACCTGCTCCATCTGTACACGAACGATTATGTGGCAGTTCATAGACCACCTGCTCCATCTGTACATGAACGACTATGTGGCATTCATAGACCGCCTGCTCCATCTGTATATGGACGACTATTTGGCGGTTCATAGACCACCTGCTCCATCTGTACATGGACGACTATGTGGCACTCATAGAAGGCCTGCTCCATCTGTACATGGACAACTATGTGGAGGTTTATAGACCGCCTGCTCCACCTGTACATGGATGACTATTTAGAGATTTGTGTCTCTGTAAATTATGGTAAATGTGTTATGAAATAATTGGAAAGAAAAAAATGACACGGGACACGGGAACGACTGATTTTATATAATTTATTAGCAATAAGCAGAGGAGCCATTTATAATAAGGGCTTGTATTATATCCTACTAAATGATAGGGGTTGTGGTTCTTTTTTCAATGGAGTCTGAGCTCCTCTGATGGTCCATCTGACCATCCATAAATAAGAACCTGAGATAAGATCCCCAATCTGACGATCCAGAGGAAGGCAAAGAAAAACCCCGGAGATCTGAGTTTCAGGGGAAAAAATAATTCCTCCCTGACCCCAAATATGGTGATCGGCAATATATCCCTAAATCATTTCTATCCATCTGCCTATTGCTACCCCATACCAGAAACCTACCCCAAAGACTAGGAAATACTGTCCGAAGGCTTACAATGTAGATTCATGTGTATACAATAATAAAACGTAATATAATTCCCTGTAATGATGGGGGTTATCCTGCTTTCAAGAGCTTACAGAGTAAGAATATTACTCGGAGGATTACAATATGTATAGTTGTACAGTCATGGCCAAAAGTTTTGAGAATGACACAAATATTATATTTTCACATGATCTGCTGCCCTCTGGTTTTTATGTGTGTTTGTCAGATGTTTTTATCACATACAGAAATATAATTGCATTCATATTATGAGTAACAGAAGCTTATATTGACAGTTAGAATGAGTTAATGCAGCAAGTCAATATTTGCAGTGTTGACCCTTCTTCTTCAGGACCTCTGCAATTCTCCCTGGCATGCTTTCAATCAACTTCTGGACCAAATCCAGAATCAATGCTTTAATTTTGTCTGAATTTGTTGGTTTTTGTTTGTCCACCCGTCTCTTGATAATTGACCACAAGTTCTCAATGGGATTAAGATCTGGGGAGTTTCCAGGCCATGGACCCAAAATCTCTATGTTTTGTTCCCTGAGCCATTTAGTTATCACCTTTGCTTTATGGCAAGGTGCTCCATCATGCTGGAAAAGGCATTGTTGAGCGCCAAACTGCTCTTGGACGGTTGGGAGAAGTTGCTCTTGGAGGACATTCTGGTACCATTCTTTATTCATGGCTGTGTTTTTAGGCAAGACTGTGAGAGAGCCGATTCCCTTGGCTGAGAAGCAACCCCACACATGAATGGTTTCAGGATGCTTTACAGTTGGCATGAGACAAGACTGGTGGTAGCACTCACCTCTTCTTCTCCGAATAAGCTGTTTTCCAGATGTTCCAAACAATCGAAAAGGGGATTCATCAGAGAAAATGACTTTACCCCAGTCCTCAGCAGTCCACTCCCTGTACCTTTTGCAGAATATCAGTCTGTCCCTGATGTTTTTTCTGGAGAGAAGTGGCTTCTTTGCTGTCCTCCTTGAGACCAGGCCTTGCTCCAAGAGTCTCCGCCTCACAGTGCGTGCAGATGCACTCACACCTGCCTGCTGCCATTCCTCAGCAAGCTCTGCACTGCTGGTAGCCCGATCCCGCAGCTGAAACACTTTTAAGAGACGGTCCTGCCGCTTGCTGGTCTTTCTTGGGCGCCCTGGAGCCTTTTTGGCACCAATGGAACCTCTCTCCTTGAAGTTCTTGATGATGCGATAGATTGTTGACTGAGGTGCAATCTTTCTAGCTGCAATACTCTTCCCAGTTAGGCCATTTTTGTGCAGTGTAATGATGACTGCACGTGTTTCTTTAGAGATAACCATGGTTAACAGAAGAGAAACAATGATGGCAAGCACCAGCCTCCTTTTAAAGTGTCCAGTGGTGTCATTCTTACTTAATCATGACAGATTGATCTCCAGCCCTGTCCTCATCAACACCCACACCTGTGTTAATGGAGCAATCACAGAAACGATGTTAGGTGGTCTTTTTAAGGCAGGGCTGCAATGATGTTGAAATGTGTTTTGGGGGATAAAGTTCATTTTCTAGGCAAATATTGACTTTGCAAGTAATTGCTGTTAAGCTGATCACTCTTTATAACATTCTGGAGTATATGCAAATTGCCATTAGAAAAACTGAAGCAGTAGACTTTGTAAAAATTAATATTTGTATCATTCTCAAAACTTTTGGCCATGACTGTAGATACATTGTGTATCTCATCCCCTGCAATGATGAGGGTTTATCTTGCTCCTAAAAGCTTACAGAGTATAGTAAAGAATCCTCTCTATAATGATACATAATAAGTGATGACCATGTTTGCCACTTATCTCTAGGGCGGGGGCTACATGGCGACTTCAGCCATGACAGACATCACACAGCCAAAGAACATTGTGTAGTGCAGCTGGCATCTCAGCCAGTGAACGTGAATGCGGTTGTGTTTCGATGACTCGCAAGGACGCGTTCGCCCAACGATCCAGGTCATTTTCAGTTTTGGACCTGACAGTCAGTTGCAACCACTGTCGTTACAAATATTAGCTAATATATTAGCAGATTTTCAGATGTTCACTTGCTCATCATAATGCACATTCACTTCCATTATAATTAATGGAAAAAGCGCTACACTGCAATCTCCAACCATATAACATATGCCGTAGCCAAGGCCATCAAGTATCCCCAATCTCAGAGATAGGAGCCATCCTGGTCATCATTAGCCCTAGACTAAGGAGAGGATTCCTGCCAATAAAGTCAATGAAAAGGTTACAATCTAAAAGAAGGAATCCTCTAAGCAATAGTCTAATATAAGAAGTGTTCTGTGATTTCTTGGCTTGCGATGAGAACTTTTTGTTGAGTTGACTTGTTGTGTTGAGATGATTTTCTTATTGAGAAGATTTTGCATAAAGAACTTCTTCTCATTCAAAAGAAAGGAGAAAAACAAAATCAATAATTTCCTCTGATCTTCTGGATGTTCTAGCCCCACCTCTGAGCTGCCCAGCCCTTGCACTTCCCAGTCACACCTCAGATCTACTATTAGCATTTGCACTTATTAAACTGCTTTCATATTAGGCGGTGAGGGTACTAACACTCCCGGAATTTGTGGGATCTCTCTTTCCAGTTGAAAAACGCTCCTTAGAAAATCAATGATTTTACTTTGAGGTTTACTAAAACAAATGCTATGTGTTATTTTTCTCTGCAGCACCTCTGAAGGAAACCTAGAGAATTTGCAACTACTGATACAACATGACCCTGATAATGTAACCCCCCGTCTCCTATTTTCCTGGGGCTCACATTCCCCATAGATCCTATAGAAAGACTTTGTTTATTGTAGGTAATCTAAGCAAATGTCCATGTCTAGTTATTAAGACACAAAATCTAAAATATTAATATGATATAAAAATTATATAAAATCTATTTAGAAATGAAGATGATAGGAATGATAAATGTTGGGTATAACCAGGGTCGGACCGGCCCACTGGGGTACCGTTGAATCCCCCGATGGTCCCCATGCCTTTAGGAGGCCCTACCGGACCTCCACTGCTTTTAATAATCGGCAGTGGAGGTCCGGTAATGGACCCTATTCACTTATCTCTCTCCCCGCTCCTGCTCTTGGCCTCTTCTCTTCAGTTTCCAGGGGCCGCCGTGTGCCTCTGTACTTTAGACTAGATCGGCATCTCCAGTACACCGATCTAGTTAAAATGCATCCTAGTGCTGTGTTATCTTGTAAACTGCAAGCCACTTCAGGCTTGCGATTTACAAGATACCATGAGAAGAGACAAGATGTCTGCTTCTCAGTACAGGCGGGCGTGATGACGTTAAAGCATCGCGCCTCCTGTGCTGAGACACAGACGTCCTCCTATGCGTGATTACAGCGCATAGATCACAGCTTAAGAAGAAGAGGAGGCGGCTGCTCCGTCCCTGTCCTTCAAAGGACCGCAGGCAGGTGAGTACAACTTTTCTTTTTTTCTTTTTAAGGGGGGGGGGAGTATTTACTGGGCATTATAGCTATAAAGGGGGGAATAATTTATATAAAGGATAATTATGGGGCATTATAGCTATAAAGGGGGGAATAATTTATATAAAGAGTAAATATGGAGCATTATAGCTGTAAAGTAATATATAGTATACAGTCATGGCCAAAAGTTTTGAGAATGATACAAATATTAATTTTTACAAAGTCTACTGCTTCAGTTTTTCTAATGGCAATTTGCATATACTCCAGAATGTTATAAAGAGTGATCAGCTTATTTTTTTATTTTTTTTTTTTTTTTTTTTTTAAATTATTTTTTCCCTCCACCAACCCATCTCACTCCAACCCCCCCCCCCCACAACAACACCCCACCCCCCCCCTCTTCTCTCCCCCCTCACCCCCGACGGGGGCGTGTGGAGGAGGGGGGGGGGGGGGAAAACCCCATCAAATAAAAAAAAAAAAAAACCACCCCCCCCCACAAAAAGGGGGGGGGGGCCCCCCCTCTTTCTCTTCCTCTCTTCTCTTTTTTCTCTTAAAAAAAAACACGCGCCCACCCCCCCCCCCCCCACAAAAAGACAAAACGGGGGGGGGGTGAGAGCCAAAGAAGGTGCCCCCCCCCCCCCACCCTCCCCCACCCCCCAAAACAACCAGGGGGGGGGGGCCCTTCCGGCCCCAAAAGGCCCCCGGGGCCCCAAAAAAACCCCCCGGGCGGCGGCGCCCCCCCTTAACAGTGTTTCCGCGGCGGGGTCGGGCCACCAGCAGTGCAGAGCTTGCTGAGGAATGGCAACAGGCAGGTGTGAGTGCATCTGCACGCACTGTGAGGCGGAGACTCTTGGAGCAAGGCCTGGTCTCAAGGAGGGCAGCAAAGAAGCCACTTCTCTCCAGAAAAAACATCAGGGACAGACTGATATTCTGCAAAAGGTACAGGAGTGGACTGCTGAGGACTGGGGTAAAGTCATTTTCTCTGATGAATCCCCTTTTCGATTGTTTGGAACATCTGGAAAACAGCTTATTCGGAGAAGAAGAGGTGAGCGCTACCACCAGTCTTGTCTCATGCCAACTGTAAAGCATCCTGAAACCATTCATGTGTGGGGTTGCTTCTCAGCCAAGGGAATCGGCTCTCTCACAGTCTTGCCTAAAAACACAGCCATGAATAAAGAATGGTACCAGAATGTCCTCCAAGAGCAACTTCTCCCAACCGTCCAAGAGCAGTTTGGCGCTCAACAATGCCTTTTCCAGCATGATGGAGCACCTTGCCATAAAGCAAAGGTGATAACTAAATGGCTCAGGTAACAAAACATAGAGATTTTGGGTCCATGGCCTGGAAACTCCCCAGATCTTAATCCCATTGAGAACTTGTGGTCAATCATCAAGAGACGGGTGGACAGACAAAAACCAACAAATTCAGACAAAATTAAAGCATTGATTCTGCAAGAATGGACTGCTATCAGTCAGGATTTGGTCCAGAAGTTGATTGAGAGCATGCCAGGGAGAATTGCAGAGGTCCTGAAGAAGAAGGGTCAACACTGCAAATATTGACTTGCTGCATTAACTCATTCTAACTGTCAATATAAGCTTCTGTTACTCATAATATGAATGCAATTATATTTCTGTATGTGATAAAAACATCTGACAAACACACATAAAAACCAGAGGGCAGCAGATCATGTGAAAATATAATATTTGTGTCATTCTCAAAACTTTTGGCCATGACTGTAGTATAGTATATAGTAATATGCAGTAGAGGATATATGACTGCTCACAATACGCACCTCAGTTAAACCTTCCTGTCAATTACTGACAAAATACTAGAAAGCACTATCTTCGCTTTCAAAACAAAGTTCTGCAATAGCGCCCCCTGTGCATTGTGAACACCATATTTATCAACAACACCGCACCCCTTGTTGACACTTGTTTGTTTCAAGTAAAAAAAAAAAGCCTGTACTGGAATATACATAAATATATATTTCAAATTAGTGCCAAAATCACCCCCAGACAGTCCCACAACAGCCCCAACTACATATGTGCAAATTCCGATCAATCACTGTTAAGGAGTCTCTCCCTACTTCCATACTGGAGGTTCACTACCCTTATTATTATTTTTCTCTGGGGTCTCTTCAGACCTCAGAGTATAATAAGTGGAGGCCCATCGGACATGCGGACAAAAGTAAGAAAACACCTTTCCTTACATCTTCTTGGTGTCCAGTGTTCACTGCAGGCTTTCCCAGCCTCTTTTCTAATGTCACATGCCCTGGGGTCACCAGTGAGGCCCAATCACACTGAGTCCACCAACATCATGATTCTTGAACCTTGTCAAAACAGAAACTTCTTGGTGAACTTCACATTTATTTTCGAAAAAAATCTTGCAAGGATCACTATTTGTGACTATGGCCATTTCATGCACCAAGCGTCAAGGGCAGGTGGGGGCATTTTTTCAGTTTTTGCTGAATGAGAGGTAAGACTATCTGGTTGTAAAGGTGAGCATTAATCATGGCGAGAGTCATATGAGAGAGAGAGAGAAAATAGAAAGCACAAAGGCTTAGATCCCATGGACCAATTGGTACAGGTAGTACAGCCAATTGGTACAGGTAGTACAGCCCCATTGATTTTAACGCTACTGACAGGCAGTGCAGCCCCACTGATTTTAATGCCACTGACAGGGAGTACAGCCCCATTGATTTTGATGTCGCTGACAGACAGTACAGTCCCTTTGATCACCATAAAACTAACTGACCAATTCCCTGATGTTTTTGTAAAATGAGTGGTGCTCAACTTTTTGCAAGAGTCATTAAAATGAACATGGAGGACCTGTATAATCCGTAGACAAAGTGATGAAACCAAATAGCGCTCCTTCCCTTCCCTGTGTTGGGCTGTGTGCCCAAATAGCAGTTTATACGCGCATATGACATTGAGTATGTTATTCTGGGTCTAGCAGTGTCATACATCTGGGCGTAAACTGCTGTTTGGACACACAGCAGGTTGTAGATCTGAAAGAGCACTATGTGGCTTTTGGAGCACAGATTTAGATTGTTTGTTTTTTGTAAGCCATGTGACGTTTGCATACACCATAAAATGCCTCCTACAAAATGGGGTCACTTCTTGGGGAATTCCAATTTTCTGACACAATATAGCATTCAGAAACCAGTCCCTCTAAATCTATACTCCAAACGCTAAAAAGCACAGTGCCCGTTCCCTTCTGCTCGGTGTCGTGTGCCCAAACAACAGTTTACACTTACTTATACAACTTTTTTGTACTAGGGATAACCCACTTAAAAGTTTTAGGAGTGCATGTCTCTGTTGACAGAAAGTGGGCAGAACATATTGGGCACTGAAATGGCTTATTTCTTTAAAAATTTTAATTTTACATTAAATTTTGGGAAGAACTCTTGGGCTCAAAATTATAATACCCCTTCAGAAATTCCTTGAGGGGTGTAGTCTCTAAATTGGGGTCATATTTTGGGGATAAATTGTTTATTTTATCTCAGGGCCTCTGCAAATTCCCGCAGTATAAATATCCAAATTAGGCCTTAAATGCTCATGGTGCTCTTGTCCCTGTTTTTGAGCCCTGTCGCATTTCCAGGCAAAAAATTAGTGCCACATGTAGGGTGTTTCTAAAATCAGAAAACAGAGAATAATAACTGGAGAGTTGACCTTTTACAGTGCCACAAGCTGGGCATGATATATCGGGCACTGAAATATAGTAGCTCCCTGGGCAGTGTTTATTTGTACATACATAGGACAGTCTCCTCATGTGCAACAGTTTGTTGATTAATTAGTTAAGAACTTAAACGAGTACTTCCCTATATAAGTACATACAGCTTATGGGGGAAGCATTTCCAATGCAGGGGGGCATTTTCTAATGCAGCTGTCCATCTTCAACTAAGTGCATATTAACCAAAGTGTACTTACACATGGCACTTAGACAGGGCACTAGACAGGAAAACCATGGGAGAACACCAGGTAAACTTAAAACCAAAAGAACAAGCTTTAACACATGGTATGATATAGCTGCACTGTCACTTACTATCTTATCAATTGTCTTCCTGCAGACCTCTCCTCCATCTTTACCACTAGTGCACACTATCCATATCAGTCCTTCTCTTCTGCCTTTCCCCATGTACAGCTCTCACTCACTTTTCACTCACTTTAACCACCCTAATCCCTATACTTCTTTTAGCAGTGAAACCAAACATAAACATCCACATAAATTACTGAACCACCTTCTGTCTCTGTCCATTTTGCTCCTCCTAGCTGCTGGGGATATCTCTCCAAACCCTGGCCCTCCTTCTTTCCCAAATTCTTCCTCTTCCTGCACACATAGGAATTCTACAAACCTAATCAATATTTACCGTGTTCCCTCTCCTTATCTTTCTCCTGTCTCTTTTAACTGTTCTCTCTGGAACGCCCCGCTCAGTGTGTAACAAACTAGAACATATTAATGACTTATTCCTCAGTAAATCTCTCAACATGCTTGCCCTTACTGAAACCTGGATCCAGTAGTCTGATACGGCCTTCCCTGTTGCTCTGTCTCATGGTGGCCTACAATTCTCACACACTTTCAGGCCTGACAACAGGAAGGGTGGAGGGGTAGCATTACTTCTGTCACCGCAGTGCATTTTTCAGGCCATCCCACCGGTACCCTCACTCACATTCCCCTCATTTGAAGTCCATGCTATCAGACTTTTCCGCCCACTCTCCTTACGTATAGCTGTGATCTACCGTCCACCCTACCAATTTCTGGATCACTTCTTTTCTTGGCTTCCCTTCTTTTTATCCAGTGAAATTCCTACTCTCATCATGGGTGACTTTAACATCCCCACTGACACCCCTGTCTCCCCAGCTACCTCACAGTTTCTCTCAATAACCACTTCTTTTGGTTTTTCACAACTTTCCTCTTCCGCCACACATGTAGATGGCAATACCATTGATCTTGTCTTCCGTCGACTCCTCACAGTTTCTAAATTTACTAACTCTTCTCTGCCACTCTCTGATCATAACTTTCTGTCTCTTACCATTAGTGCTTCCTCTCCTTCATAGGACACACCTACCCATTATACATATAGGAATTTATGTGCTATTAACACCCAGCACCTCTCAGATACTCTACAGTCCTCTCTGTCCCCATCTCTTCACTCTCCTGCCCCAATCTGGCCAGCAGTCACTATAATGAAACCCTTAAGAGTGCATTGGATGAGGCGGCTCCCCCCTCCACTCGAAAAGTTAGACACAAGAGGCAGCAACCCTGGCAGACGCCCCAGACACATTTTCTTCAGCAGTGCTTTTGGTGTGCTGACTGTCTGTGGAGAAAATCACGTACACCTGCAGACTTCCTCCACTTTAAATTTATACTTAAAACCTATAATTCTGCACTTCACCTCACCAAACAAGCCTATTTCACCGCTCTCATCTTTTCTCTCTCCTGTAACCTTAAAAGGCTATTTGAAACTTTTCACTCCTTACTCACCCCCAAGGTGCAGATGCCATTCACAGACCTTAGCGCAGATGACCTGGCCACTTATTTCCGTGACAAAATTGATAAGATCCGTCAGGAAATAACTGCCCAATCCCCAGGTGGCACTGACCCCCTCACTAGCCGCACTTCAGACTGTTCATTCTCATCTTTTGAACATGTTACAGAGGAGGACGTATCTCAGCTACATTCTTCTTCTCGCCCTACAACCTGCAGTAGTGACCCTTTCCCCTCACACCTTCTCCAGTCTCTGTCGCCTGCTGTCACGACTTACCTTACTAAAATATTATTATTATTATTGTTTATTTATATAGCACCATTAATTCCATGGTGCTTTACATTTGCGGATTTACATATGGTACACCAGATATACAAAACAGAAAATGCTAACAGAGACTAACTGGTACAGTGGGGTAGAGGGCCCTGCTCGCAAGGGCTTGCAATCTATGAGGGAAGAGGAATAGAGACAGAAGGTGGGGGTAGAGGCTGCTCAGGTGGTGGTGTGGTGACAGTAGCGTTATTGGAGGTTGTAGGCTTTCTTGAATAGGTGAGTCTTCAGGGCATTCTTGAAGCTTGCGATTGTGGGGGACAGTCTTATGTGTCTTGGTAATGAGTTCCAGAGTATGGGGGATGCCCGGGAGAAGACTTGGAGTCGATTGTGTGAAGAGCAGATAAGAGCAGAGCAGAGTAGGAGGTCTTTGGAGGATCGGAGGTTACATGTGGGCAGGTAGCGGGAGATTAGGTTGGAGATATATGGAGGGGACAGGTTGTGGATGGCTTTGTATGTCAGCATTAGTAATTTGAACTCTATTCGCTGGGCAACGGGGAGCCAGTGAAGGGATTGGCAGAGGGGAGCGGCCGATGAAGAACGGGGGGAGAGGTGTATTAGGTGAGCAGCACAGTTTAAAGTGGACTGGAGGGGGGCGAGAGTGTTAGCTGGGAGGCCATGGAGAAGGGTGTTACAGTAGTCTAGGCGGGGAGATTATGAGGGCGTGGACTAGCATCTTTGAAGTTTCAGGGGTGAGGAAAGAGCGGATTCGGTGGATGTTCTTGAGTTGGAGGCGGCAGGAGGTGTTGAGGGTTTGAATATGCGACTTGAAGGATAGGTCAGAGTCTAAGGTTATCCCAAGGCAGCTGGCCTGTGGGACTGGGGTGAGAGTGGTTCCAATAATTTTGATAGATGGGTCAGGTAGGGGGGCCGTGTGAGGAGGGGGTGAAGATTATGAATTCTGTTTTCTCCATGTTGAGTTTGAGAAAGCGGGAGGAGAGAAAGGAGGCTACGGCTGCTAGACATTCTGGGACTCTAGACAACAGGGAGGTAATGTCTGGTATTTAACCTCTCTCTCTCTTCTGGAATTTTCCCCATCCTCTTTCAAACATGCTGTTATAACCCCTCTATTGAAGAAACCCTCCCTTGACCCGTCCTGTGCTGCTAACTATCGACCTGTCTCTAACCTCCCTTTCATCTCCAAAATCTTGGAACGCTTGGTCTATTCTCGTTTAATCCACTATCTATATGCTATCTCTCTTCTTGACCCCTTACAATCTGGCTTCCGCACTCTGCACTCTACTGAAACGGCCCTCACAAAAGTCTCCAATGAATTCCTGATGGCTAAATACAAAGGTGACTTCTCTCTTGTCATTCTTCTAGATCTCTCAGCAGCATTTGACACTGTTGACCATCAACTCCTCCTCACTATGCTCCGCTATGTCAGCCTCATGGACACTGCTCTCTCCTGGTTCTCCTCTTATCTCTCTGACCATACTTTCGGTGTATCATTTGCAGGCTTTGTTTCTTCCCCTCTTCCCCTTGCTGTTGGGGTCCTCAGGGCTCGGTCCTAGGTTTCCTGCTCTTCTCCCTCTACACGGCCCCCATTGGACAAACCATCACTAGATTTGGCTTCCAGTACCATCTTTATGCTGATGACACCCAATTATATACGTCATCCCATGACATCACTCCTGCTCTAATACAGAACACCAGTGACTGTCTCTCTGCTGTCTCAAGTATCATGTCTTCGCTCTATCTGAAACTGAATCTCTCAAAGACTGAACTACTGCTGTTTCCACCATCTAATAGATCTGTCCCTGATATCTCCATTGCAGTCTCCGGCCTTACCAAAACTCCTAGGCAGAATGCCCACTGCCTTGGGGTTATGTTTGACTCAGACCTTTCCTTCACCCCCCATATCCAATAACCTGCACGCTCATGTCATCTCCACCTCAAAAACATCTCCAGAATCCGCCCTTTCCTTACCACAGATACACTAAAGACACTTATTGTTGCCCTGATTCACTCCCCGCCTTGACTACTGTAACTTCCTACTTATCGGTCTTCACCTTACTAAACTTCAATCCTGAAATATTACTGTGTCCATCAGTTATTAGATATATCAAATAGAAATGGCTGTTGCAAACACCCAAATATTTAGAACTAAAAATGATTAAGATTAATAGGGGTGCCCAAACCTTTTCATATGACTGTATATAGTAGTTTTTTAAATCACTATAAAATGTGTGAGTCACATATAGAATGACTATTGCCAGCTCTCGAAAATGTGTCTGCCACCACCAACCTTTTTATGCTTTTCCTCTTTGCATAACGCATGTGTTACATAATAAAATACGCTTAGATGAAACTATGTAGCCTTTATTTTTGGCCTGACTCTACAACCTCATGAGAACTTGGATGTAGATTTTATGTTACCTCAGTACTTGGAAAGTCTTAAAAAATTATTCTTCCTTCAAGCAGGAAGATCACAAAATAAATAGTCTCTCTCTATAAACCCTTATTTAGAAGAGCCATGTCTAGCCCATGACAGGGTAATATTCCTCAATATGATTGCTATGGGTAAGGCACTGTGCTATACATTTGAGAATGCTTCATATACCTCCTGTTGTTCATATTACTTGTTTCCAGTTGCACTGCTTATTAATAATAATAATAATAATAATAATAATAATAATAATAATAATTATTATTATTATTATTATTATTATTATTATTATTATTATTATTATTATTGTAATAAATAAAAAATAAAATAATTTATCATCTAGAAATTTAAATTTATATAGCGCCATCATATTCCTTAGCACTTTACAAATCATAGGGTTCATGTACAGACAAAATGAGATACAACAGATTCACTCAATAAAATATAGAGCCCTGCTCACAAGAGCTTACAATTTATTGGGTAGAAGAGGGTGACACGAGATAGCAGTGCTTATACAGTGTGGAGCAGCCAAATCCAAAGTTCTTGGGTATACAGAATTACACTCAGATAGAGGCATCATGTCCTGTGGGATAATGTGAAAAAAGAATGCCAAGATAATATAAAGTAGACAATGAGCTGTGTTAGCTATATCAGCTTTATGCAACGACACTGGTTGTACACATGACAAAAAAAATGGACTTCACCTATAGCTGTTGCCTTCCCACATACTAACTGTGGCTCATGATACTCAGATAATCCCAGGAGTATCCCTAAGGATGAATTGCACAACAACTGTAAAGTTATAAAACCATATTAAAGTGGTTATGCCATGAAAACTATAAATACCTGATTGGGGTGTCGGACTGCAGAAACCCCCACTGATTCCAAGAATGGGGGGATCCTTTCCCACTACTACATATCCAGCCTAACTGTAGCAAAGCTGAATGTAGGCTGGTGGTTAGATGATGCTCCTATTCACTTCAAAAGTAGTGCCAAAGACAGCTTAAATTCAGCACTTGGCTACCACTAGCGCTCCCATTCACTTCAATATCTTATCTCTTGATAGCTACAATGTTTCAATCTGAAGAGGAAGATAACACAGAATGACGAACTGGAATTAATGTAGGCACATTTTAGGCTCATGTGTCAAATTTAATAACCCTGTGTAATTATTAGACTAGTCATTTTTAGTGTAATCTTAGACTAGACAGTATTAAAATGTACCAAATGTATTATTTAGCTATTGCTGCATGATAAATCCGGTGCAACTTTAGGTTATACAGTAAGTGGAGAATGTACCTAGTCCTTCACGCCAGAAAAAGACACAAAAGGAGAGATTTGTGATGATTGGGTTTATTTGTGCAAAAATTTTGCAATTTTAATTCCATTCTCTGCACTCTTTTGAAAAGTGAGTGCAGTTAGCCTATACAGCATATATTAATCCATATTTAGCAATGCAGTTACAATTTCATTTCAGTAAGGGGATGGTGCATATAGTAGATTAGCACTTTCAGACAGGTTTAACTATACACTAATTTTTGCCTCACAAATTGACGATGGCTAACAAATGCTCTAACACCTCAACCAGCAATGACATCAATCTAGGACAGTATGACATCGCAATGGGTCATTGTTACATCACAATGGGGCAGTGTCACAGTGGATCATTGTGACATAGCAAAGAAACATTTTAAAATAAAAATGGGGCATTGTAATATCACAAAAGGGCATTGTGACATCATCCTCTGAAACTTGATGCTTTAAAAACAAGGTGTTGCTTCTCAGGAAAGACTATATGTATAAGTGCAACACATTTCGTGAGACCCTGTCACTTCCTTAGGCACATTTAAACATGAGGGAGTAAACAAATACAAATACTACCAAAAAAGCAAATGAGATAACTAGCAAATCAGCTATGAAAATTATAAAATATACTCTCGCCGCACAATAAAAAAAACCTTATGATATTAACCCCTATGGAAGTATAAATTAATATAATATAAAATTGTTAAGGCCAAAGAAACAGAAATATTTCAGTTGCTCAATCAGCTCATTAAGATCAAGCAGAGAAAATGTATTCATATAAGAATTCCAACATGATGTGTCTTAAGTTAAATAATTCAGCCACAATGTGTGACATAAAAATAATAGTATTGTGCTAAATGTCTTGGCAGCACAAACACATACTCTTACCATATCATTATAATCTTATAGGGAGGGACACAATGACCTTGGTAGAATCTATGGATGGGGATCATTTCTTCAAGACACTACACTTGAAGCTAAAATATTCTTCAACGGCTGACTCCTCCTAAAAACTACACAAGGTTTATTTAAACACTAGTAGAATACCCACGCTTCGCTCACAGAAAATATGTTAAATTGTTGGCTATGCTAGCTAAAGTAAAATTTTCAGTGTCACACTGAAATTGACATTTTCAGAGTGCTACAGTAAATCTTTTTTTCCACTTGAAATTTTTCTTATTATTTTCGCATTTTACTTATTTGTCGTAACATTGATGTGAACAACTTTTTTTTTTGTTTCAACATTTTTATTGATTTTACATATTCAATACCTATTCTGTAGTATAAACTATTACAACTATTTTTTTAACTATTTTTTATCAAAAATTAAAATGTATGCACCATACACAAACATATAAAACATTTACACCCAATTAACAACATAGTGCAACCCTTCATCCCTCCCTCCAGTGTAATCTATAAGTAGTTCACGGACAAAAGAGTAAAATTGGTTTACAGTTAAACAACTATCTATTGTAGTGCTTTTTGGTAAACAATGTTTCTGGTTTTACCTTCAGGTGCATATATGAAAAGATTTTTGGGGTTACCCACTCTAGAGCAAGCAACGTACAACTGTCCATGTGAAAAACACGGGCTCTCCAAATTAATGCCAGCTACTTTAAGTGATTGACCTTGTGCTTTGTTTATAGTCATAGCAAATGCAAGTTGGATTGGGAACTGCAGACGCTTGAAGGGCATGTTGCTTGGTAGCAAAGGAATACAAGGAATGAAAACCCTTCAAGCCGCACATTCAAACCCTCAACACCTCCTGCCACCTCCAACTCAAGAACATCTACCAAATCCGCTCCTTCCTCACCCGAAACTACAAAGATTCTAGTTCACTCCCTCATAATCTCTTGCTTAGACTACTGTAACACTCTTCTCCATGGCCTCCCAGCAAACACTCTCGCCCCCCTCCAGTCCACCTTAAACTGCTGCTCGCTTAATACACCTCTCCCCCCGTTCTTCATCGGCCGCTCCCCTCTGCCAATCCCTTCACTGGCTACCCATCGCCCAGCGAATAGAGTTCAAACTACTAACGCTGACATACAAAGCCATCCACAACCTGTCCCCTCCATATATCTCCGACCTAGTCTCCCGCTACCTGCCCACACGTAACCTCCGATCCTCCAAAGACCTCCTACTCCGCTCTGCTCTTATCCGCTCTTCACATAATCATCTCCAAGACTTCTCCTGTGCATCCCCCTTACTCTGGAAGTCATTACCAAGACACATAAGACCGTCCCCCACAATCAAAAGCTTCAAGAAGGCCCTGAAGACTCACCTATTCAGGAAGGCCTACAACCTCCAATAACACTACTGTCACCACACCACCATCTGTACAGTCTCTACTACCATCTTCTGTCGCTATCCCTCTTCCCTCATAGATTGTAATCCCTTGCGGGCAGGGCCCTCTATCCCACTGTACCAGTTAGTCTCTGTCAGCATTATCTGTTTTGTATATCTTGTGTACCGTATGTAAATCCTCAAATGTAAAGCACCATGGAATTAATGGTGTTATATAAATAAACAATAAAAAAAAAACATTTTCTACCTTAGAGTTTCCCATAAGAATAGTGGCTTCAATAACATTGGACATGAGACTTTTAATGCACAATCTTGTGCCGTTACACATTTTTGGTGGGTCAAGGTTCCAAAGCAAAATTATTGTGGCTCCTATTTTTAAAGTGAGCTTATGCGGTGGCATTCCAGGAGGCTCCAAAGAATTCAGGAACTCCAATGGATACATTACGGCTTGTTCACTCTCCATGACTGAATCAATGGACATGTATGTGGTTGCTAGACCAGGCAGCCGTTCCTGAATTAGTAGATTTATGGAGCTGACATTATCATTGTTAGGCGCTAGGATTGCATGTTTACAAAGCCACTGATGGTTGTTAAAATTGTTACAAATATCAGGGAAAACTTGGTCAATAAGTTCCATTACCGAAGATGTCATTTCACAAAAATCTTCTGGAAAGAAAATGAGACCAGTAGTGGAATCAGTAGGGAACCTGTCATTTCCAAGGCATAGTAGCTGGTGTGTACATTTGTCCGCAGTTGTATTTCCCATCAAATGAACCCGCATATTAGTAGTAAGAGTTTGCTTCTGAACATGTATCCACAGATAAGAAGATTTTAGACAGGCATTCAGCTCATCCGCTGGTGTTGCTCCCTTAAGAACAGGTAACATCTGGCAGAAGTCACCTGCAAAAATTACAACAATTCCCCCCATTAAACAATTGGTTCCCCGCAGATATTTCAAGGTGCGATCAACTGCCTCGACCGCTTTCTTATGCGGCATGGCACATTCATTCCAAACAATAACTTTGCAATACCTTAGCTTTCCCAGAGCCCTTAGTGATATTACAGGCAGGCATTTCTGACAGTGCTATATTAAAGGGCAATCCTAGTGCTGAATGAGCCATGCACCCTCCATCTAAGAGTGGCCACTGTCCCAGATGATGCAACAGTCAAGGCAATGTCATTGTTTGAGCGAATTTCTGCAAGCAGCAAATTAATTAAAAATGTTTTACCAGTACCTCCTGGTGCATCTAGGAAAAATAGTCCCCCATTTCTGAGGACTTCTACAATATATGCATCCCAGGTTAAAATCACAGTGACATCCCCTATCAGCAGGTATAACAACAGGTATAACAATATTTGAGTTGGCTATAAACTGAGCACTAACATCTATTAAGATTATTTTATATATACACCAACAGAACCTTCTAATTGTCTTTCTTTTTAAGTACACAATTACCTTCTGTGACATGACTAATAGTAATTTTAGCATCAAAAACATGATTGTGTTGTACTGTGACATATCAGTGGGGCTCTGTGACATAAAAAGGATCACTGACATAACAATAAATCATTTTGGTGACACAAAGGGTCATTGTGGCATCATCAAGGAGTATTGTAACAATACAGTGCTGCATTTTAACATCATGAATGTTGAATGTGAGTTCACAATGGGACATTGTGACAGTGGGTCATTTTGTGATATTACAATGAGGCATTGTTACAATGGGTCATTTTGTGATATCACAATGTGTTAGTGTCATATGTTCACAAAGAGACAATGTGGCAAAGAGGACCTTTGGGACATCACAATCTTGCTCTCTGACATCAAAATGGGGCATTATGACATCACAATGGGACATCCTCACATCACACACAGTTACACACTGTGACATCACAATGGGCATTTTGACTTGAAAAACGGTAATTTTGACATCACAATGGAGCTCTGTAACAGCACAATGGGGCATTGTGACATCTCTATGGGACTCTGTGACATCTCAGTGGGACGTTGTAACATCACAGTTGTGCTCTTTGGCATTTCAATGGGGCATTGTGACATCAAATTCTGTGACAGGAAAATGGGTCAGTTTGACATCACAACTGGGTTCTACGACATCACAATGGACCATTTTAATATCATTGTGTATATATACAGTAATACCTCGTACACTCGCGTTTTCGAATTTGCGAATTCACAGATTCGCGATATTTTTTTGGCAACTAACATATATAGATTTTGCTCTTTTTTTTTCAGATCTGTGAAATTTAATTAAAAAAAAACACCTTCGCTATTGGGTAGTAGCGTCCTGTTCGTTACGTACCCGGTAATTAGTTTCATTTTACTGTGAGTGTATAAGAAAAATGAATGAATGTATTAATATACAGTACTGTACAGTATACTTTAGTATACTGTACAGTACTGTAGGGTAAAGTTTATTGATATTTAGGGGTTAAACATTATAAATCGGCATTGTAAGCGCTTCTAAGCGCTTGTACCAAACATTCGCGATTCCTCGCGATCCGCGACCGGTTCTGGACCCTAACCTCGCGAATGTACGAGGTATTACTGTACTGTATATATCATGGTTTTTATATCAGAGTCCAGATACTGGAAAACCCTTGCTAAAAAGTTGCTGTGTCTTATAGTTAGAAGTCAGGGGAAACTCAACAGTGCCATACCCCCACCCCCAGACACCTGCACAGCTCTCTCCCTCTTTGCCCCTGTCACATACTGTCCTAGCATGTGACGTGGGTGTGGCTGTCTGGAGTCAGCTCATTTCACTCACTCAATTTTGCGCTCACCCTTTACTCAGACTGCAAAGTGAGCATAAATTGTACACCAACACAGTCCACGCACCCCAAATACACACCACCATTACCACTGACTTGACAAGCTCATTGGAAACTGCACAACATATACAAACGTCTCTCCAACAGTCAGACACAAACACATTTGAAAATGGGTAATGGGTTCATAGAGGAACACAAAGTAACCTTAGTTTTAACAATTTAATACCCAAAGGGTTCAGTGCTATATATAAAAGGAAAAAAGACTAACAAATGACATGAAAAGCCTTAAAAATAATGGGAGAAAAACAGAATAATACTTAAGAGTCTTTGGTTCCAGGAAGCTTGGAGGGTCTCTTCTGACGGAGTCCAACAGATGTGTGTTGATGGTAAGGTAAAACAGTTTCTTATGGCTTGTGCTTAGCTATACCTCGGTGCCAGAATGCCCCCCTTCCTCTTATTCCTTGAGGTAGGAAATCAAACAACTCATCTTCATCTGGGAAAGATAAATGTTCCTTCTTTGCCTTGTAAAGCTGTGTTTCTGCTGGGTTCTGAGGCCAACTCAGGGTCACAGCAAACCTCCTCTCTAACCCCCCACCCCCCTTCCTCTCTGCCTGCTTGACCAAGACTTTGTGAACCCCTTTGTATACATACATACCACTGAGGTAGATTGATAACAAAAACATAAACACAATATGTATATAACACATGCACAATAATAAATAGGCTTCTTACATCACAGCCCCACAATGTATCAGATCAGTGCAGGGCAGTTGAGAGGAATCTGCTATCTCTATAGTGCAGCTGGCAGACCGCAGTCCAATCCTCGCAGCCACTATTCTAATATATTAGTACTATGTGGGCTGCAGCTGGGAGGTATCTTCTGTATCTGACCAGTCAGTTCTATGTTGGAGCACTCAAGAGCATTATACTATATTGTGGTCATTAAAGGGGTATTCCCACAAACGTAACCATTTTTAAATTTGTAGATAATTAAAAGTTAAACATTTTTGCAAATATAAGTAATTAAAATTTTTAACATAATTAAACATATCTCGTAGTCACAAGTTGTTGTCTTGGTCGGTTGCCAGTAGATACGACCATGAATGCAGGACCTTCCTAAGATCAGAAAATCAGTCATGATGTTCTTATTGTGGCTGGGATATCTTCTTATACATGTAGTGTCCCTGCCTGATAACCCAGCTACAATACGAAAATCATTGCTGGGTTCCTGAAAAGTCCCAGACCATAGAAAGTTTCTGCATTTGTGGTCGTATCTTTAGCAACCGATCAAGACAACAGACTGTCACCATGAAGATAGAGAAAATCTTTAAAACTCTGCAGAATTTTTACCTACTTATATTTGCAAAATTTTTAAACTTTTAATTATCTACAAACATAGATATGATTATGTTAATGGGAAAACCCCTTTAATATCCCCTTAGTGCCCTTCACATATTATAGTGTGCCACTAATGCCCGCTACACAGTATAATGCTCCATTAGTGTCAACCACACAGTATAATGGCCCTTAGTGTCTTCCACACAGTGTAATGCACCATTAGTGCCTGCCATCACAGGATAATGCTCTGTTAATGCCCCCACACAACATAGTGACCCATTATTGTGCCCACACACTGTAATGCTCCATTTTTGCTCCTTACACAGTATAGTGGACCATTAGTGCCCTTCATACAGTATTATGCTCCGTTAGTTTCCCCCCATACGCAATATCATGCCCCATTATACTGTGTGGAGACTCCAATCAGACATTACATCATGTGGAGGACGCTATTGGGGCTTTTTATGTATGTGCGGCTTGTGGGCAGCAGAAGCAGACTCTTAGCTAATAACCCCCATTTTTCTTCCCTAGCAAGCCAGTTAGCGACATTGACCTATATTCAAAGTTTATATGCATTCATTGAACTCTTTGAACAACCACACAGACACAAACAGAAACATACACATGCACATCTGCATAGGTATATATACACACTTCTACAGGTAAATACACACATACTCAGTATATGCATATGCAGTATTGAGTATGAGCGCCACAGGCAGAAACACGCATACTTACATGCCTTGGCATGCTATCAATGGTTCTTTAAGGAATGTTATGAAATCATGGAGATTGGCTGCTGGCAGCTTCCTTTGCGAATGCCAATCAATGACATCCCAGATGTGCTCGATGGGAGACAAGTACACGCCATGGTAACAAGTTTAGACCATGCAGGCTGCTCACTGTAGCACGAGCAACTTGCAACCTATTAAGAAACAACTCCTGGGAGATTATGGAGAAATGGCTGTACCACTAGTACCACGACCAAATCATTGTAATACGGAGCTGTTAGTGTACCTAAAATGAAGACTAGAGGGGTCCAACTACTGTACATTATGCCACCCCACACCATAATCCTGGGAGTAGTAATGGTGTGACGTTCCCTTGTGAAGGTCTTTTCATGGTGTTGCCCAGGTGGTCTCCAGACTAATTCTGGCTTTGAGACAAAAACACAATTGATCACTGAAGAGCATAGTCCTCCATTCCAGCCTCCATTCCTGTTTTGCTGTGCACCAGAATATCCTCTGGTGATATGAATGGAACACGTATAGCTGGACGTCTGGCTCATAGCCCAATGTTGTGCTAACACCTTCTGATGGGTTGTATCGACAATGTTGCCCTAAAATTGGAATATGACGTCCAATTTCACTTGCAGTACAAAATGGATCACTGTGTTCCATCTATGCACTGCACTTCTTGCTATTATTCTAGTTTGGTGTTGTTCTCCCAACCACTGGGGCACTCACTGTTGAACAGTGCTGGCATCCCGGTCTAGGCGCCCTGTGATCTGCTGGAGTTATAAACCAAGGTCTCGCATTTCAAGGATTCTGTTCCTCTCAGTTTGTGAGAAGTGGTGATGACTAGCATTTTGACAAACAGGAGGCATCGCACAATCATCAAACACTTGATACGACTGTGTGATGCCTGTTGAGGTTTAGCTGTAAGCCTGGCTTTTATGATGCTCCCACATGTCACAGATAGGCGCTTGGTACTTGAAAATGTGATCATCTGCAGGTCTTAGTAACATCCTGCTACTTCCTTGATTTGCATAACCTTATGGCTCGTCCTTCTTGGTGTTGCTATTTCAATGTTGAAGATTGTATATATATATAAATACCATACTCCTGCCTTTCATAACTTTAGTAGAAGTTTTCACTTTGTCCACTAGAGGGCAGCATTGAATAAATTATCAGGTCTGATTCCAAATACATTTTTAGTTGTCCTATTAATTTAAAAATTAATGAATTGAAACGAATGAAGTAATTAAGATTATGAGCAACAATTATTTACTGACATCTCAATCAGTCCACTACTTCATTTCTTGTTTTATATTGTTTAATTCACACATTTTACAGTGTTTCAGGATTTATATAAATACATTTTATTGCAAACCTCCTGATATTTAAATGTATGTGTTTCAATTTCTAAGGCTCTGTTCACATCTGTATTGTGTCCTTTGCTAAACCCCTTACATGATGGACACCAATGGCGCCCAATGGACTCCACTGTCTTATAATCGGTTCTGCTAAGGTGTCTGTGCACTGCAGTTTTCTCCATGAAATATGACAGAATCCCTATCTGAGTTTCTTATGCAATAGTTTCTTATGAAATAGTTTCTTACTATTTCAAGCTCTCTGCCTGAAAATAAGTATACTCACCTCTCTATTCTGCTAGAGATGCAGGGGAAAGTCTCAATTCAGGTCCCCAGACTTTGTTGATCTTCTGCACAAATGTGAGTGAATCAACCAATCTTTGTGAATGTAGCGTCACTGCTGAACAGCTGATTGGCTGCATCACTCATGTGCCAGGGGACAGGGGGATCGGGGGCCAGCAATCAAGACGCGTGTTTAACCTGTTAGTGATCAACCAATAGACTTTCTATGTCGGTCACTAATAGGCTTTATTCTGCTGCATATTACTTTCTACGTCTCTTTCTTTGTGTACTTACAGTCAGGCAACTGCTCCTTATACTAAGGATCTGAAAACCTCCAATCCAGGAAGAGGTTAAAGGGAATCTATCATCAGAAAATTACCTATTGTAATTTATTCAATTTTTAAAAAATTATCATGCCAGAAAACTGGCATACAAGGCATGAAAAAGTCTCACACTTTTGCACAAATCAGGTTTTTGCACAAAAACGTGGTATTTTTCCACTTTTGCGTCTCCCTGGCATGGGTAGGGCCACAGACCCCGCTAGATTTATAATAATTACACCAGTTTATTGGAGTAAATGATCCCTGAAATTTATATCAGCAGCAACCTGTTGTACATTTTAATGCAAGCGCACAGCTCGGTGGAGGGTGTGCCTTATTTATGTAGAGGTCTGTGCCTCCCCATAAATGAGGTGTTCCTTCCACCCATGAAGAGAATATGAAGATCTGTGTCGAAAACATAAATCTGCCCCACTGAGTCAGTTTGTGACTGAGGTTTCTCATGTCCATGTGGTTGCTGTATAGTACAGCAGCTCGGGCAAGCTAGTTGCCACCATAACCTTGTACAAAGAAGAAGGAGCATGCTAAACTATCCAATGAATATATTCTTAAAGGTTTACAAGAAATAACACTTGGCCTGGTGAACAGCTAAGGACATCCTGATATATACTTTTGATAGAAGGCTCAGACATATGCCACCATATAGGAATCACCTATAGCAGGGGTAGGCAACCTTCGACACTCCAGCTGTTGTGAAACTACAACTCCCAACATGCTCCATTCACTTCCATGGGAGTTCCAAGAACAGCAGAGCAAGTATGCATGCTGGGAGTTGTAGTTTTACAACAGTTGGAGTGCCGAAGGTTGCCTACCCCTGTTCTATAGGATCTCATAAAAAAGGATTTTTCAAATTAGCATACAGAATGTGCGGATTAATTTTTCTTTTTGTCAGTCAGTGCTAAAGTTTAAAGACCTGCAAGTGTTGAGTCATTTTATATGAAATGCACCACTGGTCTCAACCAGTAGATGTCGCTATTGGGGTTTACATTCACAAAATGATCTTGTACATCACTAGGATTTTTGATGCTGTGGTTTGTCATACCGATTACATTAACTATTATTGTACAGATAAAAGTTGAATAACATAGCTGAGTATATAAGCATAGGGAATATATGAACGCTGTAGAAATAATAAGTAATCCCACACTATATAATGAAAAGTTTTTTCAAGTTTTTGTTTCAATTATCCCCCATTTTTTAAATCTCTGGTTGGTGCCTGTGGATAGGAATATTTGGGCTATTATATTAATTCTGAAAATCATATCTACCACACGTCCCCCCCCCCCAAAAAAACAAAACATGTTTTCCAACAATACAAAGAGAGGATTTGCCTTTTCACTTAACATTCTGTGCAGATGTTTAACGCGCCTTTTCCTTCTAGTAAGAAATATAGTAAAGTTTTATGGAGCGCAAATGCATTAAACCTTACCTTAGCTCAAATTTGGTTACAGACTCCATTATGTTTGCCAGTAAAAACCTAGGCAAACTGCAATGCACAACACAGCCACTGGGTGGCCACACATAAACATACTTTGGACAGACATCTTGTAATAGGGTATAGTGAAATCATGTATTACATACCACTGAAGCAGAAATCTGGGAAGACTTTAAAACACCACGATTGTTTGATATGTTGATTTTGTCTGCACATGAGCCCTACGATTTGTAAAGTGCTGTGAAATATGTTGGAGCCATATAAACATAAATTATGTTTCTATACAGGGATAATGTAAACCTGCAATAACACTCAGCCTAAGGGGTTAAATGTTAACATATTGTAAGCTATATAACCATGTTGAAACAGATGTGATCGCTGCTGTCTACCTGTATTTGGTTGTGTTCCTATCTTTCACTCCATAGGTCACGATTTTATCAATCACTATTTAAGTTCATTCATATGCATTAAGTCATGGATTCCACCCAAGAAGTTCTTAAGAAATTCCACTAGTTCCTTTTCATTAAGGCACGATAAAATCGCCAGTTTGTAAATGTCATTTGTATGCCAGGTTCTCCATGACATTACGTTTTGAAAACTGAGCAGATGCCCTGCAAACAAGAAGCTATTTCATTTTAATACAACAGTGACAATTCTTCCTGTACTGTGACCTTTCAGTGTCATTTCTCATCTGACTCTAGCCACAAGCATGAAGAACTATGTGACATTTGGAATGAAATTTGGTGTTCTTGGACTGATGATGTCACATATTTGATACATAACTAAGGTGATGAGCAGCAATAAGAGACAATTATGTGGTAGATGACCTACAAATAGTCCATACAGAGAGGTATGTGTTTCTACTCTTGTTACTGTCTGAGGTGAAGCATCAAATAGGTCCTGCACCATATCCTCCATAGGCCAGTGGTAAGACTTATCTGTTCCTGTGAATTTTATTGCATTTGCAGTTATCAAGAGCACATAATGTGACATTAAGGCTAAGGCCCCACATAGCAGGCCGCAGCCAAAAATCGCTGCAGGAAAAACCGCAGCGGAAACACATCACGGTTTCTCCCACAGCACTTTTCACAGAAAGTCTGCAGAGTTTCCTCTGCGAACTTTCTGCTTCAATTATACCTATACGGAAAATGCCAGCATTTACGTAGGTATAATTGACATGCTGCGATTTACAAAAACGCAACAGTTTTTGAAATTGCAGCATGTCTGCTGCGGATATTTTTCTGCAATATGTGGATGGGATTAGCCAGAATCCCATCCACTTTGCAGGTACAGTAAAACGCAGCGGTTTTTGCCGCAGGATTTCCGCCGCATCAAAATCTCAGTGTTTACACTGCGTGGAGCCCCGACCTAAAGCTGTTTTTCAGTTGACCAGCTCTGTTTGTCACTAGGGGAACTGCCCAAATGCTTTTCACTTATAAATCCTGGTTTCCCTAGAAAATTCCCTAGAACATATTATTGTACTATTATTGTACATATTACTGTAATGCCTCAACCTTGGAGCTTTTGTATTTGTATTATCTATGCTGCTCTAACACATAGTGGGACTATTAAAGGATTATCTTATCTTATTGTGTGATCAGCTTTGTCACCGGACATTCTGCAGAGAGATGGGAATAATATTCCACAAACACTTCAATCTTCCCCAACACTGCAATCATCAATGAAAGCTGAAAAGTCAATGTGCTCTAAGTGACTCATAGTACAGAAGTGAACATTGTCTTCTGCTTGAATCACATATTATAAGTAGAAACATTGTATTTACACTCTGAAGATATAATCCTGTACAAACCTAAAACTTAACCCCTAGCCAACATCTACTGTCATAGTACAGCTGGTCTCAGCACTTTAAATATGGTGCCTGCTCAGGAGCTATATTACACAGCCATGGTGGTATCCAGTCCCTATGATAGCATTCTGAAGGCTCCCAGACCTGTCATAGTAAGATAACTACTAAGGATTGCCTGTGCAAGGCCTCAATAGTTACATAGGACAATAGTTACAAAGGACTCTGGCGGCAGTTTACAAAAGGATCGAGCAGTTAAAATCCAGCTACTTATCATTATCTCCCCGACATCATACACATTAGACTGTTGGCTGTGCCAAAATTGCTGGGTTTGGCCGACAATCATCTAATGTGTATGGCCAGCTGAACATCTGTTTTGCCAGGGCAGTTTAAGGACCGTGCCATATATATTATATATGGTCATAAGGTTGATGATTTCAGTGAACTTTCATCTAATGTCTATGCTAGGCATACTTTTACATTTAAAAATGATGATGATGATGATGAAGCCCAAGAAGGTATTTGGAGACTGCTGTTTCGCAAAATCTTACATATAGCACTGGTGTAAATCATTCACGATAAAAGGTGACTTCTGCTCTATTGTAAAAATGGAACAGCATTAAAATGTAAGTACTTTAAGGTAATATTTGATCTTTATTCTGCCTTTTGTAAAATATACAAATTTATGTGCATAATTTGTAGCATTTTTTGTTAACCCCTCTGAGTTTTACACAATAACGCTTTAGAGACTATGCATTATTCAAAATTAATATTAAGATCCTGGAGGATGCGCCTAAACCAAAGCTGAATAGATTATTCATATTCCCTGATGACACATCTGAAGAATAAATGTCAGATATAGACAATATGGCAGTATTGATTTGTGGGTATTGTAAGAAGGTGACAGGAAGAGTGCTGGAATCACGGTATATCTGCCCCGGGTTTTTGACATACGTCTGGTCCAGGGCGGGTCTTGAGTAGGACTCAGCCCAGGTGTAAGTCCTGGCCTCATTACTGGGCCATAAAAAGCTACAGAGCCTACACTTCAGGGCAGATGCTGGGAGTGAGAGGAGGTGTCTGGATCTGGCCTGCTATACTGAGTCTGGTGAGACTATATTGTGCTGATTTGTTTGTGTGTCTGGTAGTAAGCCACACGTATAGTTAGTTTTTGTTACTGTTTAGTTTAGAGCTCAGACGAGCAGGGTTTTTATTTGATGTTTTGCCTGAAGTTAAGGCTGTATTTTATTTTGCTCCTTTTGTACCTGGCATGAAGGTTTATTTATTTTGCTGGTTTTTTTTTTAAATAAATCTGTTTTGCCACAGTTTTGTGTTCCTGTCTCTGACTGGTTGGGTCCACACCATTGCTGCTACCGAGCTACCTTCCCCACAGTCCCACAGTGTATATGGTATGTACTTATGTGTTTAAGAAGGTGTTTGTGCCTTAGATAATTTCACTTCTCCTCAGGCCCACCACCTGTACCATTCAGTAGGCAGCTAGCTAACATGGTAATCTTAGATACAGCAACTCAATGCTATGTATATTAGTATACCCCTATAATGCAGTCACCAAATAGTGGTCTGTTACCAGTCCTACACAATGTAATGTGATTATAGTCACTTCTGGTAACTGGAGCCACTTGCTTCCACTTTCCTTCACTATCCAGGTCAAGACTGTCATGAAGACATCTTCTAGCCACTACATACCTTTGCACACAATTTTCCCCATATTCCCATCTGTCAGTGACTTCCAACCATTAATAATGCAGCATCCCAGAGTCTGCTGTTTTAATTTGTTTGTCTTTTGTGCCTCTGGGTTGTGTTGGTATGTCCCGTTCTTTATGTTCTATATTACATGACATTCTGTGCAGCTTTCCCTGTTGTTTCCCCCCTGCAGTGTTCAAACCTTGCCTTGGTTTGGCCCTGGCCTATCACAGGCCATTGGGCGGGGTTGTGGGAGACTCCGTCTCCACGATAACGGTTGGCCTGAGTTCAGTCTTCAGTTCAGTGTGAGGAGCAGAGCAAGACAGGTGCGCATAGTATCCGATGCCCCTAGAAGCTGGACTGAGGCCAATTGTCACCTTCACAGCCACCAGGAGGAGTATCACCAGCCCTGAGACAGCCCTGAGCAGTGTGCTCGGCTATCTATAATTTTGTACATTTTCGGTGCCGTGCCAGGGGGAGCAGGAGGTACTGATGGCCTAAGCAGAAGGTATCCAGAATCCTGTCGGGCCTCCCTGTACCACCACTCTCTCCATTATCTATATCCGGGAGAGGCACGAGAGGAGGAGTAGTGGAGTGCAAGACTGTCAAAGTGAATACTAGGCACCTTCCTA
Organism: Leptodactylus fallax; assembly: GCA_947044405.1. NCBI lineage: Eukaryota > Metazoa > Chordata > Amphibia > Anura > Leptodactylidae > Leptodactylus > Leptodactylus fallax. The sequence continues at coordinate 910,908 of CAMRHE010000062.1, read as the reverse complement.
GAACCAAGACTGGGGAATTGGACACTGTACTACTACCCCCAATTGGAAGCTTCCGTTTACCTGTTTGTTGCAATAAACTGTTCCTTGTTTGACTGTTACCACTGGCTGTCTGAGTCGTGCCTGCTTACCATCAGGGCCCTTCCATCCACCATCACACTGGCTCAGAGAGGGGAGGTCCCCTCTCTAACTGGAAGCGCCCCAGGGAAAACTACTACCACCACCAACCGGTAGTGCTGCAGGACCCCTCTCAACTCCGGCCCAGGAGCGGGGCTGGAGTGCTTGGTGAGTGTGATAGGCCTAGCAGGTGGCACACCAACTGCCACTACAACTCCCATCCTCCGGTCTCCTCCATCTGGGTTGCGGCAATAACCTCATTGATAGCATGTCAAGGCGTGTAAGTGCGTGTATTTCTTTGTGTAGGTCATATACTCAATGCTGAATAAAGTGAGATGTGTTGAATATTTTGTTTCCTTTTTTTATCATTTGCATAAACATGTGTATCAATCCTGTGATTTCCAGAATTCCAAGACTTTTCTTTTTAGGAAATATTACTTATTATTATTATTATTATTATTATTATTATTAGTTTATTTATAAAGCACCATTAATTCCATGGTGCTTTACATTTGCGGATTTACATATGGTACACCAGATATACAAAACAGATAATGCTAACAGAGACCAACTGGCACAGTGGGATAGAGGGCCCTGCCCACAAGGGCTTACAATCTATGAGGGAAGAGGGATAGAGACAGTAGGTGAAGGTAGAGGCTGTTCAGGTGCTGGTGTGACAGTAGCGTTATTGGAGGTTGTAGGCCTTCCTGAATAGGTGAGTCTTCAGGGCCTTCTTGAAGCTTGTGATTGTGGGGGTCAGTCTTATGTGTCTTGGTAATGAGTTCCAGAGTATGGGGGATGCACAGGAGAAGCCTTGGAGACTCTTGTGTGAAGAGAGGATAAGAGCAGAGCGGAGTAGGAGGTCTTTGGAGGATCGGAGATTACGTGCGGGCACATATTAACATACCTCCTACCAATATAACATATTAATATGCCTCCCAACAATAATTATGCCTCCTTTTGTGCCCCTGCCTCCCTACACAGAATCCCTTGTTAACTACATGCTGAGTGCTACTTTTTTTCATTAAAAGGTTAATGTTCTCCTTTCTGACAGTGAAAGGCTTTGTATCATAGATTTTCTTCCCCTGTCTCCCACACAGAGAACAGGGGAGACGATTTACAATGCACAGACTGTAAGTAAAGTAAATCAGAAGAGTTCAAAGAAGAACAATCAGCCTTAGTATGGTGCCCTGTGGCAAGTGCAACCATTGCGACCCTCCTAGCTACGCCATAGTTTCTCAACAACCACATCTATTATTTGGTTATAATCCTGTTTTTCTGTCATTGTTCAAATTTGTTTTGGGAGGAGGAAAACGAATGTGTATTGCACCAAACAGCTTTACAAAAACCGTGTCCATGGAACATTACTAGAAGCCCAATAGGTTTTTTTTTATGTCACATTTCTTTAATGAATCTTGACAGCTATTTTACTTTGAATCCCAATACATATACTTTTCCATGAAAATGACAAGCATCGCTGAGAGGTACAATAAAGAATGTTCCATTGTCCTGCTGTTCTTAAAGAAGTTATAAAAGTACAACTTCTAAAAGAGTTTGGTTGTTTTGTTCATTAACTAATAGCTCCTGTTTTGTTGTTGCTGGGTATTATTATTTTTTGTTCCCTTTGTATTTTTCTGTTTCAGTTTATAATTGTATTGATAACAAGGTGTGGGTGAAATGTATTACCATTGTGTACATGCACCGTATACAAAAAACATACTGCGTTGAATAGAGTTTGTCGCAGAAGCAAAAGTAACCCTTGATAACCCTAGATTTCACTGCACCATCTTCCAAACAATCTCTTCTTATTCAGTATCTGAAGGGTCTGCTTTTTCTCTTGTTAGGAGAGGGAAGTCCTGCACAGGTTATTGCCACCTAACAGCAAAGGACATGGGACCAATCAGTAGTGGATCCCCTCTCTGCAAGAGCACCATAGCAATCCTATGGTCAGCCTCTTTGTCATGTATGACAAAATCAGTAGGACATTGTGATGAAACAACTCCACTTGTATATATCCGTAGTGAATTATATTATGTATGTATGTATTATCAGTTACAGACGTGGACAAAATTGTTGGTACCCCTCATTTAATGAAAGAAAAATAATAATAATAATAATAATAATAATAATAATAATAATAATCCTTTAATAGTCCCACAATGGGGAAATTCAGTGTGTTACAGCAGCAAAGATAAGATAAGATAAGCAGATACAAATACAAATACAACATGTACAGGAATGTTCCAAGGTGAGAGGCATTACATTAATAGCAGACAGACAGATAGGGCGTAGCAGAGGGGGGGGGGATTTAACAGGCAGAGAGATATTTCAGTTCTCTGTGTGTAATGATCTCCGCTTAGGTCGGTGTTGGTTGTACAGCCTAACCGCAGTGGGGAGGAAAGACTTCCGATAGCGCTCCTTCTCACACCTAGGGTGGAGCAGTCGGTCACTGACAGTACTGCTCAGCGCGATCACAGTCTCATGCATGGGATGGGACTTCTTCTTCTGCATGGAGCTCACCACGGACAGTATCCTTCTGTCACCCACCACCTGCACTGGGTCCAGTGGGCTCCCCAGGACAGAGCTGGCCCTTCTAATCAGCTTGTCAAGTTTATTTCTGTCCCTGGTTGATATACTGCTCCCCCAGCAGGCCACTCCAAAGAAGATGGCTGATGCCACTACCGAGTTGAAGAAAGTTCTAAGAAGTGCCCCCCGGATTCCAAAGGCTCTCAGTTTCCTAAGCACACAATTGTCACAGAAATAACTTGAATCTGACAAAACTGGAATTTGCCGAACTACATGTTGACAAGCCACAAAGCTTCTGGGAGAATGTCCTATGAACAGATGAGACAAAAATCGAAATTTTTGGCAAGGCACATCAGCTCTATGTTCACAGATGGAAAAATGAAGCATATCATGAAAATAACACTGTCCCTACTGTGAAACATGGAGGAGGCTCTGTTATGTTCTGGGGCTGCTTTGCTGCATTTGGCACAGGGTGTCTTGAATCTGTGCAGGGTACAATGAAATCTCAAGATTATCAAGGGAGTCTAGAGAGAAATGTGCTGCCCAGTGTCAGAAAGCTTGGTCTCAGTCGCAAGTCATGGGTCTTGCAACTGGGTAATGACCCAAAACACACAGCTAAAAACACCCAAGAATGGCTAAGAGGAAAACATTGGATTATTCTGAAGTGGCCTTCTATGAGCCCTGACCTAAATCCTATTGAGCATCTTTGGAAGGAGCTGAAACATGCCGTCTGGAAAAAGGCACCCTTCAAACCCGAGACAACTGGAGCAGTTTGCTCATGAGGAGTGGGCCAAAATACCTGTTGAGAGGAGCAGAAGTCTCATTGACAGTTACAGGAATCGTTTGATTGCAGTGATTGCCTCAAAAGGTTGTGGAACAAAATATTAAGTTAAGGGAACCATCATTTCTGTCCAGGCCTGTTTCATGAGTTTTCTTTTTTAAAAAATTCTGTTGAAGCATGGTTGAAAAGCAATGTCTGACTGTCATTTGTTCATTTTCATAGAATTTTTATATATTACTACTTTTGTCAGATTCAAGTTATTTCTGTAACCATTGTGGGTTTTTCTTTCATTAAACGAGGGGTACCAACAATTTTGTCCATGTGTGTATGTGTGTATACATGTAATGTCTGGGACTGGTCAGGAGTCGGGCATTTCCTTCCTATGATCAGAAGCTCAGATCCACTGCTGTTTCATGACCTGGTCTGGAAGGCTGTTCTTTGAAGTAATATAGGATATGCTAATGATATTGCTTAGCAACTCTCTGTCACTATTGGGAATCAGTCAGGCATATGAGAGGTGGGGTTGTGACAAGAATTGACCTCAGAGGCCTGCAGGTATTCAGCTTACCCAAGAGGAGATGAATAAATTAATTCCCCAGCTTTCCTAGATAAGGATGAAGCAGTTCATCCCCCTACATCAAGGAAGTGGGAGGAGGAGGGCAACCCTGGCAGGGTGTGTGACTGAGTATGAGCCAGGAGGCTCACTTTTACAAAAGCTGTGGTCTCTGTGAGAACTTTGAAACACTTTGGAAGCCAGCAGCATGCTGAGTGTGCCCAGCCCAGCTGAGAACCTCCAATCTCCATAGAAACAAAAGGACTCTAATTCACAAGGGTTTTCTGTCTTTTCTCCCTTTTATTTTACAAACTGTTGCTTGTTTTCTATCCTTTATCTTTTTTAATTTTAGTACTGAACCCTTGGGTGTTAAATCATTCAACTTAGTAGTGGTTCGTATATATGCTCTATGAATCCATTATCTTTTGCGTGCATATGTTAGTGGGTTTTCTACTGAGCCCATTAAAGTCAGTAGTAGTGGCAGCATTTATTTGGGGAGCGTGGATTGTGTTGGGTACGATTTACTCTCAATTTGCAGCCTGAGTGAAGGGTGAGCGCAAAATTGAGTGAGTGGAGTGAATTAACCCCTGACAGCCATCATGTGCTAGGACTGTCTGTACATGACAGGCATTTTATGCAAAGTGGTTATTCCATAGATACTGTGAAGCACTATATAACAAGGCGAATGTAAAAAAATTCACCGAAGTTTATACCATTCCTAGGAAGTAGAAAAATGTAAGAAATAGAACCTGTCACCATGAAAATGCTATCCAATCTATTGTCATCAAGTTATGAAGCAGGATGACCTTAGAAGATTGAGAAATAATTTTGGGTAAAAGGTATAACCTGTAATTTGTTGACTGAAATCCTTGCTCTTTCAATAAAAACAGTCTAGTGGGTTGATGGGTGCTAGACTTGTACCCGTAGGAGGCTGTAGGCTATATCTGGAGTGGGGGATATGGGAATCCATCAATCGGATTATTTAGTTGTATTAAGCGTTGGAGGATAGTGTGAAGTCAACATTGTCTGTGGATTTATGTGAAAATAACACTAGAAAGAAGGCCACTGTGAAGCCATGAAGAGTCAATGCCTTTTATGAGAATTGGAACCATCAAGTGTATTGTGCCTCTATACGACAAAGTAAATTTTATGTTTTATGATATTTTGATCTGCAGCAGTTTCTTTAAAGGCGAATCACTTGAGAAAATCTTAGGCCAACTTCACACAGAGTAAAATTCATACAGTTTAACAGCTATTTATATCCACACTAAAATCTGTAGTCAACCCTGAACTCTGAATTTGTTACAGTATATGAACAGAATTCACTGTTTACATTTGTAGTATTTCTGCAACCAATAAGGCATGCCTACAATCTACTGTGATATATTTACATGAATCAATTGGATTTGTTAAAACCTTACTTACATTACTGTAAGTAATGTACATTGTTGCAGAATTTCAGTGACAATGCTGGAACCAAAATTGTGTATCAAACACGTGATGTGTGACTACACACTTAATTTATAAATACATCTTTTGTGCCGTAGTCTATGGCAGTGTTACATTTGCCTCTAATAAGCTTGCACTCATTAGATGTAATTTCCTTTCTTTCGAACACAGCGGAAATACTGTAATACTATAAATGTGCACAAAACTGAAGTGGAAGCATATTGCCCCAATATGCACTGGATAAAGCTGATGGGACACTTTTGTTTTCTGAGACGGATTCATTGATTATTTTCCGGCATATCACATAGCTCAAATACTACATTTGTCTAACATTAATCTAACTGATCAATATCAAATTACTTTGAATGCAGTAACTCACATATCAGAAATAAGAATTACACTGCATTTAGATTACAGTAAAAGACTTGCCGTTTACATGTGGATCAATAAACAGCGGCAGGTATAGACAAGATCTATCTCTATAAAACACAATAATCCTAGGTAGAAAATACAATTTGTTGTGTTGGTTTTACAAACGCAACTGAACCAAAGCCTTAATTGTAGTATCTTGTGATGATTGTAGCAATTTCCAGAGTTATTGTAATTGGTAATTTTACATCGAGATGATTTAATGGAGACAAATGTACGCTTTCATTTCTATCTGTAATACAATGTCATTTACAAACAAGAAAAAGGTTTCACCGCTGAGTACAATTTTGCTTATTGCAAAAAAAGTGTGACATATTAGAATTGATTTTCATGTTACAGCAAAAACATCTGTTAAAGCAGTCACACCCACAGGGAGCTGTATGGTGCCATAACTATCCTTGCAAGAAAATGCCATTTTTTCTTTAGGAACATTAAACAAAGGAAAGTTATAAGTACCTTATACAATTTTTATTTTGTTTTACTGAATGAGAAAAAGAGAATGAATTGTGGAAATTGAAAAGATTAAAATAAATGTCTTAAATAATATTTATTTATACTTGTTAGAACTCTGTTGTTCTACTATTTGCACTAGCATAGAGAAACGTGGTAGAATCCTGTCTCCATTAGTGTGACCTTAAAGGGGTATTCTTATTACTATGAGATATATCATAGCCACTGGATAGGAGATAACTGATCCACAGGGGTTCAACTCCTGAGACTCCCACATATTATAAGAATGAGCCCTATATGAATTCATCTTCATGCAGAAGAGAAACCGAGCACAGTGCACATGTGTGAGATCTTGGTCTCCACTAATATGTAGAACACTAGACTCCCATTATTCTGATTGGTGGGGGTCCCAGAGATCAGGGGTTTTCTATCATGCTTTCTGTACTAATCCCCTTTGTTCTGGTTGCATTGGTCCAAGGGCAAACATGTGTGACCTTGGGCTCCATTAATATGTGGAACATCGGACTCCCATTATTCCGATTGGTGGGAGTCTCAGAAATCAGGGGTTTGCTATTATACTTTCTGCACTTATCCCCATTGCACTGGTTCCAATAGTCCCTAGTATCCCCCAATCTCTCTTCTTAATCTAACAATGATATGATGATGGGACATGTGACTACTGCAGACAATCTGTGGCTGTAGCTGTGACTTGCTATAATCATGGATTGCTATTGTTATTGCTATGGGGGATTGGCCAATGTTGGAATCTGGGATATAGGGCATGGGGAATTAGTGCAGAGAAGGGCTGCGTTATTGTACAATATTCAAAGCTGCTTTATAAGTATATTTACTAGCTGGATAAATGAATGGGACAGAGCTTGCAGTACTTTTTGCAGATACTAAACAGTATGCCGAATTGTGTACTTCCAGTATACTGCTGCTCCAAACAGCTGTTAGGCAGAGGGGCTGGGAGTCAAATTCTTACTGATCACCTATTTATGACCTATCCAAAATTTTGATGCTCATGCTGAAAATTGTAATATATACAAAATTTATTGGACCAAAGCATTTAAAAAGAAAATGCATTTCCAGACCAAGCAAATTCTTTCATAAAGAAAATGTACAGATGATATACATGTATAAAAAAATAATAATAGTAATAGTTTTTGCATAATTCTGTAAGAAAACATATAAACAAAACTTATTAAAAAGCTTTCCTGGTAACAAAGATAAGCTTTGATATGTGTATATTAGAATATATGAATATATTATTCCACATACGTGAAGCCTGAAAACTGGAACACAGCAAAATAGTAGCATTGCTGGCACTATTTAAAGGGAACTTGTCAGGTCCAAAATGCCTTTTAGGTCATGGCCCTTAATAGGAGGAGTAACATACCTTTGTGGTCATAAACTAATGTTTTTATTGAACTTCAAATCAGCTTGCAAATACATTGGGGGTGAGCCTGACTTGCCAGATTTACCTAAAGACAGTCAGCACCAGAACTGTCTGTAAATCTTACAAATCAGGCATCATCCTCAATGCACTTGACAACTGATTTGCATGCTTATAAAAATATGCTTATCTCTGCAATGCTTTATTGTTTTTGACTACAAAGGTCTTATTAAGGGCCCCTATTCGGCATTATTATTGGTTTGGGAAGTATATTGAACCTGAGAAACTCCTTTTAAATAGTCTGAGAGAAAGATTGAAATGCTCCTACTACTGAAGTTGCAGGCTAGGTGACTAGGGTGCGGTTAGGAAAGATTTTAAAAGTACCTGTAAGGTACCAGCTAAGTCACATCAGAAGTGAAAAGAATTAAAAAATATCTTCTGCTACCAATATGTAGAGCTGCATTTGACCGACTATGTATAGATCTCAATGCAGTAAACTACCCCTTTGACTATAAGAATTTTATCTTGCAACCCTATTATATATGAAGTCTCCTAAGTAAATTTACATGTATAAGACTAGGTTAACATCTGTGTTGGAGTCTCCATAGGAGAATCCACCGCAGATTCTGCCTAAAATCGGCAGAGAGAAAACTCCTGCAAGGAGGACTTTTCTCTCCGCAGGTTTTATACTGGGGTCTGTGGAGTCCGTAGGTGTCCTTGGGTAACCGCTTTTTAAGTGGACAGGCTCTCTGTCTTTTGGGTTCCCATGCAGACCCAAACGACGGAGAACCGAACACTAGTGTGAACCTAGCGTAAGAATACTTTGTTGCCTTAGACCATTTTCATTAACCCCTTCATCATCACTACCAGAGACGCTAATCATAATTGCCTGTACTATCTGTAAAATAGCATGGGGCTTTTTGCTGTCACTACGAATGGCACCTTATACATTTGCAATCTCACTTGTAACTATCTTTTGTTTTTAATAATGTAATATAGAGTAAAAGAGAAGATCCATGATCATGGCAGTTTTAATATTTGTGTTGCTCATTAAACAGTCCTTACTTCATCAATGCTCCAAGAGATTTACTGCAAATTTTTACCCTGCAAATCAATTCTACAATCATATATATAAGAAGAAACATTTCACTGCTTGTTACAGTGTTGCTAGAACCCAGCAGATCAAGCCAACCCCGCAGATAGATAAGTTAGGGGAATAATTAACCAAAAAAGGATACCAGATCACATTATATCATTACAATTAATAACTAAAACAGGGAACCACCCAAAATATAAATAACCTATAAAGTATTCCCAGTATCACAATTATTAAAAAAAACAACATGACAAAACTGCCCAAATTCAAATAGGATTTCATTATTACACCCAATATATAGAAACATTTAAAAGCCCCCATAACAACACAACTCACTATATAGGATAGTGTAACATTGTGCCTGGCAGGTAATAATATATAAATATCACAATGTAATAAATGGCCCAGCAATTACAAGTACAGTAACCAACAAATACAGTCATATGAAAAAGTTTGGGCACCCCTATTAATCATAATCATTTTTAGTTCTAAATATTTGGGTGTTTGCAACAGCCATTTCAATTTGATATATCTAATAACTGATGGACACAGTAATATTTCAGGATTGAAATGAGGTTTATTGTACTAACAGAAAATGTGCAATATGCATTAAACCAAAATTTGACCGATGCAAAAGTATGGGCACCTCAACAGAAAAGTGACATTAATATTTAGTAGATCCTCCTTTTGTAAAAATAACAGCCTCTAGTCGCTTCCTGTAGCTTTTAATCAGTTCCTGGATCCTGGATGAAGGTATTTTTGACCATTCCTCTTTACAAAACAATTCCAGTTCAGTTAAGTTTGATGGTCGCCGAGCATGGACAGCCCGCTTCAAATTATCCCACAGATGTTCAATGATATTCAGGTCTGGGGAGTGGGATGGCCATTCCAGAACATTGTAATTGTTCCTCTGCATGAATGCCTGAGTAGATTTGGAGCTGTGTTTTGGATCATTGTCTTGCTGAAATATCCATCCCCGGCGTAACTTCAAATTCGTCACTGATTCTTGTACATTATTCTCAAGAATCTGCTGATACTGAGTTGAATCCATGCGACCCTCAACTTTAACAAGATTCCCGGTGCTGGCATTGGCCACACAGCCCCAAAGCATGATGGAACCTCCACCAAATTTTACAGTGGGTAGCAAGTGTTTTTCTTGGAATGCTGTGTTTTTTTGACGCCATGCATAACACCTTTTTGTATGACCAAACAACTCAATCTTTGTTTCATCAGTCCACAGGACCTTCTTCCAAAATGAAGCTGGCTTGTCCAAATGTGCTTTTGCATACCTCAGGCGACTCTGTTTGTGGCGTGCTTTCAGAAACGGCTTCTTTCGCATCACTCTCCCATACAGCTTCTCCTTGTGCAAAGTGTGCTGTATTGTTGACCGATGCACAGTGACACCATCTGCAGCAAGATGATGCTGCAGCTCTTTGGAGGTGGTCTGTGGATTGTCCTTGACTGTTCTCACCATTCTTCTCTGCCTTTCTGATATTTTTTTTGGCCTGCCACTTCTGGGCTTAACAAGAACTGTCCTTGTGGTCTTCCATTTCCTTACTATGTTCCTCACAGTGGAAACTGACAGGTTAAATCTCTGAGACAACTTTTTGTATCCTTCCCCTGAACAACTATGTTGAACAATCTTTGTTTTCAGATCATTTGAGAGTTGTTTTGAGGAGCCCATGATGCCACTCTTCAGAGGAGATTCAAATAGGAGAACAACTTGCAATTGGCCACCTTAAATACCTTTTCTCATGATTGGATACACCTGGCTATGAAGTTCAAAGCTCAGTGAGGTTACAAAACCAATTTTGTGCTTCAGTAAGTCAGTAAAAAGTAGTTAGGAGTATTCAAATCAATAAAATGATAAGGGTACCCAAATTTTTGCACCGGTCAAATTTTGGTTTAATGCATATTACACATTTTCTGTTAGTACAATAAACCTCATTTCAATCCTGAAATATTACTGTGTCCATCAGTTATTAGATATATCAAATTGAAATGGCTGTTGCAAACACCCAAATATTTAGAACTAAAAATGATTAAGATTAATAGGGGTGCCCAAACTTTTTCATATGACTGTAACTATACCAAATACCAGCCATTAAACCCCATGTTCACCTATAAGTAACCATACTCAATACCTACTTAGCTTTCATACTGTCCTACACCCTAACGCACATTTTGCATGAAGCTTGTGACCCTCATTGATCAGGAGATAAGCACCCTTTGACATTTCTCCTGCACTGTGGAGCTCCTAGCCGCTCAATGTGCAGACATTTACCATGAGGTTGTGTTGCAGTTCTATGCACAGCGGGCAGTTCAGAGCATCAGTTTGTTGGAAGGGATCTTGAAAACCATTTAGCTAGTGTTGTAGCCCCTTCTTTCTAAGGATTGTGTGAGTTGGGCAGATGGATGTCCTCCGGTCAGTAAGAAAGGGCACTGAAAATGGTGTAAACCCTTCTAACATTGTGTTTAGTCATTCACAACATATTACAAATATTCAGAATAACTCCCTCTTCAGTAGATTTGTCACAAGTATTAACTTTGCAACGAAAAATGCTTGTTTCCAGCAAAGTACAACTACTAAGCATAGAAAACAACCAATAGCATAATTCCCAAACCCCTTCTTCTTTGACTATACATTTGCACTTGAAAAAATAACCCAGTTATAGACCTGTACATGAGAAAATGTATTTAATGTTTGCATCTTAAGGAAAATCCTGCAGGAAATACAAAAGATAAGACTATGCCTTGTGCAGCACAATTCAGTTGACATGTAGAAACACATCCTTTGAAACACAAGGACATAAAGCTAAAGTATTTCACTTTATGTATGTGCAGATCAAGGACCAGCCTGAATAGAATTCAGCTACCTAACCACAGAGACAGAGATCATGACAATAAGAAAAAGACGTACTTTTTACATTGCAGAAACTACTTTAAGAGCTTGAATTTAGAGAAGAGAATCTCTTGTATATGCTATTTCAGAAAAGACAGCACAGAGCAATGATAGACTGCTGAGAATAAATACAAAGAACAGCCATGATACAAAATGAAACAATTGAATAGGGCACTTAAGAAGAACCTCTTGAGATCAATAAAAATACCAAAGGTTGTCCTGTATTAGTGAAGCAGAGATCATGCGAGTATGAGGTAATTAAGCATCCCGGTAGTCTGCAGAAAGGAGCAGAACAATTGATTTCTTCCTATTATAAATGGTACAGTCACAATAATAAATTACCACTGGACAGTGCGTCCAATCAATCTCAAAGACTATCATGTCGTGAAACATCTCTTCAGATATATCTTGTGGTAACTCAGTGTCCTCTTCAGACCAATAGTACGTGCAATGTTTTGACATTGGAAAGATATTAATTAAAGCCTCAACAATGAAATTCTTTAGGCTTTAATGAATCTACAACTATACGAAAAGCTTTACTTTATTTTTTAGATAGTGTTTTTTTTATTATTTTTTTTTATATTGATGGCCTATGGACACCACTGCAATGTCCATAGCAGCCACTGTAAAAAGACAATGGGGGTAATTTACACACAATGGGAGAGGCTATACCCACAGATGGTCTTTATATAATCCTTGATGGCACCAAAATATAATGCCATAATCTGCAATAGCCCATTGTTGTAGCTATACTGTAGTAGTCTAAAGTCTATTGTGTTTTTCCTGCTTTAGCCTACAGTGTAACCTAATACTGCTACCATACATGACTTGTACTGTATGTGACAACCATCCCTTGTTTTTGCACATGTCCTTAGCTGACTTTTAGATGTTCCATGTGATTCTTCTGCTATAGACATATTTTACATTCTGTCACATTACTATAATGGGCAATCCTATCTTGTTTGTCTAGAAATTGTGGCATCTACTACTAAGCTGTGATTCTATTAGCTTAACTGTCTTTATTGAATTTGCAATATTTTTCTTGCAGTCTCAGCAACTTTAATATGTATTTCAGTGGCGCAAGTTGCTTATTTAACACCACAGTTAAGAATTCTTTCACACCAAGGGTACAGTCACACTAACATTGTGTGGCCATTCCTCTTGAAAAATGTGGTGAGAAAAGTCTTGCTCTCCTCCGATTTCGGACGGAAACCAGGTAGAATCCCAGCGGTCCCCATTATAGTCTATGGGGTCTGCGGGTAACCAGGACTCGAAGAATAGAAACACCAACGCTAGTGTGAACCTAGTGTAACAGTACCATAGGCCTGCAAGTTTAAAAAACAAAAATGTTTAAAGGACTTTGTATCCTCAACCTGCTGACTGATAAAACCAGTACATCAGTGATGTATGCCATGTCAGGCCAATCTTCAGTTGTCTCCTACCCATTGATTCTACTGCAAGCAAATAAGCCTGATTCATTGCAAATCAATGCTGTGATCTCTAGCTCTTACCTTAATCAGTGCAAAAAGCAAGAACTAATACTGTACATGTTATTTATGTTATTCAACATTTACAATAAGCATAAGTTCCTCTCCATATTCCACATTAAGCAGGAGAATGCATAGAATACATGGAGTGCATGACATATCTTATGACAAATGTATTAAAAGGCAGACATTTCTTAGTAAATTTGATGCATCCTGGAATAGTCTTCCAAAGCTCATAACTTTTTTATTTTTCCATTCACAGAGCTATATGAGGGCTTTATATTTAAGGGACAAATTGTACTTTATAATGGTACTATTTCATATTCTGATAATGGGAAGCTGGAAAAAATTCAGAATGGGGTGGAATTGGAGAAAAACTGCTTTCTTTAAGGGCTTTGTTTTTATCGTGTTCACTGTGTAGCCAAAATTACATTTCATCTCTATTCTTATCAGTCAGTGAGGTTCCAGGGATCCCAAATTTATTTTAATATATATATTTTTTTTTATGTTTTAACCCAAAGTTATAAATCCAAAACATTGCAAATAAAAACTTTTGTTGCTGAGTCGCCTGTAACTTTTTTTTATATTTCTGTGTACAGGGATGCATAAGGCATGCTTTTTTGTGAAGCCAGATGTAATTTTCAGTTATATCTCATTGGGGAAAGTCTTTTGCTTTGATCACTTTAAAAAAAAAAACAAAAAAAACTATAAGCAGGGATATACAGTACTATTTGAAAATACTAGGTTTGGAAGTAAAGTCCATAGAAAAATGCAGCAGATAGAACCCATAATACTTAACTTTTACTAAATCAGATTCTGCAATAGCACATATCCAATAAAAACAGCAACATTTTCAAAAAAACAAAAACAAAATACAGATATTTATCTCAAAACTCATCCTGTAATCAGGCTAGATAACAGACAGTATGTAGAAAAAAATTTAAGCAGTCTTACTGGTGTAACCAGCAAATGATCAAAGAGCAGGCTTAGGTTCTTGGCAATATACCACCATCAAGGGACTATTGGACTATTTCTAATTTACCCTGTACCTCGCCCTGTTAGCCCAGGTCATTGACTCCCACCCTTACAAGGCCAGTACCATAAATTGTACCCTAAATGCCCCCTAATATTCCCTATACCATCCAATGCGTTTCTTCCTACCAAGTTGGACTCATCAGGGGATCTAGGAAAAAGATACAGTCATATGAAAAAGTTTGGGCACCCCTATTAATCTTAATCATTTTTAGTTCTAAATATTTGGGTGTTTGCAACAGCCATTTTTTTTTTTTTTTTATAAAAAAAAAAAAAAAAAAAAAAAAAAAAAAAAAAAAAAAAAAATTTTTTTTTTAAAAAAAAAAAAAAAAAAAATAATTAAAAAAAAAATTTAACCGTTGAAAAAATTTGTGTACCCTTATAATTTTATTATTTTAATTAACCCCAACTCTTTTTTACTAATTTACCGAAGCCCAAAATTGTTTTTGTAACCTCACTGAGCTTTGAACTTCATAGCCGGGTGTATCCAATCATGAGAAAAGGTATTTAAGGTGGCCAATTGCAAGTTGTTCTCCTATTTGAATCTCCTCTGAAGAATGGCATCATGGGCTCCTCAAAACAACTCTCAAATGATCTGAAAACAAAGATTGTTCAACATAGTTGTTCAGGGAAAGGATACAAAAAGTTGTCTCAGAGATTTAACCTGTCAGTTTCCACTGTGAGGAACATAGTAAGGAAATGGAAGACCACAGGGACAGTTCTTGTTAAGCCCAGAAGTGGCAGGCCAAGAAAAATATCAGAAAGGCAGAGAAGAAGAATGGTGAGAACAGTCAAGGACAATCCTCAGACCACCTCCAAAGAGCTGCAGCATCATCTTGCTGCAGATGGTGTCACTGTGCATCGGTCAACAATACAGCACACTTTGCACAAGGAGAAGCTGTATGGGAGAGTGATGCGAAAGAAGCCGTTTCTGAAAGCACGCCACAAACAGAGTCGCCTGAGGTATGCAAAAGCACATTTGGACAAGCCAGCTTCATTTTGGAAGAAGGTCCTGTGGACTGATGAAACAAAGATTGAGTTGTTTGGTCATACAAAAAGGCGTTATGCATGGCGTCAAAAAAACACAGCATTCCAAGAAAAACACTTGCTACCCACTGTAAAATTTGGTGGAGGTTCCATCATGCTTTGGGGCTCTGTGGCCAATGCCGGCACCGGGAATCTTGTTAAAGTTGAGGGTCGCATGGATTCAACTCAGTATCAGCAGATTCTTGAGAATAATGTACAAGAATCAGTGACGAATTTGAAGTTACGCCGGGGATGGATATTTCAGCAAGACAATGATCCAAAACACAGCTCCAAATCTACTCAGGCATTCATGCAGAGAAACAATTACAATGTTCTGGAATGGCCATCCCAGTCCCTAGACCTGAATATCATTGAACATCTATGGGATAATTTGAAGCGGGCTGTCCATGCTCGGCGACCATCAAACGTAACTGAACTGGAATTGTTTTGTAAAGAGGAATGGTCAAAAATACCTTCATCCAGGATCCAGGAACTGATTAAAAGATACAGGAAGCGACTAGAGGCTGTTATTTTTGCAAAAGGAGGATCTACTAAATATTAATGTCACTTTTCTGTTGAGGTGCCCATACTTTTGCACCGGTCAAATTTTGGTTTAATGCATATTTCACATTTTCTGTTAGTACAATAAACCTCATTTCAATCCTGAAATATTACTGTGTCCATCAGTTATTAGATATATCAAATTGAAATGGCTGTTGCAAACACCCTAATATTTAGAACTAAAAATGATTAAGATTAATAGGGGTGCCCAAACTTTTTCATATGACTGTACACTGAAGAGCAAAAGGGTATCAATGTCTTGAACTTTTGACTTTCATGCTCCATATCTCACCATCCACTACAGCTTCAAACGTAAGACTACCATCATTTTATAGACAATCATCTTGGCTATCTCCTACAAGAATTTGACTTGCAATTATTTAGCATATGATTAGTTGTGCAGATTCTTGTCATGTAATTGCATTGTTACGGCTTTGCTCCTAAAAATTTATATTTTTTTGTAAATCCACCTTTGGCTTTTAACACTGCTTGAATTCTTCTGGCCATGCTTTCGATCAGATTCAAACATGTCTCGACCAAAATCTGATCCCAGGCCTCTTCTACACGTTCCCAATTTTGGTGCATACTGGTCGACTTGGATATGAAAACAGCTTTTTCTTCAACTCTACCCACAAGTGTTTGATTGGGTTGAGGTCTGGGGACCGTGGAGGACAATCCAGCACCTCTACTTCATGGTCATTGAACCATTTCTTCACTAATCTCAACATGTAAGAGACAGCCAATGTTGTCCTAAGCTTTATTTGTCTGTATAAACTGTTAATGTTGAATGTATTTCTGTGATTCTGTTCCTTTAAGACAGCAGCCATTGTAATTGTGACATGATGCTGGAGTGAGACCCCCCCTCCCCCCCCTTTTATGTCAGCTTGCCTGTTCTGCAGACAGAATGTGAGCAGAGAAGCAGGAAGTGACGAGACAGAGAGCAGCAGCCATCTTAGCAAGTATTGTATTGAACTGGTGTGGAGATTTTTCTGTACAGCTAAGCTGTATCTTGGTCCAGAGACAAACAGAGTGTAAAGAGACAACAGGACTAGTGAGTCCACGTGAAAGGAACTGTGCTCAGTGGCTGATCAGTGAGACTGACATTGTGACTGTGTATATGGATACCACAGATAGAGACTCGCAGTGCTGTTGATGTACTGGACAGCACCTGCTAAACCCCGGCTTACATCCCAGCTCAGTGTATGGATTCGGCAGGACTGTCAGTGTGCTGAGTGGAATCTGCTGTTGGATTACATTGCATTCATTGGGTTTCCCTGTTAAAGAGGACTTCATTTCTCCCAAGATCCTGATAACAGTGAGGAGAGGACGTTTCACTATAAAAGAAAGGAACGACTTTGGGCCCCACCGCGCGCTTCTATGGACTGTAAGCGGTCCACCTGGACCACTGGGGAAAAGGGGGTGCACCCAAATGTGATGTCAGGGTCAGTTAGGGATAGTTTTGAGTATATTGTTCATTCAGTGTCCATACTGCAGAATTG
This sequence comes from Leptodactylus fallax, assembly GCA_947044405.1. Lineage (NCBI taxonomy): Eukaryota > Metazoa > Chordata > Amphibia > Anura > Leptodactylidae > Leptodactylus > Leptodactylus fallax. Next base: position 893,607 of record CAMRHE010000062.1, on the reverse strand, counting down.
GACAGAGTAAAAGTAGAAACCATTGCAGAATTTGCCTTGAAATTGTTCATGCTATATTGTATATTTTGCTTGTCTTTATCCCTGTCATTTTACCTTCAAATAGCCTTTATTAACTTATAGTAAATATATATTCTTTTCTTGAACTACCGCGTGTGCGTTCATTTCTGGTTGCGGAGACCAAACCACCTGCCTTGCTCTCGGTTCACAAACATATGCCTCGGGTCATTGTCCTGCTGGAACACTATGTCCTCTTTTTCATACCCATAGTACTCGAGTGTACAAAGTAACTCATTTTGTAGGATACTCACAAATAACTCAGCATTGAGACCACCATCGATCATGGTCAAATATCCCATGCCTTTGGCTGTGAAAAACCACATATCATTAGGCTTCCTCCACCAAACTTGTCAGTTCCTTTAATTTCTAAATCCGTTAGACCCCTTTTCCCTTGTTTCTTCCAGACCCATTTGCATCCATCAGAGCCCAGTCTATTGACTTGTTTCTCATTGTTCCAAATCACCCATTTCAAAACCTTTACCGTCTACTATTCCTACTTTTTTGAAAACTTGACTCGATGCTTCTTATGACGATATTGAAGTTGGAGCTTCTTCACCGTTTTTTGGGCCACCATTCCAGACTTGTGTAACACGCGTCATACAGTGTTTGCATGGACGTCTGTGATTTCACTATTAGAAAGCATACAAGCCACCCCCACTGCTGTTTGTCGCGCTAGAACTGATAGACCTTGTGATGAGCCTGGACGTTCACCTCTTGGCTTTTGAATGGATGGACTGACTTCATTTTGTATTCTTCCAGTTGTCATGACACTCACCTGATGCAGTTATCTTGGCCGTAAGACCGCTATCGATGAACTGGATGATGCTGTTTCTCTTTTCTTGGGAAATCTTCTTCATTTTGGAGGTTAATGCCCGCAATCAGTTTATAATACAGTGGAGACCTGGCCACCATATTTAAATACCTGACATCTGCTGTATTTGCATCAGATGTTAGGAATAGGTTAAAAAAAATTTGGAGTAGCATTCTGTGATATAAAAAAACATGAAAAATGTTAAAAACCGACATGTTTACCCACCTTTTTTGATTACATGTTCTTGGATATTAAAATAAAGAAAAAACATACAAAAATAAAAACAGCATAAAAAAACCCTATTTATAACTGAAAAAAGACACAAAATGTATGTGAATAATCCTAACAAAAAAATGCATGTAACAAAAAAAAAACAACAAAAATGTGTCCAGTCCTGAAACAGGTAAAATGGCTTAGTCCAGAAATGGTTAGCGCACAGTAGTGCATAACTGCAAGGTACCTGCTTTCAAAAAGTGTTAAGCTTATTTTATTATCAATTAACAACATGAAATGAATGAGCAAAAAAGAAATCTAAAGCATATCAATATGTGATGTGACCAACCTTTGGAGGAGGAGCTTAGTAACTGGCGATATGGCCCCCACAGAGCCCTGATCTCAACATCATCCAGTCTGTCTGGGATTTCATAAACAGAAGGATTTGAGCAAACCTACATCCACAGATGGTCTGTGCTTAGTTCTCAAAGATGTTTGGAACCCTGACAAGTTCCTTCAAAAACTGTCTGCAAGTGCACCTAGAAGGATTGATGATGCTTTGAAGGCAAAGGACGGTCGCACCAAACATTGATTTGATTTAGACTTTTGTTCATTCACCTCATCTTGTTAACTGACTATTAACCCTTCTATTTTTGAAAGCATTCTTACTTTGCAGCTTTTTATCCATGCCATCCTAAAACATTTGCTCAATACTATAAATTTGCTACTTTTTTGGAACATTTTACAACAATAACTAGCGAAAATTGCTTAAAAATGTGGGTCAAATATTTGAGGAAGTAAAGGTTCTGTGTCCCTTATATTGATTAAAATGGTTCATAGGAAAATAAACTTTTTCCCAAGTTATACAAATCACTTGGTCCCTTCCTCCACAGAAAATAACTAACTGTAGCTATAAGACTGATTTATAGATGTCAAACTAAGGTCTGACTGAGTTTTCAGCAAACAGCAGTTAAGAATGTATTCTGAACGTTGAAGTCTGTGGATTTATTATGTGACATAAAACTAAAGAATTATTTGACCTTTGAGGCATAACAGTGTATATTCAGTTGAATTTAGTGGTTCAGGTAATGCTGACTATTCATTCAAGTGTATCTTTCAGTTTATACTTTTTTCAAGGATGCCTGAATGATTTAGGGTTAATGACAATTTTGTGTATACAGGTTTTTTTGTATTAAAGGGGTTGTCCCATTAAAGACACTTATCCACAGCATAAGGGAAGAGTATCACATTGTTGGAGGTCCGATTGCCGGGTCTCCCAGCGATAAGGAGAACAGGGGACTGAACGTCCTCCATGCCTCATCCATGTGAATGAAGCACCAGTGTGCTCATGTGACTGACACTCCATTTACTTCTATGGGCTGTTGGGGCTGCCAGAGATTACAGTCCTGGTAGCCGCATAGCAGTGAATGGAGCACCTGTCATGCAAGTGCACTTAAGCTTCAATGACATGGAAAAGGGACAGGGGGATTTCTGTCCACCATTATCCTGATCACTGAGGCACTTGGTGATGTGACACTTATCACTTATCCTTTAATGGGACAACCCCTTTAATTATTTCCATGCTGTAAAAGTAAAGAAATCTATAGTTGAAATGAAAACAGATACAGCCTATTTCAGTTTCACAAGTAAATATGAAAAAAATTCTCAAAAAAATGTATCATTCTTGAGTGAAATAATTATGCAAATACAAGATCCATGAGCTCTAGTGACTTACTGTACACATGTGATTCTTTACAGTCGGAACTTGGTATCAATACATTTATTATCTTATGGGGCTTGTCCTGTGAACAAGACTTATTCCCTGTCTGCAAGATTAGCAAAAACTGGGCTCTGATGGTATTAATTCTGTACAAAATTTTACTGGCTGGATGCTCTTATTCACTGACAGCAAGCCAGAGATAGCTCTTGAAGATGATGAGCTAAACCAGAGGTGCAGTATTATTTTAGTATAATAATAATAATAATAATAATAATAATATAAATAATCCGAGTATTTAAGTACACAATATTTTATAGTCTAAAGGTGCAGAATCATGTAGATGGTGAACTATTGATTTAATTTTCATCACTTAACTGGATGCTATCTTTAGAGTCTGTCCATGTTACATACTGATTTGATGCTTTTCCATAATAATCCTACAGGTATGTCTTTGTCGAGAAATTAAATGGATTACTGTTAAATAAAATCTTCACAATACTCTTAGGCTACATTCACACAACAGTGAGTAATAACTGTGTGATGTCCATTTTTTTAAAGGACGTTACACATCAGCATTAATTTCAATGTCAGTGAATGGGGGATATTCACATGACCGTTATTTCATGACTGTACACGGACCATCAAAATATAGGTCATGTCCTATTTTTGGCCGTTTTCACAGACCCCTCCATACAATGAAATATGTGCCCCTCGGGGGCAAGATGGCTGTGAAAAATGGATGTTTTTCACGCCTGTTTTACACCTCTTTTGTGTGAATCTACTCTTAGGATGTCACACGTCCATTATTCACTGTTGTGTGAATGTAGCCTAGTACTTTATTCACTGTCGTGTGATCCTGGCCTAGTACCTTTCTCTTCAAAGTACAGCTGTTTGTACTGCAGATATTTCCTTTTTTGTAATTTACTAATGGTGGTTATAATTATCAACCATGTTACATATGCAGTACAGCAGCAGCCATCTCCTGATCTCTCTGTTTTGTGCACTTTCCATTTGTCACCTTCCATCCCCATATCTCACTGCAGCGAGAGACTACCTGCCTAAACAAGCGCTGATGCTGCAGTAATCAAATGACATTATTATTGAGCATTTTTCCTCTACAGAAAGGCAAATGGAGTTAAATTTGTTGTTTAGGCAAATATTTCCTTTTTTTTTCTCTCAATTTTGTGACTCTCACCAGTTTTGAGAACTGGGGTCCACTTACCACTGTCCGATCCAGGTGGCTTCTGACCATCACTTCCAGGTAGAGAACAAATGGTCCATTATTGAAAGAACTGGGCAGTGAGAGTGTGGATACAAAATTTGTGTCTAATTTTTAAACCCTTTAAGACATTATATTTAAACACAAACTATAGTTATTGCATAATCTGATGTTAGGAGAAATTCTAATAGCATGAAATGGTTTACACTGGGGTCATAATTTAGACAGCTAGACAGCAGGACTGGAAATTGAACCGTTTCTTTTTATTTTGAAAAGAAAAAGATCAATGGGAATAATAGAGCAGGATATCTGTTTCTTTGCACAGAAATCCATTATTTAGACATAAGGCACATACACACATTTTATCTGCATTTATCTTTGGCACCTAAACACCATAAAAAAGAGTGCACTGGGTTACTAAGCTTACAGTTAACAGAGGCCTACTAGGATGTTTCTGTGGAAAGTACTAATAAGTTGAGCTAGCATTTCATGCAGTTTAGCTGAACGTAGAAGTTTGCAAGTAATATGCAAACTAGGCAGGATAGAACCAAGTCAGCAGTAACTCTGTCATGTCTTTTTAAATAACAATATAATCACTACAAACACTCTTTGAAGGAGGCTGGAATTGTGGCTGAAAGTAATCTGTTTTATCAATTGCATGCTGTCATAAAAATGAACAAATCAGCAATACTTTGACTGGATAAGAAATATATAATACACCAACTGTAAAATTTGTTCTTTGCATTATACTTTTTAATCTTCCAAGTTCATACTTTGTAATGATGTAATTTTGCTGAAACTGATGAACTGGATAAACAAGGATTGGATCAAGGAGTCTCTGTACATTGTCTTTTTCACTGCGCAGGTGCCTATACAAATTGACACTAAAGCATTTTTTGAACTTTTATTCTGATAGAGCCCATGCCCTACTTGTCTATTTTAATGATGTATGGTCTTCTCTTTATGGTGGTTAATCTAATGATGGAATAATTCCCGGAAGGTTACAGAAGCCATTCTCTATATTTCTTGCCTACTGGCTGATTCACTCGATGATTGATACTCAGAGCTGTGTTTCATCTCAAGTGAAATATATGTCTGTTCCTTCTTTTGCAAACTTTTCTCTCAAACCATAATTTGAAGCAAGTATTTTCTAGCTTGGACTCTCCATTTTCAATTTTAATCAAACCATGGTCATAATTTAACTTTTAATCTAGATCACAAATGCGTCCAACACATTAAATGTCTCCTACCTAATATAACATCTGTACAATTGCTATATGACTCTGAACAATTTGTCCCATTTGAAGCTATAATACAAATTTTTGATGCTGTAGTTAAATTTTCTCTTGCATAAAATTTGGAGAGAAGCAAACATAAAAGGCAATCATGGCATTATTGGTCATTATCACATGAGTTTTTAAGGGTACAGACACGTGTTTAGGTTAGTTAATGTACTTTTCCAAGTTGAACAAATTGATATATTGCTTTGTTGGAAAAGATTCAGTATAACCTCTCATTTATCCAGTTATTTCTCTGTTCTTTCTAATCTTAGAAGGAGTAATTGAGTCCAGTGGGTGGTCCTAACAGTGATTGAGGTGCTCTCCTCAATGTGAGAGATTCTTGTCCCTAACCCACTCATTGCCTCCCACTAAGCCAGCCAATTCACTTTGCTCTGTACTGATGAAGGACAACGATCCGGAAACAGCGCTGTATGCAGATAAGTGAAATTGGCTTGGCTAAAATCCCTTTTGCTGTCTTAAGGCTCGGTGAGTCAAAAGCAAATTGAGGATTTGTTACATCCAATAGAGGGCGCATGAGCTCCCCAGCTCCTTTCCCATAATGCCTTGAGCTATCTCTGTATGCAGAGCCATAGAGGTAAGGCTGTCAGTCACTGTTAGGACCGCCCACTGGACTCAATTACTTTTTTTAAGCTTAGAAGGAATAGGGAAATAAGTGATTAAATAAAAATGATCTTTTCCCACAAAACTATATTCCAATCCATTCAACTCTGTGTGCTCTGTAACATGATGCCTGAAGATTAGACAGGTTCCCTTTAAAAGTTTTCATCCTTTATGATCAACACCTTGTTTCAACTTCACAAATTATATCAACAAAATCTAATCTTGTGTCCTTACCTTTATAGAGACACTCATTTACTATGCCAATTAAGTTAAAGAGGTATTCCCATCTCATAAAGTGCTATTGCTAAAATATCCCATCACTTTTTCTTCACCTTTTCATCCTCAGCAGTGAATTGGGGCTGATAACATCATAGAGACAGCCAGAAGACACCGAGGAGACCTGGGGAATAAGATCAAATGCTGCACAGGAGCGCAGGAAAGGTGAGTATATGTGTTTTGTTTGTTTTATTTTTACACACCCTCCCTGGTCTCCAATTTTTATATTGTGTGGCCTGATGAGACCCCATAATACAATAATCAATTTTCCTAGAGCTGTATCGGTCGAAAATACAGCAAAGTGCAATTTTATAAGATCGATACCAATAAATCACAGATGCTGCCTATAAATATACAAGCCACTGTACACACATTAAAAGAAACGAATGTCCTAGTCTGGCAAGTTACACAACTATCCTACCTTGGTCAGGGGCGGTTTTAAACAAACTGTGGCCCCGGGCAAAATTAAAAGCGGGACCCCAAATGCTGACATACCAACAATGCCATATTTACAGTGAAAGCCCCTTTAATAATGCCCCCTTTCTGCCCCAAAACAGTAACATCCACCCCCTCTTAGGCCCACACACAATTCAAATAACCACCTTTGTACCTCCTAATAGATTTTCACACCCCTCATCAGTTATTATAGCACCTCCTTATAAATAATAGTCCTTGCTTATAAACAGTGCCCCATATCAGTAATAGTTCCCCCTTATCAGTAATAGCCCCCTCATAAATAATAGTTCACCATATAAATAATAGTCCACATTATCAATATTAGCTCTCTTATAAATAATAGTTCCTCCTTATAAGTTGCCCCTTTAACAATACCTTCCTTATAAAGTTTCCCTCTTATAAATAAGAGACCACATTATAATAGCCACCCATATAATGTCCCCTTTATTATAGGCCTATTATAAATATCTCTTCTGTTATAAATAATAGTCCGCCTTCGATATAATAATTTCCTCTTATAATACCCCCTTATAAATAGTTCCTCCCTTCTACATAATAGCCCTCTGATAACAATACACCTTATATATAATAGTTCTGTTCCTAAAATAGCCCCCTTATATATAATAGTCTTCCCCTTATGAATAACATTTCCCAGTTTATATATAACAGACACCTCCTTATGTATAATAGTTTCCTCCCTTATACGTAATAGCCCCTTATATATAACAGTCTCCCCCTTGTAACAGCCAACCTTATATATAGGTGCATCTCAATAAATTAGAATATCTTTGAAACGTTCATTCATTTCAGTAATTCAGTAATTCAATTTATAATCAGCGTCTTTCATGATTGTATGTCCTACTGAACCAGACTGAGGGACCATTTAAAGGCTTAGGAAACCTTGGCAGGTGACACACTGAATTTACAATACTGAACTTTTTTACAATATTCAAATTTTCTTAGATTTTGGTTTTTATTACCTGTAATCAATCATCAACATTTACAGAAATAAAACACTTGAAATAGAACAGTCTGTGTGTAAAGAATCTAGAAAATATAGGAGGTCACTTTTTTAATTTAATTACTGAAAGAAATAAACGTTTCAAAGATATTCTAATTTATTGAAATGCACCTGTACCTACTGTAGCAAACCCTTCTAGAGTTTATAGAAACTCAAATATCTACCTTATCTCTGTATAACTGGAGACACAAGGAAATAACCTCCATCCAACACCTCTATGATTCTACAGGGTCTCTTTGCTTCCACTGCCTGACTTGCAAATACAACATACTCAAAAGAAATTTCTTCAAGTTCCTCCAAGGTAGATGCTTATTGCAAAAATTATCATTGCCTAATCCTACTAGTCAACTCTAATATAATTTAACTCCTTAATCAACCTCCTAACCAAAGAGCACTTGTTTCTATTACAACAGAATAATTTAAAAAACAAGCCTAGCTATTTTATATCGCTTAGCAGACTGATTTTCAACTTAACATCGGCAGTTAAAATGTGCTGATGTTGGTAGTACACCCCAAAAAGCTCCACACCTTTCTTTCTTCATCCCCTTCTTGCTGGAGAAATTATGGACAGGAAGGAACCCTTCATCACACACTCTGGGACTCTGACTGTATACAACCTTTAAGGCAAGTAGAGATGAGTGAATTTTTCAAAAATTCGATTCGGCCAGTTTGTCGAATTTTCCGAAAAGATTCTATTAAATCTGAATGAATTTGCGGCGAATCGCATTAAAAAACAGCTATTTCCTGGCTTCAGAGAGCCTGTATAGTGATGTAGAACACTGTGCCTTGTAGTAACACACATAGGGATTCTGCTGTGGTAGTGAAACAATACAGTGAGTCAGTATGACACGCACATGACAGGCGTCTCTCTTAGAACCACTGCACACTTCACTTATTTGGCCAGTTATGGGGCCAAAACTTACTAACTCACTCAAGTGTGAATTCAGCCTTACAGGTCCATGTTCCGGACGAAGGTTCCAGATCCCCGTACAAAGGCATTTGCGCAAAAAGGCGCGTTGGGAGTGTCAGCGGGACGGAGATCCTCATTCCTATACATACAACAACATGGGTAGGTGCTTTTATTTTGTATATATCAACGTTTGATGCTGTACTATACTTTAACATACCTTTACCTGGATTTAGCATGTAGCCTACACCTTAATAGGGTACTCCCTATGTGGAGTTTCTGGATTGTTAACTAACTGCACAATTATATCCCATGTTATATACAGGTGCATCTCAATAAATTAGAATATCTTTGAAACGTTAATTCGTTTCAGTAATTCAGTAATACAATCCATAATCAGTGTCTTCCATGATTGTGTGTTGTACTGAACCAGACTGAGGGACCAGTTAAAAGCTTAGGAAACCTTGGCAGGTGACACACTGAATTTACAATACTGAACTTTTTTACAATATTCAAATTCTTAGATTTTGGTTTTCATTACCTGTAATCCATAATCAATATTTACAGAAATGAAACACTTGAAATAGAAAACTATGTGTGTAAAGAATCTAGAAAATATAGGAGGTCACTTTTTTTATTTAATTACTGTAAGAAATAAAGGTTTCAAAGATATTCTAATTTATTGAGATGCACCTGTATACTCTATGTATCACTTTATTTGACAAAAAAAACTTTCCTGTATGCTCAGGATTATGGCTGGCCTCTGTCTGTTGTCTGTCATGTATTTATTCTGTGTGTCCCATCTTTTTTGGTATGGATTTTAATGATATTTATCAATAAAAAAATATATTTTATTCTACCTCATTGTTGACTTTTAGTGCCAATCCCATTTTTCTCCTTGGTTGTATATTATCTGTTTAGGTGTATTGGCATGAGTTATTAGGGCTAGTTACTAATCACTAGGATATAACAGTATTAAGGAGGATTGTTTTCCACTCCCCCACCCTATTGTAAAAATTGGTGCCATGTTTTTTGTTTTAATCTTATAGGTCCATGTTAATGCCAGGTAGAAAAAAACGTGCAGAGGCCCAAGATCCTACTGTAGCGTGAAAGAGAATACACTCCTTTTACACCGTCGTCTGCTGATTCCACATAGATGTCTACAGAACCTGTTATATTAAATGCTTATACAAGTAGAGCCCCCCTGACAGAATGGAGAGGGTGTCAGCAGTAAGTTTGTGTTGACGTCACTGATTATTTTGCCCTTCCTCTGATCCGTCAGAACAATAGTCCCCCAAAAAAACGGATCCTGTCTGTTGAGCATCCGCCTTCACTCGGTCAGGATTTGATCAGTAATCCATGAGTATTGCTGATGCCAAAAAAAAGCAGGAGTGGATCCAAAACAGAGATGATACATGAATGGAATATTTGTATGTCTTCTGTGTTTTGTACCCACTCCTGCTTTTGGCTACCAAATCATAAGCCAATTCTGATGGGACCATACAGGCCTTACAGTTGCTGCACAGACAGGATCCATTATGTCTCATTTTTACTTCCTCCTGATAGATCAGAAGAAGGGTCAAATAAATGATGATGTCAACCAGGCCAAAAAGGCAAAACAGTTGGCCCAGTCATGGAGTGAAGAGGGTGGGAACAGCATGAGAAGTGACAGTTTTGAGGTAGCAGCAGCATGAGGAGGCAACAGAGTGGCAAAGTGACATAATGTGGAGGTGGCAGCAGCATGAGGAGGTCACAGAGTGGCGAAGTGACATAATGTGGAGTTGGCAGCAGCATGAGGAGGCCATAGAGTGACCCGGTGACAGAGTGGGGAGGTGGGTTGCACAAACAGTACCCACTGACGATGGTGGCTGTAAGCACTTGGCATCAGATGTGTGGCATCAGGCGGGTGACAGCATCAGAATAGTAGCTGAGGCAGGTAGCCAGAAGAAACTGGTCTCTTTTGTCAAAGTTTGGGTGAGGCAGCATGGATGATTTAATCTGATGCATCAGGCATTGGAGGGTGGAAATCCTGGCTGATCCACGCCTGATTAATCTTGACAAAGATCAGTCTCTCTCCTAGAGTTGCTGCTCATCATCGTTTCTAGGCTCAGGCTGCTGCTGATGGAGCTGACACTGCTCCTGCCATCCCCCCACAGCTGCCATGGTAGTGCAAGGTGAGCGCCCAGGACCCCCCCCCCGTCAGACCTGCGAGAGGATAGGCAATGGCGCAGATAGGCAGCGGCCAACTGACTACATAGGATGTCTCTATAGTAGTTCAGTTTGTCCTCCCTCTCAGCGGGTGTAAAAAAAAAAAAAGCCCCCATTTTTGACCAGTAGTGAGGGTCTAACATGGTGGAGAGCCAGTAGTCATCCCTCTGCCGAATTATGACAGTTTGGCTGTCACTACGCAAGCAAGTAAGCATGCATCGGGTCATTTGCACAAGTGACTCGGAGGGACTCCCTGCATCTATCTCCACTGCATACTGCCATGGTGTGTCTGGGTCATCTGCCTTGTCTTCCTCATCTCCCTCTTGCTCTTCCGGCTGTTCCTGCTCCTCCTCTCCTGTTACCTGTGTAGAAAAAACACCCATTTCGGTACACATTGCTTGTGCTCCATTGTTCTCCTCCTTCTCCTCCCGTTCAGCCCCCACGGGGCTCATGTGGCCGTGAGATGTAGGCACCATGTCCCCAGTCCCCTGACCAGCCAGATTTACCAGCATCTTTTGCAGGCTATGAATCAGTGGAATGACGTTGTTCATCCTGTAGTCCTGGCGACTGACAAATAAAGTGGCCTCTGCAAAGGGCACGAGCAAATGGCAGGTGTCACGCATGAGCTGCTACTGGCTAACATTGAAGTTACACAGGGGAGTACCTGTGTCCACTTGGATCATCAAGAAATCGTTTATGGCCTTTCTCTGTTCGTACAGTCAGTCCAACATATGGAGGGTGTGTGAAAGAGCCTCGGTGCGCCAAACCGCTTTGGCTCACCCCTGAGTCTTCTTTCATATAAAACCACACTCACCGCCAGTGAGTGTCGGGTCCACAAGATAAATACAAGACAAGCCTTCTAAATTTTATATATTTATTAACCCCTAAATGGGTCGGTATTAACATCTAACACATGCAGTTCAGAACAGATATGCAGATATATGCAAGCATTAACAGTTACTAGTTACAAGATACAGTACAAATAAAATAAAAGGGATAAAGGTGAAATGATTACTTTACCACACATGTCCTTGATGTGGTTCTGTAGTCCAACACTCACACATGCATGTGTGAGTAACCCAGTGGCGGCTTCTCAGCATTAACTCCTAGCATGTGGCATCACAGTATTCCAGCCTGCATGCTCCTCACAGTGGTCTGTCAGTAATAGTCTCAGCACAAATCTCCATAGCATAATCTCCATAGCATAATCTCTATAGCATAATCTCTTCCCACAGACCTCTTACCTCATCTTTTATACCCTTTATGCCACCTCCCAGAATGAGGTCACCGGCAACAGCAAGTCTGATGAGTTAATGCAATCAAGTCCAGATCTTTTGTATAGAGCTGAGACCAAGTGGGATGATACAATGTTATCAGGCAGGTCTGATCAACAGCCCAGGCTTGAACAATGCACTATTGTTTCTTTGATCACTCAGGGCTGTATAGGAATACAATGAAGCCCTATTGTTACAGTGTGGCCACATTATGACAACATACACCTAGGATTATAGCTGCGCACCTTATGAGTAAAGAGAAACGCTACCCAGAGACCAAAATGCATCTCTGAGCCATAACCATATTCAAGCAGAATCATCACACCTCCCCCTTTAGATGGGGCTTGCAGGAAGTGGGGGCCTACGCCCCTCTTCTGAAAGCACCTCCGCCTCCAGCTTCTCAGGCTCTGGCCCCAAGGCTCCCTCACCTCCCCCCGGGGTCCCAGCAGACTCGGGCTTTGTCAGACTCCGAGGGTGGTTGAGCGGCACGCACCTTCAATATGTCCAGACTAGGGTCAGCTTGGACAGCATCTCTGAACTCTTGGCTGGAGTGAGACAAAAGAGAGGTGCATGTTACATAGCTGCCGGCCCCTTCTGTCTCTCTAGTCTGACTAGGGACACTTCTAAGGCCCAGGCTCTGAGCCACGTACACTTGGCTACCTCCTGCCTGTTCTGGGTCCGCTTTCTGAGTGCGGGCATCCCGTAGCTTTACACTCATGACCTCAGGCCCTTGGGATACCATTTTAGAGACCCCATCCCGGCCATCTCTCAGGGTCTCTCTCACACTAGCCGCTAGTTGGGAGAGTTCTAGGGGATTCTGCACCTCCCCCTTTGCTTCCAAACCTACATCCTGTTCCTCCTGTACTTGGGTGGGTGATGGTGATACTTTGGGCAAATGACTGAGATCATGCTTCCCTAAACCATCCCCCCACAATACATTGACAGGTAATACATTTGACATACCCCCTTCTTGGATCATATCTCCAGTACCCCATGCCATCTGCACTTGGGCCATGGGCACTCCTGGAATAGAACTGGACAGAAGAGACGTGTATGTCTCATACCGGCCGGACTCCCCCGGCTTCAAGGGAGTGAGGCTAGACATGGCGGTCTCAGCACCGACTCCAGGTGGTGTAGGCAACGGTTCAAGGGTCGGAACGCTCTCCACCCTTGTAGCACTCTGGCTGCGGGCTAGCACTGCACTACCAGCAGTCCGTCCCTCACCTGGATCGGCCATGAGATCCCCATAGCCTACCTGACCACCTGGCACATGGTCAGCAGTTGGGTGCTCATCGGATGCACTGGGCGAAATAGTAGAAGTCGCTTCCAGTAACTCAGAAGAGCTACCCTGTACACTTTCACAACAAGCATTGGCAATTACATTGACAACATTTATAGGTACAGTTTCATGGCAGACATTTACAATATCATTAACAGCATTCTTATCACACTGACCTGGAGGGAGGACTGGCAGGCATAGAGACACAGACTGGGGGGGTGAGGCCCCCGCAGATGTGGGCGGGTCTACAGCCCAGTCCTCACTCTGCTCCTTTACACCTACATTAATCCCAGATACATTAGAATTAGCATTTTCACAGAATGTATAAGGAGACATTTCAGAGGGAGGGTTACCAGCCCCCTCTGCAGGTATTCCCACAGGTACAATAAAATTAGCATTTTCACAAACTGTATGAGGAGACATTTCAGAGGGAGAGTTATCAGCCCCCTCTGCATATTGGCACATCATAGGCCCCAAATCTGTCCCCAACAGTACATTGGCAGGCAACTCAGACATCACTCCCACATCCCGCATTCCTTTCCCTGCACCCCAGTCTAAATGAATACAAGCCATGGGTACAGTAAAACGTTCCAATCCAATACCCCGTAGGGTCAGAGTTTTCCCGGGAATAATACTGTCTGGGGGGACCAAATCTGGTTGTACCAGCGTAACATCTGCCCCAGTGTCCCGGAATCCCATCACCACTTTGTCCCCCACAGTGACCTGTTGATGGTTAGCATTAAGCTGGGGCCCCTCCCTCGCAACCAGATACACAGATGGGCCGGACGCTGTAGTTTGGGGAGCAGGGGGGCTCCTAGGGCGGTTGGGGCAGTCTCGTTGTAAATGTCCCGTTTGGTTACAGGCGTGGCACCGCCTGATCTCTCCCTGGGGTATGAGAGAGGTCGCCGGGGGAGCTCAGAGATCGAGGGGCAGGGGACATATAGGAACCACCCGGGACAGAGTTTGGCCTACCCCATCTGGAAGCAGAGGGCTGTGGTGACCTCCAGCTTGGTTCAGGATTCCCCGGGACAGATTGTGTCTTACCCCTCCTCCAGCCGTCGCTGGCATGTTTCCACAGCAACTGGTTGGCAACATAACGATCCGCCATTGCTGCGGCTGTTTCAAGGTCCTTGGGCTCTCGGTCCAAGAGGTATTTTTGCACTTCCTCGGTACAAATGTTCAAGAACTGCTCTTGAAGCATGAGGTCTGCAAGGCTTTCTTGCGAGGTGACGGACTTGCCCTCCGTCCACCCCCCGAAACCACACGCGCAGCTGGGCAGCTGTATCCTCATGGCTCTCTGAAGGCTTTTTCTGCAGTCCTCGGAACCGTCGACGGTACAGCTCAGGCGTGAGTTGGTACCTCCGAATCAGCGCTGCTTTAACGGACTCATAGTCCTGGTCAACTGGCAAATTGGCGTAAGTGTCCAGGGCTTTTCCCCTCAACCGGGGAGCCAGGTAACGGACCCAATCCGTCTGTGGTAGCTGATACTGCTTACACACTTTCTCAAAGGCCCGCAAGAACGAGTCCAAATCCCCATTTGTTTCAAGGATTGGAAAGTCCTCGGATCGTAGCCTTGGTACTTGAGCTTCTGGAGTGCGTGCAGTGACAGACGGTGCCTGCTGGGAGAGCTCCATTCTTTTGAGCTCAAGCTGATATTGCCGCTCTCGTTCTGCAGCTTCACGATCAGCCTGCCGTTCTGCGGCCTGCCGTTCTTGGTCTACAGCTTCCTGAAAACAGCACATCACCTGCAGGGCCACTTGCCAGTATGAAGCCATTCCCCCAGCAAGGCTGGGGCTACTGGTCCCTCCTGGTGAAGTAATCCTTGGGACCGAGCTGCTTGCTGCACTTCCTGGCCTAGCCCCAAAATCAGGACTCTGCTCGATTCTCTGCATGGCTGTGGCTGCCTCCATTTCAGCCATACGCTCAGGATCTCCAAAAGCCTGGTTCAGCAGTTCTGGAGATCTGCTTCTGAGCCCACTAGCCATCCACTGGTATTTGCCAAATAAAAGATAGGATAGAATACAAAGAGTAAGGGAGGGGAACAGCACTGTATCAAACTTTCACTGTATCTTCATGCTTGCTTTAATACCGAGCTTGTCTCATAGGATTACCATAATCCCCAGCATGTGAGTGATAAAGGTCACCAACACACGCCATTTATCCTAAGATCCCACTACGCTGCCACCAATGTGAAAGATCCTCAGTGCGCCAAACCGCTTTGGCTCACCCTTGAGTCTTCTTGCATATAAAACCACACTCACCGCCAGTGAGTGTCGGGTCCACAAGATAAATACAAGACAAGCCTTCTAAATTTTATATATTTATTAACCCCTAAATGGGTCGGTATTAACATCTAACACATGCAGTTCAGAACAGATATGCAGATATATGCAAGCATTAACAGTTACTAGTTACAAGATACAGTACAAATAAAATAAAAGGGATAAAGGTGAAATGATTACTTTACCACACATGTCCTTGATGTGGTTCTTTAGTCCAACACTCACACATGCATGTGTGAGTAACCCAGTGGCGGCTTCTCAGCATTAACTCCTAGCATGTGGCATCACAGTATTCCAGCCTGCATGCTCCTCACAGTGGTCTGTCAGTAATAGTCTCAGCACAAATCTCCATAGCATAATCTCCATAGCATAACCTCTATAGCATAATCTCTTCCCACAGACCTCTTACCTCATCTTTTATACCCTTTATGCCACCTCCCAGAATGAGGTCACTGGCAACAGCAAGTCTGATGAGTTAATGCAATCAAGTCCAGATCTTTTGTATAGAGCTGAGACCAAGTGGGATGATACAATGTTATCAGGCAGGTCTGATCAACAGCCCAGGCTTGAACAATGCACTATTGTTTCTTTGATCACTCAGGGCTGTATAGGAATACAATGGAGCCCTATTGTTACAGTGTGGCCACATTATGACAACATACACCTAGGATTATAGCTGCGCACCTTATGAGTAAAGAGATACGCTACCCAGAGACCAAAATGCATCTCTGAGCCATAGCCATATTCAAGCAGAATCATCACAGGGTGGAATTCCAATGGGTGGAATTACACAGGTATGATCTATTGCAAACCTGCAATGAGCAGCAGTATAATGGAAGTCAATGCTGCAAGGTGTAGTAGGATTGTTTCTATTACCCAGGCTGCAAATACCCCAAATGAACCCTGTTCTGCTTCAGTACTCTGTATAAATTCCTCCCTATCATTTCCCTACACTTCTAATGCTAACTTCTAATTCTTGAACTTCGATTGAGCAAAATATCAGTTTTCAAGTCTTCTCTACCACTTTCCCTAGCGTCTGCTGATGTCTCTCCCTGCACTAAGTAGACTGGAAAATGCCTGAATCCAAGATGGCGGAGGGTATTTATAGGGCTGTGACATCACAGGACTGTCTGGCTGCTGATTGGCTGCATGCATGGCATTGTGGGTGATCCAGCGTTCCCAGAGTTCCTTGCCCCATGTCCTAACATGTGCATCAGCCATTTTAGGAAAAAATGCAATTCGTTACCACAAAGTGTGAGGAAATCCGGATTTGATGCATCCGAATATTTCCTGAAATTCGGATCGAATTCCCCTTCGTCAGTTTCGATTTGCTCATCTCTAAAGGCAAGCGACCACCAAAGCCATCAACAATATCACTAAATAACCAACATGGTTAACACTGCAGATCACACTTCTGACTGTAGATCGGGAAAGCTTTTTTTCACATATATTGAACTAGTCCGTCTCCTAACAGTTTACCAGCTCCAGACGCAAATTAAGTAGCAAATTAAGCAACCACAGATTAATAAAGTCATAATGTAATTCAATACCATGTGCATCTTCAAAAGGATAATGTTGTGCCAGTTTAATTCTTACCCCAAGTTCAAGAAGCATTGGGATATCATAGCTCTTATTTCTCAGAATATTTGTTGTTTAGCAGTATGTTATGAGCCACACTGTTTGTTTATTACTAGAGATGAGCGAAGTTTTAAAAAATTCGATTTGGCAACTTCACCGAATTTTCCGATACGATTCTATTCGATCCAAATTAATCGTGGTGAATAAACAGCTATTTCCTGTCTGCAGAGAGCCGGGGTTGGTGGCAAAATGGTGGAATCCCTTGTTACAGCTAACACCCTGCTCCATAACCGATCGGGGGTTTTAACACCTTGGATGCAGCGGTTAAACATGCCATGGGCTCTTGCGAAGGGGATAAAGGGCTGTGACATCACAGGGCTGGCTGCTGATTGGCTGCACGCATAGCATTGTGGGTGATCCCATGTTCCCAGAGTTCCTTGCTCCATGTCCTAACATGTACAGCAGCCATTTTGAACAAAATGCGATTTGTTACCACAAAGCGTGAGGAAATACGGATTCGATGCAAATCGAATATTTCCTGAAATTCGGATCGAATTCCACTTCGTCAGCTTCAATTCGCTCATCTCTATTCATTAACCCAACTTTCTTCTTCCTTCCACATCGCGTTCACCTTCCCCCCTTTCCCTACTTATTTTAAAACAATAGCATACCTCCCAACTTTCAAAGGACAGAAAGAGGAACAAAATGTGCGGCGCGCTATGAGCACTGCGGCAAATTTAGTTCGACCCACTACTACATTGACTCCGCCCATTCTCATCCATTTTTCCATGTGCCTCCACACAGTATAATGCTCCTACAGTCACCCTAACATTATATGCCCCCACATTATAATGTTCCCCTCCAATTGCCCCACAGTATTAAGTCCCTCTCCTTGTGCCCAAGTTTAAACAGTTTAAACATTATACAGTGGGGGTAGTTGGAGGAGGACATTAAACTGGGGTCAATTAGAGGCAGACATGTTCCCCTCCAGCTACCCCCCACAGTTTAATGTCCTCCTTCAGTTGCCCCCAGTTTAATGTCATCCTCCATCTGCTCCCCCAGTTTAATGTCCACTCCTCGATCTGCCCCCAGTTTGATGTCCCCCCTCCATATGTTTCCATTTTAATTTCCCCCCTCCATCTGCCCCAGTTTAATGTCTCCCCTCCATCTGAACCCAGGTTAATGTCCCCCTTTCATCTGCCACCAGTTTAATGTCCCCCTTCATCTGTGACCAGCTTAATGTCCCCCTTTATCTGCCACCAGCTTAATGTCCCCCTTTATCTGCCCCCAGTTTAACTGCCCCCTTCATCTGCCTTCAATTTAATTGCCCCTACATCTGCCCCCAGTTCCCCCCTCTTGCTCACACATGCTGTCTCTTCGCTCCTCCTTACCTTCCATCAGTAACTGTTTCCAGCAGCTTCCTCTTTCTGTGTAACATCGCACTATCATGTAGTGTCCAGAATAGCTCCGCCCACACAAGAGTCTGATCCCATGGTCATGACATCATCAAAGGTCTTTAGCCCACTAGGATTTAGCATCTACCATTTAGCCTTTACCCTACTCTAACAAAGTTTGTCAACAACAAAACACTTCAAGGGCATACTGTAAGCTATCTGGGATGGCAGGACAGCAGTGTAAAATCAGGACTGTCCCGCCGGATCCGGGACGGTTGGGAGCTATGCAATAGCTTTTTATTAGCTTACTTAACATTACAAACCATCCCTACAAACATGTTAAAGGGGTTATTCGGTTTCTAACATTGATGACCTATCCTGGGATCCCTGCTGATTACCAGTACTGAGACAGCGTGGCTCTTGGTATTGTTTACATATCGTGGGCCGCACAGCTCACTCGTTGTGCAAACTGTAGCGGGGTACTGCATTAGCGAGTGTTGGTACTGCAGTGCTGTTCCATTGAAATCTCTGGGCCAGTGCTGTACTATGTAAACAATACCAAGAGCTTTTCTGTCTTGGTTCTGGTGATCTGCAGGGGTCCTGGGTGTTGGAGCCCCACAGATCTAATACTGATGGCCTATCCATCAATGTTAGAGACCAAATAACCTCTTTAAAATACAATATGCTGTATGTCTTCAAAAGTTTGTTAATTTCTTCCTCAAATGTACACATCGCTATTTGAAACATTGGGGGAAATTTATCATTGCTTGTGTGCCAATTTTCTGACATACAAAGCATGAAATAGTCCTCTTTATTGTCTTTGTGCCGCCCTTGCCACTTTTCTGAAATTGGGCATGGTAATGGGCAGGACTACCAGGCTGCTAGATTTATGATCATTTATGCCAATTTACTGGAGTAAATGATCCCTGAAATTAGTGTCAGCTGTAAGCTAAAGTAGATTTAGGTGCAGGTGCATGGCCTGGTGGAGGGTGTACATGATTTATGAGAAGGTATGTTCCTCTTTGTAAATGCAGCATGTTGTGCTCTGTAAGGTTGACCCTTGCTAAATATGTACATTAGTTAATGGAATACATGTTGTGTTGATAAATTTACTGTGTGTGTGGAAGGGAGGGAAAGGTGGTATTAAACAATGACAGTGCAAACCTAGCTTTATTTATATTTTACCTCTTTCTTGTTTTCCGCTTCAAGCATTCATACCTGTCAGAAAAAGTAGTGCAATAGCCCCATAACTATAGGCTTCAAATGAAATGTTATACCTTTCAATGTATGAAGACAACTGGAGTAAGTACATTGATAAATCAGCCTTACTGTCGATGAGAGACAACTTAGTTGGCTTTGGGCTTACAAGTATATTCAGTGTACAAATCTGGTATCCAAAGACACAAAACCATAGCCGAAAATTGAGATACCTGACACAAAAATATCCAATTAGAAACTGAGGAATCAGTGTTGCTATCAGTTTGTTTGTTTTTTTTCAATCTACTGTATGGAACCAAGATATATTTTAAACAAAATCCGTCACCATTTTTTGGGTACCAACTGCACTGTAGGACTTTTATTAAAAGGACCTTTCATATCCTCTATCACTTGGCATGTTGTACACTGTTACAAAGCTGACAATGCACTGAATTCACAGAATTTTGCTGGTATCTTACTCCGTTCTAAAGATAACAGTGCCTTTAGTTACTCTGTAACAGGGGAACCTACGGACAAATATGTAATAGTATAGTCAGTTACAGTGGGTACGGAAAGTATTCAGACCCCTTTAAATTTTTCACTCTTTGTTTCATTGCAGCCATTTGCTAAAAGCAAAAAAGTTCATTTTATTTCTCATTAATGTACACTCAGCACCCCATCTTGACAGAACAAAACAGAAATGTAGATATTTTTGCTAATTTAATAAAAAAAGAAAAACTGAAATATGACATGGTCATAAGTATTCAGACCCTTTGCTGTGACACTCATATTTAACTCACACACTGTCCATTTCCTTCTTATCCTCCTTGAGATGGTTCTACTCCTTCATTGGAGTCCAGCTGTGTTTAATTAAACTGATTGGACTTGATTAGGAAAGGCACACACCTGTATATAAGACCTCACAGCTCACAGTGCATGTCAGAGCAAATGAGAATCATGAGGTCAAAGGAACTGCCCAAGGAGCTCAGAGACAGAACTGTGGCAATGCACAGATCTGGCCAAGGTTACAAAAGAATTTCTGCAGCACTCAAGGTTCCTAAGAGCACAGTGGCCTCCATAATCCTTAAATGGAAGAAGTTTGGGACGACCAGAACTCTTCCTAGACCTGGCCGTCCAGCCAAACGGAGCAATCGTTGGAGAAGAACCTTGGTGAGAGAAGTAAAGACGAACCCAAAGATCACTGTGGCTGAGCTCCAGAGATGCACTAGGGAGATGGGAGAAAGTTCCACAAAGTCAACTATCACTGCAGCCCTACCAGTCCGGGCTTTATGGCAGAGTGGCCCGAAGGAAGCCTCTCCTCAGTGCAAGACATATGAAAGTCCACACAGAGTTTGCCAAAAAACACACGAAGGACTCCCAGACTATGAGAAATAAGATTCTCTGGTCTGATGAGACGAAGATTGAACTTTTTTGGCCTTAATTCTAAGCGGTATGTGTGGAGAAAACCAGGCACTGCTCATCACCTGCCCAATACAATCTCAACAGTGAAACATGGTGGTGGCAGCATCATGCTATGGGGTGTTTTTCAACTGCAGAGCCAGGACGACTGGTTGCAATTGAAGGAAAGATGAATGCGGCCAAGTACGGAGATATCCTGGAAGAAAACCTCTTCCAGAGTGCTCTGGACCTCAGTCTGGGCCGAAGGTTCACCTTCCAATAAGACAATGACCCTAAGCACACAGCTAAAATAACAAAGAAGTGGCTTCAGAACAACTCTGTGACCAATTTTGACTGGCCCAGCCAGAGCCCTGACCTCAAACTAATTGAGCATCTCTGGAGAGACCTGAAAATGGCTCCACCAATGTTCACTATCCAACCTGACGGAACTGGAGAGGATCTACATGGAAGAATGGCAGAGGATCCCCAAATCCAGATGTGAAAAACTTGTTGCATCATTCCCAAGAAGAATCATGTCTGTACTAGCTCAAAAGGAAGGGGCTTCTACTCAATACTGAGCAAAGGGTCTGAATACTTATGACCATGTGATATTTCAGTTTTTTTTCTTTTTTAATAAATTTGCAAGAATATCTACATTTCTGTTTTTTTTCTGTCAAGATGGGGTGCTGAGTATACATTGATGAGAAATAAAATGAACCTTTTTGCTTTTAGCAAATGGCTGCAATGAAACAAAGAGTGAAAAATTTAAAGGGGTCTGAATACTTTCTGTACCCACTGTATGTAATGGCATATAAAATTCACTAGCTCCATGCACACAAACTGTGCTTTGTCAGGGTGCTAGCCATGTTTTAATGGCTGGCACATTGACCCATTATTTTCTAGGGCCTCAACACATGCCCTTATATTATCAAGGGTCCCTGTAGGGGGCCGTGAGTCTGGAGCAAAACTAAGGACGGGTCCTATTCCTGTGTATTTTGCGGCCCAGGATTACTACAGTACATTAAATGAATGGGTCAATGGAGGCATGAATGGCCTCCACTCTTCTGTACCGTTTTCCCACTGACTCATTGGTGCACACAGTTGTGTTCATGTATCCTTAGAGGACACACGAGGTCCTCTAACTCTTATAGCTTCTTTTAGGTGGCCTATTTTACAGAAGAATAAGTTTAATACTGCCACTTGCTGTATGCTAGTAGCATATCTGGCGGCATTGTGATGGTATGGCTGAGAAGTGCCGCAAGCATGCCTACTCCTTGATGACTGACATACCCCCTTACCTGTTGACATCAGAGCTATCAGGCAAGAGGAATGTCAAAAATGGTGACAGGTTCCTTTTAATGAGCTCTATCTTGCTCCTAAAGTTTGCAGTATGTTATTTTACCCTTGTACTACAGAAATATTTTTCTTTAATGTAATCCCTGCAGGTTAGTCTATACAGACAGCACATGTTTATGGTATATATTTACATACACATCTCACGTCAGTCTTTAGTGACTACAGTTTCCTAAGCTCAGCAGTAAATTACAGTTCAAGCTGATACGCTGTTATTTTATCCTATTTGCAAAAAAAAATCCCCAAACCATAGATCTTCTGTAAATTATCCACATGAATACATAATATCAAACATATTAAAATTCCTGCATTTCTCACATGCACATTCATCCATTATTAATGTGTATCTATGTGCTGATACTTGTTTCTATTTGGTTTTCTGAAGATGCATATACTATATATTGCATTAAAATCAACTGGTAAAGCAAAAACGCATGTGAAGGTTTTGTATGTATTGAATATACAAACTGCTTTTGTGAGCAGTACTACGGAAAGAGAAGCTGCCTGTGCTTATTTTCCCATTATTTACTTCTCAGTGGAAGATTTGATGTGCTTCTGCATAAACCCCACGATTTTTAATCCTGTCGCTTCAGTAAATAATGAACAACAGTATCATGCCTACCCTTAATCTTTCTTGAATTGTGCTAAGTTATACAATTTGTCATGAAGCCAATTCAATATAATCTTGTGCCATACAGTAAATAAAACATATACGTTAAATGTTACCTTTTTTAAATCTGGGAGCCAAAGGGTGATGGATAACTTATGAAAGGCATCTGTCAGAGACATCCATCACAGTCATCTATGCCTATGGGCAATGAAAGGCTGAACAATGTGTCCAGTGGATAGCATTCATTGTGGCATTCATTGGGCATTGATGTTATTCTTTTGTTTGTTACACATCTCAGGCCATATATCTTTGGATATGACAGATTTAGAGATAAAGTAAGGAAGGTTATATGTGTACATACTGGTAGCTCGATTAAACTAAAGATGATGATTCACATAATTGCTGCATTAAGACAAAGCCTCTGGAAGGTGAAATACATATCATAGTAACATAGTAACAAAGTAGATAAGGTTGGATAAAGATGTACGTCCATAGAGTCCAGCCTATAGACCTACCAAGTTGATCCAGAGAAAGGCAAAAAACTCCACGAGGCAGACATCAATTGCCCCATCAGAGGAAATTCTTTTCCAACACCAAATATGACAATTGGTCTAAGTCTCTAATGTAGTGAACCCGGGCTGCCAAACAGATAAAAATAGGAGAACCCTAGTTTTGCACCAGGTTCACAGCCTCCTAGAGGGCCCTTGATAATACAAGGGCCTGTGTATGGGGCCATAAAAAATAATGGGCCAGTTTGCTAGATGTAAAAACATGGCTAGCACCCTGACAAAGCACCCTGACAAAGTTTGTGTGCATAGAGCCTGTGATAGCGAATGTTCTAGGCAGATACAAAGTTGTCCATACCGTTATCTCTGAAATGGGGTAAGCTACCAGAAAAACTAAAAATGCACTAAATTCAGTGCACTGTCAACTTTGTAATGGTGTATAACATGCCCAGTAATAGAGGACATGAAAGGTCCTTTATAATAAAAGCCCTACACTGCAGTTTGGTACTCATAAAAACAATCTATCCCCAAACAAAAAAATGTTTGTTGACGATCTGATTTTCATTCCTAGTATACAATATGTGCATTACAGGGCTGCATCCCTGGCCTATGTTTACGCCTGTATTTGCTTTGCTCTTTGTTAATAAACTCAGAATTAAACACAAAAACAATCTATCCCAAAAAGTTCTAGCTCCCATAACCTATGATATTCTTACTTTCAAAAAACATATCCAGGCTCCTCTTGAACTTGTTTATCTGCAGTCATCAGTACATCTTGTGACAGTGACTTTCATAATCTTATGGTACAATATTGTTTCCTCAATACATAGAGGATGGTTCCTTGTCACAGTTACAGACTTCAGTATAAAGAGATCATTGTAAAGATCTCTGTACTGTCCATTCATATATTTGTACATTGTAGTTAAGTTGCCCCTAAGATGTCTTTTTTTTCAACCCCAAGTTTGATAATCTGTCTTTATACTCCAATCAACCCATCCCCTTAACTTGGTCGCTATCCTCTGTACCTGCTCCAGTTCAGCTGTATTCTTGCTATATATAGGTGCCAAAAATTGTTCACAATATTCTACATGTGGGCTGATCAGGGATTTGTATAGAGGCAAAATGATATCCTTGTTATGAGCATCGATTCCTCTCTTAATGCAGCCCATGATTTTATTTATTTTGGCAGCAGTTGCCTGACACTGGTTACTAAAATTAAGTTTACTGTCTACTAATATCCCCAAGTCTTTTTCAGCAGTATTCTTACCCAGTGTTTTATTATTTAATACATAACTGTAACACTTGTTTTCATGGCCCAGGTGCATAACTTTACATTTATTCACATTAATATTTGTCTGTCATTTCTCTGAACAAGCTTCCAACTTCCCTAAATCCCTCTGTAATATTACACTATCCTTCTCTGTGTTGACTACTTTACAGAGTTTAGGCTCTGCAAATATTGAGATTCTACCAGGTCATAAATAAAAATATTGAAAGAAGATAATCTAGTACTGACCCCTATGGCACCAGACTGGTGACTGTAACCCAATCCGAGTATTTACCATTAACTACCCAATTACAAATATTTTCCTCTAATCCTTGTATTCTCATTTTATATACCAACCTTTTATGTTGTACAGTATCAAACGTTTTTACAGTATCAAAAGTCCAGATACACCACATCCAAGGTATTTCCCAGGTCCAATCTAAAACTTACCTCCACATAAAAACTGATTAGATTAGTCTGAGAGGGCCGATCCCTCATAAACCTATGATGATAATGTGTTATAGGTTTATTATCATTGAGATATTCCAGGATAACATCTCTCAGAAATCCTTCAAATAATTTTCCCACAACAGAAGTTAAACTTACTGGCCTATAGTTTCCAGGGTCACCTTTAGACCCCTGCTTGAATATCGGCACCACATTTGCTATGCGCCAATCCTGTGAAACAGGCCCAACCATTACTGAATCCTTAAATATTAAATATAAGGGTCTGTCTATTACCATGCATAATTCCCTCAGAACTTGGCAATTTGTCTATTTTAGTATTTTGAAAGCGATGTTGCACTTGCTCCTGGGTTAAATAGGTGACATTTAATGGAGAATTTACTTTACCCTTACTCATGTCATTGAGTTTCCCTGTGTAAATACAGTAGAGAAAAAGGCATTTACTAGATCTGCCTTTTCCTCATACTCCTCCAGCAATACACCCACAGTCTTGGTTTTTAGATTTTGTTATGTATGTAGTTGAAAAATAATTAATTTTTTCTCTTTTTAATTTTTTAATACTGCATCACTACTGTTTTGATTTAGTATTTCAACAGTTTTTATCATTACACTCCTTACAGTTTTAGTTATCCACCTTGGTTTTCTATGATCTATAGCATGCTTATTGCCATAAGGTACATATTTTTCACTGGCCTTATTTAGGATATTTTTGAAAATTCCCTATTTACTTTGTGTGCTCTTCACTTTGAGGATATTGTCCCAGTTTATGTTGTTAAGACCTTCTCTTAGCTAGTGTGGTGTTTTTGTACCGCCTTTACTAAACATCTTATTAAAGTGAACACTAAAACTTACGTTGTGGCCACTTTCACCTAGATAACCTCTACCCCCCCCCCCACTCCCTTTTGGCAATCCATCAGGTCTGTTTGTCAAAATTAAGTCTAAAAGTGCCTTGCCTCTTGTGTTGTCCTGCACTAGTTGGGAAAGGTAATTGTCTTTTTATAACAAAAACCTGTTACCTGTTGGACCTGCAGGTTTCTGTATCTCAATGTATTTCCAGGTAGTTCAAGTCCCTCATATGTTTTGCGGCCTCATCTATTTGCCTTAGTAGATTTTCTGCTTCTCTTATTATATTTGGGGACGTGTAACAAACCCCTACAAGTATTATATTATTCACCCATCCCCTTATTTCTACCCATAACGAATCCACATATTAATTTTACTCCCACATGTCATCACATACAGTGCTGGCCAAAAGTATTGGCACCCCTGCAATTCTGTCAGATAATACTCAATTTCTTCCAGAAAATGATTGCAATCACAAATGCTTTGGTAATAATATCTTCATTTAATTTGTCTTCAATGGAAAACCACAAAAAGAATTGTCAAAAAGCCAAATTGGATATAATTCCACACCAAACATAAAAAAGGGGGTGGACAAAAGTATTGGCACCCTTTGAAAAATCAGGTGATGCTTCTCTAATTTGTGTAATTAACAGCACCTGTTACTTACCTGTGGCACATAGGTGGTGGCAATAACTAAATCACACTTGCAGCCAGTTGAAATGGATGAAAGTTGACTCAACCTCTGTCCTGTGTCCTTGTGTGTACCACATTGAGCATGGAGAAAAAAAAGAAGACCAAAGAACTGTCTGAGGACTTGAGAAGCAAAATTGTGAGGAAGCATGAGCAATCTCAAGGCTACAAGTCCATCTCCAAAGACCTGAATGTTCCTGTGTCTACCGTGCACAGTGTCATCAAGAAGTTTAAAGCCCATGGCACTGTGGCTAACCTCCCTAGATGTGGACAGAAAAGAAAAATTGACGAGAGATTTCAACGAAAGATTGTGCGGATGGTGGCTAAAGAACCTCGACTAACATCCAAACAAGTTCTAGCTGCCCTGCAGTCCGAGGGTACAACAGTGTCAACCCGTACTATCTGTCGGCGTCTGAATGAAAAGGGATTCTATGGTAGGATACCCAGGAAGACCCCACTTCTGACCCAGAGACATAAAAAGCCAGGCTGGAGTTTGCCCAAACTTACTTGAGAAAGCCAAAAACTTTTTGGAAGAATGTTCTCTGGTCAGATGAGACAAAAGTAGAGCTTTTTGGGAAAAGGCATCAACATAGAGTTTACAGGAAAAAAAAAGAGGCCTTCAAAGAAAAGAACACGATCCCTACAGTCAAACATGGGGGAGGTTCCCTGATGTTTTGGGGTTGCTTTGCTGCCTCTGGCACTGGACTGCTTGACCGTGTGCATGGCATTATGAAGTCTGAAGACTACCAACAAATTTTGCAGCATAATGTGGGGCCCAGTGTGAGAAAGCTGGGTCTCCCTCAGAGGTCATGGGTCTTCCAGCAGGACAATGACCCAAAACACACTTCAAGAAGCACTAGAAAATGGTTTGAGAGAAAGCACTGGAGACTTCTAAAGTGGCCAGCAATGAGTCCAGACCTGAATCCCATAGAACACCTGTGGAGAGATCTCAAAATGGCAGTTTGGAGAAGGCACCCTTCAAATCTCAGGGACCTGGAGAAATTTTCCAAAGAAGAATGGTCTAAAATTCCAGCAGAGCATTGTAAGAAACTCATTGATGGTTACCGGAAGCGGTTGTTCGCAGTTATTTTGTCTAAAGGTTGTGCTACCAAGTATTAGGCTGAGGGTGCCAATACTTTTGTCCGGCCCATTTTTGGAGTTTTGTGTAAAATGATCAATGATTTGACTTTTTTTAAATTCTCTTTTGTGTTTTTTCATTGCAAGCAAAATAAATGAAGATATTATTACCAAAGCATTTGTGATTGCAATCATTTTCTGGAAGAAATTGAGTATTATCTGACAGAATTGCAGGGGTGCCAATACTTTTGGCCAGCACTGTAGGTCTCGCTTAAGGCTGGATTTTATGTACAAGCAAACCCCTCCCCCTTTCCTATTTGCTCTTTTCTAAACACACTGTACCCCTGTATAGCTACAGCCCAGTCATAGCTAGTGTCCAGCCATGTCACCCTTATCCCCACTATGTCATTTTCCTCTTCCAACATTATCATTATCATCTTGTTACTGAGACTTCTGGCACTGGTTTACATGTATTTTATGTGTTTTTCCTTACTCCTACTCTCCCTACTAACTGTTCTCACCCAACCCACCACTCTACCCCAGTTACATTATTTAGCCTTGGTTCCCTGTCTACACTATCTTTGAGCATGTGTCATCTAGTTCCACACACCTCCACTGTTGGAGCCGAGCTGACACTGACACGGCACTCGCCTACGCGCCCTCAGTGCCAGCCTCAACGTCCTCATTGCGCATGCGCATGTCATCGACAGGGGTCGTCCACATCCTGTCTGACGTATATACTCCTTTCCGCCCCCTCCCATATTTAAGAGATGGCATTTCCGTTCAGATGCACTCTACATTCCTATACAGTTCTACTGCTCAGGTAAAGCGCTTATAGTGCTACTGGATCATGCCGCACCCCCCATCCCCATTCGAGTCCTTTTTCCGAATGTCTCTTCTTTCTTCCATGTCTCTCCTCCTGCCCATTATCTTTGTAGTTGCCTCTCCTGACACCTCTGAATGTTTGCATTATTTATTTACACTTCTGGACACTCCTTACTATTTTGTCTCCTCTGGTATTGCCCTACCTCTGGTTTTACATACCTTTCATCTCTGTATTTCATCCCTCATTGCTTTCCATGTTCACATTTTCACTTTATACTGTCCATTCCTACATCATTAATGTACATCTTTCACCTTATATTATTGATTATTTTCATCATTATTCCTGCTACCCCATCCATTTTGGTTTATCACTATTAATATTAATTGTGCTTTAACAGATTTACTGACACCTATTGCATTGTCTTTCACAGATCGACTTGAAAAAGTTCATACCAGACCGAAACGTTGTATATTTGATCAATATTTAATGGTTATCTCTACTATGTTAGATGCAACATACTATGGAACATGTAATATGAAAATACAGCCGCTATATGCAGCATTTCTTATGATGTGATATGTGAATTAAAAATGTTTTAAACCGCAATATGCAGCACCTTATATGATATTATATACGATCAGTTGCTATATGCAGCACCTTCTATAATGTGACATATGGACATCAACTGTTATATTTTGTGTCTATTAATACAATATTTCTTGTATAAATCTTCAATGAAGTTAAGCATCTTGACAGTGTGTGCCGTGGTTTTCTATCACTGTAATGTACGGATTGGGGAATCCTCCCACAGAGTACCACAACAATAGAGAGTGCGGTACCACTGTTTTTTTTTTTTATTTTCCTGCTCCTTGTTATGTCCCCTTA
Organism: Leptodactylus fallax; assembly: GCA_947044405.1. NCBI lineage: Eukaryota > Metazoa > Chordata > Amphibia > Anura > Leptodactylidae > Leptodactylus > Leptodactylus fallax. The sequence goes on along the minus strand of CAMRHE010000062.1, from coordinate 863,894 downwards.
TTTTATGGTAATTATATTATGCTATTGGTCACATGGATTGTGCAATCTTTACAATTGTGAAATAAAGATTTATTATATTTTCACACTTTTCATACTTAGTGGTCGACCTAGAGCCGGGTTGGCGAACCTATGGCACGCATGCCAGAGAGGGCACGCAGAGCCCTCTCACTTGGCACGCCGCCGTCGCCATGATAGCTTACTAATGGGGAATCCGGTACAGGATTCCCCGTTAGTGAGTGATGGCTTCTTTCAGCTATATGCAGGGCTGCTTTAACCATAGGGCAAACGGTGCACTTGCATATCTCTCAACCGTCCGGGATTCCAGGTCCTGTCCCGGTCAGCGGGAGGTATGTCCCGGTATCAACTCATCTGCGTCCTCTCTGGACGCAGATGAGTTAAATACAGTGATAAAGCAGGATCCGTCCGCAGACAGCCCCTGCATTACCATTGTGTGTGAAGCACATCCTTGTGTGCTTCTGTCCCTGGAGCTGCGGGCACGATGTGATGACTTCACTCACATCGCGCTTGCAGTTCCCTGAACAGTCCGGGAGAAGAGACTTCACAGAGCAATAGCAGAGCGAGGAGGGGTGAGTATCAGTGTTTTATTGTGTCAAACTGGTGGCAGATGAAGGGGGAACATCAAACTGGTGGCAGATGAAGGGGGGCATCAAACTGGTGGCAGATGAAGGGAGGCATCAAACTGGTGGCAGATGAAGGGGGGCATCAAACTGGTGGCAGATGAAGGGGGGACATCAAACTGGGGGGAGATGGAGAGGGGCATCAAACTGGATGCAGATGAAGGGGGGCATTAAACTGGGGGCAGCTGGAGAGGGACATTAAACTGGGGGCAAGTTGTAAGGGGCATTAAACTGTGGGGCAGCTGGAGGAGGACATTAAACCATGGGTGTAGCTGGAGGGGGACATGTCTGCCTCTAGTTGCCCCCAATTTGATGTCCCCCTCCAAGTAACCCCACGGTTTAATATCCCCCTCCAGCTGCCCCAGTTTAATGTCCCCCTCTAGTTTCCCCCAGTTTAAATTGGGGCACCAGGAGAGGAGACTTCATACTAGGGGGCAATTGGAGGGGAACATTATAAAATGGATGAGAATGGGCGGAGTCAATGTAGAAGTGGGTGGAGATAAATTTGCTGCAGAGCGCATAGCCTAATAACAGGGGTATTTTATGTAATACCCCTCTGAACATAACATAACCAGGAAGTTATTGGCGCTGTGACCCAGACGTTTACCATCGTCTAGGTTGCAGCGCCAAAAGAGTTTCACCAAACACCTATACAACACATACACAAAGTCATCAATAAAGTTTACATTTGACCCTGTCCTGTCCTGTCCATACCTTTATAGAGTAAAATACTCCGACCGCCTCTAGCAATATCCATTACACGCTAAAATAATAGCGATTATTACTAGAGATGAACATATAAAACATTTCTGACAGGCGGAAGGTTCCATCAGTCACGTAACACATTGTCACCCATTGAATGTCACAATATAAAATCCCAGTTTTTGGCAGCTTTCAGATGGGTATAATAGCAGGTGGTGATGGGGGGGGGGGACTTATGAAAACTCTGCACTGGGCCCACCAATGTGTTAAAACGGCTCTGGCTATATGTGCAAATGAGGACCACGGCTTACACTAACTGCAGAATGTAACCTCTGCCCCAATGCAAGTCATCAGCGCCTTTGATCAGAAGAAAGAGGACGCTTTTCTTGGGACTGCAGCCATACTGGGTAAGTAGCATAAACTTCTGTGTGGGGGCCCACTGTAGAGCATATAATACTGTGGGGGGGAACCAAAGTGGAGCATGTTATACTGTGAGGAGGGCCTACTGTAGAGCATATACTACTGTGTGGGGGCCCACTGTGGAGCATATAATAGTGTGCGGGACCCACTGTGGAGCATATAATACTGTGCGGGAGCCACTGTGGGCATATAATACTGTCTGGGGGCCACTGTGGAGCGCATTATACGGTGTGGGGGCCCTTCACTATTTATATCACACAGTATCTGTTTTATAGCAGACATGTGATATTATTACAGGCTGTAATAACATCGCACGGTCACTATAAAACAGATCCTGGTTAAGTTAAGGTTAAATTGCCGTGTTGGCACTTTGTGATAATTTAGTGGGTTTTGGGTTGCAGTTTGGGCACTCGGTCTCTAAAAGGTTCGCCATCACTGACCTAGAGTATAAGTTTGTAGTTGAAGATCATTGACATAAGGACTACCATTCCAAAATGAAAAAGGATTGCCATCTGAGCCTGAAAATGTATACTAATCATGCAATACCAAAAAATTCCCTTTCAAAGATCAGTGGGAGAATTTATTAACTCATCTATGCCTATACAAGTCGGGGACTTTATTAACATAGGCATAAGGAAACATCAGTCTTAATAAATTTCCCCCAGTGTCATTATAGTCAAAATGTGTGACTGCTAGTGGTTCAACTGCTGAGACCCCCACCAATTATGGGATAGTCCCCAAGTCCTCTGTGTGCGGAGGTCATGCCTGAGCGCCACCACTACAGTCACATACACACATTCTTGTAATTGATGGGGATCCCCAGTGGTCATATATGTATGACATATCCTGTGAATGTGTGATAAAAGTTGTGTATGGTGAAAGTCTACCTACAGTAAGCAGTCTTGTTTAACTAGCTACGCATAGCATTTAACAAAAAATAAGATATATTTACCAAAAATGTAAAAAAAAAAAAAATTACATATATATATACAGTATATATATATATATATTACAGTATATATATACAATACTTCTAAAATATTTGTCTACCATCCTATTTTTCTGTTCCATATTTGGAATGAATTATTAAAAATACATTGCTTTTCAATAAGACACAGACTGCTTTAATATGTTCTCAAGATAAAATGGATAATGCATGCAGTTCTGGGAAATTCTGTGCTATAATGCTAATGAATCATGACAGATATGAGTTACTTGATGTGACAGCCATAATGCCCCCACTTTCGATTTAGCCAGTTTTATGTGTTACTCAGCTGAATAGCATGAATTTTCTACCTATCTTGGAGCCTTAGCCTATTTACAATATCTGTGAATTTGAGAGATCCATGTGAAGTAGATCTGTAATATTATGGTACTGGAGCCCTAAGTCATACAACTACAAAAAAATATTAAAAATCCAAGGCATAAACTAAAAAATTAGCTTTTGTTCCTGTTAGAGAAAATATCTAATTAGTTAATAGAAGGTGCAGAACTGCTATAACATATGTGTCCTTCCTTACCCTTTCTATTGTCTGGAAATGTCAAGATATGTATAACACATGGGTAATTAGCTTTTTAACACAATATTAGTTTGCAATATTGTATCACAAAGTTACTGGATTTTTCTAACTATAAGAAAAAATATCTTGCTGAAAAGTGTCTGTGCCTTACAGTCTGCAGTCAGAAGGTTCCAGCAGTTCCAGTAGGATCACCTATGTTCACTCACTTTGGCAACCAGAGATTTGGAATATTTTTTCCTATGTTTTGCTGCCTAAACCTGCGGTGCATCTTAAACTAAGACTCGTCTTATAGCACAAAAATACATTATATTATACAATAGTATTCGACAGTATATACTATTTGTGTCAATGATGTTGTGTTTTGAAGGGTTTTGTTAGCAGGTCATGATCTTGTGTTGAATTGATGTTTTCATGAGAATTTGGAGTCCTTAACAAATTTGTGGCAGGAGGATATTTCTGTATGCAACTGCACATGAACTCTGCAGGTAAAGGGGTCAACTAAAGTAATAGTGTTTTCTACTGTCTTTTATACAGTGCAACCTCTCCAAATGTCACCTATTTGAGAAGACTACCTCTTTAACCAGAGCACATTTTCTGTGACTTTCAGTTTTTTCATACTATCCTCCTTGTTTGAGGAGATCACCTCAATGTTTTTCATTCATTTTGGCTGGTCGTCTCAAACAGGTTTCACTGTATATGAAGAACTACAGTAATTCGCATCCATGACTCATAATTACTGATGGAACTGTTGAAGGATTTTTTGAAGTGACATAGATGAGATTTAAAGAGTGTCTGTCACCAAGACCAAGAGTCAAGTATATTAAACCAGCAACCTAGATAGGTCAGGCTCATCATTGCAATGCTTTGTGCTTTCATTGCAGAGATAATTATTTATTTCAGAATATTGCAAATTAGCAATCTGGAGAACCAATGGTGGCTCTGTTGCTCCAAACAGTGACCTAGAAATCACTTAGGTATGCACTCCTCACTTACGGCCTCCTTTGAGTGACAGGATAGGATAGCAGAGAAGCAGGGCATATTAGAGCAGCGTGGGGCATTGTAGTTTGGAAACAACAGATCCTCTATTGGTGCTCCAGATTGCTCATTTGCATATTCTGATATAAATGAATACCTCTGTAATGGAGGCACAAATTTTCTTGGAAAAAGAAAGCGTTAAAATCACATGAGTCTGACCTGTGTTACTGGTTTAATATGTTTTACCCAGGTGATGGACTTCCTTTAAATTGGGGTCTATAAAAGTTTTTTGTCCTTGCAATATGTGCAAAAAACATAGGTAAATGCAAAAACTAGTCTTTACTTTTGTTTTTAATATTAACTCAAACACCACAATATTGTCTGAGTAAATCTACACAGCAATTACTCTGTAAGAAGAATGTTACTACACTTTTTAAGGCTAAGGCTCCAAGTTGGGGAGAAGCTACTTTTTTGTTGCAGACTTTGCAGCACTTTTTTAAACCAAAGTCAGAAATGGGAAATATAAAGGAATATTTTATGTTTCCCTTCTGTTAAATCCACTCTTGACGTTGGCTCAAAAAAAATGCAGCAAAATCTGCAAAAAAAACCCCCAAACATCTTTTCTACAACGTGGGGCTTTAGCCTAAAATATATTTTGCTGACATTTAGGTTTGACATTGTTGACATATTTCAATGCTGTCTTTAGTAAGATAAGTGTTGGTTTTGGTGAAGCAAAATAGATACTGTAATACTATAAAAAGGTGAAAATACCTACAGTACATACTACAAATCATAAGTATAAAACCAACACAGGTAAAAAGGTATCACATAAATATCACTGGAGGCTTCTGGGAAAAATAATTTCCAGGTCTGATTTTCGGCATCCCACCAATCAGCTGGTTGAAGGGTTCACAGGTTGGGTGAACACTGGAGCTTGCTCAATGTCTACATTAGTCCGGGACCCTATCTACTTAGAACACTGTACTTTAAGTAGTGTCTGTTCTGTGTAATGCATTTCTCAAGCTGTAACCACCAGTCATCTAATATTGATGGACTATTCTAAGAATGGATTATCCCTTTAGGCTAAAGCACCATTTTGCAGAAATGAAGCATTTCTTGTTGCATATTTTGCTGCGTTTTTTGAACCAAAGTCTGCAGAGGAAAACGCTGCAATTTTCTGTGAAAAGTGATGCAGGAAAACTGCAGTGCGTTTCCACCATGGTTTTTCCCACAGCGCTTTTACCTGCGGCCTGCTATGTGGGGGCCATAGCCTTAAAAAGGACCTTTCATGTCCTCATCAATGTGCGGTATTATATACTGCTAGAAAGATGGCTTTTCTGGTATGTGCCCAGGTGCTGAAGATATTTGTGCTGTTAGTTTCGGCACTGATATCTCCCCACTGTCAGAAGGGCGGGCCTTACAGCCTCACAACTCAGTGTCATTGCTGCATCGACGACGCTATTCTGTACGGCCTGCCCTTCTGAGGAGATATTAATGCCAAAATTAACAGCACCTTTTTCCCCAGCACCAGGGAACATACCAGGAATTCAGCGCACTGGCTTTCTAGCGGTATATAATACTGCATATTGATGAGAACATGAAAGGTCCTTTTTAGGCTAAGGCCCCACATGGCATCCCACAGCAATAAAGAGATGCGGGAAAAACCACGGCGGCATAACATCACGGTTCTTCCTGCAGTGCTTTGCACAGACAGTTCACTAGAATCCCATCCACTTTTCCGTGACTGTAAAATGGCAAACCATGGCGTTTATGCTATGTGGAGCCCAGGCCTTAAAGAGGACCTTTCACGTCCTCATGTATATGCTGTTTTACATACCGCTAGAAAGCCGACAGTGTGCTGAATTCAGCGCACTGTGGTTTTCCCGGTATGTGCCTCGGGGCTGGAGATATCGGAGGTCGTAGTTTCACGGTTCACTGTCAGAAGGGCATTCCTGAGAGTCTAGCTGCACTGTGAGGAACGCCTTCCCTGACAGTATTCCTCCATAGCAGCTCAGCATCATCGCTGGGTGTTAAGGAATACCCCCTCTCTGTACTTGTCCATAGCACTGTACTGTTAGAGGGAGCGTTCCTTACAGCCCAACGATGACACTGAGCTGTGAGGAACAACCCCCCCCCAGTACAAGTCTATGGGCGAATACTGTCAGAGAGGGCGTTCCTCACAGCGCAGCTAGACTGTCAGGAATGCCCTTCTGATGGTGAACCGTAAAACTAAGACCCCCGATATCTCCAGCCCCGGGGCACATACCGGGAAAACTGCAGTGCGCTGAATTCAGCACGCTGTCGGCTTTATATGTAAAACAGCATATACAGTACATGAGGACGTGAAAGGTCCTCTTTAAAGCGATTTGCTGGGGTTATAAATTTGAATCACAGGAGGGTTAGGTAATAAAAATACACTGATACTTACCTGCATACTCCCCTCTGTCGGTATTAGTTATATACTGCTGAGAGTAGTTTTGACATGGTGACATGACATCACCACTGCAGCTGCTCTGTATGTATACTAAGTGGTATACACATGTTTACCAAGTGGTATACACAACATCTCTCTGTTCTTTGTTGATGTCCTCTGTCTTTTGCTGCTCCTAGAGAACATTGATTTGTGAATGCATCTTGTCAGCTCACCATTGCACACAATCATTCTGTGCTGCAGTGATGTATACAGCTGTAAACATGCATACTGGATTTCTTCTAGATAGCAACGCAAACAGATGGAACATTAGAGAAAGTGAAAATTTAACCCTTGGTTATAGATATTAGTAGAACCTGCCTGTGGAGATACAGTAAAAACTTTTTTACATTTCGATGACTTGCCTGCAAATTGTTGAAAGCTGCCTGCACATTTGCCCTTTCATTTCCCTATATTACAAGTGTGTATGCAATCCATCATCAAATCCAGCACAATCTAGCACATTGAATAATAGAACATTGAAGTGTTACATCCTCTATGCCTAGCAGAAGTAATACTTTGCCAGAGATTGTATGCTGTAAGAGCAGTTAGGCTACAGTAAGTCTGCTCAGGGTGTTGTGATGGTGGATGAAAAAGTGCCTTTATGCATTTTTTGAAAGGAAAAATATTATGGGTTACGGGTTTTGGATTTTAGTAAAGACAAGTTGATCCATGGTTTTATATTGATTTCCAGATTTTGAGTTAGGAAGGATTTTTTTCCCCTGACATGGGGCAATTGGCATTAGCCTCATGGGGTTTTTTGCCTTCCAATGGATTCACGCTCTAGGGTTAAATGATGGCCTTGATGGACCTGGGTTTTCATCCAACCTGATCATCTACTATGTCACTATGTACAGTCATGGCCAAAAGTTTTGAGAATGATACAAATATTAATTTTTACAAAGTCTACTGCTTCAGTTTTTCTAATGGCAATTTGCATATACTCCAGAATGTTATAAAGAGTGATCAGCTTAACAGCAATTACTTGCAAAGTCAATATTTGCCTAGAAAATGAACTTTATCCCCCAAAACACATTTCAACATCATTGCAGCCCTGCCTTAAAAGGACCACCTAACATCGTTTCAGTGATTGCTCCATTAACACAGGAGTGGGTGTTGATGAGGACAGGGCTGGAGATCAATCTGTCATGATTAAGTAAGAATGACACCACTGGACACTTTAAAAGGAGGCTGGTGCTTGCCATCATTGTTTCTCTTCTGTTAACCATGGTTATCTCTAAAGAAACACGTGCAGTCATCATTGCACTGCACAAAAATGGCCTAACTGGGAAGAGTATTGCAGCTAGAAAGATTGCACCTCAGTCAACAATCTATCGCATCATCAAGAACTTCAAGGAGAGAGGTTCCATTGGTGCCAAAAAGGCTCCAGGGCGCCCAAGAAAGACCAGCAAGCGGCAGGACCGTCTCTTAAAAGTGTTTCAGCTGCGGGATCGGGCTACCAGCAGTGCAGAGCTTGCTGAGGAATGGCAGCAGGCAGGTGTGAGTGCATCTGCACGCACTGTGAGGCGGAGACTCTTGGAGCAAGGCCTGGTCTCAAGGAGGGCAGCAAAGAAGCCACTTCTCTCCAGAAAAAACATCAGGGACAGACTGATATTCTGCAAAAGGTACAGGGAGTGGACTGCTGAGGACTGGGGTAAAGTCATTTTCTCTGATGAATCCCCTTTTCGATTGTTTGGAACATCTGGAAAACAGCTTATTCGGAGAAGAAGAGGTGAGCGCTACCACCAGTCTTGTCTCATGCCAACTGTAAAGCATCCTGAAACCATTCATGTGTGGGGTTGCTTCTCAGCCAAGGGAATCGGCTCTCTCACAGTCTTGCCTAAAAACACAGCCATGAATAAAGAATGGTACCAGAATGTCCTCCAAGAGCAACTTCTCCCAACCGTCCAAGAGCAGTTTGGCGCTCAACAATGCCTTTTCCAGCATGATGGAGCACCTTGCCATAAAGCAAAGGTGATAACTAAATGGCTCAGGGAACAAAACATAGAGATTTTGGGTCCATGGCCTGGAAACTCCACAGATCTTAATCCCATTGAGAACTTGTGGTCAATCATCAAGAGACGGGTGGACAAACAAAAACCAACAAATTCAGACAAAATTAAAGCATTGATTCTGCAAGAATGGACTGCTATCAGTCAGGATTTGGTCCAGAAGTTGATTGAGAGCATGCCAGGGAGAATTGCAGAGGTCCTGAAGAAGAAGGGTCAACACTGCAAATATTGACTTGCTGCATTAACTCATTCTAACTGTCAATATAAGCTTCTGTTACTCATAATATGAATGCAATTATATTTCTGTATGTGATAAAAACATCTGACAAACACACATAAAAACCAGAGGGCAGCAGATCATGTGAAAATATAATATTTGTGTCATTCTCAAAACTTTTGGCCATGACTGTAATCTAAATATATTGTTCAGGCTTCCTAATGTGAACCAATAGAATCCCTTTGTTCTCTCAGATCAGTCAAACTATTGTACAGTATACAGTAACTATAATGATAATGGGTCTGATATATTAAAACTGACATCTTGTGAGGCTGGAAAAACTGGTGTAAAAGCCATGATATATCAGACCCAATATTTTAACATTTTTATTTTATTTTCTATTTTATCCCTTTATAACATGTATGCTGACTGCATGAACATAAACATACTGGGGCAGACTCACTAAGAATCTGCATCACTGTTTTGGCAAAAAAAAATTCTCAATCTAGTCGCAAGTGGCATTTTTAGACCACCTATACCCTTTTTTCAAAAATGACAACAGAAACCTATACCAGGTGCTGGCATGGGCCAGGCAGAGAATGAGGCCAGCTCCTTGTCAAGAATTTGGCAAATTTCTGCGTCTTGCTGAATCAGCCTCTATGTTTTTTTTTTCATTCATTTCTTCCAGATAATATGAATGGTTTCCTTTCCTCCACTAAATCTATGTATTATTTGAAGACAAGGCATTATGCAGACTACGAAGGTGGCACAGAGGTACAGAATTATTGTAGATCTTGCAATATAAAAAATTCTGTTAATGTAGTATCTGATGCTTTACAATCTATTTATAGGAGTTATTTAATTTATGTATTTTAAGTGATTTGGTTAAAATATGCAAGAGCAAAATAAGACTGAAATAAAAAAAATGTAAGAAATAACTTCACAATGTATTTTTATACAATAGCTGAAAACTCAATTCAGAGCAAGATTGCAGATTGAGTTGCCATGGCAACCACTTATTGTTTCCTCACATCTAATACTGTGCTATTGTAACAATAGTACTTTCTAATGTAAAATAAACTAAACATTTGCAGCTGAATAACAATAGTGAGGGGAAATCTAGAAAGCGAGCTGACTACTTAGGCTTGAACTGTGGCCTTGATAGGAGCAACCCATAGGCACACTGTACAATATATGAGACCTTTTCGTACTGTACGTAAATGGTTATACAATACCATTATGAAGACATCAGCTTTATTAGAAGACACAGCTTCCTGCTTATGGTAATGTCATAAGACAAATACAATGGTCCTCCTAGCAACCTTTCAGATGAAACAATGGGCTAAACACATTCATTATTTTCATGTACAGTAATACCTCGTACACTCGCGTTTCCGAATTTGCGAATTCACAGATTCGCAATATTTTTTTGGCAACTAACATATATAGATTTTGCTCTTTTTTCTCAGATCTGTGAAATTTAATAAAAAAAAATACCTTCGCTATTGGGTAGTAGCGTCCTGTTCGTTACGTACCCGGTAATTAGTTTCATTTTACTGTGAGTGTATAAGAAAAATGAATGAATGTATTAATATACAGTACTGTACAGTACACTTTAGTATACTGTACAGTACTGTAGGGTAAAGTTTATTGATATTTAGGGGTTAAACATTAGAAATCGGCATTGTAAGCGCTTCTAAGCGCTTGTACCAAACATTCGCGATTCCTCGCGATCCGCGACCGGTTCTGGACCCTAACCTCGCGAATGTACTAGGTATTACTGTATTCATAAGATCTGTAGTACTGTAAAAAGAGAAACTATACTGTCAAGCAAGTAAATGGTTAAATACAAATTTGACTAAAAGTAACAATAAGTACACTGGAGCTATCTGTAAAGGGGTTTACTGGGCAAAAAATATTGATATCCTATCCTAAAAATAAGTCACTAATACCAGAAATATGGGAGTCTCACACAGCCACTCTCATAGCTTAGCCGGTCTCAGCAGCTGATGCACAGAGAATAGAGAAGGAAGAAGACATCTTTGTTCTCTGTGTAGTGGTGGAAATAAATCACTGCCGCTTAGGTCCCATTCAATTAAATGGGAGCTGCTTTGCAGTAACCTGAATTGGCCACCAGCTAATGAATGGGCGAAGCCATGGCTGGCAGCTGCTCCCAAAACTGAATGTGCTGTACTACCTTGTATGACACTGAGTGTGCATAGCTGTATGGAAAGAAAGCGTTCTTATGCCTTTCAGAGGAGACCATCCTCCTTTGTCAGGGAAGTCTCTTTATCCTGCCAGTCTTTATAAGGTTCCCTGTGCATGGTATTTTCTGGGACTTCTGTTTGTTGAAACTTGTATTCCCAGTTTTATTAACTCATTATGTTTCTTAATTTCACAATTAAAGAGGTTTTCTCCCTTTCAGAAACTTTTCCTGCTGTCTCTTCTTCTCACTTCCTGTATCCCCCCAGCTTGCTGAACAAAACAATACTTATAATTACTAGAAATCTAATTTAAATGCAAATCATATAATATGCACATGCTTCTAGAGAACGGACTCAGTGTTATCTGTGTGTTTACATAGAGAGATAACAGACAGGTCTTTATCAGAAAACTGCAATTAGCTAAACTGATTGTCCTGGCGGCAGAGCTGTAGATAACAGTGAGAGCAGTGAGTGACATCACTGGTCCTATCACACAGGTCTGGCATTATGGAAACAATATGTATAAACAATGGGAAGAATAATTTCACATAGCAGGAAAACAAAGCAGCATTTCTAAAGCAATATATTTTGGAAAACTCTTCAATTTACATAAGCTACCAGTTTAGATAAGATCCTTGAGATGGGAATACCCCTTTAACAGGCCTTCAAAATGCAAATAATTTATTTAACTGTTCAAGTCTGTTGGTATAAGTATAAGGTTATCGGTTAAAGGTATAACGGTATAACGTTAAATATCCTGTGACTTTCTGCTCTTGACATCCTTGATAAAATGTCCTCTTTGTCATTCTAGCTTCACTTTTTTAACCAATAAATGCTTGCACCTGATACTTTCCCCCATGTTTTGCTTTATTGTATTTTGTTAGTGGATGCCCTTCATATTGTTTTATTACTTTGTAAACATTTTACCTTATTCTTTCTTACTTGGTCCTCTTTGTATGTCCTACATGCAACTTGTTGCAGGGCATTGATATAATATGTAACCTCCTTAGTGTGGCAATTTATATTTTTTCTAACGATATATGAGATTTTCTATGCTATTTAGCATAGTATTCATGGTTTTTGACCCCTGTAGTTTGAAAGGCTCTAAATTTCTTACATGGGAAGAAGCCTGGGGGTTGTAAATTATTCCTTGCTTTATCCCCATATATTTTAATTGTTTGAAATATTATATTGCAATATTAAATATTTGGAACCACCAAATATCTACATTTCTTGCCCACTCAAATTTGAAGCTCAATTTTGGAAGTATCAGTTCTCTAACCATTTTATCTTGTTTTAAGATCTCCCAATATTTGTTACTTAACATTTTAATACACCTCCCTTGTCCATACTGTATATTGTGTATCATTACACATTAGCTTCCAATCTTTCCTTTTATTTCTCTTTAGATGCTTGCCTTGGGAGATCAACTACTTCCTGGAAATACATTTAAGATCACATAAAAGAGGTTTGTCTTGGCCCCCCACTGAATTCTAGGAAAGAGTTTTACGATATTCCGAAACAACAACTTTTTCCCATATCTATTATGAGTCAGGCCTTATTCACATGACACATGTGATGACAGTTTTTGCAAAGTCCGTCACATGGCCACTTTGAGAACACATTAAGTTCAAGGTGTATATTCACATGGCTGTTTTTTTGACAGCCTCAAAAAATTGACATGTACTATCTTTGTCCGTTAAAATAGACATAGAGCCATTTGAATAGACCCATTGACATCCATTGTTTCTGTAATGGCCATGTGATGGCCATTTCCATTCCTGGAATTCTTTTCTGAATTTTTTTAAATTTATGCTCTTTAAAGTTATTTGATTAAGGCTAAGATTACACGTCTATTGTTCTGATTCAAAAAAACATGGAAACCTGATGAAAGGGGTTGTTTTTATTTTAACATTGGCTTCAATAAGCAAGGATACAGCTGGAATGCCTTTTCTTTGCATCCATTAATCTGGCAAACTTTAACTTTCATATCCATTGTTCTGGTCCTCTGATGGATCAAAACAATGGACATTAAAGGGGTTTTCCGGGCAAAATTTTTTTCCAAAAAAGGTCGGTTAGTGCTATTAATAGGATAATAAGTTCAATCAAATAGCAGTGTTTTGAGTGATTTCTGGGTTTCTGTGTGAGCTCCTGGGGTCTTCTGCATTTGTTTACATGGGTTTCTTCCTGTTCTGTTTTCCTACAACTACTATGATGAAGTTGCGCTTCACTTAGAGCTGACTCTCTCTCACTCCCTCCCCCTGCCTTCCTCACTCACACCCCCTCCCTATTTCCCAATCTAGTCCGCTCCCTACTAGCCCTTCCTAAGTAACTCATCCCCCCACCCCATCATACTTACCTGTCTTCCTGTACGGATCTTCTGGGCACAGGATGTCATTTGTTCTGGGCCCACGCCTGCGCAATAGAGCTGGAGTGCCAGCTACTGCGCATGCTGGTACTCTGGCTCTATTGTGCAGGTGTGGGCAGCCAGCAGACGTCAATAAGAGGAGGTGCTGACCGCCCAGATGAAGTGATATCCCGTGCCCAGAAGATCCGTACAGGAAGACATGTAAGCATGATGGGGTGGGGGGATGAGTTACTTAGGAAGAGCTAGTAGGGGGCGGACTAGCTTGGGAAATATGGAGGGGGTGTGAGTGAGGAAGGCAGTGGGAGGGAGTGACAGGAAGACAGGTAAGTATGATGGGGTGGGGGGGTTGGTATTGGTGATGTTCCATTTCCGGAAACAGGGAAATGGAATGTCACCAGAAAATTGGAAAGTGTGCCTGGGGTGACCTAAGTAATTTAGAATGTAGGTGGGGGTAGCTTAGATTAGAAAGATAAGTTTATCCTGGACAACCCCTTTAAGTGGTACATTGCCTGTGATGTAATAAAAAATAAGATGTCATGGTTTGCTAGACATAATAGTAATGTCCTATAAAGATATAGCAAAATTTCTAATATGCCATACTAGTACCATGATTTGCTAAAAATCTGCTACTTAGATCCAGCCATATTTTGTCTATTATGTTATCCATCATGTAGCATGGCTATTATTAACAAAACTCAAACCTAATTTACATTTAGCTACAGAAAAATAGCAGAAATACAGTAAAACAAGCTGGAAGAGCAGCATTTTATAAATATGCCAAGTGGCACTTTAGAAGATCACTAGGCTAGTTTTTTTTTTTTTTTTTAAATTTTACAGTAATTTTATCGTTTTCTTCTATTTTCTAGCTTTTATTCAGCTCACAATAGTTTTTGAAGATTGCTCCTGAGGTAGAGCTTTTAACATTATACACAAAGACATCTTAGCAATCGAAAAATATGAAAGGAAGAAAATTAGACCACAAGTGTTTAGAAATGACAAATACTGTATATTTCAGAACAGGATACTTTGACTTATGTCTAGATTTGTCATGTCCAAAAAAATATAATTAAGGCTCTGCTCACATTTACACTGGAAACTCCATTGGTGCTATTTTTCTCATTAAATGAAGAATACCAAGGTGAACCCTAATGGACCTCAATGTGTGGTCATGAGGCACCAATAGGATATATCATATGACTGATTCATCACAAGTTCAATTCCATTTTTCTGCTCCTATGAGAACAGAAAAGTGATATTAAGAAAACACCCATACAAAGCAAAAAGAGAAGCAACTCTTGCCAATGCTTTCAGGCCCATTGACAGAGAAACAAAACTATCTCTGGCCATTATATGACTTCTATTCCGCATTATTTAGTAGTTTTCTCTGCCGACTCTATCTGTAGTTTTCAATTCTTCCTGAGATGGGGGGGGGGGGGACTAGCAGGTAGAACTAGCAGCTAGGAGCGCATCTTCCATGAGGCAACCTGAGGCGATGGCCTCAAGCGGCGTCTCACTGAATAAACTGGGGGTGACATTTTATTAACCAGCCGCCACTTATTGTCTTATTGCAATAGATAGCAGCAGATAACTTTTACTCACCTGTTCACACTCCTGTCCTGGCAGCCCTCCACTGCCACCTCCAGGTAGCGCTGTACTTACGTCACAATGCTGAAGACACTACTTCCAGCATCCCAGCATTCTTCAGCGTTGGCAACAGCACGATCTGGAGATGGCAACATATACTTGAGGGGGTAAAAAAAGGGGGTCCTAAAATATGTGTTTGAGAGCCATAAAAAGGGTCATATACTGTGTGGGGGAAAAAAAGGGGATCATATACTGTGGCGGGCCATAAGAAAAGGATCAGATATACTGTGGGGGCCATAAGAAAGGTGTCATATACTGTGGGGGGACCATAAGAAAGGGGTCATATACTATGAGTGTGGCATAAAAAAAAGGGATCGTATACAGGGGGCAAGAAAAAGAGGTCATATACTGTATGGGGGCTAAGAAAAAGGGGGTCATATACTATGTGGTTTGCCAGAAAAAGGGCGTTATATACAGTGTGGGGGTCCAGTAAAAGAGGGTTATATACCATGTGGGGGGCCAGAAAAAGAGGTTATATATAGTGTAGGGGGCCAAACAAAGGGGGTGTTATACTATATGGGAGCCAAATAGTGGGATTTTTTTTGATCTGCCAAGGGGGGGGGGGGCATGTGCTAATTAGGGGGCACAATCACGCAACCAAAGATAGCCAGGTTGGGTATCTTTTTTTTTTGGGGGGGGGAGCACCTTTCTATAGTTCACCTCAGGCAGCAGAGAGGCTAGGTTCACTCCTGCTAGCAGCCATATTCTGCTCAAAGTAAGTAGAGGCAAATCTACTCTATAACTCTCTTTTTGACTCAAACAGTCCCACAGCCATGTACGACATATATATGTAGAGAGGAAGTGACCAGTACTGATTTAAATAAAACACTTGTCATAGAAATTTTAGTGAATGTAGTCACATTGTGACTTTGAGGTTGCCATGAATGCAACTTCAAATTGATCATTGCTCAACTTCTTTGTGGCTAAAAGTTGCAGTTGCAGCACACAAGGGGGTGCAATGTGACTCCATTAACTAACAACAGTGAAGAAGTTGCAGGGCTACCTGGCAATCTTTGAACAAACAACAGGAACTGAGGCCAAAATCGCTTTTTTCGACTTACCTATTTGTATTTAGGTATGGATTGAAAATGACTGTGGCTTCTTCTTGCTACATCAACCTTTAATAATAAGTTTCATATTGCAATGAACTAAAAGAAATGTAACATTTTCACCATCTTTTATATATCAGCCAACCTTAAAAAAAAAATTCAATCCAATATCAAAATAAGCCACAAAGAGGCACATTTTCCAATATTGTGGGTTATGTGATGAACACAGAGAAGATGGGGATGTGAAATGCCACTCAAAGAAAATGTCTTGGCGATACGTAACACCCAAACATAGAAACATATCCTACTATGACATACTTTCTAAAACAAATATGTTTGATTCTTGGTTATCTTGGCTTGGATTATTTGTCCATGGAACAATGTCATATTATAAATATAAAGATTTTTACCACAACTGAATTTTTATCAACTAAAACAAATCTTAGAAAAATGTTTCATAGCCTTCTTTTTAGGTTTAAGAAACACAGGATAACACCCAACCCCACAGCACTCTTTGCTCCTTCAATCATATGTATTTATCCTCAAAGTCCTTTAGGGTTCAATGAAGCATGAAATAATCTCTGTGAAAAGTAGTATTGCCAGCAGTGCAACAAACATCTATTTTAGCTCCTTGATACAATATAACAACTTTTGAATAAATACAGTTCATTTATTATTTTGGAAGCATTGTTGTTTTTCCACAAAGGGTAAATTCAGGAACAGTGTATGTCATAATGAAATTCAAGAGGAGGATAGGGAGCAAATGTTTTTTTTAGGTATATTTGAGTTGGTGAATGAAGACTATACATCTACATGCACATTACTGAAAGAGGTTTTTTTTAATGTTAGAATGTAATGTGTACCTGTTTTGAATAGTCTTGTGCACTGCATGGAAAAATCTACAGGCTTAGTTCTTAAACAAACTGAGCCATTGCATGGATAAGTAATAACTTTTTAATTGGTGGGGGTGCATCAGTCGAGACCCTCACCAATGGCAAGAACGAGTGAATGGAGGGGCGGGTCATGCAGTGATGATAACCTATTTTAAGAGCAAGTCTCCTAAATAAAAGCAAAAATATTCACTATTTTATCTGTTCTTTTCTGTCAAATTTTCACTTGGATATTGTGTTATACCATTATCTTTTTAGTTAGTCATTAGAAGGTATCAACTATTGAAGACTCACTTTTTATTTTTTTATATATGCTCTAGCTAATAGATGCTGGATGGTAACAAATAATTACAATCATAGCAATGTCCACATAAATTACCACTCAGATTTCACATAACCTTCAGTCTACAAAAGTCTAATGATTATGAAATGGGTTCTCCCAGTCAGAAATGAGGCCAGACATCTACTCAGCAAAAGCTGTGGTGAGCTGTCTGAATGTTTTAATACACCAGATTTGTTTCTTTTTTGAAAAAAAAAATCCCCATTTTGCCTTTATAGTGAGTATCTAAAAGCATGGCTAATCACTAGTCATCACTTTGCTTGATGCTAGCAATAAGCTTGTGAACATATAAGCAATAAAGCATGCATCTTGGTATGCTCATCCAGGACCTAGTTGGTTCTCTGTCCTATACTTCTATGGTTAGTTTTGGCCAGGGTAATCATCATCAACACCACTACAATATGGGTCCTCCTCTACAAACTCCAACTCCTTGTCAAGTCCACAATCTAGATCAAGTTCCTCACCCCCTTCCATTTACTCCAGTACCTTATATCAGCCCCAGTGCAGTCAGCAATATATTTTTCTTCCTTCATCTCTGGTGCATGAGTGTGATCATTTTCTCTAATACAGATATCAGGGGGATCACTTTACTGATGCTGCAGTTTTCCCTATGTATAAATATGGGGGCCTCCTCAAAGGGCTTCAGATGGTTATTGAACTTCCACTGGCTGATCTCAAAATAATAACACATTGCCCCATGGGCTGCTGATGCTGCATACAATAATCATTGGCTGTTTTCTATATATAGAAGATAGAATTCCAACAAGTTTTCATGTCGCATATCATGCGGTACAGAAGACCATTTTTGTTGCAAGTCCAGAAGGGCATTCTTATCCACAGAAGAATGGCTGAAATGCCCAGACACTTTCCTGGCCATGTGCAACACCTCCTTCAGTTCACTATATTTTTCATAAAATGTTGTACCATCAAAATACACATCTTTTCTATCAAACATGCAGCATGCAGCAACAATGGGACTAATCCATCAATGATGCTAGTGAAGGATTTGCCAAATTCATTCTATTAGGCTCACAGCTGGCATATATTTCTGTCATCATTTATGCCAATTCCCTGCCTTGCCCAATTGGCGAAATGATGAAGGCAGCATAAAAATTTGTAGTGGACCTTGTTTGAAACAGTCATTTAGTACTGCAAACCACCTAGCAGACTAGGACTACATTATAAAACAATAGGATCTGTTGGTCATTAGTTTAATTTGGTTTATCTAGTACAGTAAAAAGACCTGGAGGGGTTGAAATGTTACATTTTCTATTTTTGGTCAATAAAGGATTTATACTTTTTCTACCACTGCGGTCCTTCTGTATGTTTGTGAATCTACCAATTCACTTACAGATACAAGTTATTTAGGTACAAGTTGCTTGCCAAGAAATTCTTTTATTATGAATTCTGTTCCTGTTATAGGGGTATCTGGCTGGTTTGTTCAGTAGGCAAGATAGAGCTGTAGCAGGCACAAGTACAGCCTGCAGGAGTTGGAAAATGGTCAGAATACTGCAACTTATCCCCTCAGATGCTGTGATCAATAGCAATCAAAGCATTTGGGTGGTTAGCCCCTTCTTCATCCCCAGTCAGTTCAGAAAAAAATTTTTTTTGTTTCCCTCCCAAATCATGTGCTTCACTGTAAAATTAGCCTTTTATTCTCAGAGGGCTGGCTTAACACATCGCTTTTTGAAAGTGTACTTTGTCAGGGTCCAAGGAGTATGTCCCTTTAACACATCAAACACATAGAAATATTGTATTACATTGTACAGGGGATCAAGAGATCCCAGGTTCAAGTCCTCCTATAGGAAAGAATGATCATATAATTTTTAATGCAGAGTGAATGCCATAAAAACAAAACACAAAAAGTAATGCCAGAATAGTATGTTTTTTCATGTGAACCTCTCCAAAGCATTAATAAAAGCTAGCTATAATATTAAATTTGCCACAAATCTGTAGCAAGTAAAAGTACAATTTGTTTCTCAAAGAATAAGCCCGCATATAGCTATGTCAGCAGCAAAATAAAGAAGTTGTGAGTTTTGAAACGTGACAATGTAAAATTACCCTGCAGCCTTAAGGAATTAAAGGGGTATTCCTATCTCAAGGATCATATTGTAGCTTAAAGGGGTTGTCCAGGATAACCACTGTTTTTAAATGAGGCCGTACTCACCTGTACCCATGCTCTAGTGTCTCCCACCGCGTTCTGGCCCAGCTTCTCTGGTGTTTAATTCTGGCAGAAGTCCCCACTGCATGTGATGTCCTGTGTCCTTTCCTTAGGCCGCTGAGGTTGCTTTGGTCTCAGTGGTCAAGGAAGGCAGGGCCTTTCGCTTCAAGAAAACAACAGAACAACAGGACTGGACTGCCTGGAGATGCCTGAGCACTGGGGACAGGTGAGTATGGTTTTTTTTTTGTTTGTATGTGTTTTCACTTTCCCCGCCCTCATATGAAAAAAGTTGTTATCCTGGACAACCCCCTTTAAGCATGCGGAAGTGTTTTACCAAATACATTTCTTTATCTATCTTGTTCTATTTGCCAAATAAAACTAAATCTCTCTCCTCAGTGTTTACAGCTTTTTGCCTAGGTAGCAGACCTGCTACTGGTCAGAATGATGACTCGGTGCCTGTTCCTGCCCATCTATTTTCTCTTCTCCCTCTTTCTGCATATAGTTTTCCGATTTTGAGCTCTAATAAGAGCTAGGAGGGGTGGGGGAGAGAGGAGAACAGCTGAAATCCTGATATGACAAAATCCCTTTAGGCTAAGGCCCCATGTAGTGTACCCCAGAGAAAAAGCGATGCGGAAAAAACCGCGGCGGAAACGCAT
The DNA here is from genome assembly GCA_947044405.1 of Leptodactylus fallax. Taxonomy (NCBI): domain Eukaryota; kingdom Metazoa; phylum Chordata; class Amphibia; order Anura; family Leptodactylidae; genus Leptodactylus; species Leptodactylus fallax. Next base: position 843,628 of record CAMRHE010000062.1, on the reverse strand, counting down.
TGTGGTTTTTCCCGCAGAGCTTTTTACAGAACTTCCGTAGAGTTTTCCTTTCCAGACTTTCTGCTTTAATTACACCTATAGGAAAGCTGCTGGCGTTTCTGTAGGTATAATTGATATGCTGAGGTTTCCAAATACGCAATGTTTTTGAAATCGCAGCATTTCTGCTGCGGGTATTTTCCTGCACTTTGTAGGGATTGTAAAACGACGTGGCCAAACCACTGCGTTTATGCCACTGGGGGCTTCAGGCTTAACCATAAAGAACCTTTTCATTGAAGAAACATGCTAAGAATCCACACTATACATCTTTAAAATTATGAAGGGGTCAGCGAGTTGTAGGTAATTTGTAAAGGTCACTGTGTGCATTATTCGACTATGTTGTGTGTTTGCTTAAGTAACAATAAATCCACTTCTACAGAATCTCCTTTTATTACAATAATTGAACAAGAGATTGCCTTAAATAAAATGTCCTTTAAGAATAACTGAAGGAAATGAGAGTGTTTTAAGAAACTACTATGAACACAAAGACTAATTACAGACTGTGCCAGAACAATGTGGCTTATCTAATTGGCGTCTGCCATTGCCTGACAATGGTTTAATTAATGAAATATTATATTAACATCTGTGAAACATCATTTAGACCACTCTTTAGTAACTGCTTGTCAGGATTCAGTCTGTTCCGTTGTTTTTATTTCTCCAAAAATGGATTGGATTTTAGCCGGATAGCAAATATTTTCTTGCTTTTGTCTGCTAGGCTCTACTTTTGAGAATAAAGTGAAAATATGTAAAGGGATATGAGCATCAGATATGAAAAAATCCTGATTTTGTGCAATGGGGAGAAACTGGCGGCTCACATGTGGCCCTTATGTGCCAAAAGTACAATAAATTTGGCCAGCAGGTGGCAGCATAACATAATGACACAATATATAGAAGCAAAAGAGAGCTAGGAGAACAGAAGACTATGTGGGTGGGAAGGTGTGGCTTTCCTAGATCTTTATATAGGGTGTATGTGGCTAGCCTGTCACTGTAGCATACAGTACATACAGTGATATTTTATTTAGGGGGCTTTACTTTTGTTGTGTACATTACAAATTAGGCTATAGTCACTCCATGTGTGAGGCATCAGAGCTACCATATGTTTTGCTACTATTCTATAAGTACATATTGCCGAACTTCTTCATCATAAACTGGATTCAACCCAAATATTCCAAATTGTTCAGGTTTTAAACAAAACTGGACAAATGGCGATTCTTCTCGGATGAACTAAAATGGCTGCTGCAACAAGTTTGAGCAGAAAATACAGGAGAGACACGTGTGTATGACTCAGACTCCGTCTTTGATGTTCTAGCACCATCTGACATCAGCTGACAGACTCTCAGCCAATAGACAGTGGTGGGTGGACACCTTACAGTGTCATATACAGTATATAATATGCTCAGTGTCACCGGAAGCTAGTTGCAGACAGTAATGATGGAGATAGTGTAGAGTCTAAGTTTCATCTCACCGAATCATACAGAGCATATTTCTGAAAAGCAATAGGAATTCAAGCAATTACACAGGCAGATTAGTGATAGAAATCAATAGGAGTGAGGGCATAGCTGATGTTGCTGCTGTTTGAGCTTGAAAGTGACTGCTGCAGTCCTGGTTGCTCTAATGCAGAATTACAGATACACAAACAGGAGAGTTAACCCTTTCATTGCCAATAATCTAATTTTGTCTGTCTGTTGTGCAATAGAGCAGTTTCATCTGTATATACAATCTTTAAACATACTTTTTACTGCCAAAACACTGCTCTTAGTGAAAAGTCCTTTGGAGAAAAACAGGAGAGGGAAAAAAACAAGTACTACTAACAATAAGAATGTGAGTGGTAACACTACTTCTTCTGGTCTTGACAGCCCTGCCAGTAGCCACAGTGTTGTTATACTTAATGAGAATAAAGATAATTTTGAGTGAGGATTCTGTGTGTTCCTCCTCACCATGTATCATTTACCATGCTGTCTTTCTCTACTGCCAACCATGTCTTCTTCTTTATCTATACTGACACAGATCCCTTTCTCTAGTAGTCATGAGGCATCGACTTAGAGAGATATTCCTCATAGCCCAAGATTTTGTTTTCTTCCTCCTCTGTTTTTTATGAGTTGGATGAGAACTGCCATTGTTTTTTTTTTTAATGTAGAGTAGGTAGAGGTGGAAGACATGAGTGTTGCTGAAGGCTGTAGTGGTGATAGTGCTGGTAGGGGCACTAGTGGGAAATCTGTTAGGAATTATGAGGGCATAGAGGAATCCTGTTGCCATAACGAGTCACAAAAAAGTGGGTAAGATGATGACATTACTTAATCCAATAATGATTCTATTATCGATAAGACCTGTCAATCAGCACAGGGTGACATCGCAGAAAGAGGGTGGTGGTAGCTGCAATAGTAAGAATTCCACAAGAAGTGCAGCCCCAAAGGATCTGCCTGGGGAAAATCTAAGGCAAGCTTGGGTGGTGGTGACACTGGCAGACAAGCTTTCACTGCTGCTGGTTTTGGCGGCAGCAAGCACATGCTGTCATTTTCCATATGACAATTTTTGTACATTGCCAAAAGATAAATCAAATGCAAGGTATTAGTCCTTCATACAGATATTTAGCCATGGACGCGAAGGCACACATGTATAAACTAGGTCTTTCTGTACTTACATGAAATAGCATCAACAGCTGATTTGGCAAAATGGAATTGCCAGTGCCACCAAGTGAGCAAGGCCATTCAATTCCTTCTTCTCATGATTGTCTTTGTAGCCTTGCCACATCCACAGCTAGCACATGGTCACCATCAGTATCATTTATTATTATCTCCATCTGCTTCTCCTCCTCCATGTCAATGTCAGACATCATCCATAAAGGAATGTGTGTTCAGTAAACAGCAATCTGTACCCAATCATCCGGCTGGTCTGCAACTTTAACTTCCACCTAAGTTACTGGCGGTGCAGTTGCTGCCATGCCTATATTAGCTGTCATGGCTCAATGAGTCAATGTTTTTTGAGCGTCAGAGGCCACAGTATAGAAACACAGCAAATCCTGGTGCTTTCTAGTACTGATATCACCTCTTGGGTGCAGGGCAGGCACAGTTTCAACACCAGGCAGAGTTCCTCCTTAGTGGACCATTTCCCACCCTCAAATTTACTAGAGCAAGCCATTTCTTACACTCCTCTCCCTCATTTCATGGTTGTAAGGTGAAGTGCACACTGAGTGGCACTGTTGCATATGCTGGAGCATCAATTTAAGCAGCAGTATATGATTACTGCATGCAGCAAACCACATACACAATGGAGTGGATATCTATGAGAAGAAGAAGAGTTTCTATCTTTAGTCATACAATTCGCTGAGGGGTACTGCCACACACGTAAATATATATGTCACTGAAAATGAATAAACAAAATAAAACTTAATTTTTAATAATTATTAATAAAATAAGGGGTCCCCAAACATAAAAATATTAGGAGGAGTATAGATAACCAGAGTGAATCAAGTAACAGTCCTTAAATATTATATACTGCACTCTGTGGCAAAGCACACAATAGCTGCTCGGGAGTAGTTTAGAAGCAATCACAAGCAGTCTCAGGTTTACACTGTCAACAGAGAAAGACACTCTGAATCTATATGTATTTAAATATTGGTTCTTAGGAGCAATACAAACAATCAGCTCCCAAAGAACAATACAACACAATTAAGGCTGGGTTCACACCAACGCTCGGTTTCCAATTGCGGATTCTGCTTGAAAAATGTCTATGGGGTCTGCGGGTTTCCGCAGGTAACTGCTTTTAAGTAGATTGGGTTTCTGTTTTTTAGGTCCTCAAGCGGCCACCGGCTTCTCTGGGCCCAAACTCATCTGAGATGGACTGATGTGAAGTGGAAAAGTGTCCTGTGGTCAGACGAGTCCACATTTCAAATTGTTTTTGGAAATCATGGACGTTGTGTCCTCCAGGCCAAAGAGGAAAAGGACTGTTCGGATTGTTATCAGCACAAAGTTCAAAAGCCAGCATCTCTGGTGGTATGGGGGTGTGTTAGTGCCCAAGGCATGGGTAAATTGCACATCTGTTAAGGCACCATTAATGCTGAAAGGTACATACAGATTTTGGAGCACCATATGCTGCCATCCAAGCGACGTCTTTTTCAGGGACGTCCCTGCTTATTTCAGCAAGACAATGCCAAGCCACATTCTGCACTTGTTACAACAGCGTGGCTTCGTAGTAAAAGAGTGTGGGTACTAGTTTGGCCTGCCTGCAGTCTGGACCTATCCGCCATTGAAAATATGTGGTGCGTTATGAAGCGCAAAATACAACAGAGACCCCGGACTGTAGAGCAACTGAAGTTTTACATCAAGCAAGAAAGGGAAAGAATTCCACCTACAAAGCAACATCAATTTGTGTCCTCAGTTCCTGAACGCTTATTGAGTGTTGTTACATGAAAGGTGATGTAACACAGTGGTAAACATGTCCCTGTCCCAGCTTTTTGGGAACGTGTTGCAGGCATCAAATTCAAAATGAGTGAATATTTGCAAAAACCAAATAAAGTTTATCCGTTTAAATATTAAATTAACATTAAATATCTTGTCTTCGTAGTGTATTCAATTGAATATAGGTTGAAAAGGATTTGCAAATCATCGTATTCTGTTTCTATTTATGTCTTACACAACATCCCAACTCCATTGGAATTGGGGTTGTAGCTATCATACAGTGGGGAAAATAAGTATTTAGTCAGCCACCAATTGTTCAAGTTCTCACACTTATAAAGATGAGGGCGGCCTGTAATTGACATCATAGGTAGACTTCAACTATGAGAGACAAAATGAGAAAGCAAATCCAGAAAATCACATTGTCTGATTTTTTAAGAATTTATTTGCAAGTTATGGTGGAAAATAAGTATTTGGTCAATAACAAAAGTTCATCTCAGTACTTTGTTCTATATCCTTTGTTGGCAATGACAGAGGTCAAATGTTTTCTGTAAGTCTTCACAAGGTTGGCACACACTTTTGCTGGTATGTTGGCCCATTCCACCATGCAGATCTCCTCTAGAGCAGTGATGTTTTGGGGCTGTCGCTGGGCAACACAGACTTTCAACTCCCTCCAAAGGTTTTCTATGGGGTTGAGATCTGGAGACTGGCTAGGCCACTCCAGGACCTTGAAATACTTCTTACGAAGCCGCTCCTTCGTTGCCCTGGCGGTGTGCTTGGGATCATTGTCATGCTGAAAGACCCAGCCACATTTCATCTTCAATGTCCTTGCTGATGGAAGGAGGTTTGCACTCAAAATCTCACGATACATGGCCCCATTCATTCTTTCATGTACACGGATCAGCCGTCCTGGTCCCTTTGCAGAGAAACAGCCCCAAAGCATGATGTTGCCCCCCCCCCATGCTTCACAGTAGGTATGGTGTTCTTTGGATGCAACTCAGCATTCACTCTCCTCCAAACACCACGAGTTGTGTTTCTACCAAACAGTTCTACTTTGGATTCATCTGACCATATGACATTCTCCCAATACTCTTCTGGAACATCCAAATGCTCTCTAGCAAACTTCAAACGGGCCTGGATATGTACTGGCTTAAGCAGGGGGACACGTCTGGCACTGCAGGATCTGAGTCCCTGACGGTGTAGTATGTTACTGACGGTAGCCTTTATTACGTTAGTCCCAGCTTTCTGCAGGTCACTCACTAGGTTCCCCCGTGTGGTTCTGGGATTTTTGCTCACTGTTCTTGTGATCATTTTGACCCCACGGGGTGAGATCTTGCGTGGAGCCCCTGATCGAGGGAGATTATCAGTGGTTGTATGTCTTCCATTTTCTAATTATTGTTCCCACAGTTGATTTCTTCACACCAAGCTGCTTGCCTATTACAGATTCAGTCTTCCCAGCCTGGTGCAGGGCTACCATTTTGTTTCTGGTGTCCTTCCACAGCTCTTTGGTCTTCACCATAGTGGAGTTTGGAGTGTGACTGTTTGAGGTTGTGGACAGGTGTCTTTTATACTGATAACAATGTCAAACAGGAGCCATTACTACAGGTAATGAGTGGAGGATAGAGGAGCCTCTTAAAGGAGAAGTTACAGGTCTGTGAGAGACAGAAATCTTGCTTGTTTGTAGGTGACCAAATACTTATTTTCCACCATAATTTGCAAATAAATTCTTAAAAAATCAGACAATGTGATTTTCTGGATTTGCTTTCTCATTTTGTCTCTCATAGTTGAGGTCTACTATGATGTCAATTACAGGCCGGCCCCATCTTTTTAAATGGGAGAACTTGCACAATTGGTGGCTGACTAAATACTTTTTTTTCCCCACTGTATGTAACTGAACATGGTGTGAATCTTGTCTTGCAGCAGATAAGATTGGAAATTGAATTTAATATTTTATATACAGTAACTTACTGCTATCTGTATTTAAAGACTCTGGACACCTTTGACTTTTTCTTCTCTCTTGTACTGACAGACAATTATACCAAGAAGAATGTAATTTTGCTCCCGCTGCACACATCTCTGTATATTATATACCGCTGTACACCTGTGTGATTTACACTGCCTTTTTTGAAAGGTGGGCCCAATACCGATTATTGTCATAGGGCCCCTGGCCTGCCCAAAATCTTACTGTAAATGCTTTTCCCTCCTCTCCACATTTTCCATGTACTACCTTCTCTCTGCTGCTGTCTTTAACACTGAGGGAAAGTAGGGAAATAGCTGAGAAAGCTGATAATGGCATGAGCAGTATGTTGTTGGATTTCTTTCAAAAGCAGCAGAGCAACCAGCTATGTGATGGAGTTACACAATGGTTTACCTACCATGGAGGCAATTTCTATGGGACCCATGGAGGAAGGGGGCCCCCATGTCCATCCTCATACCACTCTGACCTGTTTTGATGTCTGGCAAGCCAAGTATTTTAAATCCTTCCCGTTGCTCTGTTTATTGAGATTTTATTATACAACTTTTCAGACTTGTGCCTCATACCCTGTCAGGAGGTCACTAATCCTTAAATTAAAAATTTAAAAATTTACAATAGGTAAATGTATACAATAGTATACAGTCAAATAAGGGAGGCTGTAAAGAAAAATATAAATGCAAAGGTTACTGCCTGCCAGCTGAATTTGTGGATTCTAAGCAGAGGAAAGCACACCATTATTGTAATGTTTGATGTAGGGTTTTTTTTTTTCTTTTTTTTTATTCTGCAAATCCATTTACTTAAAAATAGCAAGACAAAATACATTATTTCTACAACCACTGTCCTTGTAGAACTTGCCTTTCTTTGTTTTGGATGGAAGAAAGGATCCAATTTTGACTTTTGCAATGGGGCCCTATGATTTCTCTGTACACCCCTGAAGTTACACAAACTAAAGTATACATAAAAAATTTTAACAGAGGCCATTTAAAAAAAAACTTCTTCATTTTTAATTTAGGAAGTAAGCGAAGAATAAAAAATTAGTGGAAAAGTGTACAGAACCAAAAGCAGATGTGTCTGTACACTGCTCATTTACTTAAATGGGAGATGAGCTGCAATACCACGGCATGGCCACTGCACAGTGTATGAAGATGTCTACTTCAGACTTTGTACACTGTGTTGAAAACAGCTGATCCTAGGGAGTGCTGGGCATCACAATCCTACCTGTCCAATATTGATGAGGCATCCTAAGGATAGGCCATCAATATTGAATGTTGTAGAGTCCCTTTACCCGCCACAACTATTATTTGTTTTTGTATTTGTATTTTTTACTTCCTGTCTTCCAAAAGCAATAACTTTTTTATTTTTCTGTATGAGATCTTATTTTATTCAATACAAATTGCACTTCATAACAGCACCATTTAATGTTCTTTATGATGTACAGGGAGGCTGGAAAAAAGTTATAAAGGTGTGGATTTAGAAATAAACTGCTACCATTTTCATGTGGGTTCACTATGCAGTAAAAATTACACATCTGCAGCTTAAGGGACTTTGTATGCTAGGGGAATCTGCTGAAACAATATACTGCAACACTAATATACTGCAGTATATTGTGAAATTCATTTACTTTTATCACACGCGGTCTCTAGCAGCATGTCATAGCAGTTTACTCATAAAATGCATGGGAGCCTTCAGTTGTCTCCCAGCTGTCTTAGGAACCAGTCACTGCCCCTGTATCACACTCTGAAGGTGACAAACCGAAGCTACAGGGCTGAAATTGACCGAGGCATCTGAAGAGTAAAATGTCCACAATCAGATTCAGTCTCTGATTACAGGCAATGCTGCCAGGTCTCTGCTGTGTCAAACAGTGGCAGCATGTAATAGAGGTGTAGTCATGACATGCATGGGAGCCTTCAGTAGGCTCCTGGCTGTCATAGGAACCGATCACTGCCCCATGGATCACACACCGGGGGTGACAATCTCAAGCAACAGGACCTGAAATTGACAGAGACATCTGAAAAGTAATGTGTCCGCAATGAGATTCAGTCTCTGATTGCAGGCATTGCTGCCAGGTTTCTGCTGTGTAAAACAGTGGTGACCTGGCAGTAATGGTGCCTGTTCGGCTCTTTATGTCGCCCTATGTTTAAAGTCATCTGCCTTACTGTTACAGTAGATGTCCATAACTGAAAAAAAAAAATTCTATCTAGCTGCAAAGAAAGTAACTGTTCTCATAAAAATCATAGATTCTGAATGAACATACAGTAGTTTGTTCCTAATGAAAACCTAATAGTTTAATAATCAGATTTCTCTCACTTTACATAAACCATATAATATAATAATTTCATGTCTTTCTGCTCATGTTTTCATGTCTGATTAGTATTTTTCTGAAGTATTTTTTCAGGCTTTTATGGGGATTAAAAGCTTTCCATAGTGTACAGAGTACATTAATATGTTTTTCATTTGTATTCATTTTGCCAGTCTGGTGACCCAAATGTAATCAAAATCCTCCAGGGCACTAAAGAAACATAAAAAACTCCAAATGCCAAGAAGCGAGAAAACTGAAAAAGTTACTCAAGTGTGAAACCATATAACTCAAATCATTTCTCTACAAATGTCCTTCATTCAGGGTTATGCAGGAATCTAAAGGTCAGACTTCTCTGAAACGGACAAAATGTGCTCACAACAGAGAATGAGGAATATGTAGTGTAGATTAACCCTTTTAGTATTAGAGGCCTATATTTCTTAGAAACAAAAATATATTCTAAACTTGCACAAATGAATTTCTCTCCAAAGGTCATGTATACATATTACATATGGATTTTGCTGCAAATTCTACCCTTTACTTTGCAATGGTCGAAATCTTTAGCAAATCTGGGAAAAATGAACATGATATAGTGATATCATGATGTGTAAGATGTAAAATCACTATGCATTAAAGCTTACCTCTGGTTATAAACAACTTTTCATACATGAATAATGCATTTGAATATAAGAAACTTTGTAATATATCTTATTTAGGATACCTGATTCCTTCACCACTTATTAAGCTGTTCTCCTTATCTTCAATCTGTTGTTTGTCTCCAAATTCATCCTCACACACAGAGCTCTATGGAGAAGATAAATTGAATTACAGCTTAATTTTGTGCACTTTTAGCTTATCTACAAGCCTAGCAGTGTTAAAAAGAGTACAGAATAGCTGAGTTTAGCAACAACAATTATTTGAGTGTCTTTTCTAGCAGCCTCCTCCTCCCCCATCTCCTATTCATAGACTAAGTAATACAGCCTGAAAAGTAGAGAAAAAACATATTTCTTTAATAAGATATATTACAAAATTTCTTGTATTTACCTGCACTATTCATTTATGCACAGTTGTTTATAACTGGAGGTACACTTTAAAGTATATGGACACTTTGGGGGCTTTTATTTAATTATTGTAATGCACACATTTTATTCTAAAAAAAAATCATTTTTCCAATAGGCTTTTAGTAATAAAGTTGCTCTGTGTACTGTAGCCTGCTTGTGTTCACATACATATGTTCAATATAGTTTCATGTCTCATGTCAAATTATCACAAAGTGATATGCTGACTATGCTATCTATGTCTATGTGTTACCACATGGACAGGAGGATAAATGGCTGCCATTGTGGTGTCACGCAATATACTTGGATGCAGTATAGCTGCATAGCTTCCCCAGCTTGGAATAGCTTATAAGTCAAAATACCTGTGGCCCCAGAACTGATTGCCACAGGTTTGCAACAAAGTCATCACAAGACTGCTTTACATTGTTGTGTGAAGCTGGAAGGAACCTGCATCACAGATTCCATCAAAAAAGCCAAACAAAATAACACAGAATACTATGTTATGCCCACCATATGCCATCTGTGATAATGTTGTCTGATACCAGGGTGGGCTGCTATTTTTATGGAGTCCTTCCTTACCTGTACTTACCTGTACCTGTACAGAATGACTCTAAACACTTTATGTGTGCCACAAGTTAAGCAGCTTTTCTAAAAGCATCATGATTTCCTTATAAGCTAACACACAGGGATATGCTAAGTATCCTTATAGCATCTATAGGATATATGGCTACTCTGTGGAGGTTGGGAAAAGGTGTGAATTGTAGCCTTTCAAGGCTTTTGTTAGCATGTCATAATATTGTGTTGCATTGATTTAATGAGAAATTGCAGTAAATGAGTGAATTTCCTAAGATGCATGTGTCAGATTTGCTAGAATCAAACCGGCAGTTTCAGGTTGGTCTGAAAAAAATTTGGTCTAAATCGAAAATGCATCAATTGCCCTAAAAACTTGTCTATAAGTCACATGATGATTTAGATCACTTAGCTTAAGTTACTCTAGATCAAAGAAACTATAGCCAATAGCCAATGACAGCTCTAAACTGTGAATCTAAGCTTAATGCTGTCATTGGCTGGCTTCTCACCTACAAATATTTCCACTCTCAACCAGTTAAAAGTTCCATTTTTTTAAGCTAATTCAACAAAATATTATTACATGCTAATAAAAGCTTTGTAAGTCTGCAACCCCCCCCCCCCCCACACACACACCCCATGGTGTTCACACATAGATGCAAATAGGATAGTTAGCATATCACTCTGTGACAACTTGTCATAAAACCCATGTTGTGTTGAGTAAAGCAGCTTTACCAGTGATACAAATTTTGATCATGTAGAGCCATGACGTAAAGGAGAACACATCTGTACTTTTGAAAGTATTTCAACGACTGCAAGTAATCTGGACCACATTAATCCAACTAATGACATCTGTAAATTGTCATTTTTTGATTTAGATCATGTAGGTAGGTCAATGACTATGAGTCACCTACACAGACCACTTGATGTGTGCCACAACAATTATTCACCGATTTAATGTGGTCCAGATTACATGTGGTCAATGACCACGAATAGCCCGAACAACAGGTGAGTTACAAAATGGCAATGACAGACTTTATCTGTCTTTAACTGATTTAGAGGTTACCCTTTGTTTTTGAAAGTAGGTCAATTACCAAGAGTTATATAGTGGCTGACTATTAAACTAGTAAATTACCCATTAAATAGTGGACCATTATTTTGAGTGCTATCTCAAAAAAAAAAATTAAAAAGTTTAAAATTAATTATTGAAATATTAATAATATTAATTATTATTATAAAATAATATTTTTGCGAAATTCAGAACAAATTTGAGTTGTGTTAAATCGATTCATTGATCTCTGCTGCAGATCAGTTAAAGTGTAACTAAACTTTTGGTCAACTTTTGATTTTCTGGCAGTATTTGTGTTATTAATACATTTTGTAATATACTTTATTATCAAATTTTGGCTACTTTCTGTGAAATCCTGTATCTCTTTATTCTTTCCCTGTCTTCTGTATTGAGAGCTCTTCCTGCCTCTCACTGAATGTTACTGTGAATAGAGTACAACTAGAGTATGGACTGTGTAAGATGTAGAGAAACTTGCTTTTGGTTTAGATTGCAGTGCAATCTATTTTATTTCCAGAGATATCACTGGTTGAAAACACAGTCAAGATTGAGATATTTCTATCATATATATTATGCAGCTGTGTATAAATATCTTAATCCTGACTGTGTTTTCAACTAGTGATATCTCTGCAAATATTATAGATAACACCTTAGTGTCATATTAAAAATGATAATCTCCTCTTTCATATGACACCAAAACAAGTTTGTAAGTTTTATAACACCAGAGACATAGCTGTTTGAAGTGACCCTCCTCCACCCTCATTTTCTCTCCATCTTACACAGCCCCTACTCCAAGTCCGTACTCCATATACAGTAACATTCAGTGAAAGGCAGAAACAGCTCTCAATACAGAAGCAAGGGGAAGAGTTTAAAATGCAGGATTAAGTTTATTAATGACTTAAATACTGCCAGAAAATCAAAAGTTGTCCGGAAGTTTAGTTATGCCTTAAGTTTGGCCACCTCCAAATATTACATAATGTTAGTTTTCCTATGCTCTTCTTGTACAGTGGTGGAAGTTCATTGAAATCTGACAACCAATAAGCAGATTGATCCCCTGCTCACTTGGGGAATAGAGAAATGTTCCTAGGAAATGTCACATGTGATCCAAGAAACACTGGCATTCTTCAAAGTGTAAAACAAAAGATACATCTGGCCAGCACTATAAATAGTCAGTGCAAATCTTCTCAAAATTCATTACATATAAATAGATTTTTTTTTTTGTATAGCACGTTTGAGCTTTTATTTACAAGTTATGAAAATATTATGCTGTATGATTTATTCAGGGTAGCATGTAACAGGATAATTGCTACTGTGCTGCTTGTATAATTTAATCAAATTATTTGGCAGCACAACATTAGCAAGAAAAGTAATAAAATTAACAGTTCTATTAGTAAAATCATAATTTATATAAATTTGTTAGGATAGAGTAAAACCCCAAAACAGTAATTATCTTCTCACAAAATGTTTCTTCTCTGGTCATCTGTCTTCAACCAAAGTCAGCATGCTAAATGAATAGACCAAAGGTTTTATTATGTCTTGCATTAGTCATTGTTTATATTTAATGTAGCCATAATGCCAGCCAATACTGTAATACATTTCCTAAAGGGGTTGCCAAGGATTTAGAATAAAATGTACAAAATAAAAAACCTTATTCTCACCTGTCCAATATCCCAATGATCTACTGCTGCCAGTTTTATTTTTATTTTGTTTTATTCTTGGCAGCGCGGTGGCTCAGTGGTTAGCACTTTAGCCTTGCAGCGCTGGAGTCCTGTGTTTATATCCTGCCAAGGACAACATCTGCAAGGAGTTTGTTTGTTCTCCCCGCTTCCTCCCACACTCCAAAGACATACTGATAGGGAATATAGATTGTGAGCCCTATATGAGACAGTGACTGTCGGTGTCTGTAAAGTGCTGCGGAATATGATGGCCCTATCTAAGTAAGCATAATAAATAAGTAAAAATCAATATTTTGTACATTTTTTTTATTAATTTCCATCCCCCAAGAAGTACAATATACACATCAAAAATAAATATTTACAACCACAATATTTGATATACCATGTCCCACCCTCTCCCTGCCAAGAACGACAGCAAAAAATAAAATATGGACATGATTCAAGGGGCACACTTTCTCTGTTGCTGTCAGAGCCTGGATCCAGTGTTACCAAATCTTTTTCAAAAATTTGGCACTAGAGGACAAACCCACTACCTAACAATTGATATTTTTCGAATTTAAATTCACCCACCCTCCAAAGTGTAGCAGGCTTTGCAAACCAGTGCCTGGTAACAATTATCAATGCATCCAATTAGAGTTTTCATAACACCTTCACTTGTGTGAACACCTTGATCCAGCCTACATTTCCTAATAACCAAGTAGATATATGCAATTTTAGGTCGACTTTCAGTCTATCCTGAATATATTCACCTATTTGGACCCAGCAGGTCTTTACCATTTCACATCTGTGGTATATATAGAAAAAAAATCTGCTTGGGATAACTTACATCTGGGATATTTATCAATTGTTCTACCCTTTAATCTCACTAAAGTTGGTGTATATGCATGTATGTACCTAAAATATGCTGAACCGCATAATTTTCACACAAATCCGCAAACCACATCAACAAAAAGATCTAACACTGACCGTAAACCATACATATGCCAGAACACTCCTTCCTGCAATTGAAATATACTCATAAATTCACCAAACTTCTAACCCCTCTAACTCAATAATCTCCTTAACATTAACCCTTTAAGGACACAAGTTTGTATGTTAATGCTTTGCAACTTTTTTCATATTTTTCTTCCTTATAAGATGAGTCTACAACAAATATATTAGCTTTGTTCGGTGAATCTTAATCACTCTAAATACTGCCAGCCTTTTTACCTGTCATTCAAGTGTCTCACATTCCACACTAAGATTGGAATAGACATACCTTAGCTAAAAAAAAAACAAAAAAAAAAAAACCATGCTTCTCCCCCTTCCTAATCCCCCTCCTGGTACAATGCTCCTTTCAATTACAAACAACCCCAAGAAACAGTGAAAGTTCTTTGTAAACAATTTTATGAAAAGCTCACTACAGTTAATACCCTAAAAAAAATTTTTCAGGGAAACGGACCCTTACATTGCATCTCCTTGGTCTATCTTTTAAACCATTGATTTTTGCATTTAACCCTCTATCTAAACCAACCAAGCTGTTAACTTCTTTATAAATAACCAAGAATTTATCCTCAAACTCCCTACCTTATCTTCTACCTCCCTCTTATTTTCCCAATGTATTCCCAAATCTGAGAAAGTTCTCAACACATAGAGTTCACTTGGGATTTTAGCTCCTCCAAGATTGCTTTGTCAACGTCATTGTCGCTAAAGCCTTAGAATAAATTTCCACATTTTGCGTTAAGAACAACTCAGACTCAATTTGGGTTCCCTTTACCCCTTCAACAACACTCTGCTCTCTCTACTCTCACTCTTCTGCACCACCACCATCTTATCATCCTGCATACCTTTCCTCAAGATTATGTTATCTTGATTGTGCCAAAAATCTGTTCAACTTTGCTGCCTGCCCACCAGATGGGGGTTTGATTGAGTCATTCATTCTAACCATCACCAGTATTATCCCAAACCATATTTCCTCCTTTCCTCCTCATTCACATGGGTGCTTGCCACTGTCACAGTGTTGTTTCACTGCACCATCCTTCAAGGAGCTATTAAGAGGAAAGAAATTGAAAGTAAGAGCCACCATTAATAACTGTCTATAAATAGTACAGATTATACCTTTCTATCAATAGAGGTTAGCCCAACTTGGCACATCCTCAGACAACCAGAGTTAATGAAATGGTGGGGGGTGGAGAATACAAACAAGCTTATTGGCCGGTCTGTATAATACAAAAACTCATGGCCAATTGTATTTCACAAATACACATTTTATCTGCACTGATTTGGGCCCCTCCTTAGTCCCACAGATACCTCAATATCTGCTATCAGACTAGGGCTCTGTCAGCACAATCAAATAGCTGGCATTGCAACCAATGCCCATACTCCACCACTGATGGTCTCTCACGAGAGTCCCCCTGCCTTTACACAAGGAATCGGCTGCTAATGCGGGATGTCGCCCCCACCAGATCTGCATCTGAGCTGCTATGCTGTGGTGTCCTCAAGGTTAGAGTCAGGTCCATGTGTGAGCGGGGCTATGTCACCCCTCTGCACAGGGATTCCTTGGCCAGTGTTGCCATTAGTGGTCCTCAGTGGTATCTATTGACTAGTGACTATCAAATATACCATACCAGCCTAAATTGATGGGGTTTTTATAAGTTGATGGGATGGGGTCTTTTTGTAAACCATGATTTGAAAAAAATCTTTGAGAGTTCCAGGCCATCATAATTCTTGAGAGGAGCAAGCGATGATACTTTCAGGCACAGCACACAACCTTAGAAAAGTCTTCAGTAATTCCCTATACCATCATGACCAATAGTGTTGGCACCCCTGAAATCTTCCCAGAAAATTAAGTATTTCTCCCAGAAAATCATTTCAATTACACATGTTTTGTTATACACATGATCATTTCCTTTGTGTGTATTGGAAGAACACAAAAAAACAGAGGAAAAAAGACAAATTGGACAATTTCACACAAAACAAAAAAAAAGGGTCTGGACAAAATTGTTGGCACCTTTTTTAAAATTGTGGGTAACTTTGTTTCAAACATGTGATGCTTGATCATACTCACCTGTCGCAAGTAAAGGGTGTGGACAATATAAAAATCACACCTGAAACCAGATAAAAAGGAGAGAAGTTGACTCAATCTTTGCATTGTGTGTCTGTGTGTGCCACACTAAGCATGGAGAGCACAAAGAGGAGAAGAGAACTGACAGCCATGGCTGTACCTCTGGTCAGGACATAGTCTGCTGCAAGCTACTGGCATAAAACTGATATTTTATTATTATTATTATTATTATTATTAATTAATAATAATAAGAAGAAGAAAACAAAGGAGAAGGAATACAAAAGATCTTGAGATTGAGGTGAGCAGGAGGACCAAAGCCAGTCCTTTTGTGGTAAGAGTTTTAGGTACCATCAAAAAAGACTTTGAAAAAAAAAATCTTGGAGAGTTTACAGGCTGCACTTATGACTACAGCACACATCCTTAGAAAAGTAATGGGTTAAGGCCTGCCTATACGCCATAGCCTGCCTATAAGCCACCTAAAGCAACAGTCCAAACCCAAGTGGGGAGAGCTGTTTCATTCCGTATTAGTATAGCATATTATTAGTTTTTAACCCTTTTAATTAGTTGTACCATAACATAATGATTTGCAGGAGTGGCATTACATACATATGGCTATGTACTAAGCCATTCAATGCAATACAAAATCAAAGTTTGTATGCTGCTAGTGTTTGAGTGCTAGAGTTGCTTGCTTGTGTGTTATGGCCCTTAACTAAAGTAAAGATGCTTATTTGTCATGACCCTTAAAAAGATTACATTGTTTCCTTGACTGCGTCTTGTTTACACCCTATTAAGTTATTGAATATGCTTTTTAACAGTTTGGTAATACAAAAACAAGGAAATTAACAGGGGGTATAATAAGTCATGCTGTGATCCTAAAAGTATTAGGTGCACACGTATTTTCTTTGCATTTAAATGACATTGTTAGCAAATAGTAAAACTGCTCCTAGTGTTTTATTTCAGGCTTTTAGAATGTCTCAGGGTTTTTATATCAAAGAGGGAGGTGGTAAGTAAAAATACCTAAAACCAATTTTCGATTTTATAACATACATAGGATAATAGGTAACACATCTCATTTTACAGTATCAGTTATAATACAAATTGCTTTTAGAGATCAAACCTATTTCCGTAGCAAAACCATAAAACTACAAAGAACTCAAGCTTGTTTGGTTAATAGGACTGCACAGAATAGTCTGAGATTTACAGCTAAGTAACTGCTTTCCCTTCTAATTAATTACTGTACTGTGTACAAGTCTCCTAGAGTTCTAGATGATGAAGACTGATGATAAGTCAATGTAAACTATATTCATTACAGATTGCTCTTTTCACTGAAAATTTAACACTATAGCCGAGAAGAATAATATATTGCTATAATTAGCATTAGTAATTATTTATTATGATTATTGTTATTTTTATCACTTATGTGATGTATTGTGAAAAGTAGATGGTTAGTGGGTCACTGCCTCCTGGGGTAGACAGGCATGCAGCAGTAGAAGGTTCACTGCTTTAGTATATAGCAATGTTTGATTTCACGGAAAACAGAATCAATTTGCATACAGTAAACTTCTTTGAGATAACTAATCAAACTTGCAAGACATACAATAAAAGTAAAAGTCATATTTAGATGGTTGTTTCTCTCAAAGATGGGGGCTAATAAACTGAATATGGGATATTTTTTGCATTTAGATTATATACATTTTACTTCTTTATTGTCCTTTGTTGTACTTTTGTTAACTTAAGAGTTTTATTTTTAATGAACCTATACCAGAACTGTATACTTAAAGGGGTTGTCCAGGTTCTGAACATTTTTTATACTGGTGAGTCATCCACAGGATAGGTCATCAGTCTCAGATCACCAAGCTGATCAGCTGATGTGGCAGCTGCAAACCATATACCAAGTATACGGCCAGAATCAACCCTGCTACTATTCAAGTGAATTGGAGTGGTACTGCAGTTCCAGGCCCCACCGCTACAGTGTATGACACTCAGTCTATGGCTTTTGGTCCTTACAGTGTAGTGGTGGCACCTGAAACTGCAGCCCCTCTCCCATTCACTTGAATAGGAGCAGGGCTGCTTCTGGCCGTATACTTGGTATATGGTTTCCAGCTGCCACATCAGCTTGGGGATCTGAGACTGATGACCTATCTAGCTGTATACTTGGGATATGGCTTCCAGTGGTTGTATTAGCTCAGTTCCGACACCCGAACCCCCGACCAATCTGATACTTATGCCCTATCCTGTGGATAGGTCATCAGTATCAAAAATGTTCAAATCCTGGACAACCCCTTTAATACTTAAACCAAGGCCAACCAACCTGTCTCAAACAATAGGTCTTAAAAACACATTTAGGCAAAGGCCCCATGTAGCGCACTGCAGCGAAAAAGCGCTGCCGGAAAAACTGTAGCAGAAATGCTTCGCGGTTTTTCCCACAGTGCTTTTCACAGAAAGTCCACAGAGTTTTCCTCTGTGGACTTTTTTTCTTCAATTATACCTATAGGTAAACCAGCTGCGTTTCCATAGGTATAACTGACATGCTGCGATTTCACTAGAATCCCAGCCACTTTGCAGGGACTGTAAAACACTGCAGTTTTTGCCATGGCATTTCTGCCGTGGCCACACCACAGCATTTACACCACGTGGGGCCCAGGTCTTAAACTGTCTTAGGTGCTAATAACCTCATCTCTTATTTGTTCTAGTGATTTCTTATCTAGCACTTGCCTCACATTAAATTTGCCCTGTACATTCAAGGATCTAAAGATCAATAGAATATAAAATGATTAGTACTGTCCTCTAGATGGCTTTAGACCATTTTACACGTTGAAAATGTGAAAAGCTGTAAAATAAACACTATTCATGGCAAACGTGGATCTATATCAAGTGTTTTTCAGTAAATTAAGATTGCAAAGCAGTTAATTTGCTTTGATGAAAAGGAAATTAGATAGTTGACAACATTCATTAAAAGAGACGATGAATTACAAGTGTGGACAATTTAGCAATATCCTGAAAAATGCATTCAACTTATTCTACGAAATCTGTATCCATGTTTTTAAACCACAAATCTAGAAAATTAGGGAAAAGAAAATATTTTGTATGTGTCAGTTACTGGTAACCAGTACTTCCTATAACTAATATCCTGAGAGAGAGCACAAGAAAAGAAGAGGGAGCAGAGAAAGCCATCAAGCCACATCAATTTTTACCCACTCTTTGACAACAGACTGCTGGGACCTGACCTTAACCCATATTTCTTTACTCTGCCATTAGCAAATGCACCAAATAAAACTCTTAAACTTCTTGATGGTAAACGTGGGATTGGCCACAGCTTTATTCTATAACATATTAAACAGATATAACCTTTAAACCAAAAATTAGCATCTTCTGTGCCCATGCGCAGATCCTTCTTCTTCTACCTTCGCCGAAATGCCAACTGCTGTCCGACAGCGGGCATGTAGGCCTATTTCTTCATACCATAGGGCATGGGAATCACACCCAGCTGTGACAACTGTAAAACAAGGAAAGACAAAACGAACAAAGAAAAAAACACCAAAACCAAAAAAACATGAGGGCAGGGTGGGTGGGCGTTCCTCTCTCGCCAGCTAGTGACAGAAGGTGAGTACCTCCCCCACGTGCCCCCATTTTATAATTTTGTCCACCTCCTAAAGCCAAAACACCTCCCAAAAAGGCGGAGAAGGCTCTTATTTTAAAAAACAACATTCAGTATGTATCTTCGCAGAAGTCATTACACTTTTCCTTACACACTCCAAGGCCTTCCAACACGTGAAACATAGAAACTTCTGTCTGATGCCCTATGATGCCATATATTCCACCAAATGCTTAAGTCATGAAATATGACATCTTATGAATAACAGTTTATCCCAGAAATAAGTTTATGCTTTGTGAATTACATATCACAAGTACAATGAAATACTTTCCATTGTGGATTACAAATAATTAAATTTGTGAACCACAATATACTCTTTGGATTACATCTAACAAGGACATTTAAATACTTCCCCTTTGTGGATTAAAAATACTTCTGTCCTGAAATTACCCCTTGTCGACAACATATAACAATGAGGAAAAAAATAGCTCAGACGCAAATAGTTCAGTTTGTGGATTTACTTAATCTAGATATTATAAGAAATTTTATTATACTTAATTAATCTTAATCTACTTTGTGTTCTCCATTACATAGTTATGAATATTGTTATTGCTAGCTAACACCTTACAGAGATATAGATGTTCTAGTCTAGGGTTAGGTCAATTTGGCATAAATGAATGCATTGAATTATTTTGTGTTGGTCAGGTTCCAGATATTGCCCCTGTATGGACACTACACAATTTTAGGCAGATAAAAAAATATCTGATGCCCAGGAAGAATCTGCAAAGGTGAAACTTCAGTTTGGCTGCATGTATTTCTACTTTTGATGTTCTACTGATGTAGAACCTATTGACTTTACTTTGTAGGAAAATAAAAATGTGAGTCCTGTTAGGAACAGGGTCTGATACTAGAAATTACAATATGCATAAAGTGCTATGGAATTTATTGATGCAATATAATTATTAAAGGAATTATCCACTTTCTACAATTGATGGCCTAACCTTAGGATAGGCCATCAATATTAGATCTGTGGGCAGTGTCGGACTGGGATGTCTAGGGCCCACTAGTGGAATTGTTTCTAGGGGCCCACCATCAGGACCTCTGCAGATCAGCGGTACCGAAACATGTTGGGAGCCATGCTGCTCACCCGCCATACGATGTGCTCCACTGCACTACCTAAACCCACTGCTACACCCTGTATGGCAAGTGAACAGCGTGGCTCCTACAATTGTTACCATTACCTGTAGCCGTCCTGGAAAAGCTGATCTGCAGAGGTCCTGGCTGTTGTATCATCGCAGATGTAATATTGATGACCTATCCTAAGGACAGGCCATCAATATTAGAAAGGTGGATAAAACCTTTAAAGAGGTTGTCCAGGAATTGGAGCAACCCATGTGCTGTGCAGGAGGTGTAAAATAAATAAATAAAAAAGCATACTCACCTGTCTTTGGTGCTCTATTGTCCGCTGCCAGTGTCCATTCAGACTTGTGCTACTTGCTGAGAGTCCTGCACCTCATGTGACCACAAAGACCAATTAGGTACAGGATTTCCAGAAATTAGGCACCGCCATGAGACCAAACAACACAGGAAGGGGACAACAGGGTGCTGGGGACAGGTGAGTATGTTTTTTTTTTTTTGTTTGTTTGTTTTTTTTTTACACCTCTCAGGCGGTCGCCACAGAGATCGCTCCAATTTATGGACAACCTATTTTAAGGGGTTGTCTGGGTCAAATTTTTCTATGGTCACTTCACTGGTCCCCCCACACAGTGGCCTCTTCACTGGTCCCCCATACTGTATGGGGAACAGTGATGGGGCCATTATATTGTGTGGGAGCAGTGATGGGGGCTAACATCCTGTGCGGGGGACATTAAACTGTGTGGGGCATATTAAAGGGGTTGTCCGGGGTTAATCTTTTTTATGGCCTATGCTCAGACCCAACTTTCAACAGACCCAGAGCATCTGGAGCTGCTGGGGGTTGTAGTTATCAGAGTGGTCAGTGAAATTGAAAGATTTGGGGGCAAAATAGGGGGAAATGTTGTTTTTTTGTTTGCATAGTTAAGTTGTACTTACCTTTCATACTGCTGGTCTGGGCTCCTATGCAGAAACCCACCGCCACGCACAGTGTTAGTACGTCAGTGACGCTTGCAGCAACAAGCTGCAACTGGATTGGTTCCAACCAGAGGCGTAGCTAGGGATTCAGCACAGGGGGTGCAAACATGTCCAAGTGGGCCCCCAACCCAAGTTATACCAATAGTATCATTATACAGTAGTAGTATAGTACAGTAGTAGTAATATATACCGGCTCTACACAGGGCTCTGCAGACAATTTAGGTGTATACAGTGCAGTGACGCACTGTGGTCAACATTTTGTGACTTACAGGTGATGTATCTGACTAATTGGTCACATTTCCTGTCTCTTCCCTTTGGACCACCATGACCACTTCTTCCAGCTGTGACTTGTCTCTGTAAAGTTTTCAGAACAGACATCTTTGGCTTCTCACTTTTCCAGGCGCCTGACCCACATTGTCCTCACCTACACAAAGCCCCCATCCTGCTGCTACCAATTATAAAATATATAATATAAAAATCCCCTATAAATGAATAATACCCCTGTATGTATCTTTAAATGAATGCCACTGTGTGCCAATTCAGTTAATAATACTGCCTGTAT
Source organism: Leptodactylus fallax (assembly GCA_947044405.1). Classification (NCBI taxonomy): domain Eukaryota; kingdom Metazoa; phylum Chordata; class Amphibia; order Anura; family Leptodactylidae; genus Leptodactylus; species Leptodactylus fallax. Next base: position 821,251 of record CAMRHE010000062.1, on the reverse strand, counting down.
GCTGTCTTAGAGGTTGTCCAGGGTCAGACATTTTAATGTATACAGCAGGGGAGAGTTATAAAATAAAAATGCGCTAATAGGAACCTGTATCCTCCCCTCTGTTCCTGTGCTGGGCCGCCTGTCACCTTCACTGCTCTGTATACGGAGCAGCTGCTGCAGTGACGTCAAGTTAACAGGACGGCTACAGCCAATCCCTGTGCTCAGCAATACAGCAGTATACAGTGTTTGGCTGCCCATGCTGCAGCTGCTCTGTATACATACAAGGTGACAGCCAACCCAGCGCTGGGAAGGAGGGGAAGATGCATTATAACCCTCCCCTGCTGTCTGCATTAAAAAGTTTAAACCTTTAAATTAAGAGTGCCCATCAATTAATAATGCCCCTTGTGTTCCCCCTAATAATAATAATAATAATAATAATAATAATAATAATAATAATCCTGCATATCTGCTTAAAGGAGCTGTCCAGGCAAAAATGGACTCAAATATTATTTTTTAAATCGGCCGGGGGGTGGTGTAAAAAAAAAAAACATACTCACCTCTCCCTGATGCTCCGGTGCCTCCCTGTGCGCTCTGGTCCTGCTGCTCTGTTGTTGTACCCGCCGCACGTGAACGCTGTGGGAACGTCACAGCCAGCGACAAATTCCACAGCAAGAAAGCAGTCGAGCTGCAGGACTGGGTCAGCCTGGGAGGACACCAGAGCGCCGGGACAGGTGAGTATGTTTTTTTTTTTCTTCACCTCCCCTGGCCTAATTAAATTTATGTTTAGCCTGGACAACCTCTTTAAAGGGGTTGTCAAGGAATTTCAGAGAGGATACCGAGGAAGGTGAAACATTTAAAAAAAAAAAAAAAATCATACTCACCTGACACCAATGCCTGCCGCCACTGTCCGATCCAGCACGTGCTGTTCCTTTGCCGGCATAAGTTCTGCGCTGCACCTGACTGCTGAGGCCAATCCATGGTCACAAGAAAGGAACTGGTGACATATGTAAGTGACATTATCAGTTCCTTTCCTGTGGTCACTGATTGGCCTTAGCAGTCATGTGTGGCAAAGGGACTTCCCCCAGTTTAATGCCCCTTCCATCTGCCACCGATTTAATACCCCCCCATCTGCCCCCAGTTTAATGTCCCCTTTTCATCTGCCCCCAGTTTAATGTTCCCCCTCCATTTGCCCCCACAGTTTAACATAATAAAACACAGACTTACCTTTCCTCGCATCCCTGCTGCTGTCTGAGGTCTGCCTCTAGGGACTGTTGAGAGAGCTACAGGTGCGATGTGAGTGACGTCATCACATCGCGCCTACAGCTCCTAGGGCCGGTGCGCAGGAGTACAGTGATGAAGCAGAGGCTGTCCGCACCTGCTTCATCGCTGTATACAACTCATCCGCATCCTCTCTCGACGCAGATGAGTTGAATTCGGGACATAGCTCCTGCCGACCGGGACTGCGGAACAGGACCCAGACTGTCCCGCCGAATCCGGGACGGTTGGGAGGTATGTTATTAATCCTCATTTTGCCAATGCAAATGCATTGGTCAGGGGCCCGATCGGGATGATGAGGGGCCCGGCCCCTGACCTTCCCGATCGGGCCCCTGTCCAATGCATCTGCATTGGCAAAATGAGGACTAATAGTCGGGGCCCATCGGGGGGATTCATCGGTGCCCCGGTGGGCCAGTCCAACCCTGTCTGTGGGGGCCCAACACCAGTCCTGACGCACACTGCTCACTCTCCGTACAAACTGTAGAGTGAGTACTGCAGCACTGTCCTATTGAAGTCTATGTAAGGACACTGTAGTGCCTACACTCGCCACTACAGTTTGTACAGAGAGTAAGCAGCCTATTGAGAACTGTGCTGTCTCAGTACTGGTGATCTGTGGGGGTCCTGGGTGTCAGGATAGGCCATCAGTATGAGCCTACAGATAGGCCATCAAGTGTTGTAGAAAGTGGATAAGCCCTTTAATGTAGAATTATTAAAGGTGTTCCCATGCATATAAGATTGATAGCCTATCCTTTGGCTAGGTCATCATTTGAAGATTGGAAGAAGTCTGAGACCTGGAATCCCCTGCAGATCAGCAGTTTGAAGTGATAGCAGCGCTCATGGAGTTTCACTTCTGCTTTACATGCCTTCTGAAACTGGTGATATTTGTTTGCACCTCAGCTCGATTTAAAGAAATGGGGTTCAGCTACAATACCTAAAAAAGATCCTGTACAATGTACAATGCTATGCTTGGCTTTCAGTAAAGATGTTACAACACTCTTCCAAACACTACGGTCTCTTCAAACAGCAGATTGCCAAGGATGCAGATATCGAATCCCTGACAATCTTAGAACGTTATCCTATCCCAAGTACAGCGTATAATCCTATATGCCCAGAAAATCCCTTTATAGAGGTCATGTCATCACCCCTAACTTTCTTATTCCTTATTCTTATTCCTCCTAGAAGTTTATGATTAATAATATATGACTGTATGTTTATCTATGTTTGTCCTCTATTCAAAGAATAAAACAGTTTTTACATTTTGGTAGAGCCTATGCAAACACCACTCCCGCCCCCCCATATTGGTGTTTCGGTACACTGAACCTTAGACTTTTAATATATTGGTTGGCATTGGAAACAGCTTACTTAGCAGTCCAATAGTAGGATATCATATTAGAACTACACAGCTCTTGTGTAATGGGAATTTATAGCATGTAAGTTGCACATTTTAACAAGACTGTAATATTTATACACACAGATATGTTAACACTTTGGTTATATTTTCTAACCACCTTTAGATTTCATTAAATAATTTTATACTTTTTCACTTACAGAATTTACAATGCAGTATTATTTAATCAATAGTAGGAAGACCATTAATTTATAACAACATTAAAAATGCTGCATGAGGAAATTTCTTCAGCTGTGTGCTTAATAGGAGGAATTGGTAAGGTTTGTACAAGTTTGCCAGATACATTATGTTTTTATGTAGTCCCATAAGACCATATAAAAATTATATTGGTTGAAATTATAACTTCCCATCAGGATTTGGAGCAATGGAGTAAATGAGCTTGTGACAAATTGTTACTTAGCAAGAAAAAGCAATTTTCAAAATGAGTAAAAATGGATGAATAAGTGCGGTTTTATTGTCTAGTTAGATTCCAGGACTGTCAAATAAAGGTTTGTTTGTTTTTTTGTGTATAATAAGTAATATTTTTATCATTTTAGATATTGAATCTGGTAAGTTGCTTATGAGTTGTCAAAAAATGCTGCTTTACTTACGGCATTTAATATAAAATTTAAAATAAAAAAGATAAGATAAGAAGAATATTTGTTAGAAAATGAACTTATTATTAATAAAGAAAGGATATAAGGATTATATTTTAGTTTTTTATTTACATAGATATAATTTAAGGTTTATAAGCAATAAGCATAGGGAAATCATAACATTAGGGATCACTGAACCTTTTTTTGTCAAAACTGTTCAACAGACAAACCGGCTTTGTTTTTCATTACAGTAAATCACAATGCAGCTTTTATTTTTCCAAGGCAGATTATTAGTATTCCCAACTAAATGGCGCAGTGGCGCTCCCTACATTTACTGCTGTTGCATTTACGAAAGGAGAGCTCCATACAAGTGTGATCACCACTCCGCATGCACCACACCAGACAGGTCAGACATCAATTGTCACCTTGTCACCCCTCCTTCACATATGTAGAGGTCCAAGAGGTTCTTCTTTCATAGTACCAAGGTTTATAAGGCTGCAAAAAGACTTATATACATACAGTGCAGCCTATTATTCTACAGTGTTGATCCTGAGGAAGGTAAAAGACCCCATGAGGTAGAAGCTAATATTCTTCACTTTAGGGGGAAAAACTGTTTCTCACTCCAAATCTGGCATTCAGAATAAATCTCCTAGTCAGTAATCTATCCCCAGAATTCTGATACCAGAATAACCTTTAATATAGTTACACTAAAGAATGAAATTCAGGCCCTCTTTTAACTCTTTTAGTAAATTCACTATGACAATATCCTCTGGCAGACAGTGTCATAGCCTTACTGTTCTTACAGCAAACAACCCCCTTTAATGTAGAAACCTTCTTTCCTCTAAACATAGAAAATGTTCTATTATTTCTGAGTATGAATAGATCATGGGAGAGATCTCTGTATCGAACTTTGATATTTATAAAAATACGTCCACCCTTAAATGAGCTAAAATAAGGACTCCAATTTCCTTTTAAACCAATTCAATATAATACCATGACATGCAACACAGTTTGTGAGGCTAGACTTAATACATATAGGACACATATAGGACCAATAGCATATGACTATGTGTCATCTGTTTCAATGTCAGCACTTGTGATACCCCATGATCATCCTCGTAACTGTAAAGTCACAGTGGAGCTGCCACTGCTTTTAGCATACCAGGGCTCTATGATTTATCCATTTGTCAGTTTGAATTTAATGCCAAAGTCTTTGGCTCTGGGGAGTAATTCAAATGGCCCTATAATCGAGAAGCCAGTGACAACCATTGAAATCAATAGCTGCAGCAGCTTTGAGGAGCAGCCACTACTATAGTCTAATGACAATGTCTTCTTAATGATTTAAATTCAGCTCCAAAGTCATTCACTTAGCACTGGAGCAACCATGCTATGCAAATCATGCGTGAACTTTCACATGGTACAATGTTGCATCAAATCTTTGCTTGATATTGGCTCATCAGTTTTAATAAGCTTTACCTGATGTTACCTAGCCCTATTTCAAAAATCTGTAACAGAGCCAACTATCAAGCATTTGTTTCCTTATATAGGACAGAGGAACATTGTGTATGCCCTCAGGTTGCAGGATGGAGATGCAACCAAACCTTCCTCTCCCCCCTTTGTCTAAGCATATTGCAATCCAACTATCAATTACTCTCCATTATTTTTACACTGGAAATCTTGTTTAATTCAAGGACCATAGACATGTTATTGCTTAGGCCTGTTTACTTAGGAGAGTTTGCATAGTTGAAATGACCTTGGTAATTTTCAGACATATATGGGTATTTCTTTTAACATGAAAATTAAGATTTCTTTAAAGGTTATAAAAGTTATATAAAGGAGTTATATAAAGTACATTTTTGCAATGGACACAGGTGAACAATACTAGATGAATATCATGCACAAATACACATTTGTCCTTCCTTAACTTTGCTCTTGACTGGTGATAGCCAGGTACAGTGGGGAAAAAAAGTATTTAGTCAGCCACCAATTGTGCAAGTTCTCCCACTTAAAAAGATGATAGAGGCCTGTAATTGACATAATAGGTAGACATCAACTATGAGAGACAAAATGAGAAAACAAATCCAGAAAATCACATTGTCTGATTTTTTAAGAATTTATTTGCTAATTATGGTGGAAAATAAGTATTTGGTCACCTACAAACAAGCAAGATTTCTGGCTCTCACAGGCCTGTAACTTCTTCTTTAAGAGGCTCCTCTGTCCTCCACTTATTACCTGTAGTAATAGCGCCTGTGTTAGGGTCCTGCCAGATGTAGCAATACCCTACACTACTGCAGAGGTCTGGGAGGAAGGACAGAGACAAGTGAGCCCTAATCTCACCCCAGCCACTGTCCCTTCCTATTGCCTCAGTTACCCTAAACGGTAAAAGTACAACCTGAAGACGAGCCCTATACTGAGTAAGTGACCACACAGAATGCAGACAGGACGCACAACAACAAAGGGAGGTCAGCTAGCCAAGGGGTCGGTAACAAACGAGCAATGCAGTACAAAATCACAATCCAAGAGAATAGTCACAAGGCAAGCCAAAGGTAAAAGAATCAGGTAACAAAGCAGCAAGAGATATAACAAAGAGAGCAGGCAAAGACAGTGCAATAACCGGTGACCATATGAGGGCTGACAACCTGTTTATAGAAAGTCTGGGCAAGCCCCAGACTGGATTGGTAGACAGGCTGTCAATCACACAGGCAAGGCTGAGATTAACTATATGCGGTCCAGAGAGAAATGCTCAGAACACGGGTGTGGCTGGAAATCCATTACATTGTCTAGGACCGTGTTCAGACTGAGCAACAAGAAACCTACACAAGGAATCAAACTGAACGCGCCTCCTTCGCCGCAGCGTGCGAGCGGAGGGTGGTGCAGAGATCCGAACAGGCAGAGACGTTACATCCTGTTTGACATTGTTATCAGTATAAAAGACACCTGTCCACAACCTCAAACAGTCACACTCCAAACTCCACTATGGTGAAGACCAAAGAGCTGTGGAAGGACACCAGAAACAAAATTGTAGACCTGCACCAGGCTGGGAAGACTGAATCTGCAATAGGCAAGCAGCTTGGTGTGAAGAAATCAACTGTGGGAGCAATAATTAGAAAATGGAAGACATACAAGACCACTGATAATCTCCCTCGATCAGGGGCTCCACACAAGATCTCACCCAGTGGGGTCAAAATGATCACAGGAACGGTGAGCAAAAATCCCAGAACCACATGGGGGGACCTAGTGAATGACCTGCAGAAAGCTGGGACTAACGTAACAAAGGCTACCGTCAGTAACACACTACGCCACCAGGGACTCAGGTCCTGCAGTGCCAGACGTGTCGCCCTGCTTAAGTCAGTACATATCCGTCCCATCTGAAGTTTGCTAGAGAGCATTTGGATGTTCCAGAAGAGTATTGGGAGAATGTCATATGGTCAGATGAAACCAAAGTAGAAGTGTTTGGTAGAAACACAACTCGTCGTGTTTGGAGGAGAGTGAATGCTGAGTTGCATCCAAAGAACACCATACCTACTGTGAAGCATGGGGGTGGAAACGTCATGCTTTGGGGCTGTTTCTCTGCAAAGGGACCAGAACGACTGATCCGTGTACATGAAAGAATGAATGGGGCCATGTATCGTGAGATTTTGAGTGCAAACCTCCTTCCATCAGCAAGGGCATTGAAGATGAAACGTGGCTGGGTCTTTCAGCATGACCATGATCCCAAGCACACCGCCAGGGCAATGAAGGAGTGGCTTTGTAAGAAGCATTTCAAGGTCCTGGAGTGGCCTCGCCAGCTCCAGACTCAACCCCATAGAAAACCTTTGGAGGGAGTTGAAAGTCCATGTTGCCCAGCGACAGCCCCAAAACATCACTGCTCTAGAGGAGATCTGCATGGAGGAATGGGCCAACATACCAGCAACAATGTGTGCCAACCTTATGAAGACTTACAGAAAACGTTTGACCTCTGTCATTGCCAACAAAGGATATATAACAAAGTATTCAGATGAACTTTTGTTATTGACCAAATACTTATTTTCCACCATAATTTGCAAATAAATTCTTTAAAAATCAGACAATGTGATTTTCTAGATATGTTTTCTCATTTTGCCATTGTTGGGGTCTACTGATGTCATTCAGGGGCTCTCTTTTTAAGTGGGAGAACTTGCACAATTGGTGGCTGACTAAATACTTTTTTTCCCCACTGTATGTGTGAGACAAGGTGACTGGTTTTCAGATTTTGTGATATCCTGCTGGAAAGTGATGTACTATATGTGGTTGTGTTGTGAATTGCAATATTATCAATGTTATATTGAATTGGTTTTATTTAAAATGTGAAATAAAATTTTGATACAATCTGTAAATACTGCGTAAGGGCTTTCTGCATTATATTATATCACCAAAGACAAGATTTACAGATCCTTAGTTCCAATGGCAGCAGCTCAGCCAATTTTTTTGCCGGTCCCTGATTACTTTCTTGTGATATTCCTTTTCTTCTTAGATTCCCTCTGAATCCAATGATTGGCTGCAACAGTGACCTAAATAGAAACAGAACATCATAAGAAAACATCACTAAGGGTTTGCAACAGTGCTGAGCAGACTGCTACTTCAGGACTGAAAAACCTGCATATGGTAAATTAGTTTTTTTGTTGTTGTTGTTGAATTTGGTTAAGAACTCAAATTGTGCCACATATGCCATATCCAATCCAGAGCAAACCTAGGGAAGGATACATTTGTATTTGTGCATGACATGCATGACATTCATAATATGAATAGGCACTAGGCAGTGTATATGGTCATTGGACAACTCCTTTAAAAATAGAAACATCTATATGTAAAAATAATTAAAGCAACAACAGTGATGAAAGGTGCAAATCTTAGTAGCATAAAAGAAAACGAATGTGGAAATGTCAAAAAGAGCAAATAAAAACTTGTTCAGAGTAGAAATGGACATTACTACCGAGCTAGCAAGTAAATTAGCCCAGCAATTGTGGAGTTCTGTCATTAAAGTTAAAAAGTTAAAAACTTTTACTACCTCCACCATCTTCACACATTACTTCACTGATTCCAGCCCAGTTGGAATTTCCTCTCTAGTCCTCATGGTTCCTGAGCAATTGTTTCTGTAAATTTTAGAACCTTATATGCAAATATGCGCTGTCTACAGTACTGTCAGGAGGGCCACCCAAGTCTGTCTGCTCCAGCGCATGACTAGCCACCTGCCAATAAAGGGCTTACTTAGCATATTTGGTGCCGAAAATAACAGCTCCAACTGTTTGAAAATATGGAGGGGGGGGGGGGTGCGAAAGAAAAAAATTCCAACTGAACCGGAATGAGTAGAGCGGTGCCTATTAAAGGATTCAAAGAATTGGAATAGGTGGTGAAAGGAGAAGGAGAGGTAGTAGTATAAGGAACTAGTAGGACAAGGCAGAAGTGACAGTATGAGGACCAGGACCTTATCATCATGACCTTTTCATTTCTTGTACACTACTGATGGTGGCCATTGAGGATTGGAGCCCTTTTTGCAAGTTTTACTATTGGGGACCTTGTTACATTCCTTTAGTTTAAGTTTTACTTCTGATGGTTATGGAAATCAGTTGTAAAATAGAACAATAAGAAAGATGAACACAAATGCCTCATATCCCTTACCTGGTACTTTAGTGAGTTATCCAAGTGTATGACATTATTCAAAAATAGAAAAATCAGACTAACCATATTTAAGCAGATTGATGCTTAATTACTTAGCATTTAATGAGTATAGCAGTGTGAACCCATTTCATACAAAATGATGGATATGTTCATGGATTAATGATGTCCTCGAAGCATTTCACTTGATTAATTAAATGCAAAAGACACCCTAGTCAACGAAGATATATTCCATTTCATGCCTCTAGAAATACATGATTGATGGATGCCATTTAGCCACACTTTTGTGTATTTTAGTAGGCTTGGTCAAGGAAATTACCTATGTTCTACCTTTTGAAAATATAATATCACATTGCTCAATTCCATCCTGTAAAATTGCTCTAGCCATCAGTGTGGAAGAAATGTAATTATAGTTCTTATGGTAATCTATGCTGGTAGAATGTGCTACAACTAGGAATGTTATTTTTCTAAGTAAGGCAATTACTGTAGCATTTTCGTTTCACTCCTTTTTGTGAGTTACATATAATGCTGCGGCCATCTGTTTTATTATGAGATATTGCAAGTCATGTTTCGTTTTATTGAAAAGAACAATGCAGGAAAAAATAAGTGAAAATAACAGAACTGCAGTGTAAAGGATGTGCAGTGAATGGTGGAAATCATTTCAACCTTCTGAACATTTCTAAAACTGTCTCCCAAACCCTGTGCAGTTTTCCAGGACTGAAAAGTTACAGCAATGAAATGGAAATAAGATTTGTTGGAGTCATGAGAGAGTAAAAAACCTAATAACCTCATTATTAACATGTTCTGTTCTCTGAGATTCCAGCAAGTGACAGGCCAGGCTAAAGGCACTGCATTATTTTAGCCTAATATAATAAAAATATAATTCAATTTTTCATAAATGAATAGTACAAGTGGATATAAGAAACTCTGCAGTACATCTAAGTAAAGAAAAATGTTTCTATATCTGTTTATCAGGCTACTGAGGAGATACACTGTTAGCCTTACACACAGAAGTTTATGGAGAGGAGAGGGGAAGAGGAGGCTGCAGGAGGGAGAGAGAGGAATGACAAACAGATGCTTCTGGCTAGTAAGTGATTTATTGTCTCACTGTCAGCCTCACAAACATATTGAGTTACAGTGAAATCCTCACTGACTGGTCTTCTTGGCTGGACATGTCCAGATATGAGTCTTACAAGTTAAAGGGAGTCTATTAACCCCTTCAAGCTGCCACCATAGTGCTGTAGGCACTGTGACATGCTTTCATATCATACCTTCATTATGTGTCACAGTACCATGGATGCCAAGAAAAAGTCATTTCCTTTATTATGCAAATCAGGATGCTCGGAGAACTGGGGGCATTCCCAGAGATCTCCGAGCATAGCTCTCTCCATTGAAAACAGGTCCCTGTATGCTTTGTTCCACGCCCTGGCCAGTGGGAAACAATAATCCAGTGTGATGTCATCTCCTGCTCGGTTTCCACTGGTCAGGGGGTGGAACAAAGCATATAGGGGTGTGTTTTCAATGGAGAGAGCTGTGCTCGGAGATCTCTGGGAATGCCCTCTGTGCTCCGAGCACCTAATTTGCAGGACTGTGACACATAATGAAGGTATGATATGAAAGCATGTCACAGTGCCTACAGCGCTATGGTGGCAGCTTGAAGAGTTTAATAGACTCCTTTTAACTTGTAAGACACATATCTGGACATGTCCAGCCAAGAAGACCGGTCTGAACAAATGAACTGATTCATCTCAGATGAACTAAAATGGCCACCGTCACATGTATTGAACAGAAAATACAGAAGAGAAGGGTGTGTGAGTCCCACTGTATGAAATTCTAGCACCACCTGACATCAGCTGACAGCCTCTCAGACAGTGGTAGGTGGACACCTTACATTGCTGAAGACATACAGTTGTGCTAAAAAGTTTACATAAGCCCTTTATTGTCAAACTTCTGAGTTTTCTCTTTTTAAATCATAATGACAACCAAAAACATCAAAATGACCCTGTTCAAAAGTTCACATACCCTGGTGATTTTGGCCTGATAACATGTCCACAAGCCAAACCACAGTCAGCTAGACCAACCAAAATTTCGGCCACAACTGCCTGGAAAATTGTTCGGGATGCAAAGAAAAACCCACACATAACATCAGCTGAAATACAGGACTCTCTGAAAACTATCGGTGTGGCTGTTTCAAGATGCACAATAAGGAAGCACTTGAAGAAAAATGGGCTGCATGGTCGAGTTGCGAAAAGAAAGCCATTACTGCGCAAATGCCACAAAGAATCTCGCCTTCAATATGCCAAACAACAGAGAGACAAGCCTCAAAACTTCTGGAACAAGGTAATTTGGAGTGATGAGATAAAAATCAAACTTTTTGACCACTATCATAAACGTTACATTTGGAGAGGTGTCAACAAGGCCTATGATGAAAGGAACACCATTCCTACTGTAAAGCACGGAGGTGGATCACTGATGATGTCGGGATGTGTGAGCTTCAAAGACACAGGAAACTTGGTCAAAGTTGAAGGAAAGATGAATGCAGCACATTATCAGCAAATACTGGAGGCAAATTTACACTCATCATCCAGGAAGCTGCGTATGGGACGTACTTGCACGTTCCAACATAACAACGATCCAAAAAACAAGGCCAAGTCGACCTGTCATTGACTACAGCTGAAGAAAGTGAAGGTTCTGGAGTGGCCATCTCATTCTCCTGACCTCAATATCATTGAGACACTCTGGGGAGATCTCAAGCCCAGGAATTTACAGGAACTGGAGACTTTTGCCAAGAAGAATGGGCAGTTTTACCATTTGAGAAAATACCTCAAAAAAAAAAAAAAGAGCCTCATCCACAACTACCACAAAAGACTTCAAGCTGTCATTGATGTTAGAGGGGGCAATACACGGTATTAAGAACTGGGGTATGTGAACTTTTGAACAGGGTCATTTTGATGTTTTTGGTTGTCATTATGATTTAAAGAGAAAACACAGAAGTTTGACAATAAATGGCTTCAACCAACCACTAACCATATGCGGAGAAAAAGTTTTTGTGTTATCATTCATATTGTCTGAAAAAAAGGCCAAAAAACCCAAAAAATCTGCCGGGGTATGTAAACTTTTTAGCACAACTGTATACACTATATAAGGTGTAATGGTGTATATAGGGAAGGGTCTGTGTTTCATCTTACTGCACCATACAGAGCACTCAGTTCTGAAATGATTACAATTGCAAGCAATAGTTAGAAATAGGAGAATTTAGTCAGGTTTGAGAAATTACAGGTAGATTAGTGATAGAAATCATAGATAGGTGTGAGGGCATATATGTGCTGCTGTATACAGAGTGTTTAAACATACTTTTTGCTGACAGTCAGTCCTGCTAGTGAAAATTCTTTTGTTAAGGGTTTTTTTTTTCATTAAATACATGCAAATCTAAAAAAAAAAAAAAAAATTGTTAAATTATTTGTGTTTTTTTGTTGTCCATCCAATCACAGCCTGTGTTAATCTGACAAAAAATTCTTTATATTTAAACATTTTTTTCTGTTCACCCAATACACAGTGTGACGTGTTAATCTGAAAAAGTATTTGCTTCTTACTTAAGTGTTTTTTTTGTTGCTGCTCATATATACAGTCTCACAGCCAGTGCTAATCTTAAAAAAACTCTTATTTAATAATAATAATAATAATAATAATAATTTTTATTGCGCCAACATATTCCGCAGCACTGTACAACTTGTAGGGTTCAAGTACTGACAAAAAAGATATATTACAAAGAAATAGTCAATTCAAACACTGGGACTGAGGGCCCTGCTCGCAAGAGCTTACAATCTATGAGGTAGAGGGGGTGACACAAGAGGTAGCAGGGGTGGCAACAGACGTAACATTGCTTGTACAATGGTCAGACAATTTTGTAATAGAGGTTACTGTCATTACACATATATAAATCTGTAAGAGCCATCACCAGTCGTGTCCTTTAACGTGCAGATGGTGCCTGGACATATAAAGTTAGTCTAATACGGCATCATATCCTGTGAGGTAATGTTGGAGCATAAACAGAGGAGGGTACGTTTTAGGGATTCTAACTACGGAAGGGTTTACATTAGGAGTTGTGATAGGCCTGTCTGAAAAGATATGTCTTTAGTTTACGCTTGAAGCTGTGGAAATTGGGGGTTAATCTCATAGTCTGGGATAGAGCATTCCAGAGAAGTGGTGCAACTCGGGAGAAGTCTTGTATACGAGCGTGGGAGGTTCTGATAATAGAGGATGTTGGTCTTAGGTCATTGAGTGAACGGAGAGCACGGGTTGGGTGATAGACAGAGATGAGGGAGGAAATGTAGGGAGGTGCAGCATTATGGAGAGCCTTGTGAATGAGGGTGATAAGTTTATATTGTATTCTGTATTGAATAGGCAGCCAATGTAGTGAAAGGCACAGACCGGAGGCATCTCTGTAGCGTCTAGACTGATAGAGTCTGGCCGCCGCATTCAGAATAGATTGTAGAGGGGAGAGTTTAGTAAGGGGAAGACCGATTAGTAATGAGTTACAGTAGTCAAGGCGAGAGTGAATCAGGGCAACAATAAGTGTCTTTAGTGCATTTGTGATAAGGAAAGGGCAGATTCTGGAGATGTTTTTGAGGTGGAGATGACATGAGCGTGCGAGTGATTAGATATGGGGGGTGAAGGAAAGGTCTGAGTCAAACAAAACCCAGAGGCAGCAGGCCTACTGCCTAGGAGTTATGGTAAGGCCAGAGACTGCAATGGAGATATCAGGGACAGATCTATTAGATGGTGGAAACAGCAGTAGTTCAGTCTTTGAGAGATTCAGTTTCAGACAGAGCGAAGACATGATATTTGAGACAGCAGAGAGACAGTCACTGGCAGGGTCGGACTGGCCCACCGGTGAACCGGTGAATCCACCGGTGGGCCCCGAGCCCCGACTACTAGTCCACATGTTACCAATGCAGATGCAATGACATCAGTGCGCACCCACGTGACCGCTGAGACCCAATCACAGGCCTCAGCAGCGACGTTGGAAAAGGGCCTGAAGACGCTGAAGACAACAGGATGGAGCGAGGATGCCAAGGAAAGGTAAGGCAAGGTGAGTATGAATGTTTGTTATTTTTAGTTTCAATAATTTTTATTTGGGTTTCAAGATAAACACAATAAAATACAAGAACATTATTGACATACATTGCGATTTTCGTTCTGAGTAAATTTTTTCAGGGTATATTTTCCTGAATTGTATACCGATAGACAAAGGATAAAGATTATATATGCTATAGACATAACAATAACATTAACATTAACATTTGGGCACTTTTCTAGGGTTAGCGTGAGACATGTCTGAGACGATCTTCTCCTATGTTCCTTCCCGCCTCCATGCTCCAACCCTCCACACCCAATGCGATACTTAAGACCGGATTCCATATAACTCATGGTTCCCCTTATGCTACAAATCGAGAATTAATCCATGCGTCCCATATATTTTTGAAGCTATGTTGGGAGTCATTTCCCAATGCAATTACCCTCTCGTAGGTGTATGTATTGTTAATGGCTTGCAACAATGTGGTGTCAGACAGGGGGGGGTCATTGATTTCCATCTTTGTACCAACATTAATTTGGCTATAGTCAAGATTTTACATAGAAGTTTTTTATATTTGTTCAACTCCTCGGGAATTCCAATTAATAGGACGGCCCGAGGTGAGGTGTAGGGGAGGCGGAAATTAAATATTTCCTATATCATGTCGAAGACCCTTTCCCAATATCCACAAATTATGGGGCATTGTCCCAAAATATGGAGCAGGGTTCCTCTCTCTCCACATCCTCTCCAGCAACTCCCAGATACGGAAGGGTACACCATTTGTAAAGTGGATGGGGTTCGGTACCATCTTAAAGTAATTTTCATAGCTGTTTCTATGTGGGTGCTACATTTTAAGGATGCGTGACTTAATTTAATTGTTTGTTCCCACTCGTCCGAAGTAATAACTCTTCCTAAATCTCTCTCCCAACAACGGAATGGTGCAGATCTAGTAAAGGTCGCCACTCTATTCATCTTATCATATAGAAACCGTAGTCCCCTCATCTTAGTCGACAACCATGTGATTATCGCATTATTGTGGGGTAGTTTCGATACCGGGTTTTTGGATATAAAGTGCCATATCTGGGAGTATTTAAGGAAATCACCCCTCTGAATTCCAAATTTCCATGTGAGGTCTGTAAATGGTAAAAATTGTTTGGTATCGGACTGTAAGTGGGAGACCTGTGTAATCCCCTTCGCTTCCCACTCCGAAATTGCTAGGTCCTCTATTGCCCAGGCCATAAGTGCTAAAGGCATCTCTGAGGCATGAAAGTGGCTGGTAGGATTTGTTTTCCTGTGAAGTAACTTCCATGCGGACAATGCTGCTTGCATGACTGGGGACAAGGACTCAGGCATAGGAATATTCCAGAAGGGCGCCCACAAGGTATCCTGCAATCTTAAGGGATATATAAACGATTGTTCTATATGTATCCATGGAACTGAGGTGTCAGCTGATCTCCATCTAGCACACTGTGTAACTAAGGACGCTATGTAGTAATTCCTTACCACTGGTACTCCCAGTCCTCCCGCCTCTTTTTGTTTAACTAGGAAGCTTTTGTTGACTCTGGGTCTCTTTCCATTCCATATGAATTTTGAGATCGTCCTTTGCATGATTTCGAAAAACGAAACCGGGACGGAAATCGGGAGTGTGCGAAACAGATATAGTAGTCTAGGCAGTAATAGCATCTTAAAGGCTGCGAAGCGTCCCATCCAAGACACGTCTATTTTGGACATTCGCTCCATCTCGTCCTGTAGTGTTTTCAACATAGGTGTATAATTATTTCTATATAGGGCCCCTGTGGAGGGTGTCACCTGCATCCCCAGATACTGAACGCCATCTTTCCTCCAGTCAAAGTCATATTTCGCTTGTAGGGATTGAAGCAATAAGGGAGGGATATGTAAAGATAGGGCTTGTGATTTGGCCATATTTAATTTATAAAATGATAAGTGTCCGAAATTGGCAATGATCTCCATAAGTTGGGGAAAGGACTCTCGTGGTTTGGACAGAGTAAGAATAATATCATCTGCATACAGTGATATGAGATGAGTTCTGTCCCGTATATCAATGCCCCCTACCTCTGGGTCCAGTCTAAGTATCTGGGCCAGTGGTTCCATTGAAAGAACAAATATCAATGGCGAAAGGGGGCACCCCTGTCTAGTTCCGTTCGTTATTAAAAAGGGATCCGACACTACCCCATTAGTGAATACTCTTGCAGATGGTGCAGAGTACAGCGCCTCGACTGCTCTTAATATAGCTCCTGCAAACCCCATGTTTTTAAGCACCAAGAAGGCATACGACCAGCAAATGCGGTCGAACGCCTTCTCGGCATCCAATGCGAGAATCACCGCCTCCATCTTTCTAGAATTAATGTGGTGTATAATATTCAAAATTTGTCTAGTATTGTCATATGATTGTCTCCCCTTCACGAATCCCACTTGGTCGTGATTTATTAGGTTCGGAAGACAAGCTGCTATTCTATTCGCTATAATTTTGGCGTAAATTTTTAAATCTGAGTTTAATAGTGAGATCGGTCGAAAATTTTGAGGACTGGCGGCCGGCTTGCCCGGTTTAGGCAACGTCACCACCAGGGCTTCCTGGTTTTCCCTCGGAATAGTGCCAGAATCCACCACAGCTGTCAAAAAGGACAACAGCGGGTTCAGCAGGATTGGAGAAAACTTTTTGTAATATTCATTAGTGAGGCTGTCTGGGCCCGGGGATTTTCTAGGTGGCAGTGACTTGATTACTGACAGCAATTCTGATGGTGAGATGGGCTCGTTCAAGGAGTCCAGTTGTGTTTCTGTGAGTGTGGGTAGTTGAGTACTTGCAAGAAAATTGGCAATTTCTTGCTTCGTTGGAGGGGTTCCAGAAGAGTCTTCTCTAATATTGTATAAGCCTTCATAGAAAGCTTTAAAGGCAATGGCGATGCCACTAGGGTCGTATATTTTGTATGTGCCATCTTTACTCTGAAGAAACGGGATTTTAGACCTTGCATGTTTTTGTTTAAGCTTGGACGCTAGAAGCTTACCTGCCTTATTGGATTGAGAATAATAAGTCGCTTTCACCCTCTTCAAATTTTTCTCATAATTATGTAGTAGACAAGCTGTCACTTGATGGCGTAGTGTCACCAATTTTGCTGCATTGAAGGGGGAAGGAGACTCCTTATTACTGTTATCTATAGATTTTATTTGGTGCAGTAATCGGTCAATTTCTGCTAACCTGGTTTTCTTTTCTATGTGTACCAAGAGAATAAATGTTCCTCTGATAAAAGCTTTATGTGAATTCCACAATATGTCAGGGCTAGAGGCAGAGGGAGTATTGATCAGAAAGAATTCCTTCAGATAATTTTCCAAAATTGCTTTATATTTTGGCTGTGACATTAGGAATTCATTACACCTCCACACATACGCTCTAGGACATTCATATTTTTCCCTTAGAGTCAAAGTTATTGGTGCATGGTCTGACCACGTTATTTGCGAAATATCCGACTTTACGGCAAGGGGAATACTAGTTTGTTCTAGTAAAAATAAGTCTATTCGTGAATAGCTGTTGTGTACAGTAGAATAGTAGGTGTAATCTTTTTCAGTATTATGAAGGATACGCCAAATATCAAATAATTCGTGGCGCCATATAGCTTGTGGAAATGAAGGATGACGTGTTGTTGCGCCAGAAGTAGTGTCTACTGCTGGGTCCGGAGCCATGTTAAAGTCTCCCATCATTACTAAGCATCTTTGTTTTCTCCGCTCCACTGTTCTCGAGTCTCCCTAAGAATGACACCTGTCTTCTGTTCGGGGCGTATACCGAAACTAACGTGTATGTAACGTTGTTAAGAATGCAGACAAATATAACAAATCGCCCTCCAGGGTCAGCATAATGGGACACCAGCTGAAATGCCACCGAATCTCTGATCCCAATTAGTGTTCCCCTGCGCTTGGAGGAGCAGTGAGCGTGAAATATATGTGGGTATGAGGAGTGTCTAATACGAGTGGCATCTACCTCTAAAAGATGCGTTTCTTGAACTGCAAGAATTTCACAGCCTTAAACTCGGGCCTCCCGCCATAAATTGGCTCTCTTTTGAGGTGAGTTCAAGCCTCTGACATTCATAGACATAATTTTAAGTACCATACTCTACAATTAGTAATGCTGCAATGGCCTTACCACAACCACCCACATCAGAAGTCACCAGCAGTAGTAGAAAGCAGATTCGTCTCCACCCTGTGTGGTCACGTCGCCCCATGTGCCAGAACCAAGGAAAAAACAAACTATAGAAACAAAGAAACCAGTGGGTAAGCCACCTAAACAAAACAAAGAAAAGAAATGCGGTACAGCAGACCAGCGGCTGTTGTAATCCTGGGGGGATAAGTTCAGTAGTAGTGGACATACGAAATCCTTTGTCAGGTGAGTCTCTAGCTGTGCAGCCCTTTTGGTGGACGCTTTGGGGTTTTCGTTTGATACCATCCATCAGACACGGGGCCAGGTAGTAGTTTGGGTGCCGGGTCAGTGATTGGAATGTCCCATTTAAGTAGCAACTTCTTGCCATCTTCCGGAGATTTGATGATATGAGTAAGGTTGTTCCGGGATACGATCACTTTGACCGGGAATCCCCATTTATAAAGGATGTTATGCTGGCGTAGAGCTGTAGTTATAGGGATAAATTGCCTTTGTAATTGTAGTGTTGCGGTCGAAAGATCAGAGTAGATGGATATTTTATGGTGTGGGTCAGGTAAACGGCCATTTTTCCATGAAGTCAGCAGCACCAGCTCTTTAGTACGGTAAAAATGGATCTTTGCTAAGCCATCTCTGGGTACGGCTTCATCTAGGTGTGAGGGCCTTGGGACTCTATGCGCTCTATCAATGGTTAAGTCCATTATCGTAAGATTTGGTATTAGCGTGCGTATCAGGTCTTGGAGGAATACTGTTAAATTACTCGCAGAAACTGACTCTGGAATCCCTCTAAACTTCAAATTGTTGCGCCTCGAGCGATCCTCCAGATCTGCTATTTTAGCTTTTAGAAATGACACGTCTTTTTCCACCTCATAGTGGGCATCTATAAGATCATTGTGTGATGCAGCAAATTCCGCCATCTTAGATTCCACATGAACAGTGCGTTTCTGCAATTCCTGAAGGTCTCTATCTAGCGGTTTAACCATTAAGGACATATCTGTTGTCAATGATTTACAGAAGGCCATGAGCATATTTTTCATGGAGGCCTCAGTGAGTAAACTCTCTGTTGCCGGAATATCTGCAAAAAAATCGGTGGATGGCGGTATGTGCTGTGTAGTATCACTCACCTCTCCTTCTTGATACTCGGTGTTCTGGAGCCTGGGTTTCTGTTTGACCGGGCTAGCGGTGGGCGATAATGGTGTCTCCGTGCTGCATAGGCCTATAGGCCTCAGTGTGTCGGCATGAGTAGGCCTCGGAACAGCGCTCTCCCCGGCCCGCCGGGGGGAAGGCTTCTGTGTCACTGGAACCCCGCACTCCAGCAGCTGCGGTATCGACGGCGCCGAGAGCGTCCTCCGTTGCGCTGGCAAGGTTAGTGTCTCCTCCGGAGGGTCTCGAGATGGAGTTGAGGCCCCGGAGATAGCTGCGGAGCGCGAACCGTCGCCATTTTGATCTTCCCCTCCGCTGTGGGGGAAGTAAAAATCTGAGATTTTCTGCGGTTTTACCGCAGATTTTCTCTTTCTTGGCATCTCTGATGGTGGGAAGCTTTCCCTTTATCGTTTGGAGTGTTATACCCCACGGGCACGTCGCTAGTACTGTCGCTTTGGTGGACTCAGGCCTAGAGCTATGCACCTATGCGGCCATTCCGTTCCACATTCAGGCTCTGCCCCATGTTTGTTATTTTTAATCACCTTCCCTGGGCCTCCGATTATTATACTCTGGGGTCTGAGGAGACCCCAAAGTATAATAATAGCACCGAAGCGGAGGGGGGCTATTGGGCGCATATAATACTGTGTGGGGGCCACTGTAGAGCTTATACTCCATACAGTGGCTTTTTCACTGGTCCCCTATACTGTATGGAGACCATTGATAGGTCCATTATATTGTTGGGGGGGGGGGCAGTGATGGAGGCCAATAGCCTGGGGGACATTAAAGGGGGGTGTGCAGGATAACTTTATTTTTAATTACCCTGGGGCAGGCGGAAAAAAAAAAACAAAAAACAAACTTCCTCTCCTGTCCCCAGTGTTTCCTAACGCGGTTCGGTCCTGCAGTTCTGTTGTTTTCTTCCAGCTGACGTTCCCCCTGCACATGACTACCTGTGATATCACGTGACCCCTGAGGCCAATCAGCGACCTAAGGGAAGGGACCTGGGACATCACAGCCAGTGAGGACTTCTGGCAAAAAGAAAAAAGTGGAGCTGTGGGATCGGATCGTGTTGGGAGGACACCGGAGCACCAGGGACAGGTGAGTATGTTTAGTATGTTTTTTTTTTTGGGGGGGGGGGGAGTAGAGGGGGATTCACCTTCCTCGGACTAATTATAAAAAAGAAAAAAATTATACTGGACAACTTCTTTAAAGTGTGGCGCATTAGGGGGGTATATTAAAGGGGTTGTCCAGTCATAATTTGTTATGGTTTATCCTTAGGATAGGCCATAGATACCTGATCTGTACGGGGCCGACCCCGGACCGATCAGCTGTACGGAGCTACTTCTGACACCCGTCCTGTACACAATATGGGGCCAGAAGCAGAAAGCTCCGTCCACTGTATATTAGCCGGGCACCTTCACTGCATCTCAGCACTTATTGATGTCAGTAGGAGCTGAGCTGTAGTGAAGGCGCCGGGCTGCTATACAGCGGATGGAGCTTTCTGCTTCCAGCCTGTGTTGTGTACAGAATGGGGTGCTGGAAGTGACGGTGTGCAGCTGATGGTGCCATGTGTCAGCCCCCTACCAATCAGGTATTTATGGCCTATCCTAAGCTTAGGCCATAAAAAAGATTAACCCTGGACAACCCCTTTAATATGCATCACACAGTTTAATGTCCCTCCCCCCACAGGATGTTAGCCCCCATCACTTCACCCACACAATATAATGGCCCCATCACTGTTCTCCATACAGTATGGGGGACCAGTGAAGTGACCATAGAAAAATTTGGCCCAGACAACCCCTTAAATGAGGTTGTGCATAAACTGAAGCAACCACTGTGGCAGCCGCCAGGGAGGTATAAAAATAAGGAAATTAAAAAAAAAAAAGCATACTCACCTGTCCCCAGCACCCCGTTGTCCCCTCCCTGCGTCTGTTCGGTCTCATGGCGGCGCCTCATTTCTGGAAATCCTGTACCTAATTGTTCTTAGCGGTCACATGAAGTGCAGGACTCCCAGCAAGGAGTCGCCGGCATGAGACTGAATGGACACTGGCAGCGGACAACGGAGCGCTGGGGACAGGTGAGTATGCTTTTTATTTATTTATTTTTTTTACTTTATACCTCCTGCCAGCCACATGGGTTGCTCCAATTCCTGGACAACCTCTTTAAAGGATATATCCATATTTCTAATATTTATGGCCTGTCCTTAGGATAGGCCAGCAATATTACATCTGCGATGATACAACAGCCAGGACCTCTGCAGATCAGCTTTTCCAGGACAGTGCGGCTACAGGTAAAGGTAACAATTCTAGGAGCCACGCTGTTCACTTGCCATACAAGGTGTAGCAGTAGGTTTAGGTAGTGCAGTGGTGTACATGGTATAGTGGGTGAGCAGCATGGCTCCCTGCATGTTATTACCTTTAGCCGCCCTGTCTCGGTACCGCTGATCTGCAGGGGTCTTGATGGTGGGCCCCTAGAAACAATTCCACTGGTGGTCCCTAGACATCCCAGTCCGACACTGGTCACTGGTGTTCTGTATTAGTGCAGGGGTGATGTCACGGGATGACGTATATAATTGGGTGTCATCAGCATAAAGATGGTACTGGAAGCCAAATCTGGTGATGGTTTGTCCAATGGGGGCTGTGTAAGATATTTAAAGCTGACTTTTGTTACAGTACTTGCTTGTTAAAAACCACAACAAAAAAAAAAGACATATACACAGTGTCAGAATTGTTGCCAATCACTATTATATTTAAAGCTGACTTTTGTTACTGTACTAGTTTGTTAAAAACAACAAAAACAAAAAAGACATATACACAGTGTCAGAATTGTTGCCAATCACTATTATAATTAAATCAGTGTGCAGTAAAATTGACTGAATAAAAAACAGGGCAGGGGATAGGCTTTGGTGGCACCGCTTGTAGCCATATCATTGTTGTACTTCCTGAGAATGAAGATGAAGTTTTTTATTACTTAGCTTGTTCATCTCAGTTACAGGATATTGCATCCGAGAATGATGTGAGCTTGAGTCAGGCTTCTGTGTGTTCCTCCTTTTCCTCCTCCTACATAATATGTAATTTTCTGGACTGTCTCCTTCATATTCTTCACTGACACAGATCCCTGATAGTGATGTGGCACCTGCTGAAAAATCTATTTCTCCTAATCAGAGCAGTCTTCCTCCTCTTTTCATGAGCTGGATGTGAACAGTTAGCATTGTGTGCAAGCAGAGGAGGAAAACATGACTGTTGATGATGGAGGTAATAGTGGCAATGGGTGTGGTACTACTATTGGCAGTTAGCTAGGAGCTAGGGGGAAATTTGGAAGTAGAAATTCTGAGAGTGTGCAGGAATCCCATGGCCATGATGTGTCAACAAACAGTGGGAAAGATGATGACATTGCTGTTAACGATGATTCTTTAGCAGATTGGACCTGGCAACCAGGTCATGATGATAAGGTGATATCAGATGAACAGAGTGATGGCAGTGGTGATTGTAATGATTCCAGCCATTGTGCAGGCCCAACATCCAAAAAGACTGCCAAAGGCAGACCTGGTGGAAGATCGTGGGGTGGGAGTGGTGGCATTGGTGGCGGTAGAGGCAGACACATTTCCACTGATATTGGTGTTGGTGGCAGCAACTACACTCAGCCATCTCCCATGTGGGATAAATGACAAATCCATGGCAATGTGCAAGATCTGCAAGCAGAAACTTAGCCATGGTCATTCAGGTACAAATGTAGGAACAACATCTGTATGTACTCACGTGAAAAGGAGGAGCTTTATCCTGCAGCAAGTATCCTGCAAGTATCCTGGAGTTGGCTCCTTGCCAACTCCAACTGGGCAGTGTTGCTTAAAAGTGGTGCTCCTCATAGCCAGAAAAATCTCTGCTCATTTCAGCCATTCATAGATTGCAAAAAAGACCCTGCTCGATTTGCAGCGACAAAACGATCTGCCTTTACACCACCTTATCGGCAGCGTTCCAACTCAGGGAAACTGCACCTTAAGCATACTGGAGCACCTGTGTAAGCAGCAGAAGTTGGAAAAAGATTATTGCATGCAGCGGACCACAGGGACAATGTGGTATTTTGAGATACATAATTGAAGCTCATAGCAGAAGTGTATCGTCTTCTCAAGCCCTTTGAAGAGGCCACCAAATTTGCAGCATCATCAATGTGATACAGTTCAGCAATCCCTGTATTGTATATTTTACAGGAAACACTTACACCCATCCTATGAGGGATGGAAGAGGAGGAACAGTTTCCACCTCTTAGTCAATGTCACAGCCCTGGCTTTATGGAGGAGAATGGGTCAGGGTCATTACGGTGAAGGAACTGGGACTTCTTGACTGAAAGAGGAGGCTAACTGCCATATGTGTCTAAAAATCCACAGGCAAGCATCTTTTCCTCCAAAAAAGGGTAACTTTGGAGTTTTTTAAATGTTAAAATGCGTAAAAGTGAGTGGAAACTCAATGCATGGTTAAACTCAGAGTGTCTATCCACCAATTACCATCCATTTTTCCATAGACATACATGTCACTTTAATTTTGACATAACTTTGGCTGTGTTTTCCTTAGAGAGCTAGAAATTGGATAGATAGGTTCCTAGGAGCCTTGACAATGTTATACATTATGTTTAATCCAATTTAATCTGTGGTTTGTACCAATTTTGTTTAACCCCAAAAAAAATCTAATACCCAATCCCAGAAACAAATCTTGAGCAATTCGCCTATCTCTACTCTCTATATATGGGTTTTATTAGTAATTACAGACTGAGTGAAGATATACTTCTCTCTATATGCCCTGCATGATCCTGGGACTGTTTCACAGTGGGAGAGAGGAGGTTATGGAGCAAATTCTCCTCTACTGTGTGCAGTATGTAGCAGCTTGAGTCCACTCACCAGCTAAAGGAGAACTGCAAACCACAGATAGAGTCCGCACAAACTGCTGCTTAGCCTGAAAAATCACCTGAAACGATAAGTACAATTCATACTATTGTAGCTGAGACAGGATAGACCATATTACCACTGATGGAGGAGAAGACATGTGAAGTAACTGCAGAGGGTTCTTTAGGAAGCCCCTCTTGCCAGTAGAGATTTGACTCCTATATTCCATATTGTTGTACATGGACTTTCTTACTTGTTCCTGTATTCTAACTGCTGACAGAAAAGGTTTCCATTAGGCATAACTGCTGGTTGTCTGAGTCTGTGTCCATCACTTCCTGAACATTTCACTACCATTACACGAATGTTTTCACATCTAGCATGTTCTGTGCTTTTTTAAAAATCATTTTTGTGCAGTTGATAGGATACAGTATTCTGGTATTTCATGTTAGTCAATTGTGACACACTGTCACAATCTATTAGCTTCATCAAAAACCCGCTGCTCTGTCTATCTGCATTTGCAGCACCTTTTTCTCCATAGACTTCAACTGGATGAACAGTGGCATCAGAAAACTTTTACCAATGTGGTTTTCCATAGA
Organism: Leptodactylus fallax; assembly: GCA_947044405.1. Classification (NCBI taxonomy): domain Eukaryota; kingdom Metazoa; phylum Chordata; class Amphibia; order Anura; family Leptodactylidae; genus Leptodactylus; species Leptodactylus fallax. The sequence goes on along the minus strand of CAMRHE010000062.1, from coordinate 796,532 downwards.
AGAAGTTAAAAGTCACATTAAGCAATTGCTAATCCTTTCAAATCAACTTTTTTTCACTGTTTTCAATGCTTTTGTCGTGAATTGCCATGTTGCAGCGAGATTTAAGTTGAATATCAAGAGATATTTGACTTGAGGGCAACAGAGTGGCTCAGTGACTAGTACTGGGCTTGGATCTGACCAAGGGCTACATCTGCATGGAGTTTGGTTTGTACATTCTCCCTGACTTTGTGTGGGCTTACTTCTGGTACATGCCAAAAATGTGCTAATAGTATAACAACTGACCCTTGTGGGTCTTGGGGATGAGTGCCTGTATGGCAGCTACTAATTCCCCTAACTCCACAATGCTTCCTGCACTTTTAGTCCCTTGTATGAGAAAAGCGCATCACAAATGTTTGTCTCTGTCATTGTCAGAGGATATTCTGTGTGTGTGTGTGTGGGGGGGGGGGGGGGGTTGAATTTCAGCCTACCAAATCTTCTGTTAGCATTTTGCAATATTATTATTTTGTTTATTTATTATGCTTACTTGTATAGCGCCATCATATTCCGCAGTGCTTTACAGACATTGACAGTCACTGTCCCATATAGGGCTCACAATCTACATTCCCTGCCAGTATGTCTTTGGAGTGTGGGAGGAAACCGGAGTACCTGGGGGAAACCCACGCAAACACGGGAGAACATACAAATAGTTTTGTATTGGTTATATGAGATATTTCATTAGTTATAGTGGTGTCCAGAGAGCTTAAATTGATTTACCTCGTCTGGTGGATATTGATGATGGACCTGGGGGTCCCAGCCAGGTCACAGCCCTAATTGAGTTAGGTTATGTGATTGGAAGCAGCATTCTGCCCCCTAAGTTGATTTGCCTCCTCCTCCCTCAATTTCACAGGTAATTCATTACCTGTGTTATGGGGGCTGGTTTTACTATAGTCAGCCAACTCCATAGGATACAGTGGCTTGCAAAAGTATTCATACCCCTTGAACTTTTTGACATTTTGTCACCTTATAACCACAAACTTAAATGTATTTTATTGCGATTTTAAGTCATAGACCAACACAAAGTAGCAGATAATTGTAAAGTGGAAGGAAAATGATAAATGGTTTTCAAAATTGTAATCAAATAAAAATCTGAAAAGTGTGATGTGCAAAAGTATTTAGCCCCCTATATCAATACTTTGTAAGCAACCTTTTGCTGCAATTACAGCTGCAAGTCTTTTGGGGTATGTCTCTAACTGCTTTGCGCATCTAGAGGCTGAGATTTTTGCCCATTCTTCTTTGCAAAATAGCTCAAGCCAGCCAGATTAGATGGAAAGCGTCTGTGAACAGCACTTTTCATGTCTTTCCACAGATGCTGAATGAGATTTAGGTCTGGATTTTGACTGGGCCATTCTAACACATGAATATTCTTTGATGGAAACTGTTTCACTGTAGCTCTGGCTGTATGTTTGAGTCATTGTCTTGCTGGAAGGTGAATCTCCTTCCCAGTCTCAAGTCTTTTGAAGCCTCCAACAGGTTTTCTTCCAGGATTGCCTTGTAATTAGCTCCATCTATCTTCCCATTAACTCTGACCAGCATCCTTGTCCCTGCTGAACAAAAACAAACCCACAGCATGATGCTGCCACCACCATGTTTCACAGTGGGGATTGTGTGTCCAGGGTGATGAGCAGTGTTACTTTTCCTTTGCATTTAGGCCAAAAAGTAAAACTTTGGTCTCATCTGACCAGAGCACCTTCTTCCACATGTTTGCTGTGTCCTCTATATGGCTTGTGGCAAACTGCAAACAGCACTTCTTATGTCTTTCTTTCAACAATGGTTTTCTTCTTGCCAGTCTTCCATAAAGGCCAGATTTGTGGAATGCACAACTCATAGTTTCCCTGTGGACAGATTCTCCCACCTGAGCTGTGGATTTCTACAGCTCCTCCAAAGTGACCATGGACCCCTTAGCTGCTTCTCTGACCAGTGCTCTCCTTGCTCAGTCAGTTAGTTAAGGTGGACAGCCATGTCTTAGTAGGTTTGCAGTTGTAGAATACGTTTTCCATTTTTGGATGATGGATTGAACAGTGCTCCATGGGATGCTCAAAGCTTGGCATATGTTTTTATAACCTAACCCTTCTTTAAACTTCTCCACAATTTTATCTCTGACCTGTCTGGTGAGTTCCTTGGTCTTCATAATTCTGTTTGTTTACTAGTGTTCTATAACAAATCACTGAGGCCTTCACAGAACAGGTGTATTTATACTGAGACTAAATTACACATAGCTGGACTCAATTAATGAATTGGTCATTGCTGACAACAGCATCTAATGGGTTAAACCGCTAGCGCCAGAGAGAGAAGGTTTCTGCTGTAGAATACTACCACCACCTATAATTAATTCTGCAGACACAGCTCCCGTGAACAAACTATCACTGTGCCACTCAACCTAATGTACGATTATGTGCAGGACAGGAAAGGTTTGATAAGGTTCTATAATGTAAATGTTTACATATATTCTTTAACTGATATATCACAGAAGCCAAGGTTTATTATACCAACACTGGCATCATTATCTTTATGTGTTACATTGTTTGTCTTACATTGTTACATTGTTTGTCTTTCCTTACCTTTCTAATCTGTACAATAAATCCCAGGATGAGTATTGTAAGTTATATATGGGCTATGCAAAATTTTTAAATTTGCTTTCATTTGTGGCATTGGGCATATGTCTGCCTGGGACTGTATTGAATTTAGTTGCTCAGCCAAAATTCATTTAACCGTAAGAGTACCCACATCTGTGGTAAGTAAATACTAAATGATGTTTTTTACCTCATATGTATGTTTGAATCTCATTAGTGGGGCCCAACAATAAGGACCCCACTTTGGTGTTTTGTGCAACCAAATCTCTTCTTCCATTCTAAAGATATAAGCGCCCTTTGTTTTTGCAAATTAGAGTCTATTAGCCATGTGCACGGTAACACATTGTACTTCATGATGGTACCATTTATTATTCCATAATTGCAGAAAAATATGTGGAATGGAAATACTGCGATTTCCAAAACTGTGCAGTTTTGGAAGTCGCAGCATGTCAATTATACCTTCGGAAACAACGGAGGTTTCCCTATAGGTATAATGGAAGCAGAAAGTCCGCAGAGGAAACCTCTTCAGACTTTCTGTGAAAAGTGTTACGTGAAGAACCATGATGCATTTCTGCTGGGGTTTTTCCCACAGTGCTTTTTCTCTGTGGCCCGCTACATGGGGCCTTAGACTAAAATATTTTTTAAAGCTTTTATTAACGTTTACACCCCCTGATCTTAACCCTAGGGTCTCTGGTTGCTCATACAATATACTGCAATACTACTGCATTGCAGTATATTATAAAATGTGTACACCTCTATTGCCTATGGTAATATGTAATAGAAGCCCCTTAGTGACAGACCTGGAAGCCTTCAATAGGCTCCCAGCTGTCATGACAACCAATTGCTGCCCCCTGATGATGCTCTATGGGGAAACAATCATGGTCAATATGGTAATGCCCATGTGTCTCTGTTGTTTGATACCATTGTCACAATTGACTTATCATCAGTAGTTTTAGACCATTTCACACTTTTTTTTTTCTTTTCTTTTGTATAAAATAACAATTGAATACATAACGTTATTTGTGTGATGCCCATTTTCTATTATTGGCATTTTACTGTTAATTTTCTGGCCATATATTTGAGCTGCATCTTTTTAATCTTTTTCCCTGAACAAATGACAAGTAATAAGCTGTGCACCATATGTACTCCATACACAAGAAGATTTCTGGTGTCAAAACTAATGCCTCCTAAGAAAAAAAATTCTTCTACAGAAAACTCTGGGATTACTTTTGTGTTCCCTTATTTGTACTAAGAGTAGGAAAATGTAACGGGAAGGTCACACACATGACAAATGGCCCTTAAACAAAGACATAAAGCCATGACAATTTTCTCAAAAGCAATAATATAAACATGTTTATTCTCAGATTATAAATATTTTATCTCTGGATCTGAAAATTGAAATTTCCTTTATCTTGCTTGTCAATTTTGTATTTGCAAGTAAATAAGTAGCGCACTTTAATATGTCACACAAAGTCATATTTTTTCGCATTTCTTCATCTTCATGAATGATGTATTCCCTGAGTCTTTTTAAATATGTATTTTTGTTGTCTGTATAACAGCGGTAAACAGAGATTAGATAATCGCATTTTAAAAGGTAAAAATTCAAGAAAATCACACCAAACCACATGATTGGCCCTTTATAGGTACAAAGCTCTGAATGATAAATCCATCTATCCCAAAATACTTTGTCTTCTCTAGTTATGAAAAATTGTTGTCTGCCATTTGTATAATAGTATTATAGATAATGGATCTGACATTCTGATTTTCATTTAGAAGAAAATATCAATTTATTTTCTTCTTAACTCCACACTGGCAGTTATTATGTTGAAAGTACCCTTCATTTAACGCCGATATATAGATATAACCAGAACATGATAATGACTTTAAGCAAACTCAATTCCAATATTACTGAGGTCAGGTCACACTTAGACTTCCTACAAACGCTTTAAAACATTTGACCTTAAAGATTTATTGAGAAAAACACTGAAGCTGCCGCAAGGACAAGAAGAGGAAAAAACGCTAAACAAGGTTCTGTTCACTGTCTAAAATCAATGTCCCTTCTCTTAATGGATGCATTAGCTGAAAAATGAAGGACATTTGTCTTAGTGAAAGAAAATGCTAGAATGGATAATAAAGTCCCATGTTCGGAGCACTAATGCATTCATTCTGCTTCAATTAGACCACTATGCCTTTTTTGATTTATGAGTTTTCACTCTGAAAAATAAAATTAAAGATAAAAATCCACTTATAGTGTTAGACCTTATAATGACAATAAAAGTGTCTAAACAGTTGTTACAACTTCTGCCATGAATGCATTACTGTCAGATGAACACTTGCACATTCAGGATATGAATAGTGTCTGTATTCCGCATTTTTATACTTTACTTTGGAAATACAGTAGTGGCGTAAACTGTCTATGCGTATAATTTTAGAAATAATCATAGTAGCTGTTTAAGGCCAGGGCCCCACAATGTGAAAAATGCTGCATTTTACATTACCTGTAAAGTGGATGGGATTTGGGATAATCCCATCCACACATTGCAGGAAAAAATCTGCAGCAGAAATGCTGCGATTTCAAAAACACTTGTATTTTTGCAAATCTCAGCAAGTCAGTTATACCTGCGGAAATGTTGCCATTTTCCGTACAGGTATAATAGGAGCAGAAAGTCTGCAGAGGAAACCTCTGCGGACTTTCTGTGAAAAATGCTACGGAAAAAAACGCAATGTGTTTCCGCAGGAGTCTTTTCCACTGCGATTCTTCTCAGCGATTCACTGTGTGGGGCCTTAGCCTAAAGGAATTTTCCAGCCCTAAATTTAATTTTCATACTGATGATCTATCTGTGGATATGTCATCAGTATGAAAATTCAATTTTGGGTCAGACAATCCCTTTTAGGCTAAGCCCACACATAGCTAATCGTAGCTAAAAAAAAAATGCTGTGGAAGAAAATGCAGCAGAAAAACTGCAGCAAAAACATTTGCGTTCCTCACTGCTCTTGAGAACATGCCGCTTAGTTATTTGAAGGCCTTTACAATATCTGTGTTGATCCATTTATGTGCATTTATACTAAGTAGCAATAGTGAAGGGTATTGTAGCTTCATTCCATTTAAGTAATAGACCATCACTATACTGAAAAAACCTTAAGCTGAGGCCCCACATAGCAAAAGTTTTCCTCTGCAGACTTTCTGCACCTATTATATCTATATGGAAAACGCCAGCGTTTCTGCAGGTATAATTGACATGCTGCAATTTTCAAAAACACAGCTTTTTCCACTTCAGATTTTTTTTCTGCAAAGTGTGGAGGGTTTAGCCAGATTCCCATTTACTTTGCGTTTATGCCACAATCAAAATGCTGTATTTTCACAATGTGGGGCTTCATCCTTAAGGCTAAGTCCCTATGTAGTGTAGCCCTATTTGGGGGGGGTGGGGTGTGATGAGTATTATCCCTCCCACAATAGACTCTGGCGCTGACCTGTGTGTATAATGGGACCTGAAGCCTTCGCTGAAGGGAAGAGTGGGAACATATATGAAATATATCAGTGCCTCCACCCAGGATAGAGCCTCTGTATTACAGGGAGGATCTCTTCCTGGGACTTACCCATGAAGTACAGTTAGTAGCCTTAACAAGGATCACTGTACTAATCTCACAGTCTGAAGAATACATACAGATACCACATAAGGTTATAACAGTAGCTTTATAAGAATCAACAGGGTAATAATACATACATAAAATATACTCAGAACACAGCAATACTACAACAACCAGCAAGTCCTCAACCGTCTTAGGTTATATACCCGGGTATATATATAGATATATAGCAAGAGTCCAGTGCACAATACCTCCAGGCAACAGAAGAGATGCAGGGGCCCCTGTGGATGACTGTGGATCCTCGGATTCTTCCAGGAGATGACAGACAGCCGATCAGGAGATGATGATGATGGTGAGATTCTTCACAGGCAGCAAACAGGGCGACGGTGACGGCAGTAGATGCAGGCCTGACTACCCTAATACTGAGTCCTTAACCTGCCAGCTAAACTACTAGTGCCACCGGGCCTCTAACTAGCTAGTTGGCCTTCGGAAGCCTAACCTATCACTGCCCTGAACTATATATATATATGGATCCCTAACTACGGTTACTAGCTAGGTCCTGTGAGTATATAGGGGGTAACACATACCTAACTATATACTGTGAAGTAAAGAGGAACAAGTGGCTCTTAGACTCCCCCAGACATAACATGTCTGTCTCAGCAGCTCTGCTCACCTCTCTCCCCCCAGCAGCTCTGCCTCACATGTGTCTGACTCACTGTATTTACAAAACAAAACTTGCACTGAATGCCTGGGGTCTCTGAAGCCAAACTGCAGGGGCAAAGAAGCCAGATACATTATATACTAGTAGAAATGGCAGTTCCCTACAGTAGCGAAAAACACTGCTGGAAAAACATTGGGAGCAACACATCGCTTTTTTCCTGCAGTGCTATTCACAGAAAGTCCGCAGAGGTTTCCTTTTCGTTGTGTAAACTCCAAACTGCGGCGTCTATGCCATGTGGCACCCCGGGCCAAAAAAGGCATTGGTTTAGTTGCAAGTGCTAAATTATTAAAAGTTGGGTTTTTAGAACTGCTGATAAGTTTGTTATTGCAAGTTTTCTAAAGCCAAAAACTCTATAACCTAATGTTAGTCTATTCAAGATATGAATTTCTCTTTACAAATGTAGTATTTTGGTCTGTGCCTTTTATGATGTTTTTGAGGTCAGCATGCTGTAGGTGTTTTTCTTGAGCGGGTTAGTTTTAAAAAGATAATCAATATGCTTTAGAAAGAGCAGTAAAATGCCTGAGGAATGACCTCACCTATTAAACTGTCAATCAGAAAAACTGACTTTTTTGTACAGTATTTTTTACAGTGTGCTCAATGGTGGTTATAACATCACTTTTTTTAAGTGTTATTGGTTTTGTGGGTAGAAGTTACTGTCATGTAAGGGTAACCTCTCAGGGCAGCATCAATCTCCTGACAGGTTCCTTTTAGGATATTATTGGCCAAAATGGTTGCCATTTTCATGATGATCATCTGCTACTAGATAGCATCTTCAAAGACATCTAGGGAAAGGACAAAATGCCTGCACTGAACAAACTTCAAAACAATCATAGACTATGGCCCCACATTGCAGAAATGCAGCGTTTTTGGCTGCTGTGGAAATGCAGTGGAAAGAACGCTGTGTTTTACAGGACTACCAAGGGGTATGAGGTTCTGGTTATTCTCATCCACACATTGCCAAAAAACGCAGCATTTTAATTTTATCTGTGGAATTGAGACCGTTTTCCTTATATATTTAATTGGGAAAGAAAAATCGCAGAGAAAAAAGAAGCAAAAACTCATTGAAAAACGCTGCAGAAAAAATGCAATGCATTTTTGCTGTTGTATTTTTCCTGCAGCATTTAGCTGCATTTCGGTGCTTGGGGCTTTAGCCATAAGATATAATTTCCCCTAATGTTATGTATTCTAATTGGAGATGTGGTTGTATCTGTACAGTATAATAAATTATTTACTGTGTGTTTTATGGCGTATACCAAAAAAAGTTGTGAATATTCACTATTGCTTAGACAGCTAAGATCACATGTAAGAGTCATGAAATATTCTATTTACAGCATTAGCAGTTTTATTTAATCACTGTCAAGTTATGCTGTTTTTTTTATTATTTAAAATGATTTCCATCCTTTGAAAACAGGACTGCACATTTAATGACTTCATAAAGATTATACTGGCCATCTGCAGAGGATGAACATAATAAGTTATATGTTTCTTGAGAATAATATTTTAGGTCTGGCATTAAAGTGTTAGGGGGTCTTTTAATATATTACACTTTCTGCCCATAATTTCCTTATAAGTAATATTGTAGAGGAAAATTTAGCACAGAATAATTTTATTGTTCACTCATTTTGTTTTATTGGGTAAACAAAACTGCAAACAATATTGAATATGTTATATATTAACAGGCTATATACAATATTTTTGCCACAATTTTCAGAGATTTACAGATTTTTAGAAGACCTGGAGCGATCATTATCCTAATTAGTCTCTGTCCACTGTACATGCTATTCAGGATCATTAAGCTACAGTACCTCTCAAGATATATGCAGTAAAGTGTAATTACCTTCTAGAAATGTTAATTAAAAAGTATGATAGATAATATTTTTTTCTACTTTCACTTCCTAGGAAAAATGAATAGCTAATGTGTAAGCCGGCAGCATGATAATTAGACACAATATTCTGGAACTCACTTTTTCATGTACAGAAAAGTGTTTTAAAATGGACTAAAGGTTATGTGCATTTAATACTTATAAATCATTTTAATCATCACAATTCGCTGTGTGCAATATGAGAATATGATAAACCCTTCCAGTGTATCAACATATTGTAGACCCTCTTTTGCATAAATTACTTGAAAAATAATTAAGTCAAATACTACGTGTAGAGCAAAAAGTTGAATTATTAAGACAAATAGACCAAGAAATAGTTCACAGTATTCAGTTCAGTACAAAACAATGCGAAAGCTCTGAAATATTGTCTTGAATCTTCTAGTAATTCATATACATATTTCTATTGAGTTGTTTTGGTCTTACTGAAGCTTGATTTACTTCAATTTCTGATGCAGTTTTCAGGACAAGGCGAGCTGCAGCCGAAAGTCTGCACAGTTTTCTTTGGCGGACTTTCTGCTTCTATTATGCCTATACAGAAAACGCCTGCATTTCCACTACAGATTTTTTTCTGCAATGTGTGGATGGGATTAGCCAGAATCCTATCCACTTTCCAGGTAATAATAATAATAATAATACATTTTATTTATATAGCACCAACATATTCTGCAGCACGTTACAATTTGTAGGGCTCAAATACAGACAAAAAGATACATTACAGAGTGATAGTCAATTCACACACTGGGACTGAGGGCTTGCAGGAGCTTACAATCTATGAGGTAGAGGGGGTGACACAAGAGTTAGCAGGGGCGGCATCGGAGGTAGCATTGCTTATACAGTGGAGAAGCCGTTTATGTGATAAAGGTTATTTTCATTACACATAAAGTGATGTATGAGCCGTCGCCAGTCGTGTCCTTTAATGTTCAGATGGAGCCTGGACATAAAGTTACAGTCCAATACAGCATGATATCCTGTAGGATAATGTGGGAGCGTGAACAGAGGAGCGTTCGTTTTAGGAATTCTAACTGCAGAAGAATTTAGATTAGGAATTGTGATTGGCCTGTCTGAAGAAATGTGTCTTTAGTTTGTGCATGAAGCTGTAGAAATTGGAGTTAATCTGATTGTCCAGAGTACAGCATTCCATAGAAGTGGTACAACTTGGGAGAAGTCTTGGATACAGGAGTGGGAGGTTCTGATAATAGAGGATGTTAGGACAGGTTGGGTGATAGACAGAAATGAGGGAGAAAATGTAGGGAGGTTCTGTATTGTGGAGAGCCTTGTGGATGAGGGTGATAAGTTTATATTGTATTCTGTATTGAATAGACAGTCAATTTAGTGACTGACACAGACTGGAGGCATCGCTATAGCGTCTAGACTGATAGATGAGCCTGGCCGCCGCATTCAGAATAGATTGTAGAGGGAAGAGTTTGGTAAGGGGAAGACCGATTAGTAGGGAGTTACAGTAGTCAAGGCGAGAGTGAATCAGGCCGACAATAAATGTCTTTAATGTATCTGTGGTAAGGAAAGGCCGAATTCTGGAGATGTTTTTAAGGTGGAGATGACATGAGCTTGCGAGTGATTGGATATGGGGGGTAAAGGAAAGGTCTGAGTTAAACATAACCTGGAGGCAGCAGGCATACTGCCTGGGAGTTATGGTAAGAGATTGAAATTGAAATATCTGGGTTAGGTCTGTTAGATGGTGGAAACAGCAGTGGTTCAGTCTTTGAGAAATTCAGTTTCAGATAAAGAGAAGACATGATATTAGAAACACCAGAGAGAGAGTCACTGGTTTTCTGTATTAGTGCAGGGGTGATGTCACGGTATGAGGTATATAGTTGGGTGTCATCAGCATGAAGATGGTACCGGAAGCCAAATCTGGTGATGGTTTGTCCAATAGAGGCAATATAGAGAGAGAAGAGCAGGGAGCCTAGGACCGAGCTCTGAGGAACACCAATGGCAAAGGGAATAGAGGAAGAGACAGAGCCCGCAAATGATACACTGAAAGTGCGGTCTGAGAGATAAGAGGAGAACCAAGAGTGTGCGGTGTCCGTGAGGCTGACAGAGCAGAGCATAGTGAGGAGGAATTGGTGGTCTAAACTGTCAAATGAGAGATCCAGAAGAATAAGAAGAGATAAGTCACCATTAGATTTAGCTGTCAGGAGATCATTGCAGACTTTTGTTAGGGCCGTTTCAGTAGAGCTCAGAGTTCAGAAGCCAGATTGTAAGGTGTCAAGAAGAGAGCAGATAGATAGCGGATTAAACGAGAAGAGACCAAGCTTTCCAAGATTTTGGAGATGAAGGGGAGGTTAGAGACAAGTTGATAGCAGCACAGGACGGGTCAAGGGAGGATTTCTTCAGTAGCGGAGTTATGACATCATGTTTGAAAGAGGAGAGAAAGATTCCAGAAGAGAGAGAGGTTAAATATTTTTGTAAGGTACGTAGTGACAGCAGGCAACAGAGACTGGAGAAGGTGTGGGGGGAAAGGGTCACTACTGCAGGTAGTAGGGCGAGAAGAAGAAAGGAGCAGAGAGACTTCCTTTTCAGTAACTGGTTCAAAAGATGAGAATGAACAGGATGAAATGAGGTAGGTGAGAGGATCAGTGTCGCCTGGGGATTGGGCAGCTATTTCCTGACGGATCTTATCTATTTTATCATGGAAATAAGTGGCCAGGTCTTCTACACTAAGGTCTGTTAATGGTGCCTGCACCTTGGGAGTGAGTAAGGAGTGAAAAGTTTCAAAGAGTCTTTTATGGTTATTGGAGAGAGAAGAGATGAGAGTGGTGAAATAGGCTTGTTTGGTGATGTGAAGGGAAGAGCTATAGGTCTTGAGCATAAATTTGTAGTGGAGGAAGTCTGCAGGTGATTTTTTCCATAGATGTGCAGCACACCTAGAGTATCGTTGAAGAAAACACGTCTGTGGCGTGTGCCAGAGTTGCTGCCTCCTGCGTTGAAATTTGGACCACAGCCAAAACGTTGCATTTTTGCAACATGGGGCCCCGGCCTTAATCGGTTTTTAGCCAAAGCCAGAGGTGGATTTGATGTAAAAACAAGAAAAAGAGTAAAGTAAAAATCTAATAGCATTTTTTTAGCCATTCCATTTTTTTTGCTATCATGCCAAAAAGTGCATTCCTGAATCCAGGTGAGAGATTGTTATCCAGGCTTTCACAGGCTATGAATAGCATTAAATCTTTATTTTTTGCACCTTTTTGTCAAACAGAGGATTTATTTGCAGCAGCCACTGCATGTAAGAGGGAAAATAATCTTTAAGGCTAAGGCCCCACGTAGAGGACCGCAGTGAAAATTTATAAACCGCAGCGGAAACGTTTCCATTATACCTGTAGGGAAACCGCCGGCGTTTCCATAGGTATAACTGACATGCTGCAATTTCCAAAAATGCGACGGTTTTGGAAATCAAAGCATTTCCGCTAGGCGTATTTTTCTGCAAAGTGTGGATGGAATTCGCTAGATTCACTTTCGCAGTGATTGCAAAATGCTTATGTTTATGCCACGTGGGCCCTGGCCTAAATGTTTACTGAAAAAGCGAAAAATAAGCGCAGTGGACACGCACAAACACATGCACAAGCTGCATCCTTCACAACAGTTTAATAGGTGAGGTCATTGTCTTTTTCCTCAGACATTATACTACATTTTCTAAAGCATATTGAATATCTTTTTAAAACTAACCCACTCCAGAAAAACACCTAGAGCATGCTGACCTCAAAAACATCATAAAAGGTACAGATCAAAATACTACATTTGTAAATAGAAATTCATATCTTCAATAGACTAACATTAGGTTATGGAGTTTTTGGCTTTAGAAAACTCACAATAACAAACTTATCAGCAGTTCTAAGAAACCCAACTTTTAACAATTTAGCACTTGCAATTAACTAAACCAATGTGTCTTAGGCCTGGGCCCCACGTGGTGTAAACGCTGTGGTTTGGCAATGGCAGAAACTAAGTCCCTGCAAAGTGGATGGGATTCTAGCAAATGCCATCCACACATTGCGGAAAAATACGCTCAATGGACATTCTGCAATTTCCAAAACTGTCGTGATTTTGGAAATCACATGATGTCAATTATACCTATGGAAGCGCCAGCGGTTTCCCTATAGGTATAATGGAAGCAAAAAGTCCACAGAGAAAACCTCTGCAGACTTTCTGTGATAAGTGCTGTGGGAAAAATTTCGATGAATTGCCCCTACAGTTTTTCCTGCAGTGCTTTTTTGCTGCGGCCCGCTACCTGTGGCCTTAGCTTAAGTGTGTTATGTCTTAAGTGTGATTTAATATTAAGATATTTTATATTCAGGGACTTTAGCAGAAAGACATTTAAGTCTACACTTTTTTATCTTGACTCTGCTTTTTACTTGTATTTTTTTTATTTGTTTTTGTGTAATAGTCTCTATTACAACGAAAAACATTGGTATATTGGCGGACCCCATTGACTATAACCTACATCGTCAGGTGTCTGTAATTTTTAAACTGAAAGCAGCAGAATAAGAAGTACTTCATGCCGGACTTTTACTTTTACTGATGTGAATGTAGCCTGAGCCGTGTATGTTCTGCTTGAGCAGCCGTTTGAGGGAGCCTACTACTGTGCAAGATGTAAGCTCATTACACATTGGAAGCCAAGATCCTGGATCTAAATGAGCAAATTGCAAGTCCTTATGGAGTATAGTATTTAGTTGTTACCGCACTATAATCTGATAATGGTATATGTCAGTGAGGCTATTAAGAATGAAGGGCCTGTGAGATTCTATTGTCATATGATATGATATGATATGATATGAAGGAATGTCCTATGGAATTTGGAAGCCAGTGGGTTATATTTGCTTTTGTGAATATGTTGTGATGCTGAAATCCTCTGATAGTGGTGTATGTCAGTGAAGCTAAGAATGTACAATCCTGTGTTAATGGCTGCTAACAGAGAGCAATAGAGAGTGAGTGCTGCAATCCTGTGATGATGTACATTAGTGAAGCTAAGAATGAAGGATCTGCAAACTTCTATTGGCTAATACGGTCATGTGCTTTCCTTGATGTGGAAGTCAGTGGTGCTATATTTGCTTTTGTGAATAGTAGGTCCTAGAGAGCTAAAATCTTTGGAAGCACCTCATTTATCTATGTGCCAAATTTGGTGCAGGTTGGTCCAGTCTTTGGTTGTGCATAAAGAACAAGCAACAGACATCAGAATATACAAATGAAAACCACCAGAAGCGAAATTATATAAAAAAAAAAAAAAATGTTTATTACCAAAAATATATAGATATGTGCCAATACACAATATTAAGCAGCAAAAGATACGTAAAAACAGTGTGGAAGGATATATAATATAGCCGTCTCACTACTGAGTTACAAGACACATGGAAACAGAACAAGGGAGATATTAGACTATACACTCAATATTCAGAGTATGAAAATAGGATTATGCATGACAATACCAGTTATAACATGTCTGCAATTCCCATATAAATGTATTTTATATAGAATGTGGGAAAGTACACACAACCCCTCAAAATTGTACATATATAGAATAGGTAGCAATATAAATTAACAAAATGTTCACACATATCCTATATACAGTCATGGTCAAAAGTTTTGAGAATGACACAAATATTATATTTTCACATGATCTGCTGCCCTCTGGTTTTTATGTGTGTTTGTCAGATGTTTTTATCACATACAGAAATATAATTGCATTCATATATGAGTAACAGAAGCTTATATTGACAGTTAGAATGAGTTAATGCAGCAAGTCAATATTTGCAGTGTTGACCCTTCTTCTTCAGGACCTCTGCAATTCTCCCTGGCATGCTCTCAATCAACTTCTGGACCAAATCCTGACTGATAGCAGTCCATTCTTGCAGAATCAATGCTTTAATTTTGTCTGAATTTGTTGGTTTTTGTTTGTCCACCCGTCTCTTGATGATTGACCACAAGTTCTCAATGGGATTAAGATCTGGGGAGTTTCCAGGCCATGGACCCAAAATCTCTATGTTTTGTTCCCTGAGCCATTTAGTTATCACCTTTGTTTTATGGCAAGGTGCTCCATCATGCTGGAAAAGGCATTGTTGAGCGCCAAACTGCTCTTGGACGGTTGGGAGAAGTTGCTCTTGGAGGACATTCTGGTACCATTCTTTATTCATGGCTGTGTTTTTAGGCAAGACTGTGAGAGAGCCGATTCCCTTGGCTGAGAAGCAACCCCACACATGAATGGTTTCAGGATGCTTTACAGTTGGCATGAGACAAGACTGGTGGTAGCGCTCACCTCTTCTTCTCCGAATAAGCTGTTTTCCAGATGTTCCAAACAATCGAAAAGGGGATTCATCAGAGAAAGTGACTTTACCCCAGTCCTCAGCAGTCCACTCCCTGTACCTTTTGCAGAATATCAGTCTGTCCCTGATGTTTTTTCTGGAGAGAAGTGGCTTCTTTGCTGCCCTCCTTGAGACCAGGCCTTGCTCCAAGAGTCTCCGCCTCACAGTGCGTGCAGATGCACTCACACCTGCCTGCTGCCATTCCTCAGCAAGCTCTCCACTGCTGGTAGCCCGATCCCGCAGCTGAAACACTTTTAAGAGATGGTCCTGCCGCTTGCTGGTCTTTCTTGGGCGCCCTGGAGCCTTTTTGGCATCAATGGAACCTCTCTCCTTGAAGTTCTTGATGATGCGATAGATTGTTGACTGAGGTGCAATCTTTCTAGCTGCAATACTCTTCCCAGTTAGGCCATTTTTGTGCAGTGCAATGATGACTGCACGTGTTTCTTTAGAGATACCCATGGTTAACAGAAGAGAAACAATGATGGAAAGCACTAGCCTCCTTTTAAAGTGTCCAGTGGTGTCATTCTTACTTAATCATGACAGATTGATCTCCAGCCCTGTCCTCATTTTCTAGGCAAAATTTGACTTTGCAAGTAATTGCTGTTAAGCTGATCACTCTTTATAACATTCTGGAGTATATGCAGATTGCCATTAGAAAAACTGAAGCAGTAGACTTTGTAAAAATTAATATTTGTATCATTCTCAAAATTTTTGGCCATGACTGTACATCAGGAAAGTAAAATGTTATGTAAAAAAACAGGAGACCCCAGAGTATAGTAATAGCACTGAAGCGGAGCGGAGGGGGGCTATTGGGCGCATATAATACTGTGTGGGGGCCACTGTGGAGCTTATAATACTGGGTGGGGGCCACTGTGGAGCTTATAATACTGGGTGGGGGCCACTGTGGAGCTTATAATACTGGGTGGGGGCCACTGTGGAGCTTATAATACTGGGTGGGGGCCACTGTGGAGCTTATAATACTGGGTGGGGGCCACTGTGGAGCTTATAATACTGGGTGGGGGCCACTGTGGAACTTATAATACTGGGTGGGGGCCACTGTGGAGCTTATAATACTGGGTGGGGGCCACTGTGGAGCTTATAATACTGTGTGGGGGCCACTGTGGAGCTTATAATACTGGGTGGGGGCCACTGTGGAGTTTATACTCCATACAGTGGCTCCTTCATTTTTTTTTTAATTACGCCAGGGCAGGTGAAAAAAACAAAACAAAAAAAACCCCCACAAACTTTCTTTTCTGTCCCCAGTGTTTCCCAGAGCAGTTCGGTCCTGTAGTTCTGTTGTTTTCTTCCAGCGCAAGTTCCCCCTGCACGTGACTACCTGTGACGTCGCGTGACCCCTGAGGCCAATCAGTGGCCTAAGGGAAGGGACCTGGGACGTCACAGCCAGTGAGTAATTCCGGCAAAAAGAAGACAGCGGAGCTGCAGGACCGGACCGTGCTGGGAGGACACCGGAGACAGGTGAGTATGTTTAGCATGTTTTTTTTTTGGGGGGGGGGGGGGGGGGTAGGGGGGGATTCACATCCCCCCGGACTAATTATGAAAAAGAAAAAAATTATACTGGACAATCTCTTTAAAGTGTGGTGCATTAGGGGGGTATATTAAAGGGGTTGTCCAGGCATAATTTGTTATGGTTTATCCTCAGGATAGGCCACAGATACCTGATCTGTAGGGGGCTGACCCCGGACCGATCAGCTGTATGGAGCCACATCTGATGCCCGTCCTGTACACAATACAGGGCCAGAAGCAGAAAGCTCTGTCCACTGTATAGGGGCCGGGCACCTTCACTGTATCTCAGCACTTATTGAAGTCGGTAGGAGCTGAGCTGCAGTGAAGGCGCCTGGTTGCTATACAGCGGATGGAGCTTTCTGCTTCCGGCCCTGTGTTGTGTATAGAACAGGTGCCGGAAGTGGCTCCGAACAGCTGATGGGGCCGTGTGTCAGCCCTCTACAGATCAGGTATTTATGGCCTATCCTGAGCATAGGCCATAAAAAAGGTTAACACTGGACAACCCCTTTAATATGCCCCACACAGTTTAATGTCCCCCCCACAGGATGCTAGCCCCCATCACTGCTCCCACACAATATAATGACCCCATCACTGTTCCCCATACAGTATGGGGGACCAGTGAAGAGGCCACTATGTGGGGGGGACCAGTGAAGTGACCATAGAACAATTTGGCCCAGACAACCCCTTAAAAGAGGTTGTCCATAAACTGGAGCGACCACTGTGTCGGCCGCCAGGGAGGTGTAAAAATAAGAAAATTTTTAAAAAAAGAATACTCCCCTGTCCCCAGCACCCCATTGTCCCCTGCTTGTGTCTGTTCGGTCTCATGGTGGTGCCTCATTTCTGGAAATCCTGTACCTAATTGGTCTTAGCAATCACATGAGGTGCAGGACTCCCAGCAAGGAGTCACCGGCATGAGACTGAATGGACACTGGCAGCGTACAACGGAGCGCTGGGGACAGGTGAGTATGCTTTTTAATTTATTTTTTACTTTACACCTCCCGCCAGCTACATGGGTTGCTCTAATTCCTGGACAACCTCTTTAAAGGATTTATCCAACTTTCTAATATTGATGGCCTGTCCTTAGGATAGGCCATCAATATTACATCTGCGATGATACAACAGCCAGGACCTCTGCAGATCAGCTTTTCCAGGACAGTGCGGCTACAGGTAAAGGTAACAATTCTTGGAGTCACGCTGTTCACTTGCCATACAAGGTGTAGCAATAGGTTTAGGTAGTGCAGTGGTGCACATGGTATAATGGGTGAGCAGCATGGCTCCCTGCATGTTATTACCTTTAGCCGCCCTGTCTCGGTACCGCTGATCTGCAGGGGTCCTGATGGTGGGCCCTTAGAAACAATTCCACTGGTGGGCCCTGGACATCCCAGTCCGACACTGGGAAGTGGCCTCTATCAGCAGAATAACATTCTCTGCCACACAAAAAAATAGTATCATCAAGGTGTTGATTTGGCTTTTAAATTCCTTAGATCTCAATCTAAGATCAACGCTCTATAAGATATGCTAGAAAATTAAGTCTGACCCATGGAGGTCCATCTTCGCAACTTACAGGACTTTAGTGCTGTTATCTTGGTTTCAGACTCCACAAGAACACAGAAGGTTTTGTGGAGTCCATGCCTTGATAGGTCAGAGATGTTTAGCGGCACAATGTGTTTAATGATGTGGCTTGGTTGATTGTTGGCAAATTAATAACTTTGGCTATTCCTTATTCTTATTCCTTCCATTGACGTATATGTCAAGGCAACTTTTAATTGGATCGATATCTTCACTGATCAATTGAAAATGTTAAGGTATCACAAGTTTTCTGCAGAATATTTCATTTTAAGCATAATTGTTGTTTCTACTTTTTTCCCCAAATGAATAGTTCAGGAAAATTTAAGAAATTTAGTAATATATCTTATCAATGGAAAGCGTTTGTGTCCTCTGTTATCAGTTCCTCGCTTGTCTAGTAAACTGCTCAATTCACTGAGCATTCCATTTACACTAAAGACAAGCTTCAGTTCATAGAAATCTATAGAGAGTGGAGGGGGAGGAGTAGGAGCACTGAATGAGAAGCAGAGAAAAACAGTTATCCTGGAGCAGATAACAGTATGTTTTCTTACCAAAACTTCATTGACATCTATAATGACCAGTTCTGCTATGACCTGCTTAAAAACTGCCATAAAACTGCTATAAAGTGCTAGAAGTATTACTATTTCCTGTAGCATGTGTTAGTTTCTCACTCACTGGGCTTCTCCTCACCTCCTCTCCATAGATCTCTATGTAACCTGATCGGTGTGTGAGCTGTCTTCACACTGAACACAGGTTTCTCTGTGAACTGAGCAGAAACACTTTCCTTTGATAAAATGTAATGTATTACAGTGTTTGTTATATTCACCTTAAGTATTGATTTACCAAAACAAATTTAAACAACAGTCACTGTTTGAATAAGATTCGACAGGAAATTATATAAGGGGATGAAACTAGATGGATTATGGAATCTTTTGCTGCAGTGAATCATGAATGTTTCTTTGTTTCTAAATAAAGAAGAATCCCTTCACCAAAAGTACTTTCTAAGACTGAGGCCCCACGTTGTGGAAACACAGCTTTTTTTTTGCAGATTTTGCTGCATTTTTTTGAGCCAAAACCAAGAATGGGAAATAAATAAGAAGTTCTAATACGTCTAACTTCTGCTCAATCCACTCCTGGTTTTGGGTTAAAAAAAAAAAAAAAGATGCCGCAAAATCTCCACCAAAAAAGCTCTGTTTCCACAACATGGGGCCTCAGCCTAAGGCTAGTATTACATCAGGTTTTCACAATACAGTTCATGCCTCCGTTTTGAAAAAAAAAGTATGCCAAAAAAGGTTTTAAACAAATGCCATAGAGAAAAAACAGATATGTGCCCATTTTTTGCAGGACAGAAATAATACACACTATTGGCATACTACACTTTCCTATACTACAGAAAAATGGACAGATGTGTATACATTTTTTTTTAAATAATTTAAGTCTATGTAAAACAGATCCCAATAAATGCCCTTTCTATGGTATCCATTTGAATGTGTTTTTTGGGGGAATATTCTTTTTTTTTATTTTTTTTATTTTAATTGGATTAATGAACTTGAGTAAAAATGTGATGTAAACCTTACCTAAAGGATAGTAACTAGTAGTGGTGTCAGCCAGTCAATAAACAACCTCTCTTGAGGGAAAACAACTCCACAATAATACAATCTTTGTTTTTTATGCCTATAGCATATGACTACATAAGTCCAAGTTGAAAGTTTGCACCTTTGGAACAGCAAAAGTTGCGTTTTCGTGCACGTCCCATATAGATCTGAATTTTGCAGCTAATTTTCTAATGCAAGATTCACTTTGACATTAATAGTAGCGTTACTAGCTGTGGATCCTCTAAAATAATTGTTGAGTTCTTGGAGACTTTTTTAACGTCTTAGGTTTTGCTCTCCGACTGAATTTGCTGGGACAGTCTGACCTGAGCAAGTTTGGCTGCTATTGGCATTTTCTTCACTTGTAGGTGATTTTCAGACAATATTGTTACAAGATTAATCTGTAACATTTTAGTCAAAGACCTAGAGAGAGCTATCGATGTGCCCAACTATAACCTACTAATATGTTTGTTAAATAGTCCATTCATTAATACAATACCCCAGTAAGCTAGCAACTCCCATCAAACCATTAGAAGCCGTACATAGAAAAATACAGAATATAGTGGACATCTCCTGACAGAGTATTGGGAAATCAAGTTTATTTTCAAAGTACAGGATTTCCGTAAATAGTCCTATATAGGTGCTGTACACAGAAAGTTAAAATAGAAAAAAATAGATCAAAATTTGGACAAAAAGTCATTTAATTTAACATTCTCAATGCATTGGAGCAATAAATTTGTAAATGAAGGGATATACTTGCTTTTTCTACTGACATTGCATATTGTTAATTTTTTTTGCTGAATAAAATAACTTCAAAGTCAATCTATTGTTTTTTTAATCTTTATATACTGTTTGAAGATCAAATATTTATAGATCCATATGGGGTGTCCTTTCTTTTTCACCTGACTGTATCTATCTATGCATGAATTTCAGTTACAATAAGTGCATTGAGAACATTATAGACTTTTATACTGCGCTTTTATAAAACCACATTAAGCACTATAATCACCATTATGTTTCAGAACATATATTTTAATGGAACACAGAATGTTCAATATTACCTGAATTATTATGCTTGGATGTAACAACTGTGGTTTCCTTTTATTGTGAGGCTTAACCTTTTCACTCTTTACTGCAGTAGAATAGTAACATTGGCTGAATACCTATTTGATCTCAGAAGCGTTCAGGCATCTTATAGAGACAATTTGGTGAGTTTTGACCTCATGAGGCAGTTTCCACCTAAATTACCATTTTTGCTATTTAATTGTACAATATTAAGAAGCAGTATTTCATGTGTTGCTGAATACTGAGAAGGATATTGACCATTATGTCTTGAGGATTTCAGCATTCTATATAAAGTGTCATTAGTTTAAGCAATGCCTGCAACATATTTTTAAAGTGAAAATCTGGTCAAAGACTAAAGAAATCAGCAGTTGGCTTTGTTGAGCAAAATGATTACTTACAAAAACACTTCCCTTATAGAGATCCCACTCTCCTCAGCTAGGCTGCAGCTAAAGCGTGAATTGACCTTCATCAGCAATGACATGAGGAATGAGTCAGAAAGCGCAGGAACTTCTACAACTGTCAACTGCAGTGCTGTCCTTTACTTTCTATATTCCACCAAATGAGTGGTTTCTCCTCAGTAAGGTGCTATAATTTGGTAATTATTGGAATTAACCAGTCACCACTGGCAAAATTACCTGCACTAATTTAATAGACAGCACAGAGGGGCTGATGATATTGGGTTCTACTGATGTTACTGGAGTAGAGACGTCAACCTAGGACAGCCCTAAACAGGGTGATTCATGAACGGCAGATCACAGCGAAAGTAGGAGTGACCTTTTCAAGGGGCATGCCACTTAATTTTATTGTGTGATTGGTAAGTTACAGTGCTATCAAATATGTCTATGCTACTTACTATGTTTTGTGGAGGCCATTTAATAAAGTGTATTACTAAAATGGGCTTAGTGGAATTTACTGTTAAGGCTTTAGACCACAAAAATCAGAGGAGAAACAGTACTACTGCACATAGGACTTTTTTTCTCTTCCCCTTTCAGTTTCAAAAGGTGGACACCCAACTAACCCCATTATAGTCAATGGGGTCCGCAGAGCTCTGTGTGTAAATGCTGTTTTAGTGGTCTGGCTCTCTGTTGGTCATCCCTGATGGACTCAAACGATGGCGAGCCGATGCTAGTTTCAACCTAGCGTAAACTGTCTCCCTACTAACTGAGCCACAAGCTCTATTGGCTTCAATGGGAGCTTTTTTCCTCTTATCTCTTTAACTTTTCTCTCGAAATACTATATTTCTTTCCCTATATAATGTATTGGTATATAGAAAAATATCTCAGTACACGGAATGCTGAAATATATATATTTATATAGAGATATTTTCTACATACCAATCCATTATACAGGGAAACAAATATACAATTGAGGCAGAAAAATGAAAGAGGTAAGAGAAAAAACTTTCCTTGAAGATAATAGTGGTAGTGGCTCAGCTGGTAGGGAGACCTATTCACTGGGTAAGGGGACCTTAAAACCGCAAGACTCCCAGGAAATCTGAGTGAGTTGACATGTCTTCCGGAGCACAGGTATCTATATGATTCTGTTATAATGCAGTAATTTTATATTTGTACATCGTGTAAGTAGTTTAAGGCCGGGGCGCCACGTAGCGTAAACGCTGCGATTTTGCCGCGGCAAAGACCGCTGCATTTTGCAATTCCTTCAAAGTGGATGGGATTCTGGCTAATTCCATCCACACATTGCAGAAAATAATCTGCAGCGGAAATGCTGCGTTTTTGCAAATCGCAGCCTTGTCAATTAAACCTATGCAAACGCTTGCGGTTTCTGCATAGGTGTAATGGAAGCAGAGTTTTCCTGTGCGGACTTTCTGTGAAAAGCGCAGTGGGAAAAACTGCAATGCGTTTCCGCTGCGGTTTTTCTTGCAGCACTTTTTGGCTGTGGCCCACTA
Source organism: Leptodactylus fallax (assembly GCA_947044405.1). NCBI lineage: Eukaryota > Metazoa > Chordata > Amphibia > Anura > Leptodactylidae > Leptodactylus > Leptodactylus fallax. The sequence goes on along the minus strand of CAMRHE010000062.1, from coordinate 773,770 downwards.
TGTGTGACCTTAGCCTTAGAAGGAATTCATCTCTTATTTTTAGGAGGCTCTGGTTACAAATTTATATTTATCATGTATTGTATGTTAGAAGCATAATACACTTAATATTACAAAGGTATGAACTGGAAATGTTATTGCTGTAATTTAACCAATGGATTATGCTCTACAGTTAAAAGCCTAAAATATTATGTAATCATGTTTTGTGTAATTAACCTTTAAACACAATGTTATGGGATTAATATGAAGTTGTTTCCCTAGTAGAGGAGCAAAGATAAAGTGGTCATGAGGTCAGAAAAATATAAATATAATTTTCGTACTGTATGTTTATTAAGGTTTATTTTCTCACATAAAAGCTAAAATAAAGGTTAATTAAAGCTGTAGATTTTATGATGTGGTTAACTTTCTGAAAAATGCAATTCTTGTAATTTTGTGAATGTTTATAATGTATTAAAATATAATTCTCTAATGTAATGAGTTCTTTAAGCGTAGTGTATTTTCAGTAATGATTCTCTTGCTTCACCATAGCTTCTTATAAATGCTGACATGCATCAACCTGATTATGAAAAAATGAGAACAGATGCATTAAATAAAATAGTATATGTATACATAAAGGATGTTTAAATAGATCCTTGATAAATATGGATAATACATTGAACTTTGAGACATGGAAGTAGTTGTCATTGGAAGTTGTGCTAAGACCCTCATAATCACTACAATAAATAGTGTTGCTATAATATAATTGCCATGTTATTTGAGTTCCTTCCATTTCTCTCTAAGAGCTGAAGACAAAGTGCATACTTTCTATAACCATCTTGAGATCTCTAAGGGCAGTTGATAGAAACAGGCATGTTAGAAGTCAATTTTCTGAAATTATAGGTACTGCACATTTGAGGTGCAAATACAATTTATGGCCTTCCATGGTCCTCACTTAAAATACTCTCAAACCTCACTGAGTTATTTTTACACCAAGCACTATAATATTTTCTTCATGTATGTGAAGGACCTCACTTTAACAAGCCACCTGGCACACCTGAGAACACCCTTCTTATCTTCCACTCACACCCGTAAGTGACCAGGTTCATAGGATAATATGAAACGAGCTTTATAAATTTTATATATTTATTAACCCAAGTGGGTCGGTACTAGACACTAACATATACAGAAATACACATCAATGGATTATCAAGCAAATACAGGTAAAAACAAAATACAGTACAGAAAATAAAATGGGAAGTAAAAGATAGGAAAACAGAGCAAGTTGATAATCCATTCCTCTAGGCCTAGCAGTTTTCTGGCTAGGGTGCAAGCTTAAGCAAGTTACAGAGCATGTGTCTCCTACATGCTGTCACATCTTCTCCATTATAACAAAAACTCTTCTTTCCCTGGTCTGACAATATTTAACTCACCTGGTCTCCTCCTTAAGTGATGTCACCAGGAGGAGGAGCCCCGTCCTCCATCCTGAAATTCCCAGAACCATATTTCATCGTATCTCCCCGCCTGATGACCATAGAGTCGGGAAAGAGGTATGATAGGGTTTGTGGCGAGATCCACATCGTGTAGACACTACACTCCCCAATCCCCTTTGGGTAAGGAGATCAGTGTCTGGACCTTTTCTGGGGTTTGAACAGTACCTTGTGTGGGCTTCAAACATGCACCTTGGCCAGACGCACCTGAGGAATTTATCGGGGCTACTGTAAGGGGTCCCCGGGGAAGATATTGCCATAAAACCATATCCTCTTTGTTCTGTCGCTGGCTCCAACTTGTCTGGGGATTCCACATCCCTGCAGGAAACCCCTGTGGAGATAATAAGTGTAACAAGGGTATGCTAATTGAGCCAGGGATAGAACAACAAAGGATCTCAGCACAAAGCAGCCAGACCACATTCCTGTAGCCAAACTAATTTTGATAACAGACCTGGCCGCCCCACTGTGCAGCAGCAGCATGAGCATGTGACAACACACTGACGCAAAATACATATCTGGAAAATACATAGCTGGTGGTATCTCCTCATCACAATGTATATACAGTACAGATGTATTCTTCTTTACCTTTCCTGTTGGCTCAGCACATGCCAGGGTTTGAGAAAAAAATTGTTAAACAATAAAATAAATAACTAATTTCATAACAATTCAAAGTAAGTTACCCTAGAAGACAATGAGGGGAATTTATCAATCCTTCTATGCCAGTTTTCTGTAGCAGATGAGAATATTGTGGTGCACATTTGCTGCCTTTCATGCTCCAAACATGAGTCACAACCCCCATTCTGTGCTTTGCTCACCAAATGAGAATGTGGTAGGAGCGGGGCAGGTGCCTTGGCTTGACATATTTATTATAACTCATGCCAGTTTCCTGGCGGGAGTTATAATGAAAATCTGCACCAGCTCTTAACTGGTATAGATCTCCATTCTGGTGCTCAGGCATGCGCCTGATTTATGAAGAAGTCAGAGCCTTTTTATATATCAGCCATGCCCTGTGCCTGTGGGGGCCTTTGTTAATACTGGCATATGAAATGTCAGTCTTAATAATGCTGCCCCAATATAGATGCTGAGTTCTGTGGAGAGAATTCTTTGATATTGGCTTTCCCATAGAATTCAACAGAGAATGAAAAAGTAAATGCTAAATATTCTTTAGGCTCTACTGCCTAACAATAGCTCTCTAGTGAGACTGTAGCAATTTGGAATAATACAGGCAGCCAAAAAAGTATGAAATGTCATATTTAACTAGAGATTTGCCTTTTGAAAACTGCATGAGGAAGCACATTATTTCCTCATCTCTAGGTAAAATGTAAAGAAAAACTGCCCAAGTTAAACAGTTTAGCAAATTTCAATACTATCGCAAGTATATGTCTCTTTGAAATTCAAAGTATGGAAATGATTGTTGAGTACCATTTCTTCATACTAGTGGGTATACGCGGATATATTGGAACATCACGATAACAACTTTAAAAATTTACATTTGAATGCTGTAAATGTTTGGTTTATTGCTACTGGACCTAGAGTTGTCCTAAGATGGTTGAGCATGGACACAATAAAGCGCCACTCCAGTAATTTTTTTGTTTTGTTTTGCTATGTACTCCAAGATATATAATTGTGATTGTGACCTGTGCTAGAAATTATTTGTCTTCCTTTCTCTCTAAAAATAATACCAGTACTTTCTGTATGCATGTTTAACACAAACTCCTAGCGTACCTACTACTACAGGATCTTATTACATAGTTATAATGAAGTTGCTCATAGTCCATCCTCCCTTACTATATACTTAGGATATCTTAGATCAGGAGGAAAAGAATAATTATGCTGTCCCCAGCAGAGGACGAACTGTCTCTAGCTGCCCATGAGATAGTGTCAGGTCACAAGCAGGCAGAATGGTCAACTAGAGAGATATGAGTACCTTTTACATAAAGGAAGTACAGAATGTGAAAGATAGTCAGTTGAGTGATGCATGGATGGAAAACAATTTTTCCAATTTTTATTTTTATTCATAAATTTTTCATTTAAATACAAACAATTGACATTCACATGCAATGCATATAAAATTAGGTCATCAATGTAAATCGAGTGTCAAAAAACACAATTAACAGAAAAACATAGTAAAACAACAATATCCCTGCTACTATAGAAAGTAATGCACAGTATATTGCTGGTACAAGAGAAGACATAAATGCATCAAAAGATGATGGGAGAGGAAGCTCAAAGTAGTATCCTCAGGGGGGGGGCCAGAAATCAGTCATTCAGAAATAGAATGTGGGGGGAGGGGGGGCAATGAGGGGAGGAATGGAGGGGAGAGGGGAAGAAGAAGGGGGGGAGTATGAAAATATAATGTTCTTTAAGGGGAGAAACCTTTATGTGTTAATCTGCGCCACAGGTCCCAGTGAGATGGAAGTAGTTTGATAGATATAATCTATGTGCCATTTCTTCCATAATGTAATCAAATTGAACAAAGAATGACAGCTCCTTAATAGTTAAGGGGGTGCTGTAATTCCAGGATCTAGAAATCATCAGACATGCAGCTAAAAGCATACTACCCACTAGTTTTTTATCTGGTTCAGGAATATCTTCTCGACCAATTATGCATAAAGCCAAGAGGGCAGCCGGTGTGATCAGTGACTGTGTCACAGTGGAAATTAACTAAAACACAGCCATCCAGAAATTATGTACAAAGAGACATTCTCATCAAACATGAATGTAAGAACCAATTTGGCCACACTCTCGCCAGTACAGTGGGGAATACTCAGATATGAATTTGGATAATTGAAATGGTGTTCTATAACAAAAGAGTAATAGTTTATGGGCTAATTCCCAATAGGTAGAACTATTAGAAATTTTTGATACCCACTGAAGGCCTGACTCCCATCATATGATGTGCCCCAAGGATCTGTAGATGAGGATCTACAGTGCAAAAATTGATGTTCCTTTATCAGGGTCAGCCATGAAATGAGAGTAGGATGAGGTGGGGAAAGATTATTATTGAGGAGAAAAGGCCTCAGAGAAAGCTTCAATCATTTCGTGATGCTTTTTTTTGGCATTTGGCAAATATATATATTTTCTGTATATATATATATTTTCTGTATATATATATATATAATATATGCACACATACACATGTAAACAGTATAATGCTTCACAGTGGCCCCCACACAATAAAATATGCTCCACAGTGGCCCCTGTACAGCATAATGCTCCACATTGGCCCCTGCACATGAAAAAATATTCTCCACAGTGGCCCCCACACAGTATAATATGGATTGCGCATGCGCAGTCCATATTATACGGCGCTAAATGTCTGCAGGATTCTCCTCCGCTCACTCTATGGAGGTGTCGGCTAGCACCTCCTCTTTATGACGTGAACTGGCCATCACCTCCTCTTTGATCCGCCCCCCAGCCCCATTACACTTACCTTTTATTCCTTTGAGGTCCGAACCCAGGACGTCACAGGCGGCCGGTGCCTCCTCTTTGTGACGTGTGCTCGACGTCCACTGTATTGCACATGCGTGGGTGGCTGGCACACGCAATTAAGAGGTGGCCTTCCAGCAATGACATCCCGGGATCTGAATATCCACAGGAGTAACTGGCAAGTATAATGGGGCTGGAGGGGGCAGGTTTCTTTCCAGTGACGTCTTGAGGTGCGGATATCCGTTAGATCGACACGCCGGAACATCAGCAGAAAGTCAAAATGTCACATGACCTACATGACCTACATATATTACAGTAAACTATGAAAAATTAATTATAAATGTAATTTAGAAAGTTGGAGGGAGGGGGGCGATGGGGGGCTCATGCTTTAAATATTAATTTATCCCCGACAACCCCTTTATTGATCTGACACCCTGAGGTTTAAGATCCCTAGGGGGTCTTATAAGCGCAATAAATAAAAAAAAAAAAAAAAAAAAAGATAGAAAAATAAAAAATATTAAGAATTCAAATCACACCCCTTTCCCTAGAACACATATAAAAGTACTTCAGTACCGTGAAACACATACACATTAGGTATCCCTGTGTCTGAAAATTCCCAGTCTACAAATCTTTAAAAATATTTTTCACATATGGTGAATGCCGTAGCAGGAAAAAAAAATCAAAAGTGCCGAACCACTGTTTTTTCACTGTTTTGCCTCTGATAAAAATTTAAAAAACGTGATCAAAGCAATAGACATTCCCCAAAATGGTATAACAAAAAAGTACACCTGGCTCCCCAAAAAAATACGCGGAATCATACTGAAATATAGAATACAGGTGACATGTCATTTTGGCTGCAGAGTGAACGCCATAAAAAGCCCACAAGAAAGTCACACAAATGCACTTTTTCTCCAATTCCCCCCATTCAGATTTTTTTTTTCCAGATTCCCAGTATATTGTACAGAATAATAAATGGTACCAATGGTACCATTGGGAGGCGGAGAGTCAAAAACAAAAATCGAAAAATGTCAGCGGCAGGAAGGGGTTAAAGAGAACCCATCTACTTATGGAACAGATGCTCCGAAATCATCATCTTAAGTGGAATAAAGTAATTTACTTAAAAAGAAATGCCTGGAATTGTTCCATGGCCTCTTTAATGTTCTTGAATCCTAAAAATGGTCGCTTCGATGTTACTGTCCACCCCCATTTTTCACATACTGTATACGTTATTCTATTATTTGACAACGTAATTGTTTTGTGATTGGAAAAGTTATTTGAGATGTGATTACTTGAGATGAGATGTATGTGATTCATAACATCTCTGCTTCCGCATCACTGCTTTTACAAGGCAAGAATGGTAATAGCTGATTGTTTCTTGAAAATATGATGATGTAATAATGTAGTGAAATTTGACAATCTATTGTAATATATTGTATGGCACAGTATGTTATAGTTTTATACAAAAGATATGGCACCCGTTGTCAAAATACTTTTCTGTTGCTCTTCCAGAGGTGTATATTTTATTGATGACCCATTCTTAGGCTATTAGTGGGGGTCAAACTAATGCCACCACCCCCACCACTTCTAGTGTCCCCAGAGTGCAAGAAGAAGCACAACTCTGCACACTGTGCAGTGTCTGGAAAGCTGCTGCAGGCTCAGTGACAATGACTTGAATGGATCAACTATGGGGCAGACTTCTAAAATGGTCTAAGGCTAAGTCCCCACTTAGTAAAATGCAGCAAAAAAAAATTTCCGCCATGTTCTTTTCTGCAGCGTTTTTCACGCAAAGTCCTCAGAGTATTCCTTTGTGGACTTTCTGCCCCTATTATACCTTTATGGAAAAAAGCTTTTCTGCTGCAGACTTTTTTCTGCAATGTGTGGATGGGATTAGCCCCTTTGCAGGAACTGTAAAACACAGTGTTTTTTTTTTTTTTTTGCTGTGGCGATTACGAGAAAGTGGGAGATTTATCATAAAGGGAATTTTTGAAAGTCAGTTTTGCAGGAGTCTATGTTGACTCAGTTTACACCAAATATCAATTTTCGTGCAAGGTGGGAGAAGTTTGCCCCATCCGTAAGTATATACTTCTGTCCCAAGATGCTACTTTCTAAGCCACCCAGTCACTGGAGTGAGACTATGACAATTTTATGTCTTTTGTAAAATGGAGCAGCTGGCGTGCAAACAACTAGACAGACTGAACATACCTACTTTGTCACCCACTGTGAAAAGTGGAGCAAGTGATGTAAATTTTCACAAATGAGCTCAAAAAGTTGCAAATGTCCTTAGCAACTTTTTTTTTTTTTTTTTTACACCTGAATTCTGTATGATAAATTACCCCAAACTGTATTTGCTGCCCATAGCAACCAACCATATCAGCTCTTGTTTTTCAAGAGCACTACAAGAAATGAAAGATGTTGTGTAATTTGTTGCTATGAGCAACAAAGGCATTTTTCTCTTAGACACTTTGATACATATCCTTCAGTTTATTTTCATATCTGCAGTCAGATACTTAGATAAGCCAACTGCTATTAAAGGGATTGTCCGGGATAAGTAGAAATCCCTACACTAATCTAAACATCGTCTCCCGCCTACTTTCTCAATTACATAATTCAGCAAAAATGTATAGTTACCCATATCCCTGGGGCAGTCATGTAACCTCCCCAGGGACATTTTCTGATTATCCGGTGACAATCCGTTTCCCCATTTACAGAAACGGAACATCACCAATACCCCCTCCCCCTCATTCTTACGTGTCTTCCTTCCAGACTTCCTTCTGCGGGGAACGGCTTCTCCTTCTGTGACATCTGCCCACACGTGCGCAAAAGAGCTGGAGTCCCGGCTTTGCGCTGTAGGTGACACTACATCTTTATTGTGCAAGCATAGGAACCCGATGGAGCCACCCACGCCTGCGCAGTAGAGATGAAGTGAAGGCTACAGCAGAGTGCTGGGACTGCTGCGCAGACACTGGCAAAATCAAAGAAGAGAATGAGCCATTCCCCGCAGAAGGAAGCTTGGAGAGGAAGAAGACAGGTAAGTATAATATGTAAGTATTAAGTAAGTAAGATAAGTATGCTTATCTTATCTTATGCTTATCTTATCTTTGCTGCTGTAACACACTGAATTTCCCCATTGTGGGACTATTAAAGGACTATTATTATTATTATTATTATTATTATTATTAATTGGGTAGGGGTGGGCTGAGTTAGTTGGTAAGGGCTAGTAGTGGGATGGATAGCTAGGGAGACAGGAAGGGGCTGTTAGAGAGGGAGATAGTGTGAGAGCCTACAACTACCATACTGCATTGCATTAGCTAAGACAGCAGGAAGCTACACCATGTAAACAAATGCAGAAGATGCCAGGCGCTCCAAGAGAAACCCAGAAATCACTCAAAACACTGCTAAAAGTATTTAAGTGTACTTATAAACCCATTAATAGCACTAACAGACCTTTTTTAAAAATACATTTTTTTTCCCGGAAAACCCCTTTAACAGCTACAGTTTGGGTGCAGAGACTTTGTCAGGCTGTTTGCCAGGTAGAAAAAGGAGGAAAAGTGAAGCTAGAAAGTACTGGTGTTCATGTGATCTCAGCTGTAAATTAGATTCTGTAGTAATGATGGCCTATGCCTAAAATGTTGTTACTTGTTTACAGTGATATAGATCTATAAAGCTTACATTAATAGATATCACCTGCATCTTGGAGTGTTGACACATTTAATTTCTTGTTGAAGTACATAAACAATTCTAACAATGTTACTACTGTATATAGTGCCAAAATATTGCTGCCAAGTTGTATATAAATAAGATTGTCATACAATACGGTTATGTATACCGTTATGTATAAATAATGCTGCAATAATATACATGAATAATGTTATAATAAAATGCTTAAATAATATAACAATAAAGTAGCCACATATATTCATATTTGCATACCTAAGCATACTCAGAATATGTATATTTTATGTAACTGGTGGCCAAGCTTAAAGAGGACTTGTTACTATACTCAAAATGGTAAATACCATAATCATGTCATTTTCGTTGTGCCCCTGAATAATTAGGCATTTTTTTTTTTCTGTTCAAGTGATATGGTCCCATGAAACTCATATGCAAGTTAGCTCTTATTCTCCAAGTAGGAGGTGACCTATTTCTCAGAGATATACAAGAGATTTGCTTGGTGAATTAGAGCTAATTTACCTAAAACCTTCCTTTTTTTTTAACAGATTGACAGATTTAAAAAAAAAAAAATAATTGTCAAACTGGTCAGTGGCAGAGCGACAATCACAGGATTTATGGCATTTACTTGGTAACAGGTCCTCTTTAAATAACTAATGCACCGATATCTACCCATACATTTATGATCCAGTTCTGTTTATAGTCCCTGTTTATCTCATTTCTGCCCAAATAGTTTCTATGTTTTTTTTTTGTTTTTTTTAGTGGAGGTCATGTTTCAACTTTTCTAGTATTAAAAATTATTTTTGTAAAATGTGACTTTATGGGGGCATTTATGTGAGATTGTAATTCTGAAAAGATAAGGGCACTACAAGTTACACTTCAGTGGAAAAAAAAAAAAAAAAAAAAAAAATATATATATATATATATATATATATATATATATATATATATATATAATCATAGATGTCTGCAGATATAATATATTTGATACAGTTATTAATTGGTTTAATAATCTGATCATCATTTACATCTGGGTGTAAAATGCCCCATAAATATTAGACATATGCATAACTTAAAGACATAAAAACAAAAGTTTATTTAGCAAAAGTTATTCTGAAAGAGTATTTACAATGCTGTTCTCAATAAGAAACCTAGGTGGTGCACTTTACCTAAAGTAAGAGAGAAGCAGCTGCAAATGTCTGAAGATGCAGTATATAGAACAAACTTTCTGCATGTTTAAGCAAATTCCAAACACTTTCATCCATATTCCTTATTCCCATGGAGAACATTCTCTTTAGCATCCACAAACCACCTTCCTATTCTTCCATATCAATGTTTAAATACAGCAAGTTATGTAAACAGAGTTTTAGTAGTTGAGATGAACTGAGATAAAAATACGAATACGCAGTGTCTTGTAAGTACAGTATATATATGCAATACAAAATCTACAATAATAAAATGATTATGTTTACTGTGGTTGTGTTTGCCTCATTTACATACAATATATGCAAAGGAAAATGCTAATATATTTTTAGATTTATACTTTTATACTGCCTTTAGGTGTTGCTTGACACCAGTGCACTCCTCACAAGTACTCCTCTAAGAGCTTCATACCAGCAACATACAGTATTGTGCAAAAGTTTTAAGCAGGCATGGAAAATATGCTGCAAAGTAAGAATACTTTCAAAAACAGAAATGTTAATACATTGTAATTTAGTTTTGTCAGTTAACAGGAATTAAGTTAAGTGGAATCTGAATAAAATCAATATTTGGTGTCACCACCTTTTAAAACAGCATGCATATGTGTCACCTCATACATACATTGTTTGGAAATCTCTGGCAGTCCTATGAAGATGACTGCAGTAGTGCCCCTCTTTGAGTGTTGCTTTATTCAGATGGTGGGTACAGGAGACCCAATTTCAGCTATCATTTCAGCCTTTTTTAAACCTCTTTGATTTTTAGGCTAAGGCCCCACATTGCCGAAACGCAACATTTTTTGATGCAGATTTTGCTGCGGTTTTTTTAACCAAAGTTAGGAGTGGCTTGAAAAGAAATGGGAAATATATAGGAAACTCTTATACTTCTACTTTCTGCTCAATCCACTCCTGATTTTGGCTCAAAAACCGCAGGAAAATCTGCAACAAAAAAAGCGATTTTTCCGCAACGTGAGGCCTCAGCCTAAAGGTAGTTATTGCAGGTAAGTTTACAATCATGTTTTACCAGGAACATAAAACATTAATAACATAAATAACCATCAACACAATTACAGTATATTCAATAAATAGTACAGCACATATCTAGTCTTTTAGGGTTTGTCATCCTCTGTCATTGTAATAGATCTGGCTTTGTACTGTATAGTTTTGATGTATGACTCATATTTACCACTATACAAAAAAGCAAAAGCCAGCAAATTTAGGACATTAATAAATCATTTAACTTTTGATCAAGAATTCAAGTTCTTACATCTTTCTGAAAGATATGCTGAGAAAACCGTATGTACTTTTTTAGGCTCCTATAAAATATTTAGTAATGGAAATGATTCCTGGGATAATGTATCAAAAAGTGTTGTAGCCATTTTGCCTGCATTACGACTATGCAGTCTGCTGCCCGTAGAATTACAATTTCAGGTTGAAAGTAGAGTCTGAAAAAGTTTGTATAAGTAAATACTAGTAAACTCCAGTGATCCTTGTTTTTTTTTTTTTATGGTAAAGTTATTACAAGTCATGTTTTCTAAGACCTTAACAGCACCCTAGAATAAAAAATTGATAACTCCTTTTTGAATGGAAGCTATGGCATTCCCTACCTGCTGGTGATCAGCTGTTAGATGCGGAAGAAAACGCAATGCATTTTCACTGCGGTTTTTTTTCTGCAGTGTTTTTCATTGCAATTTTCTCTGTGTTTTTTCTTCCCTTAATAAATCTATAGGGAAAATGTTCACATTTTCGCAGACAAAATTGACAAATTCCATTTTCCGAAATGTGTAGATGAGGTTAGCCAGAATCTCATTCACTTTGCTGTTACTGTAAAATGCAGCGTGTTTTTCGTTTGTTTGTTTTTTGCTGTATTTCCACAATGTGAGACCTTAACCTAAAAGACATATGGACAATAGTAACAAACCGGTTCAGGGTGGGTTCACACCTGCGTTCCAGTCCGTCCGCTGCCAATCCGAGTGAAAATCTCGGCGAACGGGATTGGCATCGGATACAGACCGGTCAGCGACGCATTGATTAAAAACCCATTCATTTGAATGGGTTTTTAAAGCAATGCGAGGGTGTCCGATTGCACCCTCTGCGCTGCGAATCCTTTTTTTTTTCGTCGGACATGAAGTCCTGCCTGTCCGACTTTGTTTCCGACGAAAAAAAAAGGATTCGCAGCGCAGAGGGTGCAATCGGACACCCTCGCATTGCTTTAAAAACCCATTCAAATGAATGGGTTTTTAACCAATGCGTCGCTGACCGGTCTGTATCCGATGCCAATCCCGTTCGCCGAGATTTTCACTCGGATTGGCAACGGACGGACTGGAATGCAGGTGTGAACCCACCCTCACTCATGTCTGCTGTAGACTAATCATGGTGTTAATTTGAGAAACTAATCCTATAGTTTGAAATTATGTTTTATTCTATACCTACATAGCTTTTACCATTTGACTTTTGATTCTTAAAATTTTAAAGTCCTCATTGAGTATTGTAGTATATTGTAAGTGTATACACACACACACATATATAGATATATATATCTATATATATACTGTATATGTTAGAGGAAGGGAGAGAAGGTGTTTGAAATGTATTTTCTCTATAAGATTTCTTTCTACAACTATTGCTGATGTCAAAGCGACCAACAGCTCTGATTTTATTTTTCTTTATCTAATCCACCTCATCTGTATGACATTTTAAAGGCGTTGTCTGCTGTCCATTTATGTTCAGTCTCATGCTGGTGCTTTGATGCCTGAAGTCCTCAGCCTCACGTGACCACTGAGAAAATATCAGTGGCCTTAGTGGTCGCTAGTAAGGAACTGGTGACCTATGATGTTACTGGCCCTTCTGATTGGCCTCAGTAGTCACGTGAAGCTGAGGACTTCTGGCTTCCAGTTCCTGGGCAACCCCTTTAAGCCTGCTTGTGGATTTTTGCAGTATACTATATACATTAGCCTGTGTTGAAAAGGGTAAAATTGAACTTTATAATGTGAAAACAGCAAAAACAGAAAAAATACAGGATTATGGACATTTTAAAATTTTATACTTTTTTTTAGAATTAATATTTTGAATTTGACATTAATATTACACTTAACCCCTTAACGCTATTTCATGTACATGTACGTCAGGGAATGTGGTTAGTTACCGCATCCCCACATACAGGTACGTGACGGTGATTGAGTAGGCTCAGAAGCAGAGCCCATGCGATCACCGCGGGAGCCCAGCTGTATCTGACAGTCAGGTTCCCGCTGCAACAGCAGGGATGGTGATAACACCGATCCCCGCCGTTTGACCGTTAAGATGCCGCTATCAATAGCGACTGCCGCATCTTAATTATTTGAAAGTGAATGTCGTGGGCGGCATCAGAAGCGGGTAGTAGCTGTAACTGACAGCTAACACCCTACATCTTAACATCAATGCAACATCCAAAGGGTTCCACCAAGCCAAATGTGTCCCCCCGGGCACCCCCTGCGGCAAGATCCTGCCAGGACCTCTAGAAGTCAGTCTATGCCTCTGCATAGGCTGACTTCCTGTATAGACTGCAATACATGTGTATTGCAGTCTGTAGTACTGAACCAGCGATTAGTGTATCGATGGTTCAGATGTCCTAGTGGAACATACAAAAAAGTAAAAAAAGTTGGAAAAAAGTGAACTGCATGAAAAAAATTAATTAATTAAGCAAAGAAATAATGATTTTTCGCCATCTCGTCTTAAAAAATGCTATAAAAAATTATCAAAAATCATATGTACCCCAAAACAGTACCAATAAAAAGAACAGATTGTCATGCAAAAAATAAGCCCTCAACCAACTCCGTCAACTGAAAAAAAAAATTGCTACACATCTCAGAATATGGCGATGCAAAAATAATTGATTTCTTTCCCCAATGAGTTTTTGTTCTGCAAAACTAGTGACACATAAAAAAACAATATAAATGAGGTATCACCATAATCATAGTGACCCGCAGAATAAAAGTAACATGTTACTTATGCCGTACGCTACACAGAAAAAAAAATTAAAAGGTAAAAAGCAATAGCAGAATTGATGTTTTTTTTTTAATCCACCAAGAAAGAGTTAATAAAATTTATAATCTATAAGTTATAGGCACCCAAAAATGTTATCATTACAAAATACATCTCACCCCGCCAACAACAAGCTCTCATTTGGCTACATCACCAGAAAAATAAAGAAAATATAGCTTGTACAATGTGAAGACAAAAACCCCCAAAATTGCCAAATCATTAGAACACTGCATCAGGAAGGGAATGTATAAGCTGCTCGAGCGTATATTAGGGTACACACCAAATTTACAGCTTACAAGGGAAAAGACACCAGAAGTGACCCCTAGAGTGACCCCCACCCCCAATCATAGGAACTATTGGGGATATAGTGGGGAATTTGGTGTTCCCAATGTACTCCGCACAGCTTACATATTACAAATCTGCTTTTCAAACGTCCAGTGTCGCTCTTTCCCTTCTGTGCGCTGCCGTGTGCCCAAACATCTCACATGTGGGGTATTTCTGTGCTCTGGAGAAATTGCATAACAAACTATGAGATGCATTTGCTTCTTTAACCTTTTGTGAGTGTGTTAATTTTAGGGTTAAATGAATGTATTATTGGATAAAAATGAAATGTTTAAATTTCACCTCCATATTGTTTTAATTTCCGTGAAAGGGTTAACAAACTTCCCAAATGCTGATTTGAATTATTTGAGGGGTGCAGTTTTGAAAATGGGGTGATTCATGGAGGTTTCTAATATATAGGCCTTCATAATCCCCTTCAGAACTGAAGGGGTCCCTAAAAAATTAGTTTGGGAAATTTTCTTGTAAATCTGAAAAATCGCTGTTACACTTGTAAGCAAAATACATTAAAGGACAATTAAAATATGAAGCCGATATAAAGCAGAGATATGGTAGATAATATTTATTAATGTATTTGGGTGATATGACTATCTGTTTGAAAAGCAGAGCATTTCACATTTTAAAAATTGCGATTTTTTTCCAAATTTCCATCAAATTTTGTATTTTCTTTATAAATAAATACAAAAATATTGATTAACATTTACCACTAACAAGAAGTACAATGTGTCACGATAAAACATTCTCAAAATCACTTGTGTAAGTTAAAGCGTTTCAAAGTTATTGCTATATAAAGTGACACATGTCAGTTTTGAAAAACAAGGCCTGGTCCTTTTGGGGTGTGTCCTTAAGGGGTTAATGTATTGGATAAACTACTGTTGTTGATGACAACAAATTATGTATCATGCGCTGCCCTCACCTACTGTCACTATCCTCGTTCCCTCTTAGACTGTAAGCCCTTGCAGACAGGGCCCTCTATCCCACCGTTGCAATTGGTCACTGTTAGTAATATACTTATTTTGTGTATTATGTACAGTACAGACCAAAAGTTTGGACACACCTTCTCATTCCAAGAGTTTTCTGTATTTTCATAACTATAACAATTGTAGATTCACACTGAAGGCATCAAAACTATGAATTAACACATGTGGAATTATATACTTAACAAAAAAGTGTGAAACAACTGAAAATATGTCTTATATTCTAGGTTCTTCAAAGTAGCCACCTTTTGCTTTGATTACTGCTTTGCACACTCTTGGTATTCTCTTGATGAGCTTCAAGAGGTAGTCACCTGAAATGGTCTTCCAACAGTCTTGAAGGAGTTCCCAGAGATGCTTAGCACTTGTTGGCCCTTTTGCCTTCACTCTGCGGTCCAGCTCACCCCAAACCATCTCGATTGGGTTCAGGTCTGGTGACTGTGGAGGCCAGGTCATCTGGCGTAGCACCCCATCACTCTCCTTCTTGGTCAAATAGCCCTTACACAGTCTGGAGGTGTGTTTGGGGTCATTGTCCTGTTGAAAAATAAATGATGGTCCAACTAAACGCAAACCGGATGGAATAGCATGCCGCTGCAAGATGCTGTGGTAACCATGCTGGTTCAGTATTCCTTCAATTTGGAATAAATCCCCAACAGTGTCACCAGCAAAGCACCCCCACACCATCACACCTCCTCCTCCATGCTTCACGATGGGAACCAGGCATGTAGAGTCCATTCGTTCACCTTTTCTGCGTCGCACAAAGACACGGTGGTTGGAACCAAAGATCTCAAATGTGGACTCATCAGACCAAAGCACAGATTTCCACAGGTCTAATGTCCATTCCTTGTGTTCTTTAGCCCAAACAAGTCTCTTCTGCTTGTTGCCTGTCCTTAGCAGTGGTTTCCTAGCAGCTATTTTACCATGAAGGCCTGCTGCACACAGTCTCCTCTTAACAGTTGTTGTAGAGATGTGTCTGCTGCTAGAACTCTGTGTGGCATTGACCTGGTCTCTAATCTGAGCTACTGTTAACCTGCGATTTCTGAGGCTGGTGACTCGGATGAACTTATCCTCCGCAGCAGAGGTGACTCTTGGTCTTCCTTTCCTGGGGTGGTCCTCATGTGAGCCAGTTTCTTTGTAGCGCTTGATGGTTTTGGCCACTGCACTTGGGGACACTTTCAACGTTTTCCCAATTTTTCGGACTGACTGACCTTCATTTCTTAAAGTAATGATGGCCACTCGTTTTTCTTTACTTAGCTGCTTTTTTCTTGCCATAATACAAATTCTAACACTCCATTCAGTAGGACTATCAGCTGTGTATCCACCTGACTTCTGAACAACACAACTGATGGTCCCAACCCCATTTATAAGGCAAGAAATCCCACTTATTAAACCTGACAGGGCACACCTGTGAAGTGAAAACCATTTCAGGTGACTACCTCTTGAAGCTCATCAAGAGAATACCAAGAGTGTGCAAAGCAGTAATCAAAGCAAAAGGTGGCTACTTTGAAGAACCTAGAATATAAGACATATTTTCAGTTGTTTCACACTTTTTTGTTAAGTATATCATTCCACGTGTTAATTCATAGTTTTGATGCCTTCAGTGTGAATCTACAATTTTTATAGTCATGAAAATACAGAAAACTCTTGGAATGAGAAGGTGTGTCCAAACTTTCGGTCTGTACTGTATATTGTAGGTAAATAATTAATAATACTAATAATAATAATAATAATAAAGGGTGAACTTGCTCTCTTCTTTGAGGTAACAAGGTGCCAGCGTTGGATTTGCCAATTATGGTGTTCACTGGTTAATGCTAATCAAGTTGCATGGTGATGGGCTGAGAGAACAGGTCCCACTAAAGGACTTTAGTCCCTCCTGCCACCCTCATGGAATCTGTTACTGACAGTTTGGTCAGAAACATACAAACCCATATGCCACTGGAGGTAATTTTGTAGTGCTCTGGCAGTGCTCCTCAGATTCACTCTTGCATAAAGGATCATTTCTCAGTACTACTGCTGTGGTGATGCCCTTCTATGGTTCTGTCTGGCTCTCCTCGTGTAACAACCCATGTCCTGATACCCGCTTCATGTTATTGAGGCTGTGCTAGGAAACAACAATATTTGTTGAGATGGCATGTATGGATGTGCCATCCTGGAAGAGATGGACTACCTTTGCAACCTAAATGGGCTGCAGGTACCGCCCCATCCTACCAGAACTGACAAATACACTAGTAGGACACAAAACTAGAGAAAAATCATTCAGCAAGGATGAGGAGAGAATAATTATATGTGGCCATCTGTGCTGAGTCACCTCTTTTTTAAGGGTCATTTTGCTGTTGTCTTTTCAGTGTACCTGCTTCTCTTTATTTGCACCAAAACAGAAAAAATTGATTCTCAGTCGCTTATACTTTCTAACTAGACAGATTGATATAGCTCAAGTTTCATTGACCTGAGGTTATACTGTGATGCTTATTCAATCCCTTAATTTTTTTAGGGTGGTCGTTCAATTTAAATTTATCTTCCTGCAGCAAACAAAGTAGCAAATTGTATTTTATTTTTCAACCTGAAGAACCTCACATACAATACTTGTCCCTTGTCTCTTGTTTCTGGTTCTTGCTTTTTATACACGTCAGACCAGGAGCATAGCACTAGACCCTTTTCCTGTATGATAACACAAAAATGAAAAGAAAAGCAGAGCATAAGGTTTTCCTTGCACATGTCAACTGCATGTTTCTATGTGTGGGAGAGTGCGGTGTTACAACTACAGCCCACTGTGCAGTTCTTCAGAGTGTAAGTGATGTGTCACAGATACATCCCATTCATTTTCAAGTTCACATAATAATTTCTCAGGATTAGGATAAATAACCACTACTGTATCTGCAAGATTACCATATCCATGTTATGTCTGCATCAATACCCACTGTTTCTATTTAACTATGTAATGTGATGCATATAATCTATATATTATTTCTGGAGATAATTCAATGTGACTGATCCCTTCACCCTTACAGACACTTATTTTCTCCTGTGCAGACATGTCCTGCAGAGTCCTTCAGTGTTTGTAGACAATCCTTGTTGGTGAGTTGTTTAAGAATGATAGGTTGTACAGAAAGTAAAATGACTACTAACCAGAATCTGTCGGAAGAATTTGGGACACTAAATCACCAACATGTCTAAGTGGACGGGTGGTTTAGGATCCCAAATATAACTACAGTAAACCTGTCAATGATGAGGACATTAAAAAAGCCCTAATAATTACCAAAAGTGAATGTGATCTTCTCATCAGACTCATCTTTGTTGCCGCCTGCGCATGCACAATTCCCCAATGAAGCTGGTACAGTACACTTTGGCTTCACTGTTCATACATCCAACATGCACAGTGATGTCAAGGTGTTCTTCCCCAGTTGTGTTAGAGAACTGCACATGAACTCATCTCTTAGGATGTATAGGTGTAACATCTATACCTGTTCAGACTTCTGCGCTATCCTCCGGCCGGAGGGTACAGCGCAGGAGGTGTGTCTGGCTATGATTTTATGCTTTTAGGTTTCTTGTCATTCTCTGTCTGAACACAGTTCTATCACTTCCACTATTTGTTTCCCTCTGCTCCTCAAACAGTTAACTTCAGTCTTGCTTATGTGATTGACATCTTTACTTTCCACTCACACTGCACTGGCAGATCAGTGTCTGGTCGAATCAAGCCTGGGGTGGATTCCTGACATCCTATAAATGGTTTTCTAAACCACTCCTGAGTGCTTGCTATTAGTCTCTGTTGAGCATGTTAGCATTATTCTCCTGTACCTTTGTTTTTGCTGAACTGTCTATTCTTCCAGTTCATGTTTTGTTCCTGCTGCCTTATTGTTCAGACCCTTGTCTATTTTCCTACCTGTTCTCCTTTGTTAGCCTTGTCTGTGTTGGTGTTTGCACTTGTGACATAGGAAGGGACCGTCGCCCAGTTGTCCTCTACCGCTTAGGGTAGTTGAGGCAAGTAGGTAGGGACTTTGGGGTAGGTCTAGTATTAGGGCTCACTGTCCTTGTCTTCCTTTGTCTTTCTGCGACATTCGCAGCAGATGAAACCTGACTGGTTTCATAACAATAGGGCTTTTTTTTTAATACCACTGGAACAGACAAGCTTACTACAGGCATATCTAGGACACTAAACCAATAGTACACACTTAAACATATGATAGAATGATATGGGTTTATTCCAGTGACATGACTTTTACCTTAACACCGTGTTCTAGGCATGCTATGTCCCTGGAGCAAATAGCAGAAAATAGCAGAATCTGGCTGATAACAGAGAGCAGCTGTTTAAATCTTATACAGCGCTGAG
Source organism: Leptodactylus fallax (assembly GCA_947044405.1). Taxonomy (NCBI): domain Eukaryota; kingdom Metazoa; phylum Chordata; class Amphibia; order Anura; family Leptodactylidae; genus Leptodactylus; species Leptodactylus fallax. The sequence goes on along the minus strand of CAMRHE010000062.1, from coordinate 754,353 downwards.
AGATAGGTCCTATACACCCAAATGTCTTCACCAATGCCAGCCGCGAAGCCAAATGGACTTGTGATGAATTTGTGGTTCAAGTTATCAACACAAAAAAAGTATAAGAAATAAACACTCCACAATCAGAAACCAAACCAGAACCCATGATAAAGGCAGATCAGAATCAGTATAATAAATCAGGAGAGTGAACGTCTAGGCCTATAGTCTGTTCAGGAAGAAATGTCAGAGCCATAATCAGGAGACGAAAGGTTTTCCAGTATTAAGCCAGAGGTCAGTATAAAGCTGTGCAGAACAGACCATGAAAGCCAGGCTAGGTACAACCAGTTGCAGGCACCTGTCTGAGGAGGAAGAGAGTTTAAATGTTTTCTCAACTGCTGATTGGATAAGAACAGAGAACTCTGACACTGCAGAAGCTTCCCAGGTCGACATGGTAACCTTAAAACATAGTGGCTGAACTGAGATTCCTGACAATAACATTCCTGTTGCCACTAATGCACACTAGTATCTTCAGCTACCAACAACTCAGAGCCCAAGAGTCATATGTGGCACCTGACTGTTTTAGAGTCATTGATGTTCTGTATGTGAAATGTGAAGGCCTGCAAGAAAAATTTGGATGGAATTTTATAGTCATGGGAGGAGGTAAATAAGCATGTTTTGTCTGGCAAACTAATTACATTTTTCACTTTCAGTTTAGTCCTGCTCCGTCAGTGCAGATGCTACATTGTAGATACTAACACAGACTATGTCATTTAATGTATTCATCATTTAGGTTTGTTTGTTCATTTTATTATAACATCAGTCGTCTAGCCACCTGTTGCTTTTTAATTTTCTTGTTCTCTCATATGCTTTTTTTTAATTTCCTCTAAATTAAATATTTTATCAAAAACAAATCTAAACACAGTTGTACTTATTGTAAACCAGTAATTTGCCATATATCTAAACCTTGTTAAACTAAATAGCTGATTGGGGTCTATAGTAGGATACTGGAGCAACAGTTTGGGACCCCACTGTTCAGTTGCAATTCTCAGCTTTTCTGCCTAGACCAAATATTATTATTTTGCTTACTTATAATAGTTAAACTTGAATTGGTAATGGTTATTGGATATCTTACACATGAATACATTCCATAGACAACAGATATATTAGTATATTTAAACCAATATAAACATTCCCTGTCAGTGCCCCTAAGATAGTAATCACTCCTTCTTTTGAGCCAAAGCCTCCCATACAGAATCCCTCCTTAACTATTGATGCACAGACTGCCAGCCATCAGACAATATCAGTAAATAGATATAAAAGAAATATAACCAGCACTAGTGTAAGGGTGACCTGTGGTCCTCCATGTTTTAGGCACTGTGACTCCTATAGTTACACCAGTGATTATATACCCCAGCCTTTGGTAACCCTATATTAAACTGCAGAACTTGATTTTCTTTTCTGTCGGCCATGACGTTTCCTGTGACAAGTTGATCTTCTTTGTAAACGCATTTTATGTGCATTAGATCCTTAAAGTAAATGTTCACCTTTGAATGTCTATACCCAAACCTGTCTATCAGCAGCCTCTATTGAATAACACTTCACACAGCACTGTGCATGTGCTACTTTCCCTTGCTGCACATGTAGATGCTGCAGACAACTAGTGGAATGCAGGCAAAAGTGGGGAGCACACTGTAGTAAATAAATGGGTGGCAATGGACTTTGACACAGAGATTTTAATCAATGGGGCAGATTTTGTAACCCTAAGTTTTAGGTTGTTTTACATGAATGATCTGATTTGAAGGCTATAAAAAAAATGTTCATTGTGTCCAATCTGAGTGTCATCCGTGTGTTGTCGTGTGGCATCACCTCTTGCAATGAAAATGTGAAAAACGGATTAAATACTAGCAGATGACATTCATATGCAGTTTGTTTTTTCAGTGCCCATTAGACTTGAATCGAAAAAGGTTTAGAGAAAAAATAAAAAATAGTACATACAGAAAAAACCGACACTGAGAAACAATGAAAAACATTATTCATTATAAGGGGTCTGTGCTGTTTTTTTTCACAGACAGCATTTGGTCACAAAAAACATATATAAAATAACCTTTAGTGTGAGTGCAAACATACTAGACAATATAAAAATGCTGGATGATAAATTTGGTGCATGCATAGACTGTCTAGTCTAGTCTTAGTTTATTGTGATGTATTCTGTGCCAGAATATGGGTTCACATTGTTGATTCTAAGGCACACCTCCTTTTTGCAAGAAGCTTCTTCTTGTGAGATGCTTAATAAATGTGGTGCAAAACATGTAAGCCAGAATTCTGGTGTATTTGGCATTTGTCCTTGTGCCTATGCACATACTCAGATAATTTTCACAAAAGCTTTTCCTTTCACCTACATATATCATTTAGGTACAAATGTACCAGGTATAAGATAGTGTATGTTATCTGTCTGCAACATATAGCACTACATTATCAGACGTCCTTGCACAATGCTATCCATCTAAAATGACTCTGGATTTAAGCACTGCAACTATAGATGTGTGAATCTGTGATAATCTGCTTTGGCTGATGGACAAATTTCCTATTACAGAGCTGTTCCCAATAGAGGTTGAAATACAAACCTGAATTTCTGCTCCCTTTGTGTTATATGCATGAAATACTGTATGGTTTATAGGACATTCATAAATTACAAAAACAAATTTCACAGATTTGTTGATTTACAATATGACGCTAAGAGTTGATAGTAGCACCAATGATATAACCTTGGGACTAGCTAAAACTATTCACATTAAAATCCTAGGATGAAAGGCTTACTTTAAATGAATTAAGTATGTACAGTATAAGCTATATCTAATACCTATGACAGGAGGACAGTTCAAGATGCATAAAGTCTGGGAAGCCAACTTGGTCATAGCAGGAATATAAAGCTGTTGGACGCTATTCCATAAATTCAGTTCAAAAAAGACCCCCACAAGAATGCAGGGTAACATGGGAAGCAGCTGTCAGGGTGTAATAGAAAAAACACCAGTGATTTAATCCAGTAGGAAACATTTTGGCCTTGATATGGCTTTCATCAAGCAAAATGTTTGATAAAGTAAATGTCTAGGCTGAAACATTACACGCTGGATTACTGGTGTCTTTAGATTAAACACTGAGTGATGCCTTTCTTCTTACTACTGCAGCGAGTTTAGTTCTTGTAACCTCTGCTGACTTTGCATCCTCTGTCAGATTCACACTTACTAGTTTTGTAATGAATGTAGGGTTTGGTGCAGAGGCGTAGCTAGGGGTTCAGCACAGGGGGGCGAACATGTCCAAGTGGGCCCCCAACTACCGATATTATCACTATACGGTGACCGTATAGTGGTATATATAGAATCTACATAGGGCTCTGCAGACGATTTAGGCAAATACAGTGCAGTATCATTTAGTGACTTACCGGTGACGTCTCTGACTAATCGTTCACATTCCCCAGTTCTTTCATCTGGATGGCCATGACCACTTCTTCCAGTCTTTGTAAAGTTTGCAGAACAGACATTTTTGGCTCCTCACTTTTCCAGGCACCTGACCCACATTGTCCTCACCTGCACACCCATCCTGCTGTTACCCCAGTTATAAAATATATAATATAACCTCCCATAATGAATAATACCCACAAGTGCATCTTTAAATTAATAACTTCCCTGTGTATCCCCTTTAAATAGTGTCCCTTATTAATAATGCCCCAGGTGTTTCCTGATTAAAAAGTAATCAAAAGGTAAAAATAATTAATGGGGTTCCAATAATCGGGACCCCCAGGATCAGCCATTTGAATGAACAGTGGTACCTGTGTAAGTGCAGTGACCCCTTCTCTGTTTACATAGTGTCATTCATCTCACAGCGGCCATGTAATGTAACTACAGCCTCGTCCTATACACGTCCATGTGACAAGGCTGGAATTACATCACACGGTCAACATAAACAGACAGCGTATGATATAAACAGGCGCAATGGCCCCTTCATACAGCTGATCAGTGGGGAATCACTTATCTCTTATTGATGATCTATTCTGAGGATAGATCATCAGTTAAAAATGAGCTGGAAAACTCTTTAAGCCTAAGGCCCCATGTGGCATCCCGCAGCAAAAAAACGCTGTTCTTCCTGCTGCGCTTTGCACAGAAAGTTCGCAGAGGTTTCCTCTGCGGACTTTCTGCTTCAATTATATCTGCAGGGAAACCGGGAGCGTTTCCATAGGCATGCTGCGATTTCCAAAACCACGACTGTTTTGGAAATCGCACCATGTCCACTGAGCATATTTTACTACAAAGTGGGGATGGGATAGGGCCCCACGTGGCAAAAATGCCACGGGAAAAAAAAATGCGGCATTTTACAGTTCCTTCAAAGTGGATGGGATTCTAGCAAATCCCATCCACACATTATGGAAAAATGCATGCAGCGGACACGCTGTGATTTCCAAAACCGTTGCGGTTTTGGAAATCGCAGCATGTCAATTATACCTACGGAAACGCTGGCAGTTTCCCTATAGTTATAATGGAAGCAGAAAGTCTGCAGAGGAAAAATCTGTGGCCCTTCTGTGAAAAATGCTGTGGGAAAAACCACAATGTTACTGCCGCGGTTTTTCCTGCAGCGTTTTTTTGCTGCAGCCCGCTACGTGGGGCTTTAGTCTTAATAAAGCCAAAGTGTCACTTTAATTAAATTAATTGCCCCATCATATTATGCCCCTGATTCCCCCTGACATAAATACTACACCCCTAATGACTTCTTATATCGATGACCACCCCCTTATTTTCATAATACCTCCTAATATAAATAACCTCCCCCCTTGTACCCCGTAATAACCCTTATATAAATGACGCCCCCTTATGTTCATAATGCCCCCACCCTTATAGTTATAATTCCCCCTAACAACCCCTTATACTATTAAAATACCCACAACTAAGCTAAAACAAAACAAATATAAGTTATACTCACCATTGATCATGACCAATGGAGCCACCGCTTTCTCTTCTTGACCCACGCTCTGTGCGCAGGGTCCACGCACAGGAAGTCAGCGTCTCAGCATAGGAGGCGCGATCTTGTGACGTCATCGCGCCGCCTGTGCCGATGACTGTGTTCTCGTTGTCATGTAAGCCGCAGGCCTGAAGTGACTTGCGGTTTACAAGACAACAAATTGCAGTAAGCCTTTTAACTAGAATCGTGTCTGCAGACACCGATCTAGTTAAAAGTAAAAGATGTATTAATGGCGGCCCCAGGGTGGGCCCTACAATGTCAGTGGGCCCGGGGCAGCCGCCCCCTCTGCCCCCCCCCGCTAGCTACGCCTCTGGTTTGGTGTCATTGTTAGAAGCAACAGGAGCCTTTCCATAGAGCCTGTATACCTTATGTGCTTTAAGGCATCCTGGCAGTAAAATAGTGTTCGGCTTTAGGGGCAGTGACAGCCAGTTGATCAAAATTCAAGATTTGGACTGCACATTAAAGGATTCGTCTACGAGCTTCACTAGACACAGATCTTCAGTTTAGGAACATTCAGAGTCCTAACATCGTCAGAGATATTTCCTACAACCACAGCAGTTTTATTATCACAGCTAAAAGGGAGAGGCCGGGCCTGTTGGTATAATTCATGAACAGAATTTTTAGTGCCACTCTGTTAAAGGGGTTTTCCAGGCTAAAAATATTGATGAGCTATGCTAAAGGCAGGTTATCATTCTCAAATCAGTGGCGGCCTGACACTTGGCACCCCATCAATCTGCGGTTCTCATCAACTGATATATAGAGAATGGCCAGAATAGGTTACTGCAGATTAGCTCCCATGAGAACTAAGCAGCAGTGACACAGTTCAGCCACTACACAGAGAACAGAGTTGTCTGCTTCCTACTGCTTCATCAAAAGCTTCAAGCAGTCCTTTTTGTGGAGATATCTACGATGGCAACTATCTATCTATGATGGCAACTATTGCATTACAGGCTTCTTAGGGAATAAAGGAAGTGTATGAGAACATTTATTGCCTAATTACAAAATAGCAACTAGTAGTTCAAGATCTTGAGGCAATACAGAAAGTTACTTTTTAATTATAATAGGACTTAATGTGGCCTCTAAAAGGTATCACCTGATTTCTTCACTATTCCACTACTTTCAATGGCTAACACAGTACAACATTATACTACTATTAATGTGACTTCTGCAGAATCTATGTATACACACGTGGACAAAATTGTTGGTACCCCTCGTTTAATGAAAGAAAAACCCACAATGGTCACAGAAATAACTTGAATCTGACAAAAGTAATAATATATAAAAATTCTATGAAAATGAACAAATGAAAGTCAGACATTGCTTTTCAACCATGCTTCAACAGAATTTTTAAAAAAAGAAAACTCATGAAACAGGCCTGGACAGAAATGATGGTTCCCTTAACTTAATATTTTGTTGCACAACCTTTTGAGGCAATCACTGCAATCAAACGATTCCTGCAACTGTCAATGAGACTTCTGCACTTCTCAACAGGTATTTTGGCCCACTCCTCATGAGCAAACTGCTCCAGTTGTCTCGAGTTTGAAGGGTGCCTTTTCCAGATGGCATGTTTCAGCTCCTTAGGATTTAGGTCAGGACTCATAGAAGACCACTTCAAAATAGTCCAATGTTTTCCTCTTAGCCATTCTTGGGTGTTTTAAGCTGTGTGTTTTGGGTCATTATCCTGTTGCAAGACCCATGACCTGCGACTGAGACCAAGTTTTCTGATATTGGGCAGCACATTTCTCTCTAGAATCCCTTGATAGTCTTGAGATTTCATTGAACCCTGCACAGATTCAAGACACCCTGTGCCAGATGCAGCAAAGCAGCCCCAGAACATAACAGTGCCTCCTCCATGTTTCACAGTAGGGACAGTGTTCTTTTCAAGATATGCTTCATTTTTCCATCTGTGAACATAGACCTGATGTGCCTTGCCAAAAATTTTCGATTTTTGTCTTATCTGTCCATAGGACATTCTCCCAGAATCTTTGTGGCTTCTCAACATGTAGTTTGGCAAATTACTTTTGTCAGATTCAAGTTATTTCTGTGACCATTGTGGGTTTTTCTTTCATTAAATGAGAGGTACCAACAATTTTGTCCATGTGTGTATGTATCTGTTATGAACAGATGAGTTTGACTCTCAAATAATTTCCTTTCAGTTTCATACAAGTAACTATATACAATTTTAGCCACTGTTTCACAAATTTCTCTAAGTAGTCCAATTTCTCATTTTAAAAATATAATACAATATCACAGTATTCTAAGAAAACCAATGACAAGCTGTAATTCACATCACAAGCAGTAGGTCACCACACTAGACAAATCAAATAAATCCCCTGTATCACAAAATAGCTGGTCTTTTCATTACTTAAGATAGGTAACAAAGAGGTAAGTTAAGGAAGAACACATCTTTATGACTCATTATACATTATACACTGAAAAAACAACCAAATGACTGTATGTTAAGCTTTTATTTAATGAGTGGAAAAATGTAAACATTGTGACAACAATGTTGAAATCATGTGACACCAATGTATGGGGACTACTTTGTAGCAATGAGTCATGCACCTTAAAAATAAGCAGCATTACTGTTTGGGTAAATGTGTCTCTTCAGTGTGGGTACAATTTGTCATGCAGTTATACTCTGTAGGTTCAACTACACCATCATCTGAAGAACGTGTTCCTACACCTACTGCCTCCTTACCCCCTTTTCTTGTTGTAAACCCTCACAGATAGGAACCTAGTTACCATTGCACCAGTTGGTAAATAAGTTAGTTTATTTGACTTGTTTTTGTAGTATATTTGTAAAGCACCACAGAATTAATGGTGCTCTTAAATGAATAACAATGATAACTATGTTATACAATTCATCGCAGTGCCTGATCTAGGACACATGCTTTATAGGGGCCTGACTTTCAATCCAACATAGAGAAATGGCTACATATAGTTACTATGTTGTCCTTGTAAGTGCATGGGTTATCTCCTGTCCTCTGAAGACTGCAGAGATTGAACCTATATGGTAGGGCTGTCCTAAGGTAAGTCACAACCTTACATCACCTGTAGACTGCACCACTGGGCTATAGATCCCACCATGACCACAGTCTAGCACAGGCAGGTGGTCACAGGATACTAACTACAGAGGCAGCATTTGGGCCAGCCATAAAACCAAGTTAAAGGGTGGAATGGGAAAACTGACTCCTGCAAAAAGAACACTCCAGATACCTTCTCTGTACAATGCTATAAAATATACTATATTCACAGTAAATAAGGGAAATAAATAACCAGAGAGGTTTACTCCATCCAGTAGGAGTAAAGTGTAATGTAGGGTTATAGACAGAGATGCATTGGATAGTATATGTGAATTTGATTGCATGTGCCCTGAATCCATAATTTCAATTAAATGAATTACATTAGGCTATCTAGATTTGGGCTAGATGAGTTGCTAGAGGAATATACATAAAATATACAAAACGGTAGATCAAATGTCACAAACAAATGAGTGTCACAATTTATTTTTTTTGCTGTTAATTTAACATGACAATTTAACAAAGTAAGCATTTGGAAGCTGCAGATTAGTTAATGGGCATTTTGCAGAATTACAATATTTTATTTTCCCAAAGGTATGCTCTCCCCAGCTTCACATGCTGTCATATACAGATTGCCATCACAAACAATCCAGATCACAAGAATACTGCTGCCAGATTCAATTAGTTACAGACATCCACTTGTCTTGGCTGTTTGTCCGTGATATGCTTTTTCACTGTCATACACTAAAGTCTATGACATATGCCTCGCTTTTAGAGCATGGCTTTATTTAAACACCTCTATCCTGAAATATTCTGAGTTAATGTTAAGGTAAAACATGATTTATACTTCTTGAATACCATAAGCAAAGTGATTTTTATATTAATGCATTTTTCATGTGTATTGGCCATAAGAGTGAATTTAAAGAAATGCATCCAGTTTATATACCAACATTAAAAGCATTTTTACTACGTCTTCAAATGGATGTCAGAAATTTATAATGAAATGTGTGAATTTTAATAACAGGTGATCAGCTATTGCAGAGCTGTCAGGGACTAAATCACCTCTAACAACTACTTATTCATCTGAATGTACTTTAAATGTTATACTATATTATGGGAATTAAATTTGATTTGACTATTATCTTAAATCATAAGCATTAGTAATTTTGCAAAGGAAGCACATACACAAAGAAATCTGAAGCTAGCCAGTTATTGTACTTTTATACCCATTCAAGGAGAGTTATGGCTTCAGCAAGTAAAGGTTATTCTTTAAAAAATATTTTATACTATTTAACAATATATTTTCTGTATGAACTCTTCCAAGATCTCTGCTTGTGTTCATTCAGTTGGAACCTTTTTTTTTTTCCCCAGAGAACAGAATTGGCCCTGGTCATATCAAGATCACACAAGTGCTCAGCTCACTACATCTACAGTACACCATCATTGTTATTATCATCATCATCCATATCATTATCATCAGTTAGACTCTGTTCATGTGGCATCTTACACTACATTTGGAAAGCTCCTGCAGAGGGATGGAAGAAGGGAGAGAGCCTGGAATAACAAAGGGGCATTTCACTCTGATAACATATATTACAGTTTCTTACAGTCACCTGCAGTATCCATTAATGAAAAGTTTGTCGAACAGCTATGTGTGGCCACTCTGTCTTGGAGATTGGAGAAGGTGTGAATTACAGCCTTTCAAGGCTTTTGTTAGCATGTTGTGATTGAATTGGTTTTTATGAAAAATTGCACTGGTTAACTAAACTGGAGATCAGTTACGTCTGGTCACGGTCCATGTAATGCATGTAAATATGTTTTTATCATGTGAGCCTAGGAACAACATATGTTACTGTATACTATGAAAGCAGAATATGTTGGAGATTCCTGTATACATTGGGAAATACTCCTGACATATAGGATACATTTGAGGAAAGCCTCAAATATAATGTGCACAAAGCCTTCTCAGGGCTATCTCTTGTAATGAATGGTCAACCTGTGTTATCATTAAATGACCAAGTCATACCCTGGAAGTAGACAATAAAGTTTCCAATTGCATGACTGTGAGGAGAGATCTTGCACTCTGTAAGGGCCTGTTCAGATGGAAGAAAATGGCACTGATTTTGAGGCAGATTTCACTTCAAAATCAGAGCCAAATTCTACTCTGAACATGCTACCCAATGTTTTCAATATGAGGCAGAGATTGAAACAGGATGCTGAAAAAGTAAGCATTCTACTCGATCTTGCCACAGGTGATATAGCCACAGAATCCATGGTGTGAGCCCATTCATCTGAGCCTAATCAGCAGGTGAAAGCTGCGGCAGAAAGCCAGAGGGGTGGAAATGGAAGACAAATTTGCTTCAGATTCTTCTTCCACTTCTGATGTGAGAATATACCTTTACATGCAAACATTTGGGGTATTTGTCTGGCAGTTCTCTTCAAGCAGGCACACCAAATGTGAAATCCCAAACTCAATGCAAATGGCGCTTAGACAACAGTATAAAAGGCAAGCAAAAGAATACCTGCAACTTTAATATAAACTTCATAATTTAATGCTTGTTCCTATTTCATGGAAGTTGAAGGGTCAAATTATACTGTATCACAAGCTGAATGACTCTATAGACTCCTATACAGTGGGGAAAAAAAGTATTTAGTCAGCCACCAATTGTGCAAATTCTCCCACTTAAAAAGATGAGAGGCCTGTAATTGACATCATAGGTAGCCCTCAACTATGAGAGACAAAATGAGAAAACATATCTAGAAAATCACATTGTCTGATTTTTTAAGAATTTATTTGCAAATTATGGTGGAAAATAAGTATTTGGTCAATAACAAAAGTTCATCCCAATACTTTGTTATATATCCTTTGTTGGCAATGACAGAGGTCAAATGTTTTCTGTAAGTCTTCACAAGGTTGGCACACACTGTTGCTGGTATGCTGGCCCATTCCTCCATGCAGATCTCCTCTAGAGCAGTGATGTTTTGGGGCTGTCGTGAGATTTTGAGTGCAAACCTCCTTCCATCAGCAAGGGCATTGAAGATGAAATGTGGCTGGGTCTTTTAGCATGACAATAATCCCAAGCACACCGCCAGGGCAATGAAGGAGTGGCTTCATAAGAAGCATTTCAAGGTCCTGGAGTGACCTAGCCAGTCTCCAGATCTCAACCCCATAGAAAACCTTTGGAAGGAGTTGAAAGTCCATGTTACCCAGCGACAGCCCCAAAACATCACTGCTCTAGAGGAGATCTGCATGGAGGAATGGGCCACCATACCAGCAACAGTGTGTGCCAACCTTATGAAGACTTACAGAAAACGTTTGACCTCTGTCATTGCCAATAAAGGATATATAACAAAGTATTGAGATGAACTTTTGTTATTGACCAAATACTTATTTTCCATGATAATTTGCAAATAAATTCTTTAAAAATAAGACAATGTGATTTTCTGGATTTGTTTTTTCATTTTGCCTCTCGTAGTTGAGGTCTACCTATGATGACAATTACAAGCCTCTCCCATCTTTTTAAGTGGGAGAACTTGCACAATTGGTGGCTGACTAAATACTTTTTTTCCCCACTGTATGTTGTGGACATCTGGAGGTGGATGTGATTTTGCATTGGTTGGAGAAATATTTTCATGGCATTTGATAGGATGTCTTATTAATTATGCCAGTTAAGACACTACTATAAACCCTAGGTAATCCATTCATTAATTCTCCATAGGTCCTTCAGTAGCGCTATTATTTTACAATTTCCAGAGTAATGTCTACATAGAATTCTTTCAAGATACAAATATTGGGGCAGATTTATGAAAACTTAGTTGCCTTTGGTAACAAATTACAGCACAACTTTCATTTCTTATAGTGTTTTTGAAAAATAAATAGAAACTGTGCTGTTATTTTACTGATCAACACTGTTCTGGTATTGTCATGCTACTCAGCACTTCAGTATTAAGGGGGTGATTTCCAACACCTTATATAATTAATGGGATGAGAGCAGTAAGCCACTGTCAGACACCTCTAGAGACAGCATATCTAGATTAAGAACAAATGCGTATGGCATTTTGAAATTCAACACCAATATCCTTTTTTGCTGAAAGGTGGTCTTTTGTTTTGTCTTAGGTAGGGGGGTCCTGTCAATTGTTAGGGAGACATCCAATAAGTATACCACTACTCAGGATATGCACTTTATTGCTCTAGATAAGTATTTCTGTAGTAGCATATTTGGTATACATACAGTACAGATTTGCAGATGTGGACAAAGCGCTGCAAATAGAAGTGTTAATAGTTTAATTCTGACAGTTAACAAAATGAAGTGATGAACATAAGATAAATCTAACTCACATAAATATCTGGTGTGACCACCTTTGCTTTCAAAACAGCATACATTCTTCTAGGCATACCTGCACACACTTTTTGAAGGAGCTTGGTAGGGGGTTGTTCCAAACATCTTGGACACCTAACCAGAGATCTTCTGTAGACGTAGGCTTGCTCAAATCGTTCTGTTTCTTCTTGTGATATCAGACAGACTGAATGATAAGATCAAGGCTCTGTGGGGGCCATGTAATCATTCCCAGGAATCCTCCTCCAAAGGGTGATCACACCACATATTAATTTTGTCTTTCACTCATTCATCTCATTTTGTAAAATGCCAAAAATAAACTAATAACACAACTATTTTTTTAAAAGTATTCTTAGTTTGCAGCCTCACTCAATATCTGTCAGGGAAAATCTGGGCACTCTCATACATTTGGTCAGTCATACCTGCCACAATTGATGGTTTTGGTAGCTACTAACCTACTTATTGTTTATTGCCACACATTCTGTCATTTAATGCAACCTTTATTAAATAATTTGGGATTAAGATGCAACCTTCTGTGAACAGAATGGGTAAATGGTTTTTTGATGGAAGAAAATCTAAAATAATACTATAATACTATACTTACCTTTTAAATTTAATAATATTCCTGCTCCACCGCCGTTTCAAAGTCTTCTTCCATTTACTGTTGTCATTGAGGTTTAATCATGTCATCTAGTGCTATATAATTATGGTAGAGAATTGTTAACATAACCATTGCAGCTAATAATGACTGAAAACTCCTTCATATAGTATAGTACTTCATCTAAAGTGTTCACATTGTGTTTGATCTCACTCCAAATTCGCTTATATATACAGTACAGACCAAAAGTTTGGACACACCTTCTCATTCCAAGAGTTTTCTGTATTTTCATGACTATAAAAATTGTAGATTCACACTGAAGGCATCAAAACTATGAATTAACACATGTGGAATTATATACTTAACAAAAAAGTGTGAAACAACTGAAAATATGTCTTATATTCTAGGTTCTTCAAAGTAGCCACCTTTTGCTTTGATTATTGCTTTGCACACTCTTGGCATTCTCTTGATGAGCTTCAAGAGGTAGTCACCTGAAATGGTCTTCCAACAGTCTTGAAGGAGTTCCCAGAGATGCTTAGCACTTGTTGGCCCTTTTGCCTTCCAGCTCACCCCAAACCATCTCGATTGGGTTCAGGTCTGGTGACTGTGGAGGCCAGGTCATCTGGCGTAGCACCCCATCACTCTCCTTCTTGGTCAAATAGCCCTTACACAGTCTGGAGGTGTGTTTGGGGTCATTGTCCTGTTGAAAAATAAATGATGGTCCAACTAAACGCAAACTTAGCTGCTTTTTTCTTGCCATAATACAAATTCTAACACTCCATTCAGTAGGATTATCATCTGTGTATCCACCTGACTTCTGAACAACATAACTGATGGTCCCAACCCCATTTATAAGGCAAGAAATCCCACTTATTAAACCTGACAGGGCACACCTGTGAAGTGAAAATCATTTCAGGTGACTACCTCTTGAAGCTCATCAAGAGAATGCCAAGAGTGTGCAAAGCAGTAATCAAAGCAAAAGGTGGCTACTTTGAAGAACCTACAATATAAGACATATTTTCAGTTGTTTCACACTTTTTTGTTAAGTATATAATTCCACATGTGTTAATTCATAGTTTTGATACCTTCAGTGTGAATCTACAATTTTTATAGTCATGAAAATACAGAAAACTCTTGGAATGAGAAGGTGTGTCCAAACTTTTGGTCTATACTGTATATATATATATATATATATATATATATATATATATATAACATTGAAAATGCAATTGTACTACTATGACTACTACTACGACAACTACCACTACTACTACGACGACTATAACTACAACTATTACTATGGCAACTACTACTACTACTATTACTATTACCATTAAAGTCTAAAAGAAGTACGTACACCACATTTATTCAAAGTTTATGCAGGAGCTGTGTATACTTCCCTTTTCTAACAGGCCTTTGCGTGTTATTTCTCATTTGCTTCTGCAAGCTATAAAGTTGCTCATGCTCTCTTGCTGCCTTGAAGTCATAAAATCCTATACCATCAGCATAATAATAACAATCCTTATTTTATGAGCATAAACCTCACAGTACATGTATATGAAAATAGTGGATAAAAACGTATGCAGCCCTGACAGTAGAAGAAAGTTATAGTACGTTGTAAGTAATCCGGCAGTGAACACTTGTACCGGAGAAGTACTTTATCTCTTAAACCTATTTTGTGTCTGAATGAAATCAGGTTGTAAGGGCATATCTAATGAAAGACACTTCAACCCAAAATATCACAATTTGCAACTTTATTGCCTCACTGTTCAATGATGAGAAAGAATAAAAAATGATATTACTTCTATAAAATGCTGTATTACTGCAAGCTGTGTATGATTATCATGGAGCTAAGATGCATTTATAGAGAGAAGTCTAAGCTTTACCTCAAAACATTTTCAAGCTTTATGGAAAAAAACATCTTACTACTATAGAACAATGCACTAAGGAATACCTGTTATTAGAATCTGTCATGTAGCTAATTTTTTATAAAAGGGGTTGGCTCGGGTCATTAAAATTGTCCAAAAGGGGACAATGGCCTGAAATAACAAAAGAACCAATACTTACAGTACCTGTTCAATTCCTGCAGCTCGAGTACCACCATTCTGGTGGTCTCTGCAGGTCATTGTTTACTTGGTTGCAGCAATGACTGCCTATCTATCGACATGAGCACTGCAGCCAGTTGCTGAGCACAGCAGTCTTGTGCCTTACACCATTCAGGCCAGTGAATGAATCAGTCATGTGTGTAGATGGCCACATCACCCGTGCTACCAAGTAAACAGAGATTAGCATGGCCACTGGAGCAGTGACAGATTTTACAGGTACAGATGTATCCTTACTTACATTTTCTCTAGTCTGAACATGTCCAGAGATGGCTAGCTGTTCAAAGCAACATGATACTACAATATTGTATTACAATGATTATCTTATACTATATGTGTCTATGGGTAGCCATCCAGTAGTTATATTGTAAATTGCAAATTTGGTTACAAAAATAACTACATGAAACTCCCACAAAACTCCAAAAAAATGTTGTGTGTGAAACCACTCTAAGGGTGGAATCACATATTGTCTTTTCGAGGCACTTTTTTATGCAGTTTTTTGAGCCAAAGTTAGATGTGGATTCATAACAAATATAAAGAAAGGACTTATACATCTCCTTTCTGTTGGATCCAATCCTGACTTTGACTTAAAAACATTAAAAACAGCTGTAGGGTACAGTGTTGAAAATTTGTGAGTCCTTCAGAATTTTCTTTAGTTCTGTATACATTTGACATAAAACTACATCAGGTTTTTACACTAGTCCTAAAAGTAGATAAAGAAAACCAAATTAAACAAATGAGTCAAACATATTAGATGATCCAATACCACATATCTGTGAGTGACAAAATTTATGTGAACTGTTTTTTTTCAGTATTTGGTGTAACCCCCTGGTGCAGCAGTAACTGCATCTGTTTCTGGTAATTGAAGACTAGTTCTGCACATTGGCTTGGAGTAATTGTACCCCATTTCTCAGTACAAAACAGCTCAACTCTGTTATCTTGGTGAGTTTCCATGAAGTGCTAACTTAAGGTCCTCTCTGAACATTTCTATTGCTTTAAGGTCTGGACTTTGACTTGGGCATTCCAAAACTTTAACTTTATTCTTCTAACCATTTATTTTATGTTATGTACTTAGAGTTGTTGTCTAGCTGCATGACCCATGTTCTCTTGAGATTCAACTCACATACAGATGAACTGAGTTACAGTGCCTTGCGAAAGTATTCGGCCCCCTTGAACTTTTTAACCTTTTGCCACATTTCAGGCTTCAAACATAAGGATATAAAATTTTAATTTTTTTTGGTGAAGAATCAACAACAAGTGGGACACAATCGTAAAGTGGAACGAAATTTATTGGATATTTTAAACTTTTGTAAAAAATAAAAAACTGAAAAGTGGAGTGTGCCAAATTATTCGGCCTCCTTGAGGTAATACATTGTAGCGTAACCTTTTGCTGCGATTACAGCTGCAAGTCGCTTGGGTTATGTCTCTATCAGTTTTGCACATCGAGAGACTGAAATTCTTGCCCATTCTTCCTTGGAAAACAGCTCGAGCTCAGTGAGGTTGGATGGAGAGCGTTTGTGAACAGCAGTTTTCAGCTCTTTCCACAGATTCTCGATTGGATTCAGGTCTGGACTTTGACTTGGCCATTCTAACACCTGGATACGTTTATTTGTGAACCATTCCATTGTAGATTTTGCTTTATGTTTGGGATCATTGTCTTGTTGGAAGATAAATCTCTGTCCCATCTCAGGTCTTTTGCAGACTCCAATAGGTTTTCTTCCAGAATGGTCCTGTATTTGGCTGCATCCATCTTCCCATCAATTTTAAACATCTTCCCTGTCCCTGCTAAATAAAAGCAGGCCCAAACCATGATGCTGCCACCACCATGTTTGACAGCGGGGATGGTGTGTTCAGGGTGATGAGCTGTGTTGCTTTTACGCCAAACATATCGTTTTGCATTGTGGCCAAAAAGTTTGATTTTGGTTTCATCTGACCAGAGCACCTTCTTCCACGTTTGGTGTGTCTCCCAGGTGGCTTGTGGCAAACTTTAAGCGAGACTTTTTATGGATATCTTTGAGAAATGGCTTTCTTCTTGCTACTCTTCCATAAAGGCCAGATTTGTGCAGTGTACGACTGATTGTTGTCCTATGGACAGACTCTCCCACCTCAGCTGTAGATCTCTGCAGTTCATCCAGAGTAATCATGGGCCTCTTGGCTGCATCTCTGATCAGTCTTCTCCTTGTTTGAGATGAAAGTTTAGAGAGATGGCCGGGTCTTGGTAGATTTTCAGTGGTCTGATATTCCTTCCATTTCAATATGATTGCTTGCACAGTGCTCCTTGGGATGTTTAAAGTTTGGGAAATCTTTTTGTATCCAAATCCGGCTTTAAACTTCTCCACAACAGTATCATGGACCTGCCTGGTGTGTTCCTTGGTCTTCATGATGCTCTCTGAGCTTTAAACAGAACCCTGAGGCTATCACAGAGCAGGTGCATTAATACGGAGACTTGATTACACACAGGTGGATTATATTTATCATCATCAGTCATTTAGGACAACATTGGATCATTCAGAGATCCTCACTGAACTTCTGGAGTGAGTTTGCTGCACTGAAAGTAAAGGGGCCGAATAATATTGCACGCCCCACTTTTCAGTTTTTTATTTTTTACAAAAGTTTAAAATAACCAATAAATTTCGTTCCACTTCACAATTGTGTCCCACTTGTTTTTGATTCTTCACCAAAAAATTCAAATTTTATATCAAATATATATTTATATATGTTTGAAGCTTGAAATGTGGCAAAAGGTTGAAAAGTTCAAGGGGGCCGAATACTTTCGAAAGACACTGTATATATATATATATATATATATATATATATATATATATATATATATAACATTCTTATTGTAGCCACTCTTGGCTTTGGCTCACAAAAATGCAGCAAAATCTGCAACAGAAAGGCTAAGGCCCCATATTACGGTTCTTCCTGCAGCGCTTTGCACAGAAAGTTTACAGAGGTTTCCTCCGCAAACTTTCTTCTTCAATTATACCTATAGGGAAACTGCCGGCATTTCTGTAGGTATAATTGACATGCTGCAATTTCCAAAATCATGACGGTTTTGGAAATAACAGTCCGCTGCGTGTATTTTAATGCAAAGTGGGGATTGGATTCACTAGAATCCCATCCACTTTGCTGTGACTGTAAACTATGGTGTTTACGACACGTGGGGCCCCAGCCTACAAGTTGCTTTTCGGCAAAACCTTATTTATGGTTTTAGCTCTCAAGGCTGCTTCAAATACTTCTGTGGCATTTTAGTAAAACACTGGGGAGAGATTCACCAATCAAAAGTCACAATAGTTGTGACGCAGTTTGCACCAAAAATAGGTGTATGTGCCTTGTACCACATTTTTTAAGTATTACTTTATTAAGAATCTATTTTCTTTTCATGTAACCCAATAAAGTATATAAATGAATATACTTTGAGTTCTCCATGTTATCATTTTAGAATCTACAATTTTCATGTGGTCATGTTCACTTTAAAAGGTTAGGTGATATCTAAAATATAATGAAAAATACCTGCTAAATCATTTCAAAAGTACTCATTTTATTTGTACTCGTATGAATGAAGTGAATCTATATATAGTTATTTGTAATGTATTGCCAACTGAGAAAATCAATGACAGCTGGACAGTATCTTAGCAAGCAGAATTAAGTGATAAAAAGAAGACTGAAGGAAGCTAAGTAGCTTTAAAAGTCAAACCACAGGCTCCTATTCTAATGCCAAACAGCCCAGTCAAGGCGGCTTATTTTCACAAATTGTAGTTAAAAGTGTAACTACATGATGATCGGTCTCAGCAGTTTTACAATCTTTATAATTCATATTTATGTTTTACAAGCAATTTCAACACATTTCACACTAAATTTCCATTTATATGCATTTTCGCCCCTTGGGTAAAAATATGCATTCTCAAACAAAGTCTCTCTTATTATAATGATTTGATTTTGAGTGTTTTGGCAATTGGGAGACAATTAAATTGACTTTAAGAATTATTGACCAGGAGAATCATTGATTTCCTACAAATCACTGCAGTGTACAGGTGGATTTTGCTTATTTGCTGATGCAAATCCAATTTTTAAATATTCCCTGGTGAGACGCAGCATTTACCTGGAGACTCATTTATTAATATTTTAATTTATAAAAGTGCATTGGGACATGAAAAAATAGGAAAAGGCTTTCATCCAACACTTTCATATACCGTGATGTTGCTGTTGATATTTTGCAGTGCTTTGCATAATATGAAACATTTCTCAAGTAATCTTGTCTTATATAGATCTAGACCATTAAAAGAAACCATTGTATACTTGCCTTCATGCACATTTGTTTCCTGGAACTAAACATGATCAAATTATTTTTTTTTTAATAATAGTGTATCACGGATGCAGTCAGTTTGGGCCCTTAGGTCCACAGGAGGGCTTGGACTTGCGTCAATACTATGCTTGTGTGATTACTTTTACTATGCAAGACTTAGTGTGTGTGTGCAAAGAGAGAGGAGTGAGACCAGCAGGGAAGAGGCATCTAATTGGTCACTACACACAGCACACAGCTTGCCCACATAGCACATTCATAGAGAAAACAAATACAGTTCCCAAAATGGATAAAGAAGGAATAAAAGACAAACAATGGGCAAAATAGACACAATAGGGCCAATTAGACATGCCTTGTATGCCTATTTTCTAGCATATGTCATGACAAAAGTCATAATTTACTCTGTATGCTATTTTTGCTCGAAAAATTTTAACTTTTGCCACTTTTGCCATGCTTGTTTGGAAGATGAGGATCAAGGCGGGCCTGGGTGACACCTTGATTATTCTTTTTTTTTTTGCTTTGGAATAACTTATATGAATAAATTACATGTTCAAAATTATATGTTCAGAATGACATCCAGATGGTTAATCTAGCGTACATGTTCAAAGTGCATAGTTGACAGATAACCCCACTTCTATTAAGAAACACTCCAACTGTCTGCGCGAGTCTCAATGTGAGCCTCATAGACTTGCATGGAGACAATGAATTCCTGTTTGTGTGTGAACAGGTAAGTCAGACTTAACAGAATTGTAACATATTTCTGTGATATAACTTGTTACAAAATATTATTTTTAGAAAACTGCTTAACCTGTGATACACATATCTGGACTTGTCCAGCCAAGACTATAGGTAAGAAAGGTAAAGGTAAATTGAAAGTACCAGAGTTTCTGCAGAAGCTTCATTTGTCCTTTCTGGTGTACAGGCTTGGATTGGCTCCGGGGGGAACAGGTGAATCCCCAAGTGGGCCCCTGAAATAGGGTGGCTAGTGGGCCCCTGCCATGCAAAGGTGGTGCATGGCACAGTACACTCATAGCATTACGTTGAGATAGGCAGTGTACAGCATCTCATACAGCTGTTGTGCCCATATAATAAACTGGGGAGAATATTTAACAAAATACCCAGTTTTTATATATAGATGCATACTGTCACTGCAAGGCCTGCATCACCATTCACCTTGTTCACAACGCTAAGGGGGCCCTAGTTCAAGGCAAGGGCTTGGTAGCAAGCTAATACTGAAAAAAAAAGGGAGGTAGTTAATATTTTCATTTAGCTATGGGGCCCCAGAAGAAATTCCACTGGTGGGCCCTAGGCAACCCAGTAATCCAGCCAGTACAGCTTATACAGGTAACAATCTACCGGTTGCAATAAAACTTTGTGGGAATGTTTAGGTAAGCAATACAAATTATTGGCTTGGTTTTATACTTTTCTAGCAAGTACTGCAAAGTTTTCTCCCTGGTATTTAAAACAATGAATTGTGAGTTTGCGTTTTGCAGAGTTATTTTCATGCTAACATACAATCAAGGCAAACATCATGATTTCCCTTAGAATACACACACATCTGAACCTAGTAAGCACAATAGCCCACATATACTCTTGTGCTTTCAACAGCATTCCAGTTGTTGGCAAATTTTCACCCAGGGTGGTAGTGTAGGGGTGATTCTTAGCTGGGAAGGGGTCAAAATTATTATAATATGCCATAAAGGGCTTTCCTGGGACTATGATAATGAACTCCACTTCTTTTTAGGGCAGTAACATCATGTCCATTGGTAACATGGTCATTCTGCAGCTTAGTCCCATTCAAATGAATGAGGCTGGGCTGCAATACCAATCATAGCCATTATACAATATACGGTGCTGTGCTTGAAAGTAGTGAAATACCATAGCATTCAATAGCATAGCCCTGCAAAAAATCCAGAAATCCGTCTTTATCTGACCATAGTCTGACCTTCACACGGGCCCAGGTGAGGAAGGAGATCAAAAAGATCAAGACGAGGAAAGCCGCAGGGCCAGATGACATCAGTGCAAGGCTAATTAAGACTTGTGGAGACCAGCTGTGTGGTATAATTACATATATGTATAATATGAGCCTGAGGCAGGAAATAGTCCCTAAATCATGGAAATCTTCTTGTGTGGTACCAGTTCCAAAGAAACCTCACCCTATGGACCTCAACGACTACAGACCTGTAGCACTGACATCCCACCTGATGAAGATCTTAGAGAGATTGGTTCTCACACATCTCCGCCCTCTAGTGCGCCCCGCTATGGACCCTCTCCAGTTTGCTTATTGGCCGGGCATTGGGGTAGATGATGCCATCATCCACCTTCTGCACAGGGCTCTGTCTCACCTGGAGAAACCAGGGAACACGGTGAGAATAATGTTCTTTGATTTCTCCAGTGCTTTTAACACCATACAGCCCAGGTTACTGAGGGACAAGCTGGGCCTGGCTGGAGTGGACCACCACCTCTCCAACTGGATCCTAGACTACCTCACAAATCGACCTCAATACGTGAGAGCCCAAGACTGTGTGTTAGATACCGTGATCTGTAATATGGGGGCACCTCAGGGTACGGTTCTCTCCCCTTTCCTCTTCACACTGTACACTGCAGATTTTAGGTGCAACTCATCTAGCTGCTACCTACAGAAGTATTCTGACGACTCTGCAATAGTAGGTCTCTTCACAGACGATGATGACAGGGAGTACAGAGAACTGAACCGGGATTTTGTGGACTGGTGCCAGCGGAACCACCTGAAGATCAACGCGGGGAAGACCAAGGAGATGGTGGTGGACTTCCGTAAAGGCAGATGCCCTCCTAAACCAGTGGACATTCTGGGGATGGGCATCAAGATTGTGAACACCTGTAAGTACCTGGGTTTGCTCCTTAATAATAAGCTGGGCTGGGCAGATCATATGGAGGTCCTGTACAGGAAGGGCCACAGCAGGCTCTACCTGCTTAGGAAGCTGAGAGCCTTTGGAATCCAGGGGGCACTTCTTAGGACTTTCTTCAACTCGGTAGTGGCATCAGCCATCTTCTTTGGAGTGGCCTGCTGGGGGAGCAGTATATCAACCAGGGACAGAAATAAACTTGACAAGCTGATTAGAAGGGCCAGCTCTGTCCTGGGGAGCCCACTGGACCTAGTGTAGGTGGTGGGTGACAATAGGATACTGTCCGTGGTGAGCTCCATGCAGAAGAAGAAGTCCCATCCCATGCATGAGACTGTGATCGCGCTGGGCAGTACTGTCAGTGACCGACTGCTCCACCCTAAGTGTGAGAAGGAGCGCTATCGGAAGTCTTTCCTCCCCACCGCGGTTAGGCTGTACAACCAACACCGACCTAAGCGGAGATCATTACATACAGAGAACTGAAATATCTCTCTGCTTGTTAAATCCCCCCCCCCTCTGCTACGTCCTATCTGTCCATCTGCTATTAATGTAATGCCTCTCACCTTGGAACATTTCTGTACATGTTGTATTTGTATTTGTATCTGCTTATCTTTGCTGCTGTAACACACTGAATTTCCCCATTGTGGGACTATTAAAGGACTATTATTATTATTATTATTATTATTATTATTATTATTAAAAAACCTTTAAACCCCTCTAAATGTAAACTTGTAAAACCTCTATACTGCAATACATTCAAATAGGGTGCTTGACTTAGAAGCATTGTGAAATATCGTCTTGGGAATTTGACTTCAGTGTAATAATAATGTGTGTTTTAGGATATACATTTGTAAAAATAACAGCCTCTAGTCGCTTCCTGTAGCTTCTAATCAGTTCCTGGATCCTGGATGAAGGTATTTTTGACGATTCCTCTTTACAAATCAATTCCAGTTCAGTTAAGTTTGATGGTCGCCGAGCATGGACAGCCCGCTTCAAATTATCCCACAGATGTTCAATGATATTCAGGTCTGGGGACTGGGATGGCCATTCCAGAACATTGTAATTGTTCCTCTGCATGAATGCTTGAGTAGATTTGGAGCTGTGTTTTGGATCATTGTCTTGCTGAAATATCCATCCCTGGCGTAACTTCAAATTCGTCACTGATTCTTGTACATTATTCTCAAGAATCTGCTGATGCTGAGTTGAATCCATGCGACCCTCAACTTTAACAAGATTCCCGGTGCCGGCATTGGCCACACAGCCCCAAAGCATGATGGAACCTCCACCAAATTTTACAGTGGGTAGCAAGTGTTTTTCTTGGAATTCTGTGTTTTTTTGACGCCATGCATAACGCCTTTTTGTATGACCAAACAACTCAATCTTTGTTTCATCAGTCCACAGGACCTTCTTCCAAAATGAAGCTGGCTTGTCCAAATGTGCTTTTGCATACCTCAGGCGACTCTGTTTGTGGCTTGCTTTCAGAAACGGCTTCTTTCGCATCACTCTCCCATACAGCTTCTCCTTGTGCAAAGTGTGCTGTATTGTTGACCGATGCACAGTGACACCATCTGCAGCAAGATGATGCTGCAGCTCTTTGGAGGTGGTCTGTGGATTGTCCTTGACTGTTCTCACCATTCTTCTTCTCTGTCTTTCTGATATTTTTCTTGGCCTGCCACTTCTGGGCTTAACAAGAACTGTCCCTGTGGTCTTCCATTTCCTTACTATGTTCCTCACAGTGGAAACTGACAGGTTAAATCTCTGAGACAACTTTTTGTATCCTTCCCCTGAACAACTATGTTGAACAATCTTTGTTTTCAGATCATTTGAGAGTTGTTTTGAGGAGCCCATGATGCCACTCTTCAGAGGAGATTCAAATAGGAGAACAACTTGCAATTGGCCACCTTAAATACCTTTTCTCATGATTGGATACACCTGGCTATGAAGTTCAAAGCTCAGTGAGGTTACAAAACCAATTTTTTGCTTCAGTAAGTCAGTAAAAAGTAGTTAGGAGTATTCAAATCAATAAAATGATAAGGGTACCCAAATTTTTGCACCGGTCAAATTTTGGTTTAATGCATATTGCACATTTTCTGTTAGTACAATAAACCTCATTTCAATCCTTTAATATTACTGTGTCCATCAGTTATTAGATATATCAAATTGAAATGGCTGTTGGAAACACCCAAATATTTAGAACTAAAAATGATTAAGATTAATAGGGGTGCCCAAACTTTTTCATATGACTGTACATTTGCTTTATTGTTGTATATTTAAATATAGATGTATGCAATAACTCTCTGACATCAGGCATCAGTAGACATTTATAATGTATTTTATTAGGTATGTGATATAAAACAGACATTGAATATCAAAATAGCTGCACATGTTGTGACATAGATAGTGAAATTGCCCAAGTTTTACATGTTCTAGGGAAAGTAATGAACACTACGTAAAAATTACCCTAGGCTCTTAAAATGCAGCAACATCACACAAATGGCTGCAATGCTCAGACTTATTTGCCAAAGATCCTGTTTGCAATTACTAGATAAAGGACAATGAATAGTTTACATTAATTGTGTAAAACACATACTGAAAACTAAAACTATTGGATTCACTGTTATCGGTTTCTTCACTTGTTTCTTTATATAAATTTTTAAAGTTATGATTCACTTAGGTATAGGGCACTACCATATCCAGTCAAGCTTACTTTTCTCTGCAGTATGTATGGATAATTCACAGGATAATATACAATATGATATAAATGAACTGGTGGAAGAGCTGGGCTTCCATACTATATCATAACATTTCAATTTAAGAAAAATAAATAAATTATTTTCTCCATTACATAGTAACAAAGTAAATTATGTTGAATAAAGACATACACACGTGCAAAAAATTGTTGGTACCCCTCATTTAATGAAAGAAAAACCCACAATGGTCACAGAAATAACTTGAATCTGACAAAAGTAATAATATATAAAAATTCTATGAAAATGAACAAATGAAAGTCAGACATTGCTTTTCAAACATGCTTCAACAGAATTTTTAAAAAAAGAAAACTCATGAAACAGGCCTGGACAGAAATAATAATAATAATAATAATAATAATAATAGTCCTTTAATAGTCCCACAATGGGGAAATTCAGTGTGTTACAGCAGCAAAGATAAGATAAGATAAGCAGATACAAATACAAATACAACATGTACAGGAATGTTCCAAGGTGAGAGGCATTACATTAATAGCAGACAGACAGATAGGACGTAGCAGAGGGGGGGGGGGGGATTTAACAAGCAGAGAGATATTTCAGTTCTCTGTATGTAATGATCTCCGCTTAGGTCGGTGTTGGTTGTACAGCCTAACCGCGGTGGGGAGGAAAGACTTCCGATAGTGCTCCTTCTCACACCTAGGGTGGAGCAGTCGGTCACTGACAGTACTGCCCAGCGCAATCACAGTCTCATGCATGGGATGGGAGTTATTCTCCCGCATGGAGCTCACCACGGACAGTATCCTTCTGTCACCCACCACCTGCACTGGGTCCAGTGGGCTCCCCAGGACAGAGCTGGCCCTTCTAATCAGCTTGTCAAGTTTATTTCTTGTCAAGTTTATTTCTTGTCAAGTTTATTTCAGTGTATCTGGTTGATACACTGCTCCCCCAGCAGGCCACTCCAAAGAAGATGGCTGATGCCACTACCGAGTTGAAGAAAGTCCTAAGAAGTGCCCTCCGGATTCCAAAGGCTCTCAGCTTCCTAAGCAGGTAGAGCCTACTGTGGCCCTTCCTGTACAGGGCCTCCATATGATCTGCCCAGTCCAGCTTATTATTAAGGAGCAAACCCAGGTACTTATAGGTGTTCACAATCTCGATGCCCGTCCCCAGGATGTCCACTGGTTTTGCAGGGCATCTGCCTTTACGGAAGTCCACCACTATCTCCTTGGTCTTTCCCGCGTTAATCTTCAGGTGGTTCTGGTGGCACCAGTCCACAAAAAACCGGTTCAGTTCTCTGTACTCCCTGTCATCATCGTCTGTGATGAGGCCTACTATTGCAGAGTCTTCAGAATACTTCTGTAGGTAGCAGCTGGGTGAGTTGCACCTAAAATCAGCAGTGTACAGTGTGAAGAGGAAAGGGGCGAGAACCGTACCCTGAGGTGCCCCCTGTATTACAGATCACGGTACCTGACACACAGTCTTGGGCTCTCACGTATTGAGGTCGATTTGTGAGGTAGTCTAAGATCCAGTTGGAGAGGTGGTGGTCCACTCCAGCAAGGCCCAGCTTGTCTCTCACTAACCTGGGCTGTATGGTGTTAAAAGCACTGGAGAAATCAAAGAACATTATTCTCACCGTGTTCCCTGGTTTTTCCAGGTGAGACAGAGCCCTGTGCAGAAGGTGGATGATGGCATCATCTACCCCAATGCCCGGCCAATAAGAAAACTGGAGAGGGTCCATAGCGGGGCTCACTAGAGGGCGGAGATGTGTGAGAACCAATCTCTCTAAGATCTTCATCAGGTGGGATGTCAGTGCTACAGGTCTGTAGTCGTTGAGGTCCATAGGGTGAGGTTTCTTTGGAACTGGTACCACACAAGAAGATTTCCATAATTCAGGGACTATTTCCTGCCTCAGGCTCATATTATACATATATGTAATTATACCACACAGCTGGTCCCCACAAGTCTTAATTAGCCTTGCACTGATGTCATCTGGCCCTGCGGCTTTCCTCGCCTTGATCTTTTTCATCTCCTTCCTCACCTGGGCCCGTGTGAAGGTCAGACTGTGGTCAGATAAAGACAGATTACTGGATTTACTGGTCTGTTGGGAAGTAGCCACATGGGGTGAATGGAGTGAAGTCATTGTGGTGAGGGGGAGCTGAAGGACATGCTGGGGTGGGAGGAGCTGGTGTGTGATCAAATCTGTTGAAGAATAGGTTTAGTTCATTAAGCCAGTTAACATCTGCCTCAATCTGGCAGACAGACTGTTTATGACCCGAAATTGACTTAAGCCCCTCCCAGACCCCACTTATGTCTTTTCTTTCCATTTGCTTTTCCATTTTTTCCTTATCTGGCTTTTCCTTGCCTGATTAGATGCCTCAGCTCCTTTTGTACTTCCCTCAACCCCTCCTTATCTCTTGTCCTGAATGCCATCTTTTTCTCCTTAAGTAGTGTTTTTATATCAGAGTTAATCCATGGTTTGTTGTTGGAGAAGCACCTCACCACTTTTGTGGGTACTGTGTTGTCCACACAAAAATTAATGTAGTCCGTTATGCAGTGTGTGAGTCCTTCTATATCTTCTCCATACGAATCCTGCAAAACTTCCCATGATGGTTCCCTTAACTTAATATTTTGTTGCACAACCTTTTGAGGCAATCACTACAATCAAACGATTCCTGTAACTGTCAATGAGACTTCTGCACCTCTCAACAGGTATTTTGGCCCACTCCTTATGAGCAAACTGCTCCAGTTGTCTCGGGTTTGAAGGGTGCCTTTTCCAGACGGCATGTTTCAGCTCCTTCCAAAGATGCTTAATAGTATTTAGGTCAGAGCTCATAGAAGGCCACTTCAGAATAGTCCAATGTTTCCCTCTTAGCCATTCTTGGGTGTTTTTAGCTGTGTGTTTTGGGTCATTATCCTGTTGCAAGACCCATGACCTGCAACTGAGACCAAGCTTTCTGACACTGGGCAGCACATCTCTAGAATCCCTTGATAGTCTTGAGATTTCATTGTACCCTGCACAGATTCAAGACACCCTGTGCCAGATGCAGCAAAGCAGCCCCAGAACATAACAGAGCCTCCTCCATGTTTCACAGTAGGGACAGTGTTCTTTTCAAGATATGCTTCATTTTTCTGTCTGTAAACATGGAGCTGATGTGCCTTGCCAAAAATTTTGATTTTTGTCTCATCTGTCCATAGGACATTCTCCCAGAAGCTTTGTGGCTTGTCAACATGTAGTTTGGTAAATTACTTTTGTCAGAATCAATTTATTTCTGTGACCATTGTGGGTTTTTCTTTCATTAAATGAGGGGTACCAACAATTTTGTCCACGTGTGTAAGTCCATCATGTCAAACCTATAAACCTACCAAGTTGATCCAAGGGAAGGAAGAAAATCCCATGAGGTTGACGCAAATTGCCTTATCAGAGGAAAAATTCCTTCCCAACTCCAAATATGGGAATTGGACTGGATCCTGGATCAACATCCCATCTCATTTCAAGAAAGGCATCCAGCCCCATCTTGAACTTCTATAAGTTATCAGACATCACTACATCATCTACATCATGAGGCAGAAACTTCCATAGTCTCACCGCCCTTACTGCAAAGAAGCCCCACCTATGATTATGGTTAAACCTTTACCTCTAGACTTAGAAGTTGACCCCTTGTCACAGTTACAGGCCTTCGTATAATGAGATCATTGGAAAGATCTCTGTACTGTCCATTCGTATATTTATACATCATAATTAGGTTGCCCCTAAGCCGTCTTTTTTCCAAACTGAGCAACCCCATGATTTTCCTTGAAGTAAATTAACCCTAGTAAACTGATTCTTTCACTCAATCATTCTCTTTTCCACTGGTTAGTCTACCATGTCTTGTAGAATCCACTTTGTAAATAATTGTCTTTAACCTCTTCTGGACCGCCCATAGACTATATATGTCATAGACTATATAGTTGAAAGGGAATTGCTAGAGGTGTGATTCCCCAGTAGCTGCTGGTGAACCCTGGGGAAAGGGCCACTACAAGACAGTGAGCCTTAAACTGAACCCCCCCCCCCCACTGACCCTGCCTACTTGTCTGAACTGTCCTAGACGACAGCCGGCAAATGGTCATCAATCCCTTCTTGATATAAGTGATAACAGAGAATGTAGACAGGACAAACTACAACAAAAAAGAGGTCAGCTAGCTAAGGGGTCGGTAACATTCGAGCAATGCACTGAGCTGAAAGGCCGCTCTGCCAGGAAGAAGCCATTACTCCAAAAGAAACTTAAAAAAGCCAGATTAATGATTGCAAATGCACACAGGAACAAAGACCTTAATTTTTGGAGACATGTCCTGTGGTCTGACGAAACTAAAATTGAACTGTTTGGCCATAATGACCATCGTTACATTTGGAGGAAAAAGGAAGAAGCTTGCAAGCCTGAGAACACCATCCCAACTGTGAAACACGGGGGTGGCAGCCTCATGTTGTGGAGTTGTTTTGCTGCAGGAGGGACTGGTGCACTTTACAAAATAGATGACATCATGAGGAAAGAACATTATGTGGCAATACTGAAGCAACATCTCAAGACATCAGCCAGTAAGTTAAAGATTGGGCACAAATGGGTCTTCTAAATGGACAATGACCCGAAGCATATTGCCAAACTGGTTACAAAATCTGATCTCAATCCTATTGAAAATTTATGGGCAAAACTGAAAAGGCAGGTGCGAGCAAGGCGGCCTACAAACATGGCTCAGTTACACCAGTTCTGTCAGGAGGAATGGGCCCAAATTCCTACCAACTATTGTGAGGAGCTTGTGGAAGGATATCCAAAACGTTTGACCCAAGTCATACAGTTTAAGGGCAATGATACCAAATACTAATGAAATGTATGCAAACCTTTGACTTATAAGTAATAAAATGCCTTAAAAAATTCTCTCTCTCTCATTATTCTGGCATTTGGCAAATATAAATAATTTTGGTAATCCTAATTCTGATTCCATGTCAGAAAACATGCATATGTTTCTTTTTATATAGTTTATGCAAACTTCTGGTTTCAACTGTATATATATATATATATATGTATATATAAAATAATACAAAAAAAATAAATAAAGTAAACCATAGGTTCTAGCCCAGCCCCCAGCAACACAACAATAAGTAAAACGGGGAACTTTTTTTTTTTTTTTAGTATCGCTGAAAAACAAAGACATTTCCCCTCCTTTTTTGTTAACATTTTCTCAGATAAAGTAAAAACATGGAAAAGGAAAAACATAAAAATCAATCACAGTTTATCACCGAAAAAACACTTAAAAATTACTTGAATAACCCAAAGGAAAAATATGATATAGCCCTCAAAACCGTACGTACGAAAAAAAAACAAAATGTGTCCGGTCCAGCACCAGGAAAAATAACCTTGAACAGCCATGGTTAAAGGCAATTGTTTACAGTACTGTCTATGTCAGGGGTAGGCAACCTTCGGCACTCCAGCTGTTGTAAAACTACAACTCCCAGTATGTATACTTGCTCTGCTGTTCTTGGAACTCCCATGGAAATTAATGGAGCATGTTGGGAGTTGTAGTTTCACAGCAGCTGGAGTGCTGAAGGTTGCTGATCCCTGGTCTATGTAATGATAATTCTGCCACAAATCTGGGAAATCCCATTCCAAATGTATCTATACAAGTTATTTTACTAAATTATATATTCCCTAATGAAGAATTATGCGACCATTGGTTAATGCTCTTGTTGACATCTGAATTTGTCACCTATATTCATAATGCAATAGGAACATAGACAGGGTCATGAGCTACCAAAGTTTACTGATGTATATTGAGTGCAAAAGCTAAAGGTCTGGTCTAATCTCACATAAAGGGCACTGTAGCACAAAATGCGATGGCTATGATAGAAATTTGTCAGAACACATTGCTGTTGTCTTCTGTACACAACCACAGATTGGTTAGCATGCCCATGCTAACCCTGGTACACCATTGACAATGTAGAACATGAAAACTGGACAATGGAGAAATGAAAGAAGAGTGCTTGATCTGATGAATCATGTTTTCTTTTACATCATGTGAAGTGCTGTGTGTGTGTGTGTGTGTGTGTGTGGGTTTACCTGGGGAAAAGATGGCACCAGGGATGTACAGTACAATTAGAAGAAGTAAACTGTTGCAAATTGATGCTTTGGGCAAAGTTCTGCTGGGAGATCTTGGGTCTTACCATTCAACTGGATGATAATTTGGAGATAAAATACACCCTATTACCCCTTTATATGTAACTACTTTCTGTAATGTATTTTGGCTTACATTTGCATAATTTTTAAATGGGAGTTAATAGCAGACATATGTACTCACATATTCCTACTGATCTGTATGTCTAGGCTCAATGTATGCCAATTCCAAACAATCCCACTAAATGCAATGATAAATAACTATCATTTTCTGAAATAGCAATACCCCTTTAAATACCATACTTGTTTTATGCCAATATTATATACAATACATTCTCTTTGCTTACAAAAAAATCAGCACAGTAAATCATTAGGGACTAGGTCAATTCTTAACAAGGGAAAATCCAGAATGTAATAATAACAATTTGATGGTAGAGAAGTAGAGATACATCTCTTGTTGTTATGTGAATTGTCATTTAGTGTAACCATAAAATAGGGTCATCTTCACAAATGCTGCATACGTGTGTGATTTTATCTGTGAGCAGAGATGCACCTTATCATTGACAGGCCGATGTCTTCAAATATTGCTGTAGCATTTCCTGTTGCTAACTTGCATTGATTAAATTTTCAAAGCTTTCATTCGCAGAGATAATTACATGCACTTGACGGCCTCTATTGCTGCCAGATACTGTCTCCGAGGTGAAAACACTCAATTTCTTCAAATAAGTAGGTAGCAGAGAATGAATAGAGAAAAGTTACTTTTAGCAAATCAGCTTCTGCGATAATTATCTTAATAGAAAGCCTTTCTGTAGATGCCATTCCTAGCTACGGAAGTGTATAATGATGTGTCCTTTCCTCTTTAATTCCATCTTAAAAATAACTATTTTGATGTCATTTTGTGGAATCTATATCAGACTTTTCACAAACTGGTTTTAAAAATCACCATTTTTTTTTTT
Organism: Leptodactylus fallax; assembly: GCA_947044405.1. Lineage (NCBI taxonomy): Eukaryota > Metazoa > Chordata > Amphibia > Anura > Leptodactylidae > Leptodactylus > Leptodactylus fallax. Next base: position 722,312 of record CAMRHE010000062.1, on the reverse strand, counting down.
ACTGCTAAAAGATTTTGATGGAAAGGAATTCTCATGTCAATTACAGTATATGCATTTCCCATCAGTGTCTTATGCTAGTTTAACACCGTGTTCAGGCATCATGTTTGGCAGGACTTTTCAAACATACTGCCAAATGTACAGTATGCCCCAGAAGTAACCATATGTTTGTCACTGACTTGCACTATGTTCTACATATATGTTGGGATGTTGAGACATTTTCCTAATTTATATACAGTCATGAATTCTATGGTTTTATGCAACAGGACATAATAAAAAATATCTTGTCCTAACAAGGTCTTAAGATGACCTTTCATGTCCTGGGAGATTGGCAGTATTATATACCACTAGAAAGCTGACATTGCACTAAATATGGTCTGCTTTTTGGTATTTGCCCGGGTGTCAGAGATATCAATGCTGTTAGTTTTGGCACCGATATCCCTCCACTGTCAGACATTACTCTTCCATAACCTTGTACTGTTGGAGGGTGGGGCGTTCCTCACAGCCCAGCAATGATGCTAGGCTGTAAGGCCCACCCTTCTGACAGTGGAGGGATATTGTTGCTTGCTGCGATATCTCAGGCACATACCAGTAAAGCTGACAGCGCACTGTCAGCTTTCTAGCGGTATATAATACATCCAATCTCCAAGGACATGGAAGGTTCTCTTTAAGATTAGTTGAAAACAACTTCAGATGAACAACAACAAGCAGATTTCACTGTTCCATTATTTTTTTTTTAACAAAAATTAAGCCGAAATGGAAAGACTAAGAGAAAAACTAAGTACACCCAATAAATCAATATCTTGTAGCACCAGCTTTAGCAGCAATATCTTGAAGTAATGGTTTTCTATATGACTTTATCAGTCTCTCACATTGTTCTGGTGGAATTTTGACCCACGTTCTTACAGCATTACATTTGTTTATACACAGCTCTCTTACGGTCCTGCCATAGTATTTCACTTGAATTGAGGTCAGGACTGCGCCATTGCAACACCTTGAATCTTTTCTTTTTCAGTCATTCAATTGTAGATTTGCTGATTGCTTTTTGTTGCATGACCCAGGTTTGGCAAAGCTTTAGCTCTTGGGTAGATGGTCTCACAATTGACTCTAGAATTCTTTGGCATACAGGAGTTCATGGTCGACTCAATGACATTGCAAGGTGCCCAAGTCCTGTGGCTACATAACAAGCCCAAATCATCAACCCTCCACCACTGTGCTTGGTACAAAGTGTTTGTGCTGTGCTTGTTTTTTTTCCCAAACATGGCATTGTGCATTGTAGCCAAATATCTCCACTTTGGTCTCATCTGTCAAAGTACATTGTTCCAGATATCTTATGATTTATGCAGATGCAACTTTGCATTTGATTAGCAGCACCTGGCTACCACTAATTCTCTTCATTCCTATGGAAGCAATAAGGGTGTACATAACTGTGTCTGCATTTTGGTCTAGTTTTTGTTAAATAGATAAATAATAGCACAGTGTAATTTGTCATGTGTTGCTGTTTATCTGAGGTTGAATTTACCTAATTTCAAGATCTTCTAAGGCCGGGGTCCCATGCGGCGTAAAAACCAGTTCCTGCAAAGTGGGTGGTATTCTAGTGAAAATATGTGCATGTCGCGTTTTTGGAAATTGCAGCATGTCAATTATACCTACAGAAACGCCGGCGGTTTCCCTATAGATATAACTGAGGACATTCTGTGAAAAGCGCTGCGGGAAAAGCTGCGATGTGTTGCCACCATGGTTTTTCCCGCAGCATTTTTTAGCTGTGGGATGCTACATGGGGCCTTAGCCTAAGGGTCAGTTTTTTTTTATTATGCCTGATATATAAAACCATCGAATTATAAGAGGGTGTACTTTCTTTTTCTCACGACTGTATATATATTTGGAGAATGTCCAAACTTACCAACATATATGCAGAACATAATGCCCAAATACAATATGAACCTGCTGTAGCATAAGTTGTTCTCCTTTCAATTAATGTTATCTGTTAGGGTACATTCACACTACCAACTGGATTCCATTAGGAAAGTGTCAGTTAAAAAAAAAAAACAACGGACACCTACAATAATGGATGCAAACGGACAGTAACTGATGCCTAAGTGTCTGTTTGTTTTACAGATCCGTTAAAAATACATGAAAAACGGACAGAAAACCATCAGTTAGTGACCGTTTGTGTCCGTTTTCGTCCAATAATTTTCAGTCCGTTTTTTGTGTTTATTTGGTTGTCATTACACCAAATGACGAAAGAGAGAATATAAAAGCAGGAAGAAGAGCTGACAATTCAGTCTGTAGCCAGCTTTGGAGAATAGAGTATTGTTTCTGTGTTCCAGTTCAACTTGTGCTGCTGCTGTCATTTTTGAAAATGATTCCTCCAACTTTGCTTTTTGATCTAGAGGTGATCTGGCTGAGGATGAAGTGGAGAAGAATTGCCAGGCAGAGACGACGGCAAAGGCGATGCTTCTGACTTCATCCCATTACATTCGCCCGCATGACAAGGTGAGTCTATTCCAGTCTGTATGGAGAACTACGACAACATCCAGAGAAGTTCTACGATTACCTGCGTATGACTATTTCCATCTTTGATGAACTTCTTCATCGACTGTTAACCAGACTCCAGAGGCAGGAAACCCACTTGTGGAGAAGTATAACAAAAGAAGAGCACTTGGTAGAGACCCTTCAGTGAGTATCAACACTGTATTTCCAATATATATATATACATTTATAATTATTTTTCTTTTTTTTATTTCAAGATATCTGACAACAAGAGAGAGCTTCTCCTCCATACACTTCCAGTTCCGTCTTGGCAAGTCAACCATCTCCTACATCATCAGTGACACTTGCCAGGCCCAGTGGGATTTGCTGCGAGAAGAATTTATCTCACATCCAAATACAGAACGATGGAAGGACATTGCAGACAATTTCTGGGAGGTGCTACATTTTCCAAATTGTGTAGAAGCAGTTGATAGAAAGCACATCCATATCCAGAAACCTGCAAGGAGTGGCTCCCTGTTCTTCAACTACAAGAAGTACTTTTCCATTGTGCTGATGGCCATTGCTGATGCCCAGTATTGTTTTTTGGCTGTGGACATTGGGGCATACGGCCGCACCAGCAATCCTCACTGGTCAAAGTGTGCGTCAACACTTTAGCCAACAGAAGAGGCCTCGCTTGACACTATCTTAAAGAAACCATAATAGTCACCTTTGCCTCTTTTTGTGTTTTGCAAATTGTTTCTTTAAAGATGGTGTTAGGGGAGGGATCCTCACTGGTCAAAGTGTACATCAACACTTTACCCACTCAGAAGGCCTCCCCTGACACTATCTTAAAGAAACCAACTCTGCCTCTATTGTTTGTTTAATAAAAACATTAAAATTTTTACAATAAAATATTTTTTTACGTTTTTTATTGTATATCTTTTTTTTTTTTTTTTTGGATAAACATCATTTTTTACACAAACTTTTTAAAAGAAATTTCCTCATGTATCGCTACAGTTGTCTTGTCCTTTCTGAGCATGCTCAGAAAAAAAAACAGACACAAAATAATGGACAGTTACTTATGACTATCAGTTACCATCCCTTATAAGTCCGTTACCCATAGACTTTAATGTTAAAAAATAATGGACGCTTGATGTCCGTCATGAAACCATTTTTTTCATGGACACAAAAGTCCTGCATGTAGGATTTTTTGTCTGTGAAAAAAAAAACGGACATGTGACGGATTGGGTGTATAACAGTCACTAACGGACACAAGATAAAATCCAATTTAAATTAATGGAAATTGTAACGGATTTGTGACAGTTCTGCTAACGTCTGTTGCTAAAATCTTGCAATAGACCAATAGGATCAAAAAATGAAAAAATATAGATTCATAGGCAGTTAAGGAAATATTAAGTAATAATGCACATTCAGTTGTCTGTATATAATAAATATATAGTATAGTAGACTTCTAAAGTCACAGTTTTATTTCTTTTTTTTTGACCATTACATACAAGCTTTTCATTCTACAGCATCAAGGTTATCCTAAATGTCTTCAATGACATTGAGATCTAGGCTATGTGCCGCTGTACCGATTGTTCTGAGAAGCCCAGCAGCTTTTTTGCTTGATAAGTGCACATGTAGCAAAGTTTAAAGGGAGTCTGTCAAATGGAAAATGCACAAAATGAAGCGAATCACAGTATCTTGTAGGAGTACATGCACTGTTTCCAGATACATCTTTTTTATTGTGGACTGCTACTGCATTGTAGAGAAATTTGGGCTTTTATAATTATGCAATTGATTTATAAAGTAATTTTTGGGGGCATTTAATCTGCAGCTTGTGCTTCTTTCAGCACTGAAAATTACCATCCCAAAGTGCCGCCCTGTCTCGTACCCCACAATTTGACTGACACCTCTGCCAACTGCCTCATATTAGGAGGAAAAATTCCTTCCCATCTCCAAATATGGCAATCTGAATATATCTCCAGATCAATGACCTATCCTCAGATATCTAGTACTATCCAAACACTGTCATATTATATCTTCCAGACTCATCTTGAATTTTTTTTTTCAATGGATCAACTATTTACAACATCATGTAGCAGAAAGTTCCATAGTCTCAGTGCTCTTACAGTAAAGAGGCCCTATCTATTTTTTCCTCTAGATGTAGAGGTTGCCCAATTGTCGGGGCCTAGGTGTAAATAGATCATTAACAGATCTCTATAGTGTACATTCATATATTTTACATAGTAATTAGATCTCCCCTAAACAGTTTTTTATTCATTTTTTTTTTTTCAGATTGAATTATATACATTTTTAAACATTTCTCAGCAAATACTTCACTGCCTTCTGTTTTATCCGCAGATCTCAGATTTGGACAAGTCAAACATAAAACTTTACACGTCTCAGATTTTTAATGATAACATGCAAATGTACATGTTTTGTGATTTTTTTTTTATCATCAATGACATCTTGACAGATAGATGCCATTTCAGAACCAAAGTGTTGAACAGTTTTCTCACTACGTAAGGCTGACAAATGCAAGAAAAGAAATTGATCTTTTCTCATGTCTTGTATAGACATATGTGATAAGATCCCATGTTGAAGTCTATAATCACAGACTGCCACTACTTTTTAAAATGATAGGGCCCTATACAAAGTTGACCACTGGAGCTTCTCATATATCTGTGTTACAGAAAGTCCATTAAACAACATTATAAGTAGAGCTCTGTTTTAGAAAGTGAATATTTATAGATCATTCTGATTCTTTCACTTCAATGTTCTAAATTTCAACTTAGCTTGCATTTAGCTTTTTGAGAAGGAGTTATCCTGACTGTTGGGAAATGCAAATGCAAATGATCAAGACGTGTGCATAGCACATGCACCTGTTATAAGCAATGAATAAGAGCTAAGGGATTACTTGCATGATTCTACAAAATTCTATGCCCAAACTAGATCCACCTACATCCGGTGGACTTGGGTGTTTCAAAAGCTCTGTATACATCATGAAAGGTGGCTTATCTGATATTAAGATGTCTACTAGGTTCATTACCATTATTGAATAGCCATAATGTCTTGGGACGTTGGTGTACATGATAAAAGGTTCTCCTCCAAGACATAGAGAGAGTTAAGTGGCTACTTACTGTATATATTCTTGCTTATTATTCAGCACTTGTGCACATTGTTTGTTTCCTTTACTATACTTGCATAATATATATAGCAAAGCAAAGGATGTCTTCAACCTTCATTCTTTATATCCTTGAACCTATTCTAAAGCAAGGGCCATTCTTATCAATATCTGAAACCTTACAAATGTGTACTTCCTTACGTTTATTCTTGGCTGGTCATGTCTAGATGTGGGTATCATGAGATGAGATGACTAGCTTTTCAAAACAACATGATTTGGTTGTGGTTTATAGACAGTAAAAGATTTTGCTAGCATGTTACAAAATTATTAAATTGATTTCATGAAAATTTGAACCCCTTAACCAAATTCAAGCTACGGATGGAGAGGAAACATCTGTGCTATTTATATTAAACAATAGTAGTTAAGAACAATGAAAATGCCAGCTCATTGGAGGCATGTTTGCTTATTATTTTTGTGGAAATTTTTGTATGTTCAACATAGAACAATATGTATCTAGGTTTCAGATCCAGACAATCATAGGCTTTCTTTACATCTGTAGCTGTTGTGCAATGGATACATCACAGCGTTATGCATTCTGTTTTAAAAAGAAGACACAACACATGCTGTATGTAAACAAAGCCTAAACTATAGATTCCGTATTAAGTATGTGTGTACATGTGTTGTGTAGCGCGACCTGCCCCAGCCTCCTGCACTCACTGTGTTCCCATTTTGAGTCTGATGGAACTTCCCTTGTAACAGTGAGTGAACAACAAATTATCAAGAAAGGAGACACCTTGTGGCTGGAACTTTAGACAGGTTTTTAAGACCTAAAACAGCAATGTTTTAAAATGAAATCCATTACATTTTGGTGCATAACCACCCGCTCTACTAAATCAGACTATAAGAAAAGTGAATATTTAAGCATGAAAACACTTCAACCAATAATAGGCCACCGTGTTTTGGCACATAATACTGAATTAAATGGACCAATCCTTGCCAGAGGCAGCTCAGTCTGACCATTGAAATCAATAGCGGAGGTGGCAGATCCTGCTATGACTATGAATGCATGAGCCACCCGCTATTGATTAGAATAACTGGATTTGCTCCAGCTTTCAGAGAAGACATGATGCTTGCTCCGACATTACACCTGCACTTTGAAAAAGCAGTGAAATGTTTTTCAGTGCTATTCAAAGCAATCTTGATTCTTTCATTTCAATCCAAATTTATTCAGACCAAGTTGAAATTTTGGAAACTTTGCTAATATCTAACCTTGACAAAATGGGATGTCTGCAGGAAAAAAATTTTGATTTCAATGGGAAATGATATTTAAAGAAAATCTTTTAGCTCTCCTGACATGTCTGTTTTTGTATTCCCTGCTAAAAAAACAAAAAACAAAAAACAAAACTTATGGAGCATTATTTCTTAGAACCATATGTTATTCCTCCTGGAAATGTATGAAAAGATTAATAACTGGATCTTACTCCATGCCTTTTCATGAGAATATGTTCCTAAACAGTTCAACATAGTCAGCAATGTTTGGACAATGTCAGAGTCATTTGGCCATACATTTCCAAGAGGAATAACTGAGGAATTCATAGTGCAAAATTAGAAAAAGATGCTATAAAATAGTAATTTTATGGGGAATACAAACATTTACTAAAACAGACATGTCAGGAGATTGTGTTATAAATGTACAAAGGAGTCATAATAAGTACTAAACCTTTTTCAAGAGTAATAACCGTTGAAAATCAATACAACAATACTAGGGAATATTTTGATTCACTTAGAACTTGTATTCAGGAATTAAAACTATGCAGAACTCTTTCAAAGATTAATTACTTTTTATTTTCCATATGTTACCTTTATGGGATCATGCAAGCAGACATCCACTTATTGGAAACCTATATATATCTCCAGCTTCACAAAACTAATTGCTCTAGTTCAACATATTCCAGAAAGCAGAGAACATTATTGTGCCATGATTGCCAATTTGTCATACACTGTTGTCTGGTTACGATTCAGCATATGGCCATTGCATCTAATGCAGCATAATAACCTTAGGGATTCTTTTATGCTATCTTATTTTTTGTTTGTTTCTTCTTTTTTTGTGTTTGTCATTTCTATTAACAACATCATTTCACTGACATATTACACACTTAAGGCAAGTTTCCACTATATATCCAGATGTTATTTTTCAATTGACTGTTCCAATATGTCTTTCATGGCTGGATTTACAGCTTATTGGAAGGCGATAAGTAACACAGAAGGCAGTATTTATGTCTTTGTTCTGGGACAGGCCCATGCTTATATTATAGCAAACCAAATGTATTGAGTATTTTGGAACATCAAAAGGAAGTAAAGTGATGGTTCACCTTGGGACCACAGTGAAAGTTATATCAGGGAACTGAACTAATAGCAATTGCCTAGTGTATTTTTGTTCTATTCTGTATATACTAAAGGTATAGATTTTAATAAGAACATGATTCTCTTATACTGTATATTCTTTAAAGTGAAACTACAAGCAAAAGGATGGCACCCTCAAAGTTTTACCTACTTGTTCACACTATTCATGGAGGCTTTTTGTCAGACTGCTCCTGTAGGCATTGTTCCTGCACAGCTATAAAGTGAATACTTCTTTGGGGGTGGCTCAGTGGTTAGCACTGTTGCTTTGAGGTGCTGCATGGGTTTCCTCCCACACTCCAAAGACATGCTGATAGTCTAGATAATTTTGATTGTGAGCCCTACTTGAGACAGTGAGTGTTGACGATAGCTATAAAGTCTAGCATATTGTACGTTGGTCTTTTCTCTCCTGTGCCTCATCATGAGTTAGATGCATCCTCCATGAGTGCTTGCGCTACATTCTTCTATGTGTGCAAATATATTTTGTAGGTGCATTAATTTGTTAATTTAAAGTTACTGGCTCTTTAAATGTGGGCGTTATGTTTACACTGTTTGTACTGTATGCAGTGCCTATATAGGCAAGATGAGTCTCTGGGCAATGTGTATAGATGCAAAACTATAGAGCAGCATGGGCTCCATACTAAGTGTGTAGCTGAAGTATATATTTAAAGCCTGAGAAAGCCACTGTGAAAGAGAGAGCCTGTCAGATTTGTGGTAGTAGAGAACAAGACTGAGATATAGGGGCAATGACTTGAACTTGTCATATACAAAGGCAGAGACCTGGTGTGTTCTTCAATGGTTGAAGACCATTCTGCTTCCAAATCTTCTTTAAAAGTGCCTGATATCTGCCTCCTATTCATTTTAAAATGTCTGAACTTCCCATAGAAATTAATGGAAGGCAGAAAAAACTTTCAAGAGGTTTGTAAAAAAACATTTTAAAAATGCTTCCAAAAACTGCTGCAGAAACCTGTTCAAAAAATGCTTCAAAATCTGGTTCAAAAACCTAAAGCAGATTTTTTTCTGTTTGACAAAAAACTCCTTGAGCTCTCCATGAGACCTGAGCCCTCCAAATTTTGTACCTATTTGACAGTAACTGTCACACTAAGGGCCCATTCACAAGGCAGAATCTGATGCTTATTTTGAGGTGGATTAGGCATCCAGCCGGATTCCACAGCTGATTGAGCCGCAGAGTCCGCAGCTTGAGACAGCCTGCCTATCAGATCCATCCATAAGTTTTTGCTGCAAAAATCCAAAGAAGTAAAACAGAGAGCAGCGGCTATGGCACCCACTCAGCTCATGAGCGGGTACCATGATTAGTGTCCCAACTTTCACTGTACATGTATAGTGGATGGCGGAAAGAGGTTGAGGAGTATGTGTCAAAGGATTAAATCACAGGTAAATCACAGTAAAAATAACAATGTCTCTTAACAGAGAACTGGACAATAATGTCAAACTCTGCTCATAAATATAGAAATACAATAGCTCATAACAGATGTGTTCCCTCTCAGTTTAGCTTAAATTTGGACTCCAATTTGTGATAAAACAAATTCAATGCAATATTGCAGCATGCTGACAAAATCCTTGACAGGCGGCAACTCACAGCACAATCACTGGGTGGCCGCACGTAGACTCATATATCACAGCCTTTCATGACATAATAATGTGAAATCATGATGTCTTTAAAAAGTTAGTTATTTGTTGATACACATACTGTATCTGGACATGTTCAGACAAGAGGAATGCTAAGGAAGGATATATCTATAATAGAGACAAGATTAAGACAAGATAATAGCAATGAAGGATGAGTCAACTAAAGAAAAGTTGAAATTCTTAACATTTAAGTCAGTCCAGAACTACAAAAAGGCAAAAAGGAAGTAGTAATCTTCAGCTGCCAAGTCTAAATAATCCTCTGAACGCATAATAATAGTGTTCCTATTTTTATTAGAAGATGCCAGATATCCTGTAGCCTCAATGACAGGTTTAACTGTATTTTATACAAACAACAAGCAGAAAATCATGAGATGTTACATGTGCAAATTATTGGCAAAATATGCACGGCAACAATTTATATGGAATAGAGTATACAACTGGTGAGTAATACTTAAGTTTTCTGGGATTCTCATTTTATTCTGTTTTTACACTTGTTAAAACAAAAGCTTCCTGCACATAAACCTTACAGATTTTAGCTCCACTGTACACAAATATGCTAACGTTTTCTGAAAAATCATTCATAGATGTTACTAGGGACCACTTGTTGGGACGTCTACTTGAATCAGTGACATTTTCTTCTTTTATACCAGTACCAGACTGCAGCCTATTATTAGATTTGCACGTTTGCCTTTGATCTTAGCCTATAAGCTTGATTTATGATCATCAGCTAAGATTGTACTTTGCCATATTCCAGCAGAGCAGCAGTTCTGAAGAATGTTCAGTAATAGTTGTTTTCTACAATAACACCTGAAACTTCCCTTCAGGGTTCCGTACTTCACGTCTGAGGAAGCTTAAAGCTTTTCATAAATGAATAGTACAGGTTAATATATGAAACTTTATAATGTATCTTGTTCAAGAAATATGTTTTTTCTTCTACACTTTTTAGACCATTACTTTCCCCATATAGTCTATGAATATGGGAAGGGGATAGAAAAGACACTCAAATAATTGCAGCTCTTACACTCTACTATTCCTTGCTTTTTTAATTCTGTTAGGTTGCAGACAAATATAAGGCTACATGTACTCAAAATGAGGCAATAAATCAATTACCCAGCCTGCAGGAGAATTCTACCCAATCCCTCCTTGCTCCATAGAGTTGCATGTGTGAGGAAAAATACAGAGACGGATATAATGTAAGCAAGCAGTCAGATTTAAGATAAGAAGCAGAAGAACAGCTTAATAAGTGGCGAAGGAAACAGATCTCCTTAATAAGATATATTACACAGTGTCTTATATTTAAATGCATTATTCATTCATGAAAAGTTGCTTATAACTGGAAGTATGCTTTAACATAACATTGTTAGGTCTACCACTTGCATTCTTTTCTCTATCTATAACTTCTTAAATTACCTTTTCTCTTTTATATGCCTCAAGTTTCCTAACCCCATATTTTATACAAAAGAGAAAAGTTGTATGAACCTGCCTATATTGGCCCGGCCAGCCCACTATTTTATTTGTATGGGGAAATAAGACCCTCCTGACAAATGATGACTCCTCTACTCATTGAAAGTGCTTTCCTGCTTGGCTGAGCGTGTATGTGTATGGGGAATCAGGAGGAATAACTGTGTGCTGAAGTGTAAGAGTATTCTGTGTCACTTCTCCTAGATACTTCGCATGAAAGAACAATGCTGGAAGAAGTCACCAGTGTCAATGTCCAGCTCTGGACTGCACAGTAATTTAATCCAGCATAAACACAACAATCAGGTTGATCTTACTGCCTAATGGTCATGCTATGTATGTATCATGAAACAGGTGACCATTAGATTGCAGTTTAGAGAATTCAATGCTATGCTCAGTAGTGTAATACTGTGTTGTGCTTATTTTAGTATTATACAGATGTGTTATTCTTTACCTGTTTGACTTTGTTGAGATATGCCTAGATAAATACCACAAGCTGACTTGCTTTGAATAAAATAAATGCACAGTCTTGCTGTGCCTGCCATTGAGTGTAGCACAAGATGTTTTATTATAATTTGTAATGGGCAAAATTTTTGTACTTGGTTCAGGAGAGGAATGCATATTATTTTTGCATGTACTTTTGTCTATATTCCCTTTATGACACTAGTAGCTTGTCTACTGGACAATATCAGCACTTTCCATGTATTATCTCTTATCTCCGGTAACTGCTCTCGCTCATGTTTATATGTCGGGTCTGTGGTAAAACGGCACAGATGGCACATGAATGATATCTATGTGCCTTCCATGCTTCCACAGACTGATTTGCTGCATTGGGCCTGGGCTGCAAAACAGACAGGTATAGTAGCTGCCCTGAGTTTTGCCCGAGCTCACAGCCCCATACAAGGATCCATAATAATACACAGGCATATGTATGATGCCATAGAAAAGAATGGGTTAGAGTGCTAGCTGTGAAAATTATGGTTAGCACACTGACAAAGCACACACCTAAACCATCATGGTAAACCAGTGTCAAATGTATTTGTGCTGTATAAGTGATAACTACAGTCATATGAAAAAGTTTGGGCACCCCTATTAATCTTAATCATTTTTAGTTCTAAATATTTGGGTGTTTGCAACAGCCATTTCAATTTGATATATCTAATAACTGATGGACACAGTAATATTTCAGGATTGAAATGAGGTTTATTGTACTAAGAGAAAATGTGCAATATGCATTAAACCAAAATTTGACCAGTGCAAAAATTTGGGTACCCTTATCATTTTATTGATTTGAATACTCCTAACTACTTTTTACTGACTTACTGAAGCACAAAATTGGTTTTGTAACCTCACTGAGCTTTGAACTTCATAGCCAGGTGTATCCAATCATGAGAAAAGGTATTTAAGGTGGCCAATTGCAAGTTGTTCTCCTATTTGAATCTCCTCTGAAGAGTGGCATCATGGGCTCCTCAAAACAACTCTCAAATGATCTGAAAACAAAGATTGTTCAACATAGTTGTTCAGGGGAAGGATACAAAAAGTTGTCTCAGAGATTTAACCTGTCAGTTTCCACTGTGAGGAACATAGTAAGGAAATGGAAGACCACAGGGACAGTTCTTGTTAAGCCCAGAAGTGGCAGGCCAAGAAAAATATCAGAAAGGCAGAGAGAAGAATGGTGAGAACAGTCAAGGACAATCCACAGACCACCTCCAAAGAGCTGCAGCATCATCTTGCTGCAGATGGTGTCACTGTGCATCGGTCAACAATACAGCACACTTTGCACAAGGAGAGCTGTATGGGAGAGTGATGCGAAAGCCGTTTCTGAAAGCACGCCACAAACAGAGTCGCCTGAGGTATGCAAAAGCACATTTGGACAAGCCAGCTTCATTTTGGAAGAAGGTCCTGTGGACTGATGAAACAAAGATTGAGTTGTTTGGTCATACAAAAAGGCGTTATGCATGGCGTCAAAAAAACACAGCATTCCAAGAAAAACACTTGCTACCCACTGTAAAATTTGGTGGAGGTTCCATCATGCTTTGGGGCTGTGTGGCCAATGCCGGAACCGGGAATCTTGTTAAAGTTGAGGGTCGCATGGATTCAACTCAGTATCAGCAGATTCTTGAAAATAATGTACAAGAATCAGTGCGTTTGAAGTTACGCCGGGGATGGATATTTCAGCAAGACAATGATCCAAAACACAGCTCCAAATCTACTCAGGCATTCATGCAGAGGAACAATTACAATGTTCTGGAATGGCCATCCCAGTCCCCAGACCTGAATATCGTTGAACATCTGTGGGATAATTTGAAGCGGGCTGTCCATGCTCGGTGACCATCAAACTTAACTGAACTGGAATTGTTTTGTAAAGAGGAATGGTCAAAAATACCTTCATCCAGGATCCAGGAACTGATTAAAAGCTACAGGAAGTGACTAGAGGCTGTTATTTTTGCAAAAGGAGGATCTACTAAATATTAATGTCACTTTTCTGTTGAGGTGCCCATACTTTTGCACTGGTCAAATTTTGGTTTAATGCATATTGCACATTTTCTGTTAGTACAATAAACCTCATTTCAATCCTGAAATATTACTGTTTCCATCAGTTATTAGATATATCAAATTGAAATTGCTGTTGCAAACACCCAAATATTTAGAACTAAAAATTATTAAGATTAATAGGGGTGCCCAAACTTTTTCATATGACTGTATTATTATCTATGTAATTATTATTTTACTACTTTTCTATCTATTAAATTACATTAATTAATTCTAAACTTATTATTCCTTATTCCATAATGTAGAAGAGTGACATTTTCCAAAGCAAGCATCCTCTGTGCTACCACTCTGAGTAAAAGCATTGGTTTGATGTATTTTTAACTTTGCTTTAATCCCAGCTTGACTTCAGCAAAGAGGAAGGTCTACATATGCCAAATGAGCTTTTCTATATTTTGCAGCGTGGAAATTACTTTTTGTATGCTATCAATTTACGCTGTTAGGTTAAATGAGATACAATATGAATATGGTTATTTCAAAGTAATCTATCTATGTAGTTATTTGCTAGGACATATGGTTCTATTTATTTCTAAATTATAATTTTGCCAGCTGCCCTCAACAGAGATCAGATTAACAGCCTTAGAGATAAATAGCCAGAAGAGGGAGATCAAACATCATTGTACGTTATGGTAAAGGACTTGGCTATAACCCTGAAGAGATCTAAAGTAACTAAAAAAGGCTACAAGATCAACTTGAAATATGTTTTATATTTCTATTTAAAAATACATCTCTAACTCTTGACTTATAGACTCATACACTAAGGGCTGGCTATATTTTTTCTGATTTTACTGTCAGAGGTAGTTGCTGAATGATATCAATATTTTAGCCTAAAGCAGTGCAAAATATAAATTGCATATTTCTTAGCTAAAATACCATTGCAAAACCTCCGGCAAGCTGTTCCGATTGTGTTAAGAGATTACCAGTGTCTATCAGCTTCAAAAAGAGTAAAATGAAGAATTAATTAGCCAAGCTGCCACCTCGGCGGCAGAGTGATCACTAATGTGATATTTTTCTATGAATCGTTTTTTCACACTAAAGAAATTGTGTTAAAATCTGACTTTAGGAATAGATTTTTTTTTCTGACAGTTGCTCAAACTGAAAAACAAGAAAGGCAGATGCAGGAATAAGAAACAATATGAATGAAAAGTTTGGTAATTTAACACAGATGTTCTTACTTTTTCACTATCTTTATTTTGACATACAGCATTTGCCCACTCTGAGGTCTAGTGTTAGATCACAGTCTACTTTTTGGCCATCACTGACCTGCCATTTTAGTCTGCAATTTTCTTACACCTTATATATTTTGTACTTAGAAGAACTAACAACCCCAGCCTTTGATGGAAGAAATTACATGGTAATACATTGGGGGGGGGGGGAGATTTACTAAGCGAAATACATCAAAAATTCCAGTGTAATTTACACCGAAGAGCTAACATGCCCTGCAACACATTTATCAAATGTTTTAGACATGTTTTAGACACATTTACAAGTTGTACAAAAAAGAGTGTGACTTTGTTGGGATGGGGCATGACATGAAACTGGATTTGTGTTGTAATTTAGGCCAAGTATTGTAAGGTTAGACCACGCAGTCTAAACATTTATCAAACAGCATTAGACAAGCTGGTAAATCTGGAGTAGTTCACGACTATCTAGTCTAAGTTTGAACTGTCTAAAACTTAGAAAGTATTAGTAAAACTAACATATTGATGCCTATTTAAGATGACCAAAAACTCACCTAGAAGGAATTGAAAATTAGGGATTGAAAATGCAACACAGAAATGATACAAAATATCTAGTCTAGATTTTGTGAGGTCTTCCTAAGGGTTGTTATTCTATAGATATTTCTCTGTATGGCTTACTTTTGTAAGAGCATTAGAACCACTAAGCTTGTTACCCTTTGTGAGACTATTATAACCAGCCATCTTTAAGTAAACATCTGTTAAAGTTGATCTGCCATGACTGCCTGTGTTACTCTGCCATCTCTAAGTAGAGCACCAAGATATACCGTTCACAGAGCCGAAAGTAAAGGTAAAGGCCAACCTCCTTGCAGCCCAGTATAATTTTGGACACACGCTATTGTGAAAACCCTTCCCAACAGATGTATACCTTAAAGTGGAACGGTCACCAGGTCTGAAAAGCACAATGATATACACCATGGGCAGCAACACTATGAAGTTTGATTTAGATTTACAAATAAATGAAGAACCATGAGAATGTATGGTGTATATCATTGTTTGAATAAATGTTACCAACTGGCAAGGCTCTAAGGAATGCAGACACCTCCAAAATATATTAGCCATGTAGATAAAAAAAGTGAAACATATATATATATATATATATATATATATATATGTATATCTTGTTAAACTTTACAATATAGGGTAAATTCATAGAGTAACACAATGGAGAGAGGCAATTTTGCAGTAAAAGCAGAGCATTGTTAAGATAAGTCTACCATAATAAAAATATGTCAGTATGGCAAAATAAAATGTATATTACAAATAAGTATTTGGGCCAGTATGTATATATGTATATGCATAATATAAAATATACAACCCGAGTTACTGATCAAAGGTTTAAACACCTTAAAAATAACCGTGTTGGAACAATGTAAGCATATTCCATATACTTCTATCAGGCAGAATTTAAAGAATTAATAAAAGTACATTTGAGAAATTAGAAGCAGTAACATCAGACTCAGTTAAAATATTTCAGATGGTCTGAGGTTCATTATTATCTTCCAGTCATACATTGGGATGGAATATTACTTTAATATTTGAAATTGCAGCATGATCTATAGGGAATATCTACAATCTCTTATCACAGAATTTGTGCCACACATACCTTATAGATTTGTATGGGCGCTTCATTTTTACTGCATCTTTAGTCATGTGTTTGTATTTCCCATGCATCAATATTTTACTATATGCAGGGGTCATTCTACGTTATCTTAATGTAACTATTGTTTTTCTGTAAATGTCATAGCTTTGAAACTAAAGTATGTTAGAGATTGACACTAGAAACCTGACATGTTGCTGTGCCTGGTTCTGTATATATCATGGAGCTTTTGCTCACTAGGGTTTTATAAGTGAATCTAAAATAGGATTATAAGCAAATGACTATCCCATTATTAAGTAACTCAGAAAGGTGGTTACATACTAGAGCTCGGCTTTGAATGTAACCAATATTCATTGCAAATTTGAGTAATAGACATGGATACATTGTCTTCTAACATTACTCAATAGGGCCCTGAGCACTATAGTTTATTGGGTCTGTTAAGTAAGACTCAGTCCAGGAATAACCTTATTCTTGGCACATTTAATATAAAGGTTTCACCAAAGTTCTTTGTGTAGGTTGATGATTGAAAGGTAATAGCAATTGTTGTGACTATGGAGAAAATGTGAACAAAATTTAAAGAATCAATTAAAAATTTTAGAAATTTGCCAATCTATTATCATGTTCTTGAAAATTCTCCAATTGCAGTATCTGCAGGGAGCAAAAAGAGTTTTACTTGCTATAAGAATTCAAGATATTTCTTTCTTTTTTTATCTTTATCTCATAGATTGTAAGCCCTTGCGGGCAGGGCCCTCTATCCCACTGTGCCAGTTGGTCACTGTTTGTATTATCTGTTTTGTATATCTTGTGTACCGTATATAAACCCTCAAATCTAAAGCACCATGGAATTAATGGTGCTATATAAATAAACAATAATAATAATAATAATAATCTTTTTCATAGTCAATGTTATCCTGTCTAGGCAAATGAAGAGAAAAACTGAAAACACTAAGATAAAAAAGATACAGTTTATAGTTGTAACATTTTAATAGGTAAAAAAAACAGCCAGCATGCCATAGAATCATTTAGACATTTTGATCTGGATAACATGATATGCCAGTTCAGTTATACATTCAACTTGGGAGTGAAAGAAGATACATTATAACTGGTAACATTGTATTATAATACTCTGAAATTTGCCTTGTTTTGTATTTTAAAAAGTTCTCACTTTTTGTATTGTTCGCCAAACCTACAAATGTCCTTCACATTTTCAGAATAGTATTCATGCTTCATTCTGACATTCAGGTTAATGCTGAAAGGTGTTTGCAGTTGGCACATCAACATTCATTTCTGTATTTCTATGACCTGTCTTTGACCTATGCTTGCTTGCCACTACCAGAAAACATATCAATTATCAGGAAAGCCATCAAATTCACTTTATCATGAAATGATAAATTCTATCCTGTTTGACAACATTTCCACACAACTTTTACTGAAGACATTTATCACATTGAGAACTCTACTTTGACATTTATGTTTCTGAATGGAAAATGTGGAATATTGAAGCTTAAAGGACAACAATGGGAGCAATTATGTTATTAATTGTTGGTTTATGCTGAATACATTTTAACTATTTGTATGACCATTGATTTTGTTTTGGGATCACCTTTTGTAAGGATAATGGTTTTTTGTATAACTTTATCAGTCTCTCACATCGCTCTAGCGGAATTTTGACCTACTCTTCTTTACAACATTGCTTCACATCATTGAGGTTTGTAGATATTCATTCATGCACAGCTCTCACAAGATTCCGCCACATTTCAATTGGGTTGAGGTATGGACTCTTACTGAACCATTGCAACATCTCCTTCTCTTTTTGGCCATTCTGTTGTAGATTTGCTGCTGTGTTTGGGATCATTGTCCTGTTGCGTGATCTAGTTTCATCCAAGCTTTAGCTGTTGGATAGATGGCCTTACATTGGACTCTAGAATACTTTAGTATATAGAGAAGTTCATGGTTGACTCAATGACCAATCCATATCATCACCTCTCTACCACCATGCTTGACAGTTATTATGAGGTATCTATAGTAATATGCTATGTTTGCTTTTCACCAAATGTGGTCCTATGTATTTTGGCCAAACAAACTATACTTATGCCCCAGATATCTTTCCTGTAAATATATTATTAAATATTAAGTTACAGGTGTCAAAATATGGTGACACAAAATTTTTTCTCTATTTTGCAAAGTTTAAAATTTTTAAAAGGTTTCAAAATATTACAGATACTATATAAATTTGATATTGCCATTATCATACTGACCCACAGAATACAGGTAACATGTCATTTTTACCACATAGTGAATGTCATAAAAATTAAACCCATAACAAATTGTCGCAAATGCATTTTTTTCCCATTCTACATTATTCAGAATTTTTTTCCAGCTTGTCAGTACATATTACGGGATATTAAATGGAGCCATTACAAACTACAATTTGTCCCGCAAACAATAAGCCACCATGTGACTCTGTAAACTGAAAAATTAAAAAAATACGGCTCTTGGAATGAGGAGAGGGAAAAACAGATATGCAAAAACAAAAATTGACAGAGGCATGAAAGGGTTAAGAGCTCTGCTCTCCCTCTGCCCTAAAACCAAGTTACCTTGCCCTTTCCCCCTTAGCCTGCAGCGGGAAAAATTTGAGCCCTAAGACGATCCCAGCCTCCAAGTTTCTCCTGACTGGTGCTCAGACTTTGGATTCCTACTTCTGACACAAGCACAGACACCAATAACATTGCTCATTCTGCCTCATTCCGCCAATGCTCTCTCCCCATATCCTGCCACTAGCCTGTGTCTCCTGTTGTGTTTCCTGCCAGATGGCTGAGACTGCCATCCTTAATGGCTTTGAATGTGCAGAGGAAGTCTCTGATGTCTTGAGGCTCACCTAAAAGGAAAATCTCAAGGACCCAACAGTCTTACATATCTATATCACAGAAATTTCACTGCTGACTTGATACCTAGACTAACCACTATCTGTCACTCAGGGACGTAAATACCGGGGTAGCAGCGGTAGCGGCTTCCACGGGGCCCGGGACATTAGGGGGCCCAGAGCCCTGTGGCAGCCACTACCGCGAACCCCAAAAACCAGCGGCGTAACGATCGTGGTCGCAGGGGGCGTGACGGCAACCGGACCCGGCAGGGTACAGGGCCCGCTGCCAGCTGGAGATGGCCGGGCCCCGTACCACTATGATAGCAGTCGGGGAAAGCCTGATTCCCCCACCGCTATACATACTGTTATTGGAAAGGGGCCCTGGCATATTGCAGGTCCCTTTCTGATAGATGGCAGGGCAGGGCCCCCAGGGGAGGTGACTGAAAATAATAAATAGATATTCTCACCTCTCCTGGGCACAGCCTCCTCTCCGGCACTCTTCCGTCATGTAACTGAGCCCTGTGATTAGGCCCCAGCGGTCACATGGGGCTCTGTCACGTAATGACGTCAGTGCACCCCCACGTGATCGCTGAGGCCCAATCACAGGCCTCAGCAGTGACATTGGAAGAGGGCCAGAAGACGCTGAAGAAGGCAGGATGGAGCGAGGATGCCAAGGAAAGGTAAGGCAAGGTAAGTATGAATGTTTGATATTTTTAATCACCTTCCCTGGACCTCTGATTATTATACTCTGGGGTCTGAGGAGACCCCAGAGTATAATAATAGCACCAAAGCGGAGGGGGGTGGTTGGAAGCGTTACTACTGGGTGGGGCCACTGTAGAGCATATACTACTGGGTGGGGGCCACTGTGGAGCATATACTTCTGGGTGGGGGCCACTGTGGAGCATATATACTGGGTGGGCCCTGTGGGGGGCATGCTGGTGGGGGCCACTGTAGAGCATATACTACTGGGTGGGGGCCACTGTGGGGGCATATAATACTGGGTGGGGGCCACTGTAGGGAGCATATAATACTGGGTAGGGACCACTCTGGGGGGAATATAATACTGGGTGGGGGCCACTGCGGGGAGCATATAATACAGGGTGGGGGCCACTGTGTGGGGCCACTGTGGGGAGCATATTATATTGTGTGTGGGGGGAGCAATGTAGAGCATATAATGCTGTCTGGGGGCCACAGTTGAGCATATAATACTATCTGGGGCCACTGTTGAGCATATTTTTCTGTTTGGGGACCCGTAACCGGTTCAGGGAGGGGCCCATGTCAAATGTTGCCTTGGGGCCCAGCCATTCCTAGTTACGCCACTGCTTTCACTCTTTCTTTGGAATCACATCCATCCCCTCTACTATCCTCCACTCGTATATTACCCTAGCACCAAATCCTGGCAAGTATCATCTGGACAGTATAAAATTATATGCCTATTGTTCTCCTTAACTCAGACCTTAAGCTTTATACTAAGATCCTTGCCACCTGTCTCAACTTCATTCTCCCCTCCCTGGTCAATAAGTATCAAGTTGGCTTTCTTCATGTAGACAGGGAGGAGACAACACTAGAAGGGCTATAGATCTGTTTGATGTGGAGATGAGATGATGCTACTATTGAGCCTTAATATAGATAAGGATATAGTATCTATTAAAGTGATCTATAATGCTAGGAATTCCTTATTCCCAGCGACTCTAATCAGAAACAGTACAGGACAGTATGTCGCTGGGAGGCAGGGATTCCTAGCAGCATAGATAACTTAGTGAAACTCAGTTATGTGAATCTAGCCTTAAGCTATTAGCTGCTTATATCAGCCAGCACTGTAGTATAAGCACTTCAACAATACATACCATATTATGCTATTTTAATGCTGTTGTTGATCTTCTTGAAGGGATGATGTTTTTTATTTGATGATGCGGTTGATGTTGCTAACTTTGATGTTAATGTATTTTCTGGTATTCTTTTTATGGTGTTCTATAGTGTTTATGTCACAAATGTCATCTATATTACAATGTCCTCCTCGTTGATATCTGAAAATGTTTTCTCTGATGGGAAGCAGAAGAGATGTTGTAAATTGTTAAATATTTTACAGAAAGAAGATCAAATTTAATAGCAACATTATTGTATGTACCTAGGTGATGGACTAATATCTCCTGTAGCTCATCTTCTCGACAAGCTATTATCTTCTACCTAAAAAATAAAAGACATTTAACAGATGATTGTGCAGGAATTAAAGAAAGTGATTTACAGGATAATACAGACAAGTGCACCTGACAATAATGGGCATTAGAGAAGTGTAACATTATACCTAATATAATGTGATGTCGGTAATTTACCAGATGTAATGGAAAATCCAGATAATGGTACCAACTACTATCATTGCAATCACTATGCCTGCACTTTGCTGTCTGTATTCAAATATAAATACAATGTTTCAAAATAGTTTATACTATCAAGACACTTATCTATGTATCCAGGCAGCACAGTGGCTCAGTGGGTAGCATTGTTGTCCTGGAGTCCTCGGGTCAAATACAGTCAAGGGCAACATCTGTAGGGAGTTTGTATGTTCTTCCTTTAGTTACAATTATTTTATTCTCCACCAAAGACACACTGATAGGTATTTTAGATTTAATCAAGTTTTATTAAATTTTTCAAATATATAACATCAAAAAGTAACAAAGGGTAGAACAGAATGTAAAACAGGAAGCTGTGAAGCACCATAATGCAACGCTAACAAGGGCCGCAGGCACGGAAAACAGGACAGTCAGGAAGGTGCAGTTCAGGCTCTCGCAATAACACAATAAACAAAAGAGAGAAAAGGCTGGAGCCTAGAAGGAGGGCTTCATGAGATCTATTGCTCCCGTGGGAGCAGATGTGCGTAGGACCAGGGAACAGGAAGACACAAGGACAAGGGAGACAACAGAGGAGAGAAACGAAGGGAGAAAATGATGGACAACAGACCTAAATGTAGTAACAGAAATGCATTCCAAGTTATCAGGGACTCAAGAAAAGAAGCTAGCAAAATCAGCTGACTCCTGAAACACAACCCACAGCCGCCAGAATGCATCAAACCTGGAGGAGTCAGCAGAATCCACTGCTACTAGCACCGCCATACGCCGTATATGGAGGAACTCCTGGAGCCCTGATAGGTATTCTAGATTGTGAGTCCTAGTTGGGACAGTGAGTAATAATAGTATCTGTAAAGTTGCTGTGGAATAGGCTGATGTCGTACAAGCAAGCAAAATAAATAAGTATCCTTATTTCTGAAAGAAAAACACCTGATATGTACCTTGTGAATTGTAATAAATTAAAAAGGGTTGTTCATGATTTTTTTTATTTATGGTAGACCATAAACATCTGATTGGTCGGTGGTCAGATTAGCTGTTTGGTGGTGCATCCTGTATGTCGAAAGCAGTGCCCTGTATAGTGGCCATTTGCCAGTACTACAGCTCAGCTCCAATTGAAGTCATATGAATGGGGTTGTTACAGGGACTAGTGCATGAACTTCTGCAAACCCCAATTAAATGAATGGGACAGCCTCCCAAAATTTCTACATCAATTCAGCTACATGTGAATTTACTGTACCATTACAGTAAATCCTCCTCTCGGTCATCACCAGCAATATCTGTGGAATGACCACTTTGCATAAAAGTAAACATGACAAATGACTTGATGCATCAAGATCTTTGGTGCTTTTTTCAAATAAAGTGTTCTTTGTCCTTGTCTTGATGTTTTACCTTTATGATAGGGTCACTCTGAAGTGATATTCAATACATCTGAGTGTCCTGTACTGTGACATTCGTAACAGTGTTGCATAATTTAGGTGTTATATAGAGAACTGACAGCAAGAAAGAGCTGTGGGCAATGATTGTTTGTCATTTTTCATAAAAAGAACATTGATTCACTAAGATCCTCTATAAAGAAATCAAGGCATACAACTAAAAGTTGTCTACATAGATGTTAAAAAACATGATGAACAAACCTCTGAAATATATCAAAGTGTTAAAATAATTAAATAGGTTGTCTAATTCAGAAGACCCTTTGGCTTAACCTTTTCCCTCTCTGCACTGTACTGTTACGTCACGCTAATCATATATTTAATGTTTAGCGCCATAATAGTATGGCGCTGTAATGCTGCGGGCACAGCAGTGTGCCTGCGGTATTACTTCTGTATTACACAGCCAAGACTCTGAACTAGCTGCGGGAGTCGGAAAATACTCCGACTCCATCGGCTTAACCTCTCAGATGCTGTGAGCAATAGCAATCACAGAATCTGAGTTGTTCAAGGGCAAGATGGTCTCCCTGCCACCTCTCAGATTCCCAAGGAGTGAAATGGCCAGGAGAGTTCAAAATATTAACGTTGACATACAAAGCTACAACAACCGGTCCCCTCCTAATCTCCCGCTACCTGCCCACACATAACCTCCGATCCTCCAAAGACCTCCTACTCCACTCTGCTCTTATTTGCTCTTCACACAAACGTCTCCAAGACTTCTCCCGTGCATCCTCCATACTCTGGAACTCACTACCATGACACATAAGACTGTCCCCAAAAATCACAAGCTTCAAGAAGGCCCTGAAGACTCACCTATTCAGGAAGGCCTACAACCTCCAATGACGCAACTGTCACCACACCTCATCTACTGTCTCCATCCCTCTTCCCTCATAGATTGTAAGCTTTTGCTAGCATGGCCCTAAATTCCACTGTACTATTTGTTTACTGTTAATATTGTACTTGTTTTGTATATCTTGTGTATTGTATGTAAACCTTCAAATGTACAGCACCATGGAATTAATATAATAATGTACAGCACCATGGAATTAATATAATAATGTACAGCACCATGGAATTAATATAATAGTGAACAGCACCATGGAAATAATGGTGCTCTATAAATAAATAACACTATAATAAATTGTGGTTGGCCGCTCAAGTGAATGGCCATTTTGTAATACTAAATTATCCATGCAGCAAAAAAAAAAATCTAGTTATTAAAAAAGCTCCAAAAGTACAAGTCAGCTAAACCAATGTAACAATGAATTCAGTATGTACTACAAAGCTAATGGACAGGTATATTTGTTGGGCTGAGACAAGGGACATGCAAATCTAAGCACATCAGCACATAAGGAGACATGCTAATTAGCTCTGTGGTGTCTTCTCATAAAGGACCCTGACATTTTATAACCCTTCTGTGGTTTATGCGCCAATGGCAAATTCATTTTAATTGTATGCAGCAATTTTAGATTGTCATGTGATCCTATTTTTCTTAATATGCAACTACTGCGGTGGTTTGAGTCAATCCTATGCCAAATGATAATTATTGCCAATTATACTGACTGTTGAAGTTTTACATTCTTCTATATAAAATATGAGTAATGTTTCCTCCAGCACCTGTAAAATATTGAGAACAAAGAGCTAATAAAGACAATGTAGCTGTAGTCTGAAATTGCAGAAGAATACTTGAAAGTTAATAGCATAATTTAAATTAGCATTCTTAGGAGACTGATTGAAATGTTAAAACGTAATTGAAAACTGAATTTGCCATTAAAATATGGCTAGTAAAGTAGTCAACAAGGACTGAACATCTAGAGTTCCAATATCATGTTTTAAGCTCTTCTTATTTTTAAGGATGTATCTGGACAAATCCCTTATATGTCTTATGTTGATCAAAGAGTAGGGTCCCCTGAAATTCAATTTAAATCAGAGAAAATTTGGAAAAGGCATGATATATATATATATATATATATATATATATATATATATATATATATAAAACTCAAAAAAAGCATTTGTAGCAGCACCAGCAAATCTGGGTATCGTCCCATAAATTGCACAGCAGAAACCCCTCTCCAGCTATAAGGGTTCCTAATAGAAAAAACAATCCAGTTTGCCAGCAACTTGTAAAGATGGAAAATGTCCTTTTATTGGAAAAGCAATACACCACGTATCGGTTCTCACAGGAACTTGAGAAAGGTTCCTGTGAGAACCGATACGTGGTGTATTGCTTTTCCAATAAAAGGACATTTTCCATCTTTACAAGTTGCTGTCAGACTGGATTGTTTTATATATATATATATATATATATATATATATATATATAACAATGGGGAAAAAAAAGTATTTATTCAGCCACCAATTGTGCAAGTTCTCCCACTTAAAAACATGAGGCCGGCCTGTAATTGTCATCATAAGTAGACCTCAACTATGAGAGACAAAATGGGAAAACAAATCCAGAAAATCACATTGTCTGATTTTTAAAGAATTTATTTGCAAATTATGGTGGAAAATAAGTATTTGGTCAATAACAAAAGTTCATCCCAATACTTTGTTATATATCCTTTGTTGGCAATGACAGAGATCATACACTTTCTGTAAGTCTTCACAAGGTTGGCACACACTGTTGCTGGTATGTTGGCCCATTCCTCCATGCAGATCTCCTCTAGAGCAGTGATGTTTTGGGGCTGTCGTTGGGCAACACGGACTTTCAACTCCCTCCAAAGGTTTTCTATGGGATTGAGATCTGGAGACTGGCTAGGCCACTTCAGGACCTTGAAATGCTTCTAACGAAGCCACTCCTTTGTTGCCCTGGTGGTGTGCTTGGGATCATTGTCATGCTGAAAGACCCAGCCACGTTTCATCTTCAATGTCCTTGCTGATGGAAGAAGCTTTACACTCAAAATCTCACGATACATGACCCCATTCATTCTTTCATGTACACGGATCAGTCGTCCTGGTCCCTTTGCAGAGAAACAGCCCCAAAGCATGATGTTGCCACCCCCATGCTTCACAGTAGGTATGGTGTTCTTTGGATGCAACTCAGCATTCACTCTCCTCCAAACACGATGAATTGTGTTTCTACCAAACAGTTCTACTTTGGTTTCATCTGACCGTATGACATTCTCCCAGTACTCTTCTGGAACATCCAAATGCTCTCTAGCAAACTTCAGATGGGCCCAGATATGTACTGGCTTAAGCAGGGGGACATGTCTGGCACTGCAGGATCTGAGTCCCTGGCAGTGTAGAGTGTTACTGATGGTAACCTTTGTTACGTTAGTCCAAGCTTTCTGCAGGTCATTCACTAGGTCCCCCGTGTGGTTCTGGGATTTTTGCTTACCGTTCTTGTGATCATTTTGACCCCACTGGGTGAGATCTTGCGTGGAGCCCCTGATCGAGGGAGATTATGAGTGGTCTTGTATGTCTTCCATTTTCTAATTATTGCTCCCACAGTTGATTTCTTCACACCAAGCTGCTTGCCTATTGCTGATTCAGTCTTCCCAGCCTGCTGCAGGTCTACAATTTTGTTTCTGGTGTCCTTCCACAGCTCTTTGGTCTTCACCATAGTGGAGTTTGGAGTGTGACTGTTTGAGGTTGTGGACAGGTGTCTTTTATACTGATAACAATGTCAAACAGGTGCCATTACTACAGGTAATGAGTGGAGGACAGAGGAGCCTCTTAAAGAAGAAGTTACAGGTCTGTGAGAGCCAGAATTCTTTAAAAAATCAGACAATGTGATTTTCTTGATATGTTTTCTCATTTTGTCTCTCATAGTTGAGTTCTACCTATGATGTCAATTACAGGCCTCTCTCATCTTTTTAAGTGGGAGAACTTGCACAATTGGTAGCTGACTAAATACTTTTTTTCCCCACTGTATATATATATATATATACTGTATGAAAGTTTAGCAAAGTTTAACTTGACACACAGTTTTTTTTTCAATGACTTTTCAGTGTCTTTTGTTGTGTCAAAGTGGTTGTGCAGCCCCAAAAGGATTTTTCATACTGATGACCTATTCAAAGTATAGGTCATTAGTATGTGATCTGTGGATGTCCCCATGTGCGGAAAGTTACACCAGTGGACGGGTGCTCGTGCAGTCTCTCCTATTCAAGTAATAGGAGTGGCACTGCACTTTCCCAGAACCACCATTATGCAATGGACAGGGCTGCTGTAACACTCCTATTACTTGAATAGGAGAGCGATACATGCGTTACCCATCCACCGATGCATCTTCTGGAGCCTGGACTCTACTGAAACAGCTGATCTGTGTGGGGTTCAGGTGTCAGATGAGTCATCAGTTTGAAAAATCATTTTGGGGCCGACAAACCTATTTAAACTTTGCTACATCTGCATACATGTATACGTAACTCCCCTTTGGAATGCACTCTGTAGGCAGTTCCTCCGCCCAAGTCTTGCTGGGAGCTCTGTAGGAATGCAGGAGAGTCCTCCTATTCTGCCAGGGGTTGGCTCAGAAAACCCCCACCTAAGCACAGTACACACTCATGGATAAGGGTAAAACGACCCTTAGATCAAGAGATAAGGATAAAACTACTTATCAGATTTCTTTACCATTTCAAGTACAGAAATGGTGCAGCAAGTCACATACACAGGTCCAACCCTGTAGAATTTAACCCGTTAGTGGTGGGAATGGGCTGTTAAAAAAAGAAATGTCCCCTGATATAATAAACTATGGAGGATAATAAAGAGTTAAGATACCCATATCTCACAAATGATAGGGATCACACATGCACTTATACTGCAGGTAACAGCTATCACAAACCTCCTAACTAACTGCACAAAAGGCAAAATTAATAATGGCTGCAGCAACCCTTGCGACCCAGCTACAGAGCTTGGCACCCTTTACCTTTCCACAGGGCCGAATACACCAAAACTCCAAGTGGATTAAAACGCTCAAGTGACAACTAATATTGCAACCATAGTGCTGAAACTCCCATGTCTAGCTGCTGAAAAGTGTTGAAGGGGATACAGTGGTGAAGATTTGTTCCCGATATCTGTATACCAAAATTGAGCAGAATTATATCACAAGGGAGTAACAAAAAAGTCTATAATTTTCTATTAAAAGAGTTTTTTGATTTGTAGTGTGAATTATATGCCATTCCTTCACTATGGCCTCTCAACAAAACATGTAAATAGTCAAGCTCTAGAGTTTCTCCTTCTTTTTGCCTTTAGAGATGAATACAAGGTGACCTAGATCCATGACCGCATTTTTCATAGTAATCAGATTTAACAGCATCAATTCCTACCAAGATCATCACATGGAGTAAGGTTCATAATATATCTTGCTTAGATTGTCATTTTAATCATACATTCATTTACTTCACTAAAACATTTTAATTGATTTACACTACTGCAGTAGTAAAATTATGACGGAACAATGGACAGTTCACGTATATAACCTGAACGCTACTATATCCTTCATTCCACAAAGTAGGATATGTTTCTATAATTATATATGGTGTATGCAATGCTTTGGTAAAGTGGTTTCTGACTGTGAATAATTGCAGCAAAAATAGATTTTAATGGGCGGCTTCAGGAAGCATACACTATAAAGATCAATTCTTTTACTATGTAATAAAGAGATATTACGTTTAAACGAACAGAATCCTGTGATTGAACACAGGGCAATAAGTGGAATAAAAATATGCCTGCAGAAATCCTTACTAGAATCAAATATTTTGCTATAGATATCCACATCTACACTATGTTTTTGTTCCTAAAGAAATTACATTTTCCCAATATGTGTGCAGGGCTGCCATTTGGACTTTCAGGGCCCCTTACAGGAAAATTAAGTGGATTCACCCCACCTCACTGTATATTAGTGAAAACTAATGAAGCTTTCCATCAGTGCCACTTCACTTCCACCCACACCTCTCTATCAGAGAGACATCTCTTGCTTCATTAGTATTAGACTCTATGAGTGAATACTAATGAAGCAGGGCAGTGGGTGATGCCACCACTCAGGGGCCTGGTGCATTTTGTTACAAGTGCTTGCTGTACTATTAACCACAGAGGCGCAGAGCCAGAGGTGGAGAGTGTGGTATACCAATATTATGACAACACACTACAATATAGTGATAGATACCAGCGCTACAAAGGGCTCTACAGACAGACAGTGCCGGAAAAAAAAATTAGTGACCAAGAGGTGACATCTCTGACTGTAATCATCACTATTTCCTGTCACTTCCATCTGGACTAGACCATCATCACCATTTCTTTCATCTGTGCCTTGCTGTGCCTTGTCTCTGTAAAATTTTGCAACACAGACATCATTGGCTACTCCCTTTTTCAGGCACTGTACCCACATTTTCCTTCCATAAAAATAATAATAATAATAATAACTTTATTTATATAGCTCCAACATATTCCGCATCACTTTACAAATCAGAGGACAGATGAACAGACAATATGAGACATTACAATGTGACAAAGAAATAAACATATCAAACAATAGCAGTGAGGGCCCTGCTCACAAGAGCTTACATTCTATGGGCAGATAGGGGGACACAAGAGATCAGAGGGTTTGTTTGCGACCATGGTCCAGCCATCTTTTAATAGAAAAGGTTGTGTAACTGAAGCTGTATGAACCCATCACCAGCCAGTATCTGTGAATAAACAGATACTAAGTGCAAGGAGTGCAGTGTAGCTTCTAGATGGAGGGACCAGGATCTGAGGAACAGAGGAGGAAGGATAAAAGGTGTTATTGTTCTACACCTTCCCACACTACACTGTGATCAGGTCACGTGATAAGCCTGACCATACAGATGTGATTTTAGGGCAGTTTTGAAGCTGATGTAGTTGGGGATTAATAGGATTGTCCAGGGTAAAGTGGTAGACAATGACAAGAGAGGAGATATAGGGGGGCATAGCGCTATGGATGGATTTGTGGGTGAGTGTAATTATTTTATATTGTATTCTGTGATGGATGAGCAACCAATAAATCGATGGACACAAGGTAGATGCGTCTGTGTACCAGTTTGACAGAAAGATGAGTCTGGCGGCTGCATTCAGGACAGATTGTAGTGAGGAGAGTTTAGTAAGAGGAAGCCCAATTAGAAGAGAATTGCAATAGTGAAGACGAGAGAGAATTAGAGCAGCAATGAGTGTTTTTGATGTTTCCACGGTGATAAAAGGGCGAATTCTAGAGATGTTTTTAAGGAGCAGGTGGCAAGAGCGTGCAAGTGTCTGAATATGTGGGGTAAAGGTGAGATCTGAGTCAAATACAACCCCCAGACAGTGGGCATACCGCCTCAGTATAATAGTAAGGCCACAGGCAGAAATGGAGATATCAGGGTTAGGTCGGTTAGTGGATGGAGGGAACACAAGAAGTTCAGTTTTTGAAAGATTCAATTTCAGATAAATAGAAGACATGATGTTAGAGACAGTCACTGGTGTTCTGTAGTAGTGCAGGGGTGATGTCACGGGATGACATACAAATTCCCCATCCTGCTGCTACCCCCAATTATAAAATATATAATAAACTCCCTGGTAAATTAATAATATAAACTGTGAGCATCTGTGCGCATCAGTGTGCCCTCTCAACTAATAATACCTCCTGTGTGCCCCCTTAAACAGCACCCCTCAATTAATAATGTACCCTGTGTTCCCCCAATTAATAATTCCCCCTTAAATTCATGCTACCCAATTCTCCACAGAATAATAATACCTTCTAACTCCCCCCTAAAGCCCCCCAATGGTCCCTTTGTATTAATATTGCCTCCAATGTTTCCTTATGTAAATGTTGACCCTTTGAATTGTTAAACTGCATATGTAATGTGTGTACATATTTTCCATATGCTTGTTTATATGTGTGTAATGCGAATATGTATGGGTAATTTGTAAATGCTTGCATAATGTATACTGTTTGTGTGCATGAGGTGTAAATGCATGCATAATGTATAATCTGTATTTGTAGTGTATATAGACTCTGTTTACATTTGCATTCCTCAATTCCATTGTTCTTCTCTGTCATACAGTGGTGAAAAAAAGTATTTAGTCACCAATTGTGCAAGTTCTCCCACTTAAAAAGATGAGAGAGGCCTGTAATTGTCATCATAGGTAGACCTCAACTATGAGAGACAAAATGAGAAAACCAATCCAGAAAATCACATTGTCTGATTTTTTAAGAATTTATTTGCAAATTATGCACAATTGGTGGCTGGCTAAATACTTTTTTTCCCCACTGTATAACCAGAACAATGAAATTGATGACCACATCAAATCCATTGCATGTCAAACACTAACAGCCAGTCAGGTTTCCGTCATAGTGTCCCTCAATTTTACTGGAAAAAGTAGAATGCTGTGCTATTTTTTTCTGACGTGTGATGGAAGATGCAATGAAGGCTCCTAAATGAGCTTCCCAGACAGATGTGTGCAAAACCTAATTTGTACAGTATATGTGTTGCATTATGTGTGTGTAATGTGTATAAGTACTGTATCTGTATATTTTATATGCTTATGCGTTTAAGTTTTAAGTGGAGGGGGTATACCGGAAGGGGGGCCCAGATAGATTTTCTGTCTTTTGCTGTCAATGTCTGCCACATCACACAGCATGCACTATTGATTAAATTGACTCATCTTGTGACTGTGGGGTTTAGGTTTAGGTCTATTCATTAGTAAAGGTGGGCCAATACTTTAACTTTACATTTCACAATGCTCAATGGTGAGGGAATGCAAGTTACAATGGAACAGACACTTTTCCATAGCAATAGCCTCTACCTTCTACTGAGAGTCATGTGATAAAATATTGGTGGAGGGGTTTATTCTGAAAACACTTTCAACTATACAGGGAAATACTTAGCATTAACTTATTTTTACAGTCAAAAGAGTAAAAAACAACAGTAGCAACAATATAAAAAAGCCCTATGTGATTCTGGCCTAAAGGTTTTAATCATGCAGAATTTAATATATTATGAAAGTGATGATTCCTTTGCTTCATGATTAAATATTTATTTCCTCCACAAAGACGCACTGAGATTTGACTTTGTAATTTAGACAAGCCTGATATATACTCATCATTTGTATGGTGTAGGTGAGCTTGAGGTGAATGGTTTAGAAGCCTACCGTCCTGATATTGAACTGTTGTTATTAGTTGAATAGATTCTGGAGATATTATTGAAATGAGAACTATTATGTGCATGGTCAATTAGTCTAATTAGTCTGCAGTTAGTTAACATTTCAGATATGAAAGTTGTTTCATCTGCCAGGATTGATTAAATAGGAGACTGTGTTCTGAAGGCGCAGTAATACAACCAATCATGTTGACTGTATCCGAAGAGATTATTTTGATGCTATTGGAAAACCAGCAAACATTTATTTAGCAAGATATAATTACATTTACAGCTCCTTTATGCTTGGGTTGAGCAGTAATGTAAAAATAAAATGCTCAATCCGCAATATTTAAAAAGTTCAATAGTGTGCTGTCCTAGGGATAAATACGGCATATGAACAATGGTGGTATACTTTTATAATGCAGGTGTAATAGGGTGTATAGTAATAGGGCACAAATTACATGACTACTCTTACAAAAGCTCAATCTTAATTTTTCCTAAATTCAGGACATACACCCCACCCCTTGCACTATTAGCCACTAAAATGACATTTATCTGCTTTTGAGCTAGTCCTGCATAGTCTCATAGATTGTAAGCCCTTGCGGGCAGGGCCCTCTATCCCACTGTGCCAGTCGGTCACTGTTAGTATTACATTTGTTTTGGATATTTGTGTACCGTATGTAAACCCTCAAATGTAAAGCACCATGGAATTAATATAATAATGTACAGCACCACGGAATTAATGGTGCTATATAAATAAATAATAATAATAATAGTCACTGTCCATTTCAGTGATGCATGTAGCAGACTTCTAAGTATGATGTCAAAGACTGCCCACTTATTCTCTTTATTACAGAAACTGAAGCGGCCATCCTTGGTTCATTCTTTTTTATATATATTTTTACTAAAATTTTAATAAAGCACTGGAAAAATATTAGTAAATGTAACAATTACAAAAAATATGATCAGTGCACAGAAAGGAGACAACATCAAAAATAACTAATGCAACTGAATAGTCAGGGAAGGAAGGGAGGGCGAAGGGAAACAATCTATGACTGGGATGGGGTGGGGAGAATAGAAAAGAGGGGGATAAGTTAATGCAGGTTACTCAGTGGATAGGGTGCAATCTAGGCAGAAAGCAATAACCGTAACCGTAAGAGGGTATTAAAACTGTAGTGGTGGTTATTTTACAAGCCAAGGTTTCCTGAGGCAGTAGACTTAGCTGCTCCTTTATGGAGGGCAAGTAATCTTTCATTGGTTGAGATCTCTTCTACTACATCTAAGAGACACAGGAAGATTACCAGTGTCTGGCTATTAATAGTTTGGTAACACGACATGACAGAATATAGTTCTGTACCATGAGAGAACTTTGTTGATTCCTACAAGTAGACGCACTATTGAGGGCAGTGAGTTGAATGCTAGGATTCTAACTTTCTAACAGTAAGGGTAGTGAGGGAGTGGAATAGGCTGCCACGGGAGGTGGTGGGTTCTTCATCAATTGAAATCTTCAAGCGGAATCTGGATAGGTATATAGCTGGGATGATCTAGGAATTCCTGCTTTTGCAGGGGGTTGGACTCGATGGCCCTTGAGGTCCCTTCCAACTCAAACAAACAAAACAAAACAAAACAAGGATAAAGTATCAATTTTATTTCATTGCTATGGATTGCAATAGTGGAAAAATGTGAGGGCAAATCTAAAATGCACCTCCAGCACTGTGGGCTTATACTTGGATAGATTCAAGCGAGTCTCAGTTAGGTGTAGTACCACCTAAGCAAAAGATTTTTGACATTGTTCCCAATACAACGCACATTAGGTGATTTTTTTTTTGCTCAGATCTTGAGGATTAAATGATTCAGACAAGTCAGTTTCCCAGTTTAGAAATTGGACAGTTTTTATCTCCAGATAACAGTTTATGAAATTGGCTAGTACCTTTGCAGTGTGAGGAGGGAGTGTGTTGAAAAAAGTTGCTCAGCATGAAGAGAACTCTGCATTCCATGGCAGGATTGGAATTTAGAAATGTCTGGATTTGTAAGTAATGAAAGGCTTCATCTAGTGCGAGTAGAAATTGAGTGAGATGGTAGAAGGATACCAATAAGTCCTGCTAAAATATGTCAGAGCTGTTAAAGGAGTTGTCCAGTTTCAGCAAATAAATATATATAATGAAAAGTGATACCATTTTTCTATATAATTCCTGTATCAATTCCTTACAGTTTTCAAGATCTCTGCTTGCTGTCACTCATTCTGTTTACTTCCAGTGGATAAAACTCAGACCATGGTCATGTAATATCTAAGGTGACGACCAGGTGCACAGCGCTTAACCAGGCAGATGTCTGATTACTGTGAAATGACTTTAACAAGATGTGAACTTTATTCCTTTATTTAATGTATTAGTTGTTCCAAAAATTTTTTTAATGAAAGCAATGTCAAATTTAAAAAACTCTGTAATTTGAGATTGACTTCAAAATAATAAATAGAAAAATATAATACAGTATTATATAAAGTTTATTCTTCTGAGAAAAATAAGACAAAATAATAAAACAGCATTTGTTGTTCAGTTATTTCACTCAGGCATCTCAACTCTAGTCCTTGTTCTTGTTTTCTTTTTACTTGGCTGCAGACGTAACATAGTCATACACCACACATTACTGCGATATCCAATCACTTGCCTCAGCTGTCTCATGCCATATACCACTGAGGTACATGATTGGCTGCAGTAGTCATGTAGGGTATATGGCTACAGTACACCATCACTGCAGCCAAGTAAAAAGAGATAAATCTCACTCTTGAATTTAAATTTATAGCACCTTGATGGATATGTATTATAGCCAAGGGCAGAGAGAATAAATTTCAAAGGATGTGTTTAAATACTTGGAAGTATTTTCAATCTCTCTCATGTGCTCAGTCTTGATATATACAACATAAGCTATTTAAACTAAGTGCAGGCCACTTTAACTAATATTACTAGGGTGAAGGCACACAATATGGTGTCAGCCACATGCTGTTGCGTGCCACTGGTGTCTTCACTTACATTAATTTCTTGATTATTCTTTGTTCTCCTGTTAATGTCCCACATAACCACATGGCCAGGAACAAGTAAATACCGTAGCAATGTATTGCTAATATGATGAACAAGGTAATTGAAGACACTGTCAGCATGGGCTAGCATTCATCCAGCACCACATTTTTGTCTTCACCTGGAATGCAACATGTTTTTGCTCTTGTTCATATCAGTCAGCAAACGTTACTGACCCAAAGTTGTTAAAATGCAGTCCCTGCTAAAATTGGGTGGGTTGTCATTAAATAACTTAATAAAACTGGAAAAAATGGAAAACATCAGAAATGTTGCTTTTGAATTACTCCCTCTTATTCTGTTACAAGCTCTGTTTAGAGTACTATACTAAATGTAACAAGGGACTCGTCTTAAGACATTTTACATTCAGTGTAGTATGCAATATTTATGCAGCATACATCTAGAACCTATAACAAGAGAGTTGCCATTATTATTTTGAAATAGGACTTCACAGTCCCTCAGCAATGTGTAAAACCCTTACATACTGATTATTGCATAAATGTCCTATAGGTTTCGCTGTTTTTTAAATTAAAGTCATAAAATATATACACATGTGGTCTATTTCATGAATAATCACTTTCTTTTACAACTACAGTATGCATTTTTAAATAGAATGATGTAATGAATTTTTCTACCGTTATTAAAATAGCTTTCATATAAAAATAGCAAAATTATGGTTATTAGTTTAAATTTTCTTGTAATAAAATAATGTCTAAGTAGCCACTTAAATGGGAAAATGCAAAAAACTCACTACATGACAATGGTACTAATTCAAATGTGGCAAAGCAGGTACAACCTGAGGCTGATTTGCATATTTATTAAAAATGATTAACCCTGCATTGTTTCATCGGTTTGAGGCTACAAATCTATGTTTATTTTCCTACATGACCCCTACGTAGCATTATTGGTTTGGGAGGGATTTTGGACCTGACAGACTCACTTTAAATTTGGCCTATAACCTACAGGTTTTCTTCATTATTTATAATTAAGTCACTACTCGGGACAGAAATAAACTTCTAAGTAAAAGGGTAACAATATTTTGAACTTTTGACTTTCAGGCTCCATATCTCACCATCCACTACAGCTTAGAACATGAGACTACCATCATTTTATTGACAATCATCTTGGCTATCTCATACATAAATTTGACTTGCAACTAATTAGCATATGATTAGTTATGCATATTCTTGTCATGTAACTGCATTGTTACTGTTTTGCTCCTGGGGATGGAAAAATCTTTTTCTTCTTGTATACTGCAAGTTACAACCTGTTCTCACATTCCCTAACAGCTCAGTATGTTATTAGGTTGATTCCCAAGCGAAAGGTCACTGGTTCAAATCAAGAATCAGCCATGAAGAAGATTTCCCAAGAAAAGAGAAACAGCATCATTCAGCTCATCGATAGTGGTCTCTCATTTAAGAAAATTGTCAAACTTCATCATGTGAGTACCATGACAGTTGGAAGAATATGAGATGTAATCCATCCATTCAAAGTCAAGAGATAAACATCCAGGCAAAATATTGGAGTAAACAAGGTGGTTCATCACAAAGAATATCAGTTCTGGTCTGACACAGCAGTGGAGGTGGATCGTATGCTTTGTAATAGACATCCATGCAAACACTGTGCAATACGCGTTACACGATTCTGGAATAGTTGCCCGAAAAAAGGTGAAGAAGCATCAACTTCAATATCATCATAAGAAGTGTCAGCTTGAGTTTGCAAAAAAGTACAAAAAGTGGACAGTAGAAGATTGAAAATGGATGATTTGGAGCGAAGGGACGAAAGTCAATAGACTGGGCTCTGATGGCTGCAAATGGGTCTGGAATAAACAGGGGAAAATGGGGCTAATGGCTTGAGAAATTAAAGGAACTCAAGTTTGGTGGAGTTCAAACTATGCGCTTGTTTCACAGCCAAAGGCATTGGATACTTGGACAGAATCGATGGTGGTCTCAACGCTGGGCTATATATGTGAGTATCCTACAAGACGAGTTACTTTGTACATTTGAGTACTTTGAAAAAGACAACATAGTGTCCCAGCAGAACAACTACCTGAAGCATACATTGAGATTTGCAAAGAAATGGTTCAATGAGAATGAAGTAGACGTACTGGATTAGCCCCCACAGTTCCTAAAACCCAATCAAACACTTGTGGGTAGAGTTAAGGAAAACGCTGTATTTGCACCCAAGTGAGCTGACCAATATGCACCAACATTGGGAAAATGTAGATGAGACCTGGGATCAGATTTCGTTGAGACATGCTTGAATCTGATCGAGAGCTGAGAAGGATTCAGGCAGTGTTGAAAGCCAAAGGTGGATTTACAAAATAATAAAAAATAAAAATTTTGATTTTTAGGAGCAAAACAGTAACAATGCAGTTACATAACAATAATCTGCATAACTAATGATATGCTAAATAGTTACTAGTCAAATTTATGTATGAGATAGCCAAGATGATTGTCTATGAAATGATGTAGTCTCACGTTCGAAGCTGTAGTGGATGGTAAAGATTTATGGTATGTAATAGCAACCTGAGGAGGGAATACTGGCTGCTGGGGGATTTAAAAAATGGAAGGAAATGTACCTAAACTTAACTAAAGTGGAATCGATATTGCCATTAAAGTTTGTCTCTATAATTACATAATCCATCACTTTGCCCATCACAGTTGTTTGTTTTATAAATGGTTCATTTTACTCCCAAATAGAGAAGGTTCGAAT
The DNA here is from genome assembly GCA_947044405.1 of Leptodactylus fallax. Taxonomy (NCBI): domain Eukaryota; kingdom Metazoa; phylum Chordata; class Amphibia; order Anura; family Leptodactylidae; genus Leptodactylus; species Leptodactylus fallax. The sequence goes on along the minus strand of CAMRHE010000062.1, from coordinate 684,331 downwards.
TACCCTCTTTGTATGGCATTATCATCAGATTTGGTACAACTTTTATGGTGGTGCCTCTAATGACACCATTTTGAGGGAAATATTTTAGTTCTTTCTCTCAGCATCAGGCTTGAAATAAAAGTAATAATGTAGCAAATCTTGATGAAATGGAAGTGCATCAATCTCCTTTAATAAGTTCTTGGATATATCTTATGGATAAAAACTCAGTAGTGGACAAGCTTTGGGACCCAGAACACTATTGCAATTTTGGACCTTGCAACTAATGCATATTTTTAAGTAGCATGTCTTCTCTCTCTCTCTCTCTCTCTCTCTCTCTCTTTTACCCCTGAAAGCTAGGATAAGATAATGGCATGAATAATACAGAAATTCAACAGATTGTATTAATTTGTGTCTTATTGCATTCTACTGTTTCACTCTTATATCTTCTCTTTAGTAATGCATTGGTTTTAATTTTCGATGCTTAATAACATTTTTTTTAGTGTTAAAATAATTCAATAATATTTGTGATGATCAAATGATTAAAAAAAAAAGTACACAAAAATATATAGAGGTAAAAAAAAACTTCAAAAAGCAAAAGGAGCAGCCAGTCTTTGAAGTAATCGTACAAAAGTACAAAGATTGGAATATAAAATGGATTACCTAGAACTCAATCACATAACAGGAACTGACAAATACAAAAATTAAAAAGCACTCTAATAAAAGACTATACAAAGAGATACGGTCAAATTTTGTTTAAAAAAATCTACAATGAAAACATTTTAAATGTAAATTGAATAAAAGTTTGAATAAAATTGTGTAATAGTAAAATAGCAAAAACTTACATATGTTATATTCTTATACTTGAAATGACATTTTGATATTTTGCTAATTAAAATGGTTTTCTGGGAACACAATAATGATGGCCTATAAGTAGAACAGACCAACAAAATCAGATTGCTTATGGTCTATCTTCTAGCGTTCCCGCAGACCAGATGATTTAAAGGACCTCCCATTTATTGTTTACCAGGCTAAACTTCTTACTTTTGCTAATGACTCTGCCTGGTATAGCAGCACACTACAAGCTCAGTAGTTTTTAAGTGAATAGGACTGAGCTGTAATGCTAGACAGCCACGGTATGGAACTGAGCCTGGTAAATAGAGAATATTTCATTAAATTTGTAGTCCCAGAACACCCCTACACCATTGGCAAAAATGCCTTTTCCCACATTGTCATTACAAAAAGTTCATACAAGTTAAAAGTTAACTTATATGTATCCCAAAAGGATATCTAAAAATCTATAACTGATCTCACAAAAAACAAAGCTTTAGTTAGTAGATATAAAAATAAAGTATGATTATATTATGAAGTGATGGCTAACAGAATGTTAGACAACAACAAAAATGTGGGCATTTAATATGGGAACAAACTTACCTGCTTTCTATTTAAAAAAAGAAAAGGAAAGGGCCTCACCTGTTCTGGTTTATGTGTATTGCAGCTCAACTCTATTCCCCTTACGTCCAACAGCAGCACAATATGGGGTATTTCTGACCCTGTGTGCTGATAGGATAGGCGGAACTTTAATTAACATAATTAATTCCCCTATAAGAGGTAAAGAAGACCTTCCCCCATCGTGTTTTTTTCTGTCCAGTGTGGTGGGACAGGTGGAGGGAGGTTTTCTTTACCTCCCTAAGTGTTGAAGCTACTTACGTATAGGTGGCTTCTTTTTTCTACTTTCTTCTTTCTTCTAATCTTCTCCCTATTGGAATATTTATCTAGTTATCGCACTGTTGCGCGTTCCTTACCTTTTTTTCTTCTCTCTCCAGCCTCCCTTCGCTGGACCGGAAGTGACGTCTTCGGGCGGAACCTTACTAATACAAATCAGATAATATCCTTGCCAACCTTCTTTCCTTTCTCCTCTTCTGAGGAGAAGAAACTTCACTCTTTGGATCTCATAAGATGCCTTCGGATCTATCTCCAGCGTACAGGTCCCTTTAGAACGTCACACAACCTTCTAATAAACTACTTCAGTAAAAACAAGGGTTTAAAGGCAACAAAACCCTCCTTGGCTAAATGGATAAAAGAGTCAATAAAGGTGTCTTTTTCCTTCCAGGGGTTATCCCCTCCTGATTTTGTGAAAGCCTACTCCACTAGTGCCATCTATACCTCTTGGGCAGAGAATCTTTCTGTTCATTTGGACCAGATTTGCGCTGCTGTATCCTGGGGCTCTCAATTGACATTTGTAAAGCACTATAGATTAGATATGCATAGTTCAGAGGCTACTGTCTTTGGCCATTCTGTATTTAGTACTGTATGCCAAGAGTGCCCTCCCTTAGGCTGAAGCCCCACGTTGTGGAAAAACTGCTTTTTTGTTGGAGATTTTGCTGCTTTTTTTTTCTTTTCTTTTTTTTTTAACTAAAGCCAGTGAATTTTGCAGAAGAGAGAAGTATAAGCACTTATATATTTCCCATTTGTATCAAAGCCACTCTGGGCTTTGGCTCAAAAAAACACAGCAAAATCTTCAACAAAAAAAGCAGAGTTTCAGTGGCACCTCAGCCTTAAAGTGGCTTTCTATTTAAAGCTATTGATAATCTATCCCTAGGATAGATCATCAATATATGATCAGTGGGAGCTGTTCACAACAGCCACTGGCACTAACTAATACAGATGACTCAGCACTGTTCTTTGTGTAGTGGTCAAGCCAGGTACTACAGCTTGGCTCCCATTCACTTGAAGTATAGGTTATCAATATCTTTAACCTGGGAAATCCCTTTAAGGGCAACATTGTACCAAAGTATCCAACGTAGCCTGAATGCTATATTTTACTAGAGCCTAATTTACTTGCTGCAGCTTTACAAGCTACACCTCTGCACCAGCGCCCTTAGCTTTGAATGCCACCACACAAAGGTGCTTTGATGTTATATTGACATTTATCAGATGTAGATGGAAAATATTTGGAAACACTTTTATTTAAGATGAAATGAAGAGCGCCATGTTGAATACAAACTCTTATCTGAACTGCTTTCTAATATACTTACACAGTTATTGAAAACGGTTTTATTGATTTGTGGCTATTTTATTCAGAGCCAAAGAAAAAAAAAATCAATGATGTCAGTGAGACTTAGCTTTCTGCCTCACTTCCTGCTCATATGGCTCTCATTAATGGACACTTTATCAATGCATATTTTCCTAAGTTCATATTTTGCATTTTCAATTGTACAATCGGTGCTAACAAAATCTAACGTCTTGGACAGATTTATTGACTGTGTTGCTTATTGGAAGGCTATAGTCAGATTCATTAATAGCTTAAATAAAGCAGCGAACCATGCACAACTTGACAGCTATACGAGATTCACTTACACAATCCACAAGATAAGCCTCAACATAGTCTACAGAAACCTGGTATTAAAATTCAAGCAAGCTAAATTATGTCCTTGAAGGATTTCTGAAAGACAAACAAGCACCATCAGATTATTTAATATTTACTATAATACAGCAAGATAGACAATTTAATAGATGCCTCATGGTGAAAGACCAACTTGATTTACATTTACATTGTGAAATGTACCTGGTATTGTATTAGAAAACAGCCAATATAAAGAGCCGTAGTTCAAAAGATTAAGTAACAAACATGAAATGAGGCTGACTTCCTTATATGTAATAGACATACACAAGGATTCATGCATACACACATAGTAGCCTATGGGTGCCCTGTTATAATTCTGTACACATCAGAGGTTCTATGAAGCCATTAATACAGACCCTTGCTTATTTAGTTTTTTTCCCCCACTGTACAGTATGTACACTGAATGGGCATTTTATTAAATATGCACGCCTTACATGATTGGAGCTTCCTGGTATGGAGATTAATATATATATCAAGTGAAAAAAGTTTCCATTAATCATTTTCAGTGTGAATCCACATTAGAATAGAAAAATTGAGCGATCTGAGCAATTTTGTACAAGCCATGGTTGTGGTCACTGTTCTAGATTAGCTAGGGGTCAGTATTTTAATAATTGCCAACCTTGAGGGATTTTCTCATGCAATGTTGTAGAGAGTATACCGAGCATTGTGTGATTGAGGAAAAACATTGGGGGAATTTAGTAACCCATCTAAACAAGTTTTTTGTTTAGCGTAGATTGATGTAATTGTGGCACATCTTTGGTGCATGACCCAGGCAGCTGCAGCCCGGTATTACCAGGGTGGGAAAACCCATGTTTTTGGGGTTTCCCAGCCTAATGTTAGCCTATAACTTCCCCAGTACCCGACCATCACTAGATGGTTAGATACTTAACCAAACCAAACTCTACCTAGCAATCCCTGATGGTGATGGGTAGAGATGAGCGAATCAAAGCTGCCGAAGTGGAATTCGATCAGAATTTCTGGAAATATTTGATTCACATCAAATCCGGATTTCCTCACGCTTTTTGGTAACGAATCGCATTTTTAAAAAAATGGCTGCTGCACATGTTAGGACTTGGGGCAAGGAACTCTGGGAACGGGGGATCACCCACAATGCCATGCGTGCAGCCAATCAGCAGCCAGCCAGCCCTGTAATGTCACAGCCCTTTAACCCCTTCCAGAGTGCCCATGGTATCGGGTGCGGGTGTTAGCTGTAACTGACAGCTAACACCCTGCTCCATAACCGATCAGGGGTTTTAACACCTTGGATTCCACGGTCAAACATGACCGCAGCATCCAAGGGCTTCCACCATTTTGCCGCCCACCCCGGTTCCCTGCAGCCAGGAAATAGCTGTCTTTTTAACGCGATTCGCTGCGATTTTATTTGGATCGAATAGAATCGTATCGGAAAATTCGGTGAAGTTGCCGAATCGAATTTTTGAAAATTTTGCTCATCTCTAGTGGTAGGTATCAAGGTAATTACAGGGAGATAGAGTTAGCCTAATTAGCGGATAACACTAAACCCCACCATAGTAATGGACACTGTCAACAGACAGCAACGATGACAATAATATATTAAAATAAAAGATCACCACAGAAATCTTGTTAACTATTTTATTGAAAAAAATCATTGGTTCATCTTTAGACCACAAATCAAATTAGCAAAAAAAAAAAAAAAAAACACAATGAAAGAAAACATTAGTAACATTAAAAAAAAAATACAATTATTATACTGACATTCCCTGGGTTCTGCGATACTGCCTTTACCCAGTAAACCAGCCAATGATAGCTCATTGGCTGGTTTACCGTACATTAGCTAGTAGGGGTTACTAGAGTTCATTGACCATTGACAGATTCTTAATCTACCCTAAAGTATTTAATCATTTGCACCAGAAAACTGGAGTTATTTGGGAAGTTTTGAGATATATTATTGGTATTAGACGCATGTATCATGCACTTGTGCTATATTTGTCCTTTGTGGCTTTTTGCCATCCGTGAGTTTTTTGCCATCCGTGAATAGTAGTTATTTTACATATGATACTACATAGGATTGGTTATTGTTATTTGTATACCATATTACCGAGTATTATATTTTTTCTATTATTAGCCATTCTTTTTTGACGGCCATTTAAAAAATATCTCTAGCTTTCTGAAAATGCACTAAGAAGCATCAATGTATTCTAGAATTTGTGAAAATTCTGCAGCACACTATCAAAAACTAAAAGGTGGCTTAACACTAGACTAGACAATAAAAAACTGATCTATCATCCATTTTTAATCATGTTTTATACCACACATATATTTAAAGAATTTTTGGTGAGGTTTTTGAAAATTTCCTATGTCATTATCTATATTTTAAAAAAAATCCTAAAAATCCTACAGCTCTGGCTCTGGCCACTAGACCAGTTAATATGCTGAGACTTCCTGTTTTCTGTAGGAGAATCCTTTGCATTTTAGCACACTGATGATTAAGCTATCATGAATTTTCTTCCACTCTTCTTCACAACATTGCTTCAATACATTAACGTTTGTGGTAATTTGTTTATACACAGCTCTCTTAAATGGGTTTTTCCTACATACAGTTTTTTTGGGTTTTTTTTTATTAACTTGGGCAACCATGGAGGTAAACTATCTGATCTGTAACAATGACTTCACCAACCACCTATGAGCTCCTTCTTCCAAGATTTGCACCCCCATTACATTTTTAGTCCAGCATGAGTGGTCCTGATTCCTTACTAATGGTGCATGTGACTACCTTTTGAGCTTTTTTCTAATTGTGCTGTTATTTACTTGAATATTTAACATTCTAACTGAGGCCTGTAGAGTCTTATCATAGTGCTTAAGTTCTTTGCATTTTGGACTAGTTTTTGTTAAACAAATCAATAAATAAATAATGAAACAGTATCACTGGCCTAATTTCCTTAATTTACTTAACCCCTTAACGACCTTGGACGTACTATTACGTCCTGGGTGCTAGGTGCTTCGCGCACCAGGGCGTAATAATACGCCCGAGGCCGGCCGCCCGCTCACTATCTGAGCGGGCGGTATCGGAACCGGGTGTTAGCTGTATCTGACAGCTAACACCCTGCTCCATAACCCCCGGTCGGCCATAACTTCAGATCGGCGGTTTTAACCCCTTGGATGCCGCGGTCAAACATGACCACGGCATCCAAGGAGTTCCGCCATCTTGCCGCCCCCCGGCACTCCCCGCGGAGAGATCGGGGGGTGCCGATATCTCTAATCTGCAGCCCGGGGTCTGCCCAGTGACCCCAGGCTGCCTGGAGCCCCCAGTACCTGGTTGATCCTGCCGAGACCTGCGGAAGTCAGTGCTGTGTTTCCATAGCGCTGACTTCCTGTATAGGCTGCAAGACACGTGTATGCTCGTGTCTTGAAGTCTATAGTACTGAGCCAGAGATCAAAGCATCTCTGGCTCAGGTGTCCTAATGGGACACAAGAAAAAGTAAAAAAAAAGTGAAAAAAAAAAAATAAAAAGTATGTGAAAAAAATTAATAAAAGAATAAAGCCCCCAAAATTCCCTTTTCCTATATAAAAAGAATTATATAAAAAATAAACCTAAAAATTAATAAAAACAATACATATTTGGTATAGTTGCATCCGTAACAACCTGTACAATAAAACTGAAACCATATTTAATGTACACGGTGAAAGTCGGGAAAAAAAAACGGAAAAAACCCGCCAAAAGTAACGATTTTTCGCCATCTCACCTTACAAAATATGCCATAAAAAGTGATCAAAAAGTCATATGTACCCCAAAATAGTACCAATAAAAAGCACAGGTTGTCCCACAAAAAATAAGCCCTAAACCAACTCTCTAAACTGAAAAATAAAAATGCTACGCATCTTAGAAGATGGCGATGCAAAAAAAATTGATTTATGTCCCCAAATGGGTTTTTGTTCTGCAAAATTGGTATTGCATAAAAAAACTGTATAAATGAGGTATCGCCGTAATCTTTACCGACCCGCAGAATAAAGATAACATGTTACTTACGCTCTACGCTGCATGGTGAAAAATTTAAAAGATAAAACGCAGTGCCAGAATTGATGGGGTTGTTTTTTAATCCACCAAGAAAGAGTTAATAAAATTTATTTAATAAGTTGTAAGCACCTAAAAATGTTGTCATTAAAAAATACATCTCACCCTGCAAACAACAAGCCCTCATATGGCTACATCACCAGAGAAATAAAGAAAATATAGCTCGTACAATGTGAAGACAAAAACCCCAAAAATCGCCAAATCATTAGAGCATAACTGGCTGCAGAAGGAAGGGAATGTATAAGCTGTGTGAGCGGATATCAGGGTACAAACCAGATTTAGAGCTTCCGAGGGACAATAAACCAGAAATGACCCCCAGAGTGACCTCCCCAATAATAGGAACTACTGGGGAAATAGTAGGGAATTTAGTGTACCCAATGTACTACGCACAGATTACATATTCATTCACTTTCCCCCATCCGCTGTGCAGTCACGTCTGGGATACTAATGCTTGTTACACCCCTTGATAAATTCTTTGAGGGGTGCAGTTTTCAAAATGGGGTCATTCCCTAGGGGATTCCACTTTACTGGCACTTTAGAGGCTCTGCAAACATGACATGGCATCCAGATCCCAAACATCTGAATCCAAAAGCCACATAGCGCTCCTTCCCTTCTGTGCCCTGCTGTGTGCCCAAACCGCAGTTTATACCACATGTATGACACTGGTGTACCCAGGATAAGGTACTTAATGTCATATATGGGTATAAACTCCTGTTTGGGCACAGCCGGGCACAGAAGGGAAGGAGCGCTATTTGGTTTTTGGAGCACAGACTTGGACGGTTTGGTTTTTGGACGCCATTGCACTTTTGCAGAGCTGAAATGCCAGTATAGTGGAATCCCCTGACATGTCACCCCATTTTGGAAACTGCACCCCTGAAGGAATTTATCCAGGGGTACAGTGAGCATTTTTAACCCCCAAGTGTTGCTATAATTTATTATCCGTAAATGAATACGCAGCTGATGATGAAAGGTGAAAATGACAATTATTCCAGGAATACATCATTTCAGTGTGTAATATGTTATGCCAGGCTTGTATCAGAGATGAACGCTCCAAAAGCTGTTGTGCCCGGGATCCCCGCTCACCAGTTTTTGGAGTGTGTGTCTGTGCAGACATAAACTGGGCACAACATATTGGGCACTGAAATGGCGTATCTATAGAAAAATTTCATTTTTAACTTTTCATTATCAGCTGCGCATTCATTTTTGGAAATTAAAAGAATGCAACACTTAAGGGTTAATAATGCTCGCTACCCCACTTGATAAATCCCTTGAAGGGTATAGTTTCCAAAATGGGGTGACATGTCTGCGGATTCCACTTTACTGACAATTCATGGTCTCTGCAAAAGTGGCATGGTGTCCAAAAAGCAAACTGTGCTCTAAAAACCAAAATAGCGCTCTTTCCCTTCTGTGCCTGGCTGTGCCCAAACAGCAGTTTATACCCACATATGGCATTGTTAAGTACGTTATCCTGGGTACACCAGTGTCATACGTGTGGGCATAAACTGTCATTTGGGCACACAGCAGGGCGCAAATGTGAAGGAGCACTATGTGCTTTTGGAGCGCATATTTAGATTGTTGTTTTTTTGGACGCCATGTCACATTTGCAGAGACCCTAAAATTGCCCCTACAAAATGGGGGTCACTTCTTGGGGAATTCCAATTTACTGGCACCTCCAGGGCTCTGCAAAAATATCATGGCGACCAGAAAGTCCCTCTAAATCTGTACTCCAAAAGCTAAAAAAAACCACAGTGCTCCTTCCCTTCTGAGCCCTGCTGCGTGCCCAAGCAGCAGTTTATACCCACATATATAATTTTTTTGTCCCCGGGATAGCCCACTTAATAGTTTTAGGAGTTCATGTCTCTGATGCCACAAAGTGGCCGCAACGTATTAGGCACTGAAATTGGATATTTCTTTAAAAACTTTAATTTTCACTTTGTACATTAATTTTTGGGAAGCATTTTTAGGCTCTAAATGATAATACCCCTTGATACATTCCTTGAGGGGTGTAGTTTCTAAAATGGGGTTACTTTTGAGAGGTTTCCATTATATTGGTACTTTAGGGGTTCTGCAAATGCGACATGGCATCCAAAAACTATTTCAGCAAAATCTGCCCTCCAAAAGCCAAATAGCGCTCTTTCCATTTTGAGCCCTGCCATTTACCCATGCAGCAGATTACAACCACATATGGGCCCTTCCCTTTCCCCGGGAATTTTGGGGTCCTTTTTCTCCTTTGCCCTCTTGTGAAAATGAAAAATTTGGGGCTAAATTGCGGTTTTTGGAGTATTTTCTTTTGTCCCAATGTTATTAATGTAGAGGGGGGGGGGGGGGTGAGGTTTTACCCCCCCCCCCCCTATAATATATGGGGGGGGGGGTTTCGTAAGGGGGGTGTTTTTTTGGGGGTTTTTTTTTTTTTTGTTTGTGGGGGCCCCGCACACGCCGCGCGCCCCCCCAAAAACCCTTCCACAAACACCCCCCCCCCCAACCCAAAAACCCCCCTTTCCATTTTGAGCCCCCCCATTCACCCACGCAGCAGATTACAACCACATATGGGGCATTTCTGTGTTCAGGAGAAATTGTGTAACGAACTTTGGGGTGCTTTTTCTCCTTTGTCCTCTTGTGAAAATGAAGAATTTGGGGCTAAATTGACGGTTTATTGGAAAAAAAAGTAATTTTTCATTTTAATGTCCCAATGTTAATAAAATCTGTGAAACAGCTGTAGGGTCAAAATGCTCACTATACCCCTTGATATGTTCTGTGAGGGGTGTAGTTTCCAAAATGGGGTCACTTTTAGGGGGTTTCCACTGTATTGGTACTTTGGGGGCTCTGCAAATGCGACATGGCACCTGAAAACTATTCCAGCAAAATCTGCTCTCCAAAAGCTAAATAGCGCTCTTTCCATTCTGAGCCCTGCCATGTACCCATACAGCAGATTACGACCACATATGGGGTATTGCTGTGTTTAGGAGCAATTATTTTGCAAACTGTGGGGTGCTTTTTCTCCTTTAACCCATTGTGAAAATGAAAACTTTGGGGATAAAGTGACATTTTAGTAATGTTTCATTTATACATCCCAGTGTTAGCAAAATCTGTGAAACGACTGTAAGGTCAAAATGCTCACTATACCCCTATATGAATTCTGTGAGGGGTGTAGTTTGCAAAATGGGGTCACTTTTGGGGGTTTTCCTTTGTATTGGTACTCTAGGGGCTTTGCAAATGAGACATGGCACCTGAAAACTATTCCAGCAAAATCTGCTTTTCAAACGCCCAGTGTCACTCCTTCCCTTCTGTGCGCTGCCATTCGCCCAAACATCAGTTTACACCCACTTGTGGGGTATTTCCATGCTCGGGAGAAATTGTATAACAAACTGTGAGATGCATTTTTTCCTTTAACCCTTTGTGAATGTGTTAATTTTAGGGCTAAATTAAGGAATTAGTGGGAAAAAATTAAATGTCTAAATTTCACCTCCATATTGTTTTAATTCCAGTGAAATGCTTAAAGGGTTAACAAACTTCCCAAATATTATTTTGAATTATTTGAGGGGTGCAGTTTTGAAAATGGGGTGATTTATGGGGGTTTCTAATATATAGGCCATTATAATCCTCTTCAGAACTGAAGTAGTCCCTAAAAAATTAGTTTGGGAAATTTTCTTGTAAATCTGCAAAATCGCTGTTACACTTGTAAGCCTTCTAACATCCAAAATAAATTACAGGACGATTAAAAGATGATGCCGATATAAAGCAGAGATATGGTAGATAATATGTATTAATGTATTTGGGTGGTATGACTATCTATCTGAAAAGCAGAGCATTTCACATTTTGAAAATTGCGATTTTTTTTCCAAATTTCCATCAAATTTCCTATTTTTTTATAAATAAATACGAAAATATTCATTAGTGTTTACCACTAACATGAAGTACAATGTGACACGAAAAAACAATCTCAAAATCACTTGTGTAAGTTAAGACGTCTCAAAGTTATTGCCATATAAAGTGACACATGTCAGTTTTGAAAAACGAGGCCTGGTCCTTAACGCACTTTTGGGCTGGGTCCTTAAGGGGTTAAAGGAAATCTGTCAGGGAAATTTGGGACACTAAACCACCCACACGTCCATATGGACCTGGGGTTTAGTGTCCCAAATCAACCTGTTATAATGCAATCCATGGCCGCATTAAAAATAAAAAAGCTTTATACTTACCCTGCCGCTGTAGTCCCCGTGCCAGCGCAGTTCATCAATGAAGCCAGTGGAGTACTTCTCGCTTCAGTGCGCATGCATCTTTGGCTTCACTGAAGAACAGCACAGGCGACGGAAGGCGTGCCTCAAGAATAAGCCGGACTGATCTCACCAAACAGCATCGATTGGACCCTTATCTAGGTAAGTATAAAGGTTTTTTATTTTTAATGTGCCTGCGGATTGCATTACAACAGGGCGATCTGGGACACTAAACCCCAGGTCTATTAGGACCTGTGGGTGGTTTAGTGTCCCAGATTGACCTGACAAATTCCCTTTAATTTTAAGACCTTGAAAGGACCACGGAATTCTTATAGGGTTTGCTTTGTTTCTCTCATGACTGTATTAAGCCATCTGAACCATTTTTCTGAAGTTGGGATTTATTAATACTGTTAGGTATAACAAGCATTTTAGTCATTTTTGGCCTCATTGCGCCAAGTCCAACATTTTGCCATTTTGCTGGGCATTGTGGGTATGGCCTGGACAGAACTAGTCTGTAAGAAATATTTATGAATTGTGACTTTTAAACAATTGCAAAAAAATTGCAATTTTACTCCAGCACCAAGGTGACGAGTCTAGATAGAAGCTTATTGATAAGTTCACAATTTATCACAAATTCAGTAGTTTCTAATATAAAAACCTCATTAATTACCCCATCTTCCCACTGACCCCCCTTCCTCCCCTTTCCCCCTTTCGCTCCCCCCAATTCTGGACGAATCCTGCTTGGGGTTTGAGCTAAGTGCATTACAGTTCACCCCAAGCAAGGTATGTCTAGAGAGACTGCAAAGATGGCAGTCACTTTAAATGGCTCTAACTCTGGAGCCACAGGGGCTCTCTTGGTCTTGTTTATAGCCCACCTAGATTTGAGATATCACTGGTTACAGTGGACTTGCATATACCCACAAATTTCACTATAACCAGTGTGCAGGAGAACATGTACAGTGCTGGCCAAAAGTATTGGCACCCCTGCAATTCTGTCAGATAATACTCAGTTTCTTCCAGAAAATGATTGCAATCACAAATGCTTTGGTAATAATAACTTCATTTATTTTGCTTGCAATGAAAAAACACAAAAGAGAATGAAAAAAAAAGTCAAATCATTGATCATTTTACACAAAACTCCAAAAATGGGCCGGACAAAAGTATTGGCACCCTCAGCCTAATACTTGGTAGCACAACCTTTAGACAAAATAACTGCGAACAACCGCTTCCGGTAACCATCAATGAGTTTCTTACAATGCTCTGCTGGAATTTTAGACCATTCTTCTTTGGCAAATTTCTCCAGGTCCCTGAGATTTGAAGGGTGCCTTCTATAAACTGCCACTTTGAGATCTCTCCACAGGTGTTCTATGGGATTCAGGTCTGGACTCATTGCTGGCCACTTTAGAAGTCTCCAGTGCTTTCTCTCAAACCATTTTCTAGTGCTTTTTGAAGTGTGTTTTGGGTCATTGTCCTGTTGGAAGACCCATGACCTCTGAGGGAGACCCAGCTTTCTCACACTGGGCCCTACATTATGCTGCTAAATTTGTTGGTAGTCTTCAGACTTCATAATGCCATGCACACGGTCAAGCAGTCCAGTGCCAGAGGCAGCAAAGCAACCCCAAAACATCAGGGAACCTCCGCCATGTTTGACTGTAGGGACCGTGTTCTTTTCTTTGAAGGCCTCTTTTTTTTTCCTGTAAACTCTATGTTGATGCCTTTTCCCAAAAAGCTCTAGTTTTGTCTCATCTGACCAGAGAACATTCTTCCAATAAGTTTTTGGCTTTCTCAGGTAAGTTTTGGCAAACTCTAGCCTGGCTTTTTTATGTCTCTGGGTCAGAAGTGGGGTCTTCCTCGGTATCCTACCATAGAGTCCCTTTTCATTCAGACGCCGACGGATAGTACGGGTTGACACTGTTGTACCCTCGGACTGCAGGGCAGCTAGAACTTGTTTGGATGTTAGTCGAGGTTCTTTAGCCACCATCCACACAATCTTTCGTTGAAATCTCTCGTCAATTTTTCTTTTCCGTCCACATCTATGGAGGTTAGCCACAGTGCCATGGGCTTTAAACTTCTTGATGACACTGCGCACGGTAGACACAGGAACATTCAGGTCTTTGGAGATGGACTTGTAGCCTTAAGATTGCTCATGGTTCCTCACAATTTTGCTTCTCAAGTCCTCAGACAGTTCTTTGGTCTTGTTTCTTTTCTTCATGCTCAATGTGGCACACACAAGGACACAGGACAGAGGTTGAGTCAACTTTAATCCATTTCAACTGGCTGCAAGTGTGATTTAGTTATTGCCACCACCTGTTATGTGCCACAGGTAAGTAACAGGTGCTGTTAATTACACAAATTAGAGAAGCACCACCTGATTTTTCAAAGGGTGCCAATACTTTTGTCCACCCCCTCCCTTTTTTATGTTTGGTGTGGAATTATATCCAATTTGGCTTTTTGACAATTCTTTTTGTGGTTTTCCATTGAAGACAAATTAAATGAAGATATTATTACCAAAGCATTTGTGATTGCAATCATTTTCTGGAAGAAATTGAGTATTATCTGACAGAATTGCGGGGGTGCCAATACTTTTGGCCAGCACTGTATAACTGACACTGTGCAAGATAGAAGATATTGATATTTTATTCTCCTGTCCCTGTGACTAAAGATGACCCCAGGAGAGTCAATTAGAAGCATATTTGCCATTTAACCCCTTATATGCTGCGATTAATACTGACCGCAGCACCTAAGTCATTTTACAGAAAAAAGGCAAGAACAGACTTTTCCCCTTGTTAATGAAAAAAACAAAACAAAACACAAAATTGGTATCACCACATCCGTTACAACATAAAATGAATATGTTATTTATTCTACATGATACATGCTGTAAAGCTTAGAATTCAGATGCCATGTTTTCTGTTCATTTCACCTCTCAAAAACAAAAAGTAATAAAAACTGATCAAAAAGTCATGTACCCACAAAATACAAGGTTACATTGAAATAAAATATGAATAGTTATAAAAGGGGAAATTTAGAAAGGGATAAAATGTTACTGGTGTAAGGTAAAAATGTGTTATATCGCTAAAAGGTTAAAGGGTTAAAATGTACACAGGCTCCAGAGTTATGCACTAGTAATATTTCAGTCATAAATTCAAAATCTGCAAAAAAAAAAAAAGTTACATTTTCAGGAGGGCTTGTGCAATTTTAATGTGACTGTTAGGGGTTTAATGTAGAGAATAAGTGAACGCTGAAGAAATTGTGTGATTTCAACATCATGTTACTAGAGCAGATAGGGATGAAACAGTGAAAAGAAGTGGTGAAGGATCACCATCACGTCACCAATGCAGAGAGATGGAGCAGTGGATAGAAGTGGTAGAAAACGTGTGTGATGTCAATATCATCATCATGGGTGATTTCAACATCCCCATTAACACAAACCACCCCCCCAGCTTCCAGTCTCCTGTCTCTCACCACCTCCTTTGGTCTTTCTCAATGGTCCTCCTCTGCCACTCACACAAAGGGACACACACTGGACCTCATATTCACCCGCCTCTGCTCTCTAATCAACCTCTCTAACTCTCTGTCCACGCTCTCTGACCACAACTTCCTGACATTCTCTGCCCTCTCCTCTGTAACAGACCCTCCAACCCCTAAACCAACACGCCCCCACAGGAACCTTAATCGCCTTGACATCCGCACGCTCTCAGACTCCCTCCTACCGCTCGCAACATATCCTCACTCCAGGATGCAGATGCCACTGCTGCCTTCTATAATACCACCATTACTTCAGCCCTTGACTCTGTGGTCCCCTTCACAAACACCAGAGTTTGACCGATCAATAGGAAACCCTGGAACACTGACCTGACTAAAAAACTGAGACGTGCCTCACGGGTTACAGAACGCCTCTGCAAGAAAAGCCACTCCCAGGAGGACTTCCTCAGGTATAAAGAGGCAGTACTCACATTCAAGTATGCACTCACCTCTGCAAAGCAGGTCTACTTCACCACACTCATATCCCGAAACCCCAAACAGTTATTCACTACCTTCAACTCCCTTCTCCGTCCTCCTGTGCCCCTTCCGACGTCACTCATCACAGCTGATCAAAAGCAAAATCGAGACCATCAGAGACAGTCTCACCCTACACCCCTGATAACCACTCTACCCAACTGCTCGATGCTCTTCTTCTTTAACTGTTCCTCCACCATCTCTGATGAAAAGTTCTCCACCCTAATCTCTAAATCTCACCTTACCTCCTGCGCGCTTGACCCGATCCAGTCACATCTCATCCCCAAACTCACTGAAGTCATTACTCTGGCCCTAACCCATCTCTTCAACCTATCCCTAACCAATGGATCCTTCCCTTCCACCTTCAAACATGCTACTGTCACACCTATACTTAAGAAACCATCCCTCGACTTGTCCTCGCAAGCCAACTATCGCCCCATCTCACTGCTCCCGTATGCCTCTAAATTGCTTGAACAACACATCCACTCCAAACGATCCTCCTCTCATACAACGCACTCTTTGACAGACTACAGTCAGGTTTCAGACCCCATCACTCCACAGAAACTGCCCTAACTAAAGTCACTAACGACCTTCTAACTGCCAAAGCCAAGCGTCACTACTCTGTCCTCCTCCTCCTTGACCTCTCCTCCACCTTTGACACAGTCGACCACTCCCTCTTATCAGAAAGGCTCTCATTTCTTGGCATCTCAGACCTGGCCCTTTCCTGGATCTCTTCATACCTCATCAACCACACATTCAGTGTCTGCCACTTACACACCACCTCCCCGCCACACTTTCTTTATGTAGGTGTCCCCCAAGGCTCCGTCCTAGGACCCCTCCTGTTCTCCATCTACACCCTCGGTCCTGGCTAACTCATAGAATCTCATGGTTTCCAATACCATTGCTATGCTGATGACACTCAAATATATCTCTCTGGACCAGACATTACCTCCCTGTAGTCCAGAATCCCAGAGTGTTTAGCAGCCGTTGCCTCCTTTCTCTCCTCCTGCTTTCTCAAACTCAACATGGAGAAAACGTAGTTTATCATCTTCGCCCCACCTCGCACGGCCCCTCTACCTGACCCATCTATCATATTTTTTTTTTATTTCAATAGTTTTTTTATTGAAATTTTTAACAGAAATACATTACAAGTTGGAAACACATCGAGAAAGCAAGGGCACAGTTATGGCCTCATATACATCATAAACGCAGTACAATACAATATACTCAGATGAGGTACATCCATTAATAAAATACATACAGTGACAATGCATAGTAAGAGCAAGTAAGTCTTTCCAAACATATGACAAACCTAACACGTTAAGGCTATAGGGAACGTCCATCAAGTTTTGCCATAAGAAGGAGGTGGTGCGGAACGGGCTAGTGGAGGATAAGGTGCAAAGCGAAGGGCAAAACAACAAAAGAACAGAAAACACAAACCATAGTCTAGGCCTAGAGAATGAATACAGTCGAATCATATCCCCCACCCACAGAGTAGGTGGTTCGCCCCTTAAACAAAGGGGAAGACCCATCAGCTACCAGATATCAATTTTCCAATTTCTTATATAGATAGTATATAGGTGTTACAGGAATACCAACTCAGAGCGGCCCCCAGAGGCTATAAGTAAAGTAAAATGTAATACTCTAGTGACAGAGAAGGCCTCGCCGTATAGTCCGTCAATGAGTGTACGGTGGGGGGAATGCCTCTGCCCACGACTCCCAGTGTGTCCGGAATCTATCCAGGCCCCCTCCATTACATGCACAAAGGCACTCGTATTGATAGTTCAATGACACCGCTGAAATCAGCTCTGTCAAGGTCGGGCATACAGTAGACTTCCATCTTCTTGCAATGAGTAGGCGGGCAGCCCCTAGCACCTGACAAACAACTGTTCTATGTCTACCCGGTATCATGTGAATACCCAGCAGGAGGAGTGCCAGTTCAGGTGTATACCCCACCATTCCACCACACAGGCCATTAACCAAGGAAAACACAGAAACCCAAAAGGGCTGAATGAGTGGACAGTGCCAGAACACATGGAATAAAGAGCCGTTCTCCCCGCATCCCCTCCAACAGCGAGGTGAACACGATGGGTAGAACTTAGCTATGCGTAAAGGAGGGTAATACCAGCGTAGAAGTAGTTTGCTATATTGCTCCCAATGTGAGGCACATACTGTGGATCGCTTAGCCCATCTGATCGCCTCCCGCCAGTGACCAACCTCAAATCTACTGCCTATGTCCTCTTCCCAAAGGTTCATGTGTTTAGTCTTGGAAAAGTGCAATCCCTATTCAAAGTTCGATACAGGGTTTTAGTTTTATAAGCCACTGTGGAAGCCTGTGGGTGTAAGAGGTCGGCGGCTGACTGCGGCAGGCGCAACTGAGTCGAGGTAGTGTCAGACAAGTAGGAAGTCAATCTGGTGTATGTGTATGCTTCCCTTGCGGGTAGATCATATGTCTCTTTCAACACGGAGAAGGGTGCCCTAGTGCCACCCCTATACAGGTCAGAGACATACTTTACCCCACATCTGCGCCACACGTCTAGGGATAAATGTGGCATCTCGTGAGGGAGCGTCGTAATGGGCAGATTTAGTGCTACCGTAGGAGCATCCCCATCCTGCATAGTACACAATGCATGCCATGCCCCAATCGTAGCCTGTACAGCCAGTGGAGCAGATATGGAAGATCCACTCCTGGGGCCTGCCGCTAAAAGGTAACCCTCCCAATCGGTAGTCTGAACCATTTGGGCCTCCATAACTGGCCACAGTTTGTCATGGTTCGTTGTAAACCAAAATTGGAGTTGACCTAAAACTATGGCTAAATAATAATGATACAAGTTTGGTACACCCATACCCCCATTGTCTCTTGATTTAAACAGTGTATGGCGTGCTATTCTGGGTTTACCACCATTCCATATAAAGGACATCATTTGTTTTTGGAAACTCAGAAAGGTGGACTTTGGTATTGGTATCACTAATGTTCTGAAGTAGTAAAGTATCCTGGGAAGGATCAAAATTTTATATAACACTATTCTTCCCATCCAACTATGCTCAAATTTAGCTAACCCATCAAGCTCCTTCTGGAGGGTAGCCAGCAGGCCTGGAAAGTTGGCCTTAACTAAATCTTTTGGGTTTGGAGTGAGCTGTATCCCTAGATAGGGTATAGCGTGCGAGCACCATTGATAGGGAGATGTGTTTTTGATGTGGTATATATTGTTTGGAGACATACCAACTCCTAAAATCTGGGACTTGGATTCATTAACTTTATAATATGATAACTCTCCGAAATCTTTCAGAATTTGAGATACAGTACAGAGCATGTTATTAGAGTAGGAGAGGGACAGAATCACATCATCCGCGAATAAGTTAATTCTGTGGTCTGTCCGATCCAACCTGATACCAGACAGACCCGGATGTGTCCTGATCCTTTCGGCCAAAGGCTCCATCACCAATGAAAATATCAAAGGGGACAATGGGCACCCCTGTCTCGTGCCATTGGTAATGGCAAAGGGGCGGGACAGGACCGCGTTCGCCAGCACTTGTGCGGATGGGTTACAGTAGAGTGCAGAGATTGCAGTAGCAATGGGACCAGAAAAAACAAATTTATGGAGAACCTCGAAAAGATACCCCCAATGTACCCTATCAAACGCCTTCTCCGCATCCAGGGACAGGAGCAGAGAAAGCGTCCGCCGAGCCTGGGCCGCCGCAACCAGCTCGATCACACGCCTCGTGCCGTCTGGGGCCTATCTCCCCTTAGTGAATCCAACCTAGTCTCCTCCTATCAGTGTGGGCATAACATCGAGAAGCCTGTTCGCAAGTACCTTCGCAAACAACTTAACGTCCGCATTTAATAGTGATATGGGCCGGTAGTTAGAGGGTCGGGAGGGGTCCTTGCCTGGTTTGGGTAGTGTCACAATCGTTGCGGATAGCATCTCACAGGGAAAGGTTCCTGTCACCATTGCTAAATTACAGTCATATGAAAAAGTTTGGGCACCCCTATTAATCTTAATCATTTTTAGTTCTAAATATTTGGGTGTTTCCAACAGACATTTCAATTTGATATATCTAATAACTGATGGACACAGTAATATTTCAGGATTGAAATGAGGTTTATTGTACTAACAGAAAATGTGCAATATGCATTAAACCAAAATTTGACCGGTGCAAAATTATGGGCACCTCAACAGAAAAGTTACATTAATATTTAGTAGATCCTCCTTTTGCAAAAATAACAGCCTCTAGTCGCTTCCTGTAGCTTTTAATCAGTTCCTGGATCCTGGATGAAGGTATTTTTGACCATTCCTCTTTACAAAACAATTCCAGTTCAGTTAAGTTTGATGGTCGCCGAGCATGGACAGCCCGCTTCAAATTATCCCACAGATGTTCAATGATATTCAGGTCTGGGGACTGGGATGGCCATTCCAGAACATTGTAATTGTTCCTCTGCATGAATGCCTGAGTAGATTTGGAGCTGTGTTTTGGATCATTGTCTTGCTGAAATATCCAACCCCGGCGTAACTTCAAATTCGTCACTGATTCTTGTACATTATTCTCAAGAATCTGCTGATACTAAGTTGAATCCATGCGACCCTCAACTTTAACAAGATTCCCGGTGCCGGCATTGGCCACACAGCCCCAAAGCATGATGGAACCTCCACCAAATTTTACAGTGGGTAGCAAGTGTTTTTCTTGGAATGCTGTGTTTTTTTGACGCCATGCATAACGCCTTTTTGTATGACCAAACAACTCAATCTTTGTTTCATCAGTCCACAGGACCTTCTTCCAAAATGAAGCTGGCTTGTCCAAATGTGTTTTTGCATACCTCAGGCGACTCTGTTTGTGGCATGCTTTCTGAAACGTCTTCTTTCGCATCACTCTCCCATACAGCTTCTCCTTGTGCAAAGTGTGCTGTATTGTTGACCGATGCACAGTGACACCATCTGCAGCAAGATGATGCTGCAGCTCTTTGGAGGTGGTCTGTGGATTGTCCTTGACTGTTCTCACCATTCTTCTTTTCTGCCTTTCTGATATTTTTCTTGGCCTGCCACTTCTGGGCTTAACAAGAACTGTCCCTGTGGTCTTCCATTTCCTTACTATGTTCCTCACAGTGGAAACTGACAGGTTAAATCTCTGAGACAACTTTTTGTATCCTTCCCCTGAACAACTATGTTGAACAATCTTTGTTTTCAGATCATTTGAGAGTTGTTTTGAGGAGCCCATGATGCCACTCTTCAGAGGAGATTCAAATAGGAGAACAACTTGCAATTGGCCACCTTAAATACCTTTTCTCATGATTGGATACACCTGGCTATGAAGTTCAAAGCTCAGTGAGGTTACAAAACCAATTTTGTGCTTCAGTAAGTCAGTAAAAAGTAGTTAGGAGTATTCAAATCAATAAAATGATAAAGGTACCCAAATTTTTGCACCGGTCAAATTTTGGTTTAATGCATATTGCACATTTTCTGTTAGTACAATAAACCTCATTTCAATCCTGAAATATTACTGTGTCCATCAGTTATTAGATATATCAAATTGAAATGGCTGTTGCAAACACCCAAATATTTAGAACTAAAAATGATTAAGATTAATAGGGGTGCCCAAACTTTTTCATATGACTGTAAATACCTCAGTAAGGTGAGCTAGAATAAGTGGTTTGAACAGCTTGTAGTATTCCCCAGAGAACCTATCTGGGCCAGGAGATTTATTAAGTTTTAATCCATCAATCGCCCTAGCCACTTCCTGAGTGGAAATAGAAACATTTAAAGACTGCAGCTGTGCAGGTGTAACAGATGGAAGGTGCAAAGAGCACAGGAATCGGTTAACATCTATCATTGAAGGCTGCGTGGTGTCCGAGTCATCTTTCAAGTTATACAGGTCCTGATAATATTTACTGAATTCATCAGCAATTTGTTGGGGGTGGAAGATTTTATCTGTGGTCGCTTTAGACACAAGAAATGGAATTTTAGATTTATTCCTTGCTGCCTTAACTCTCTGTGCCATTAGCTTGCTGGCTTTATTATATGACCGGTAATAGGAGGCTTTCACGCTTTTAGTGTGTTTTTCAAATTCCACCAGTAGATGGGCGCTCAAGTCATCCCTGGCCTTCCGCAAAGCAGTCGATAGGGCAGGATTAGGGTCAACTTTGTGCTTCTGCTCTATAGTTGCAATAGAAGCAAGTAGCCCCCTCATCGTTTTCAGTCGGATTCGCTTAAAGCGCGAGGCATGCTGAATCATTAGACCCCTAACAAATGCTTTATGTGAATTCCAGAGGCAAAACTTATCCACTACCAAGGGGGAATTAATGTAAAAGAATTTGGCAATGTCAGTGTTCAATTTCTCAGTTACCGATTTCAGAGACATGACATATGTATTGTTTCGCCATGACACGGGGGGAGCCATTGTGCCCGCTAAGTGGATGCTAAGTATAATGGGTGCGTGGTCAGACCACGTGATATTTCCTATTTCACAACTTTGCACTCTAAGTAGCATATCACTCTGGGCTAGGAACATGTCTATTCTGGAGTAGGACTGGTGACGAGCAGAGTAGTACGTATAATCCTTCTCAGAGGAATGAAAGCACCGCCAAACATCGTGAAGTTCCGTCTGCCGGAGCCAAGGGCCTAATTGTTGAGGTAGATGCTTGCCGCGATAAGTGGAGTCATCAGCAGCGTGATGCACAATATTGAAATCCCCGCACAATAGAACCTAGCCCTGAGCCTGCTTCCTACACTTCTTCATTACAGAATTTAAAAAGGAAATCTGAGACGCATTAGGACAGTATACGTTTACAATAGTGATGGGGCAGTTGTCAAGCAGACAGGTGAGCGCTACATAGCAGCCCTTGGGATCTGAACTGACATGTATTAACTGAAATGACACTGTATGCTTTATTGCTATGAGGACACCCGCAACCTTCTTGGCAGCATTGGAAAAGAAGACATGAGGGAACAATTTGTGAGAAAGCTTTGGTAGATGAGAGTCACAGAAATGCGTCTCCTGTATGCAAATTACATCTGCTGCAGATCTGAGAGCCTCTTTCCACAACAATGAACGCTTAAAGGGACTATTTAGTCCCCTTGCATTAAGTGACAGTAATTTAACACCCATTAATATTTTCAAGAATTAGCAATACAGACTGGTAGTATAAAGGGTCGGGTAGGAGAATAGCGCTAAATTGACATCTCTCAGGCCTAGAGAAGAACAATTCGTTAACGTCATTAGTCAACACATAACTAGTTAACAGTAAGGGGAGAGAAAATAATGTTACACAACCGAGCAGTGTAATACTGCGCAAACTTGGGGGGAAGTTTGCCATAGAATAGAAGGTACAAAACACACCACAGGTGACTCACAGTACGTCCATATTGAGCTATTCACTCGACGGAGGTGGTAGACTTCCACGGAGGGTCCAACTTATGGGACTCGGCCCTTGAAGGTTTCGGAACATTAGGTGCAGGTGGCGGCAGGTTCCATTGGTGTAACAGGTTTCTCCCGGTGTCAAAGGAGTTAAATGTAAAAGTTACTCCATTCCTGTTAACGATGACTTTAGTTGGGAATCCCCACTTGTAGGGAATGCTGTGTTGCCGGAGGACCGCTGTAACAGGAGCAAGCTCTCTTCTGGCAGCAATGGTAGCCTGAGAAAGGTCAGCATAAAGTTGAATTTCTTTAAACGGCTCAGGCAAAGATGGTCTTTTCCTCGACTCAAGCATGAGACGATCTTTGACATGGTAGAAATGTATGCGGGCGAGGGTGTCTCTAGGAATATGATCAGGCATTCCCTTCGGCTTCGGCAAGCGGTGGGCCCTGTCTATTATAAGATCCGCTTCAGAGCATTGTGGCAGGATTGCTTTCATTAAACGTTGTAGATAAGAAGTCAGGTCCCTGGCTGTGACTGACTCTGGTATGCCACAAAACTTGACATTGTTCCGCCTATTCCTATCTTCCATTTCAGCAAGTTTAAGTTTGATCGCTGCTAATTCTTCCTCAAGATCATCCACTATAGTGTTGTGTGCCGCAACAAATTCACTCATTTTATTCTCAACATGGTCTATTCTGTTGCCAAGAGAATCAACCGTGGAGGATACGGACATAATCGCCTTAGTGATATCCTTCTGAATAGATCTGTGTAATGCTAGCATTATATCCTTTAAGAAGGACTCAGAAGCCGATTGGATACCTGCAGGGATAGCCTGGAGCACATCCGAATCACCTAATTGGGGATCTTCTGCAGCCGGGCGAGATTCAAAACAGAACGTGGTATCCCATCTCATCCTTTGCTTTACAGGGCTTTGTGTGGCAGTAATGTTATCTGCCTGGGAAGATGCTTCTACAGGAGGAACTTCAGGATGGCTGACAAGGGCTGAGGTGGGTGAAGATGGGGGTTGTAGTCCCCTCTTTGAAGCCTGCTGCTGGCCCTCTAAAGCCCTTACCTGGTTGACCTGGGAGCCAGGACTGTCACCAGAGGCCTCCAGGTGTAATTGCTGCTCACCTGGAGTGCCGTTGTGTTCCGCGCCGGTGCGGCCCGCCGCCCGCGGCAGCGGGTGCAGGGAGGATCCGCCGGCGCCATCTTGGGCCGAGACTGATGTGGCGAAGAAATCGGTCAGCCGCTTCGGGGGGCCTTTTTTCCCCCGTTTCGCCATAGTTCCGCAGTCCTGGGGAGCAGAGGACCCTTCCGCGCCCTAAATTCCGGGTGTCACCAGCGCCAATTAGTCACTACGAGCCGCTGGACTGTTGTGAGGCCTCAGAGCTTCACAGATCGGCGGCCATCTCAGTCGGCTCCAAGCCACGCCCCCCATCTATCATAGTTAATGGTGCTAAACTTACTCCAGTCCCATGGGTCTGCTGCTTTGGGATAACCTTAGACTCTGACCTATCCTTCAAGCCGCACATCCAAACCCTCAACACTTTCTGTCGCTTCCGACTCAAGAACATCCATGGAATCCTCTCCTTCCTCACCCCAGAAACTGCAAAGATGCTAGTCCATGCCCTCATAATCTCCCACTTAAACTACTGTAACACCCTCTTCCATGGCCTCCCAGCAAATACTCTCACCCCCTCC
The DNA here is from genome assembly GCA_947044405.1 of Leptodactylus fallax. NCBI lineage: Eukaryota > Metazoa > Chordata > Amphibia > Anura > Leptodactylidae > Leptodactylus > Leptodactylus fallax. The sequence goes on along the minus strand of CAMRHE010000062.1, from coordinate 659,636 downwards.
TTCCAGTCCACCTTAAACTGTGCTGCTCGCTTAATACACCTCTCTCCCTGTTCTTCATTGGCCGCTCCCCTCTGCCAGTCCCTTCACTGGCTACCTGTTGCCCAGTGAATAGAGTTCAAATTGCTAATGCTGACATACAAAGCCATCCACAACCTGTCCCCTCCATATATCTCCGACCTAATCTCCCGCTATCTGCCTGCACATAACCTCCGATCCTCCAAAGACCTCCTACTCCGCTCTGCTCTTATCCGCTCTTCACAGAACCGTCTCCAAGACTTCTCCCGTGCATCCCCCAAACTCTTGAACGCATTACAAAGACACATAAGACTGTCCCCCATAAGCACAAGCTTCAAGAAGGCTCTGAAGACTCACCAATTCAGTAAGGCCTACAACCTCCAATGACACTACTGTCACCACACCACCATCTGTACAGCCTCTCTCCTAACTTTCTGTCTCTATCCCTCTTCCCTAGATTGTAAGCCCTTGCGGGCAGGGCCCTCTATCCCACTGTGCCAGTTGGTCACTGTTAGTATTGTATTTGTTTTGTATATTTTGTTTACGTATGTAAACCCTCAAATGTAAAGCACCATGGAATTAATGGTGCTATATAAATAAACAATAATAATAATAATAATCATGTGACCAGTGCAGAGAGGGAAGAAGTAGTGGATAGATGTGGTAGAAGACTTGTGTGATGTCATTATCATGTGACCAGTGTAGAGAGGGAAGGAGTAGTTGATAGAAGTGAGGCTGTAAAGGAGCAGGGCTCCTGTGCTGTGTGTGGAGAAGAATAAAGAGCAGTGATGATTGATTCAGTGTTTTGTCTTCTTCTATAGGTTGTCAGCAGTTGTGTAAGATGTGGGAGCCAGAGAATGGATGAGATTTGAAGTTCTCTCCTTATACTCACTCCCTGTAAAATCTACTCTGTGAGGTGCAGTCAGATTTCTAGCTTTACATTAGAAATGTAAAGGGGGTATGTTTACTAATGGAGCCTCTTCTCTTAACCCTTCTCCATGCCAGAAGATGTCATTGTGTTTCCACCATTTTTTGCCTCCCTTTAGACCTGTTTCAGCAGAGAGAGAGGCAGCTAGGAAACATCCTGATAAGAGCAGAAAGAGACATTTCTCTCTGATAAAATATATTATGAAATCTCTTACAATCGGCTGTAATATTCTTTTATTTAAGTTTGTTGACTATTTAAGGCAAAGGACAGATACGATGGGTCCACTGTGAGATTTATACTGAGGACATCTTGCAGTTTTCCCACCCGCAGCAAATAACAGCTGAAATTGGATGTTTCTTCTCATGGCTTTTAGCCATGATTCCCATCCGTCTGTTCCAGCTTTAACCTTTGCTTTGCAAAATTTGAAAGCAATAGTTGACATGCTGCTAAGTTCAAAAGACACTTTGAGCAAGACACCTTGCACTGCAGGTTTTTTTGCAGTGTGTGGATGAGATTTAAAGTTTTAATATGAGGTTTCAATATCATCCAGTGCATTGCTACTGTACATTGGAATGGGTTAACAATTTTGCCAGGTTGAGCCATTATGACCTATGTGTTCCCAGCCTTAGTCTTAGGTTCAGACATTTTTATTTGAGAGGGGTGACTATACTGTATCTCCAAGTCAAATAATCACCAGAAACCTTCACAGGCGTATCATAAATTGTAGCAGTTCAGTTATTTTTGCTTCTGATAGTAGAATTATAACTCCCTTTGTACTGTAAACCACTGCTTTCCAAAAATTTAGACTTATGGCAAATATTGACTGCTCAAAAGATAAAGCTAAAACTATTTATGTCTCCAGACTTCTCAGAATCTCATGCAAAGCTGATTTAACTAGAAATAGTGTATTATTATTATTATTATTATTATTATTATTATTATTATTATTATTATTAACTTGGTTGTTTTCATACGGTACATGCAATTTTTAGTAATTACTTTTGTAAACTTGATGGCCAGATTTACTAATAGTAAATCATGTCTAGAAAATCAAAAACTTTTAGCCCAAAGTTGAGGCACCAAAAAAGATGTGCCACATTTACGCCAGTGTCTAGTCACAATAGTAAATCAGAGCTGATGTGTTGCTGAGCTGTGTGAATAAACAAGAAAAACTGTGATAGAAAAGTGCATGTGTGAATACCACATAATATGATTATTTATAATAAGAATTTCTCTAGATTCAGAATCTCTTAAAGAGTTCATATTAGTAAATTGTTTTATTATTATTATTATTATTATTATTATTATTATTATTAACATTGTTATTGTTATTTGGATGTATTCATACATGACATTTTTGCCAAGCAGTTTTATAAAATTGGCATTTACTAAAAAAGCAGAAAACGCATATAAACTGCAACAAAAATGGCCTGTATAAACAAAGCCTAATAGTATAATTATTATGATGATTGTTGCTACTATTAGATCATTTTATCCCAACGTTATATACAGTATGATGAACATATTACTAATGCCTGTACTTTCTGAAAAAGATCTGAAGACGCCTTAGAACTCAGCATGACCACAAATGACAGGAGGGGGTTAGTTGCCATGAATATACATTAAAGCTGATCATTTCTAAGTTGTATTTTTGCAGAGTGGGTTGAGAATCCCTTTGATCACTATTCACCAAGTCTTTCAAAACCATCCATTCTTATTTATGATAGAGACTTTATGTGTTTAAAAATGTGAAAAGCAGATGTTTACTAAGCTCCACACGGTCAATCTACCCACTGTGAATTTCTTTGCTTTTCTTATGTTGTGTTAAATATTAGGATGTGCAGCCAAACCGATCATCTAATATTTTGGCATTGTGTTTATCATATTGAACATGAATGGAGAACTCCTGTGGTCTAGAAAGCTCATTATTGCATTCAGTAAGCCCTGAACATACAGGAGGTTTAACACATTGCTCTGTGGTTGTGTAGTCAATGTTTGGCCTACTTTATAATGCATCTTTAATTTACAGAAATAACAAGCATAAAAGTATAACGCCACTTTCACATGGTCATTTATTTTTCCTACAGGTTTCCTTTCCAGATTTGACTTAAACACTTTGGGGGCATTCATGAAAACTGGTGTATGGTATGTCAGTCTTTATGTTCCCTGCACCAGTGGAGGATGCAGTTAATTCATAATAAGCCTATGCCCCATCATGAGTTAGGCACACCCTCCCAGCATCCTTCAGCATAGGCAATAATCTAAACCAGGCCTTGCCGTGGCCTCACTCACTTTCTGAAAATTTGAGAGACACACACAAAACCATCACTTGCAACTATTTTAGTCACAAGTGGCATTAGATACTCACAAATATCCGCTTCTGCTATCATTTTCTCATCTACTATGCTACATGTGACTCCTGCCTAAACATTCAGTTCCTTGAGAAGACTACCACTTATCCAGGAAAGATTTCCTTTGACAGATTTCAGTGGAGCTCATTACAAGCTATGGGATCAAATAGCTACTTTTACTAGCTGCATGGCTATATTTTACACCCCTTGAATCTACAATAAAAGAAGAAACAGCAGCTGTTAAAATGATTTCACAAAAGCATGTACAGGTGCATCTCAATAAATTAGAATATCTTTGAAATGTTTATTTATTTCGGTAATTAAATTTAAAAAGTGACCTCCTATATTTTCAAGATTCTTTACACACAGAGTGTTCTATTTCAAGTGTTTTATTTCTGTAAATGTTGATTATGGATTGCAGGTAATGAAAACCCAAATCTAAGAAAATTTGAATATTGTAAAAAAGTTCAGTATTGTAAATTCAGTGTGTCACCTGCCAAGGTTTCCTATGCCTTTAAATGGTCCCTCAGTCCCTCAGCATCTTCCATGATTGTTCAGTAGGACACACAATCATGGAAGACGCTGATTATGAATTGTATTACTAAAATGAAGGAACATTTCAAAGATATTCTAATTTATTGAGATGCACCTGTATATCAGCACCTTTGGGCATCTTTGGCATAGTTTTGTGTAGAGATTTTTCTTTTTACTTAAAATCACTGTTAAAATAGCTTCAAATGGTTAATCTTATCCACACATTGCAGAAAAAAAGAACTGTGTTAATATTAGCCGGCGAATCACAAACAATTTCCCTATAGATTTAATAGGGGAATAAAAAATACTGAGATAAACACTGCAAAAACTCAATAAAAAATGCTGAGGAGAAAAAATCCAGCATAATTTTGCTGCATTTTCTTTTGCAGTGTTGTTTTAGTTGTGTTTCGCTGCATGGGGCCTAATGGTGGAGTCAGATAAAGAAACTATTACAATAAATTACAAACATTCTTAAAATAAGCCTAATTTTCATAGGACTCAACAAAAAAAAAAAAAATCATAGATGAAAGGATAATCACTACTGTCATTAACTGATTGTTACTCTTATTTTTATTTTTTTTTTATCCTGTAGTGTGCATATTCGGGTGTCATTTTTACATCTACATATTTAGCAATTTTAAAGGTAACTCTTAAAATTCGATCTGCTGATTTTTTTTTGTGTATTAGAAAATACCTTTAGATGACTTATTTCCTGTAAATTTGATCATATGAGTCAGATCAAAAAATTTCCATGGAAATGCAATTTCTCAATCCTTACTAATAACATGCATAATCTTGATTACAGAAAAGCAAATAGGTTATCTGTGAGTCAAGTGTGACTGCATATAGGTCATAAGTATCCATAGTGATTTCCAGGTCTTGTACTAATTTATTTCTTCATATCAGAGGAAAGCTACCATTCATGTAATGTATAGCATGCCAAATCTATCTACATGAAAATGAGAAAATGAGATCTTTCTATTATTATCACACCCACTTCTTCATGAAATACTACAGTGAATGACTCAAATTACCTTTGTCTTTTACTTTGTTTCCTACATGTATTTACAGCTGGTTCAGAAGGTAGAATTCAAGATGTAAAAATGTACTTGTTTTGAATTGTTTTATAAAAAAAAACATAACTACTATATGAACACGAGGTATTAAAGTGTAATGGAATATCATGTTAAATGGGGGATGGGATCAAATTATTGGTTCTGGGGGATGGAGTTATGTGGTATACTATCCTGCTGCAACTATAACCAGGGCCGCTTTAACCATAGGGCCAAAGGTCCACTTGCATTGACCCTATGGTAGTGGGGGACCCCCTTGGGACAGTGGGACAGTCCTGCATTTGCTGTCCCGCCGTTCGGAGCTTCCTCAACTTCAACTGTTCCTCTGCTCCCTACTTTACCATTCATTCCCTCTTCTCTGGAGCTGCAGGCTCGATGTGATGACGTCACTTACATCGCACCTGCAGCTCCTTGAAGACTCTGGACCAGAACAATAATAGATCGAGGAGAGGTGAGTATTTGTGTTTTTTTTTTTTGTTTGGTAGGAGAGGGACATAACATTGTTGGGGCAACTGCAGGGGGATGTTAAACTGTGGGGCAGCTGAAGAGGGAAATTAAACTGTGGGGGCAACTGCATGGGGACATTAAACTGTGAGGGCAGCTGAAGGGGGACATTACACTGTGGGCCAGCTGGAGGAGGACATTACACTATGGGGGCAGCTGCAGGGGGAAATTAAACTGTAGGGGCAGATTGAGGCGGACATTAAATGATGGGGCAGCTGGAGGGGAACTAAACTGTGGGGGCATTTGGAGGGGTCATTAAACTGTTGGGGCAGCTGGAGGGGGACATTATATTGTATGGGGCCACTAGAGAGGCATTAGACTGTGTGACGGCCAATAAGGGTCATTATACTATATGGGGGTCATTTAGGGGGCATAATAACTTGTGCAAGTTAGGCATTTCTAAGTGGTGGTGATGGAGGGGCCACTTATGAAACCTTTGCACTGGGCCCACCTTTGTGTTAAAATGGCCCTGCCTACAATTAGTAACAGCCACAGCATCCCCCCAAAACCAGTATCAGTTACAGCTTTCCCCATAACCAGTAAAACACAGAGAGCCTTCAATGATGCAGTCACCATATCTTTCACAGTGGCAGAACTGATATCCCTACAAACATTCCTAAATCCCCAGAAAAAACTGTAGAAGTTTCATGAGCTGGTTAGAAATCTACTTTGTGCTTCTGAAGTGACACTCCAACATACAGTACAACAATGTGTGCTACAGAACCATATTGCAGAGAATTTACGAAGCCCTGCACTCCAGAATTCTGATGTAAATAAAGTCACAAAATAAGTATTTGCAACATTTTGAGGTTATATGCGCAAAAACGTTGTGACTTTTCACACTACTTACTCCACTTTTGAAATTGTACATGGTTAGCCTGTGTAGCTCTCTGTACACCTGATTTATCAAGTTGCAATGTCCCTCCCGTAAGTGGGTAGCATAGAAGGTGAATAAAGGGCTGAGAACAGAAGCTTTGGACTTACAGATACAATTAATTTTTCAAACATCATATGGCATTTTATAAATTTGTCGTAAATTGCTCCAACGCAGATCCAGCAAAAACTGACTAAGAATTATCCTCAAAATCTCCCCCATCAAAAGAGAATGCTAAGTTTCAGGATACTACCAAACTCAATCGTGGGAATTTATTACACCAGTCTTAATTCATTCCCCAACAGGTGCAACTCGCTAGATTTATAAAAGGCTCTGGCCTCTTAGTAATTCTAGTGCATATAGGGACTGGTGCAGATTTGTGGTATAACTCACATCAGTTTTCTGGTGTGACTTGAAATAAATCTGGTAGGCCAGGACGTCCCTGCTCTGGCCCATATAGATTCTTGCCCCACTTCAGCCACTGTCTAAAAAAGTGTCGAGCAGGGCACCCAAGACTCAGATGAACCACAGTGCACCAAAAATGTGCCAAGTTGAGGCAGATTTTTGGCCACTTTCAAGGCACATCTGATTTAGTAAATGTGGGCCTATATGGCTGGAATTTCAAGGGGATATAGGGAAGACTGCAAAACGCAGGCCAAACTTTTTCATGAAGGCTGGTTAAGTGGTGAACCAGGATGCAGTGGCACATATGCACTCAGTACTACATGTGCAAGCTGGTTTGTAAGTTAGATGCCCACCTATAACTTAGGAGATAAATATGTTATGCAGCAGTCAGCTGACAAAGCCTGCCATAGTATGTGTTATGGGCAGCACGTGTATTATATATATTACTAGAGGAAGGACCCGGCTTCGCACGGGTATATTTCATTTTTTGTTTGTGTAGTGACCCCATAAGAATTGGCCAGTTTTGCACTTGACATCTAGTATGGCAGTCCAGTATAGGTATATTCTATTTATGGCTGTGTTGCTATGGAAACCTGGTAAATGAAATGTGAACTTACATTTGCTAATACACGTCATATGACTGAATATTTAAGGACCTGCGAACTGCTATTGACTCATACAGGACATAAATAGCTTGGTTGCTATGGAAACCTGGTGTAAAGACTGAACCTGTGATTTTCCATTGGTCCATAAGTGTCATGTGATCATGTGCATCTCAGTTTGAATATCAGTGAAAACCTGCGATCGGTTGTTATGGAAAACCTGGAGTAAAGCTGTGTGTATATGACCTTGTGTAACAGTGTCATCCACAGCGCCCTGCCCCTTTAAAGAAGAAAAATGCCTGGGTTGTTATTGAAACCTGGAGTGCAGCTGTGTGCATGTGGCTGACAATGCTTTGTCAGATTGGAGACGGGCTTGGGTCTGCTGGGGAGTTTCAGCAGCTCGCTCTTGTCTGTGACATATCTTGTCAGATTAGAGACAGACTTGGGTCTGCTGAGAGTTTTCATTAGCTTGAGCAGCAGCCATGCGTTTTGCTGCAAGGGACATGAGTAGTTTAAAAAACGTTTCAATTTATAAGAATGCTGAAATCCAGTATGGCAGTCCAGTCAGTGGCGTAAATACCGGTTTAGCAGTGGTAGCAGCTGCCACAGGGCCCGGGACATTAGGGGACCCGGCGGGCCTCTGATGTTTTTTTTTTTTTAACACCAGCAGGTAACGGGCCCTATTTACTTACCGATCCCCGCTCCTGCTCACGGCCGCCTGCACTTCACCTTCTGCAGAGGCGGCTGTGAGCAGGAGTGGGGATTGGTAAGTAAGGTCTGTGGGCCGTGAACCCCACAAACACTGCTATCATTATACTCTGGGGTCTTTTCAGCAGGCTTCAGGCCTCCTTGGTGGCGTCCCAGATGTCGGTGGGCCAGTCCGACGTCATTATGCGTTGCGATACATGCCTGGCTCACATGACATCTGGTCCAACATTGAAGAAGTAGCGGGAAGTGCGCATAATACTATATGAAGGAGCCACTATGATACTGTGTGCAGGGGCCACTATGGGGCAGAATACTGTGTGCAAGGGCCACTATGGGGCCTAATAGTGTATGCAGGGGTCACTATGGGGCCTAATAGTGTATGCAGGGGCCACTATGGGGCATAATAGTATGTGCAGAAATGCAGTTTGTGCGTGGGGGGGTTGCCGGAGGGGTCCCATGTCAAATGTTCGCCTGAGTTCAGTATAGGTACAGTCTATTTATGGCTGTGTTGTTATGGAAACCTGGTAAATTAAATGTGAACTTATATTGGCTGATACATGTGATATGACTGAATATTTAAGGTCCTGTGAACTGCTATTCACTAATACAGGTCATACATAGCTTGGTTGCTATGGAAACCTGTGTGCCTGAGGAGAGTAAGTGCCTGCGAGCTGTTATTGGCTGATAAGGGACATGTGACCGTGTGTATGGCAGTTGGAATATGAGTGAAAGACTTGCAGGCTTGTATAGACTAATGCTGGTCATTTTTTGGGAATACTGTACCTCAGGAACGGTACGTCCAAGAGAGCTGAGACCCAGTCTATAATATTCCCGGACACCTGATGTACATGTGTGCCAAATTTGGTGAGAATTGGTCCAGTCATTTGGTCGCGCATAAAGAACAGACAGACAGACAGACAGACAGACAGACAGACAGGAACTCATTTTTATATATATAATAAGAGATATAAATGGTATATATACAGTGCCTTGTGAAAGTATTCGGCCCCCTTGAACTTTTCAACCTTTTGCCACATTTCAGGCTTCAAACATGAGGATATAAAATTTTAATTTTTTGGTGAAGAATCAACAACAAGTGGGACACAATTGTGAAGTCCCACTTGTTGATTTTTCACCAAAAAATAAAAATTTTATATACTTATGTTTGAAGCCTGAAATGTGGCAAAAGGTTGAAAAGTTCAAGGGGGCTGAATACTTTCGCAAGGCACTGTATTTGGCTCTATCCATCTTCCCATCAATTTTAACCATCTTCCCTGTCCCTGCTGAAGAAAAGCAGGCCCAAACCATGATGCTGCCACCACCATGTTTGACAGTGGGAATGGTGTGTTCAGGGTGATGAGCTGTGTTGCTTTTACGCCAAACATATCGTTTTGCATTGTGGCCAAAAAGTTGGATTTTGGTTTCATCTGACCAGAGCACCTTCTTCCACATGTTTGGTGTGTCTCCCAGGTGGCTTGTGGCAAACTTTAAACGAGACTTTTTATGGATATCTTTGAGAAATGGCTTTCTTCTTGCCACTCTTCCATAAAGGCCAGATTTGTGCAGTGTACGACTGATTGTTGTCCTATGGACAGACTCTCCCACCTCAGCTGTAGATCTCTGCAGTTCATCCAGATTGATCATGGGCCTCTTGGCTGCATCTCTGATCAGTCTTCTCCTTGTTTGAGATGAAAGTTTAGAGGGATGGCCGGGTCTTGGTAGATTTGCAGTGGTCTGATACTCCTTCCATTTCAATATGATCGCTTGCACAGTGTTCCTTGGGATGTTTAAAGTTTGGGAAATCTTTTTGTATCCAAATCCGGCTTTAAACTTCTCCACAACAGTATCACGAACCTGCCTGGTGTGTTCCTTGGTCTTCATGATGCTCTCTGTGCTTTAAACAGAACCCTGAGACTATCACAGAGCAGGTGCATTTATACGGAGACTTGATTACACATAGGTGGATTATAGTTATCATCATCAGTCATTTAGGACAACATTGGATCATTCAGGGATCCTCACTGAACTTCTGGAGTGAGTTTGCTGCACTGAAAGTAAAGGGGCCGAATAATATTGCACGCCCCACTTTTTAGTTTTTTATTTTTTACAAAAATTTAAAATAACCAATAAATTTTGTTCCACTTCACAATTGTGTCCCACTTGTTGTTGATTCTTCAACAAAAAATTTAAATTTTATATCCTTATGTTTGAAGCCTGAAATGTGGCAAAAGGTTGAAAAGTTCAAGGGGGCCAAATGCTTTCGCAAGGCACTGTATATATATATATATATATATATATATATATATATATTATTATTTTTTAAGTTTAAGTTAAGTTATTTTTTAACACATAAGAATTCAGTAAGATTGATTTCCTTTCCAGATATTCCATTAGGCTAATGTCTTCTCACTCTTCCGTCTATATCCCATTTCATCGCCTTCTCATCATAATAGTTTATGGTGTCATTTTCAGTTTGTTTGCTGAGCTATTCCTCAGAAAGTTCTCTATTTTTGCATTTCAGAAATAAAAAAGTCCATTGGTTAGTTAATTGTTTGAATAATTTGTATTGTTTTTATAGCGTTATACAGAACATAAAAAGGTGAAGAATAAAACATGAGGCCCAGTTATTATATGCTGTAATGGAAATATGAATGTACAAAGGTGTTTGAGTTAAAACTACTTCAACCATGGATTGCGCACCCTTACCAGATAAATATCTGAAATGAATGTTGTTATTATTGAGAATGGAACTATAGCTATGTTATGCTTACTAGGACTGGTCATAGGTTAAGTTATGTTATGCGGTATTATACACTGTTTGCCATTTTGTGTTTTATAACCTCTATTATTTACTGCGCCCCTTTAGTGTCCATCTGGTTATATATACTTGTACAGAGAGGTAAGTGAGGACATTGACTTCTGGTAATGGGTATGAATTCTGGAGCAGAGAGCCACAAGAGTGGATTAGAGACCCTCATATGAGGCTGAGGACTTCCAACATCCAGGCAATGGCACAAGACTGAATGGACTCCACACAGGCTGGCAGTCAAGTGAGTATGCTTTATTTTCTTATTTTATATCTCCCCAGTCTCCACATAGGTTGCAATAAATCCTGGAAAACTCCTTTAAACCTTGGAGTATAGTTAAAGTTCAAAGTTGCGTGTCCACCAACTTACTGCTTTATCCTTCAGTGGGAGCTCAAAAAAACATCACAGTCACACACAAAACTGACTCTCTTGCACGAGAACTCATAGTATAGCATAAAATAAAAGCACAGACTGTACACACAGTTTTTTCAGCAATCTGCTAAGAGTACATTGCATCATATATATTTGATATATTGGTGTAAATTTTAGACTACACCATATTTACCAAGAAATCATACGTTCTATAAATAAATCTAAAAATCACTTGCAGGGTGTGCCCATATTAATAACTCCACATCTATATATTTCCCCAAAGATTTGCTATATAGAGATTGTCTTGATAAGTTGCTCTAGGTGAATTTGATTAAATCCACTGAACATGTTTAATGTAAATCTGTCAATATAGATCATCTACAGTATAAGAGTCTCACTGTAATATGTTTTAGTGGTTGCTATCACACCTCTAATTGGCACTTAATCTCCTGTTTAGGGCACTGGTAACAGTGTATTCCGCATCCTAATATTTGAGAGATGTGATCACAGCCAAAGTATTTGTATATAGAAGGCACTTGTGGTCACAGCTATATGACACCTCTGAACCAGTCAGAAAATCAACAAAGGGCTAATGTTAGAGTCTAAAGCTAAGACCCCATGTTCTGGATATGTACCATCTCCCAGGGGGCCAGAATAGGTGTGCAGTGTGAATACAAGGCACGTATGATCTAGAGCCATGCTCCATTCCAATTAAAATACCCTTGAACAGATGGGAGTCAGAAGTAGAATCTAAGAGTGTGCTCTATTACAATTAAATAGTCCTGTGCAAATGGAAGGCGTGAAAGTCCAATACAGAGGGAGCCACACACCCCCATATACCATATAAACCATAAAATGTAGACAGCACATCCCAATGTGAACAGGTGCAAGCTACTATAAAATACAAAAATTACAGCAGCACTCTGTAAGCAGCACCAAAACATATATAAATAGAGCTGAATATGCATTGTTGCTATTTGTTATATACATATATAAACTTAAGCTGCTAGTCCGAGTATTGGGTAAACAATTTATTAATCTTAGTAATTTAGTAATTGTATTTATGGAATAAAGTATGTCTGTGTATAAGTGTTGTGTAAGGGGAATGACATTCTCTTTCTACCCTAAAAAAAAAAAACATACCAGCATGACACATTAAGTTTCTGATCTGATGATCTGATGAGTGCCAGAGTGGTACAAAGCTCCTGTGATCAAAATGAATATATGACTGTGTTTAAGAAGCACAGATTTTCATATGATTATTTATAAGTTACGGTATTGAAAATGGCATTGATGTTGGCAAAAAAGTACTTCTCTAATTCTGTAAAATAGTTTGATTAGACGGGGTGCCAAAACCCCTGCTAACTTCTACTACTTGCTAGTGAGATAATGAGGGACAGGTGCCTACGGGTTTGAGAGTTTTAATAGCAGATATGACTTCTTCAAGGCAGAACGCCTCTAGAATATTCGGATGATAAGAGATCAGTCAGGGCAGAGCAACCTCAGATAACAGTGCTATGATCACATGGCCGTCAAAAGGAAACTTTATATTTTGTTAGATATTTGTACAATATCTGGATTTTGTTCACTGTGTTCACATATACTGTGCCAAAAGGTAATACAAATTAATTAGAAACAGGTACAATGATTTATAAAAGTCAATAGACTTAGTATAATATTTACATTGCTTTAGTCTTCAGTGACAAAGTTTCAGCACAAATATAATGACCTTTTAGCTTAATGTTATGTTGTAACTATTAGATTTTCACAGACAACCTTATCATTTTGTTTTTATCATTTCAGGATACCGTATAGATATATAAAATCTTTTGTCATATTTAATTACTGTGTAGAGAAAAAAGAATCTCTAGCAGCTATACATGCGATACCAAAAGTGTCAAAAGTGTAATACAACATCAGAAGGCACAGACTCAATTCATTGACATGGCAACAGAATGTACATATTTCTGCCAATTGGAAGCACATTTGAAAAATAGAATTTTCTCTGAGAGCTCTCCAACTCTAATGTAGGAACTGAGTTTTAACTCAATATATGTCATAATAATGTTGTATAAACTAGAGTAACCCAGCTAGCGTCGGAGCTAACACAATGTAAACGCTATTATCAGGGGAGAAGTGTGTAATTTGTTGAGTATAGGTAAGACGATAGAGATATAGGAATGTGTGTTGGCAGATGCAACATTGGGGAAAGCTTGGAGGAAAGGAGCAATGTTTTTCAATTCTATTTATTTAATTTTGTAGGGAACATTTAACCATTACACTGGCTTACAGGACATGGACAGAGACATTAGTATTACCATTAGACTTAGTCATCCTCGCGGAAATATTCAGGATAGCATAGAGCCTTCTTGTTGGAATATAACATAATATTTAGTGTAAAACCTTAGGCACGTTGTCTTACTTAGTAAAATGGATATAATAGGGTCACATACCAGGGTCAGTATTCAATTACAAAATCTCTAATTATCATAATTTGGCAAACAGGTCATGTGTTAGCTTCATGTGATCTAATTTATTAATATTTGTATGCTGTCAAGTATGACGGAATCTGAAACAGAGTTTTCCAATGAATCATTTGCTGCAGATGTGAAGAAAATGCAATTCTTTCACTTTAGTTCCAAATTTCCAAGGTGGTTTACACTACAGATTCTTAACTCCACAGGAAATAACAAGCACTAGACAGTAAAGAAGATGCTGCCAAAATCCCTCCTCCCACCCAACATAACTCCTTGCTCTGCAGTTAATGGCAGAGGCTCTACCTCACATATAATAATCTTAATATTGAGAGTTTTCTGCTCCCTTTTAGTAGCATCTTAAGAGCTACTGGTTTACAAGTATTATGTGCAGAGTGCCTACATGTGCTCAGGCAGAGCAGGAAGGGTGTGTTGTGCAACTTCAGCCAGTAGCTGCAAAGCACAGATCTACTTTTGTAAAGAGCAGCTCTACTTTTTTTTTGCATCAAAAGAGAAGCTTGAAAACTTCTTTGGAGAGCCAAAGTGAATAAATGAACAACCATTGTGTTAAAGACCCAATTAAGTCAATTTTACTAAATACAAAAATTTGCCCAAATATTAATTTTAATTTCAGTTATTGAGGAAAACATAAGGTATATTTTTTAATCAAAATATGTAAAATGTAACTAAATGAAGTAATGAATTACAATTGTAATCAAACATTGTATAAAAAGACAGCATACATGAGGCATAGGAAGGAAAGAATCATGGCACATGAAAGTGAGAACAACAAATTTAGGTGAGTTGCAAAACAGTTCATTTTTAGAAAGTCTAAAGCCGGCCATACACATTAGATTTTAGACTACTGGAGTAGCAGATTTTAGACTTTCTACAGTTCGTCCCATACAACCAACTGGTGATGAGCAAACTGTTTTGTTTAGTATCAGATTTGACCCAAAACTTCCAAAAGTTTTGGGTTTGCCCAAACATAACACTTTTGGGGGTTGTATAAGAAATGGAAGCCAAGGAAAGGTGAGGGAAAATAACAAACACTTATACTCACCTTACCCCACCTCTCCTTGGCAGTCTCTCGGCATTGTCTTCAGGCCTCTTCCAATCTTCATGTGACTTCATGCACCTCAGGTCTCAGGGGTGACCCAGGGCACACATGTCAGCCAGAGGCTGGAAGAGGCCTGTAGAGATTGCTAGGGGGCTGCCGGAACCCCTAATTGTCACATTTAAACTGGAAAATCTGTCTCAAAAATCTAAACTTTTCCTGTAGCTTTTGAATATATGTCTCAATATATGTGTTTTAAGCATATTTTAACCCCTTTACTTTAGTGACATTACTAATTGTAGCCTTAAGGATTTTAAGGATTAAATTATGCCATTGTTTTTTGGATTTTATTTTTGCAGGATAACGATTAAAAAATCCAAACAATGGTGAATATACAGCCTATATACAGTGCCTTGCAAAAGTATTATAAGTATTAGTAAAATTATTATCAGAACCTCCCACGCTCATATACAAGACTTCTCCCGAGTTGCACCACTTCTCTCGAATGCTCTATCCCGGACTATTAGATTAACCCCCAATTTCCACAGCTTCAAGCGTAAACTAAAGATATATCTTTTCAGACAGGCCCATCACAACTCCTAACGTAAACCCTTCTGTAGTTAGAATCCCTAAAACTTACCCTCCTCTGTTCACGCTCCCGAATTACCTCACAGGATATGATGCCGTATCAGACTAACTTTATATGTCCAGGCACCATCTGCATGTTAAAGGACATGACTGATGACGGCTCATACAGCTTTATATATGTGTAATGACAGTAACCTCTATTACAGAATTTTCTGACCATTGTACAAACAATGCTACGTCTGTTGCCACCACTGCTACCTCCTGTGTCACCCCCTCTACCTCATAGATTGTAAGCTCTTGCGAGCAGGGCCCTCAGTCCCAGTGTGTGAATTGAATATTTCTTTGTAATGTATCTTTTTTGTCAGTACTTGAACCCTACAAATTATACAGTGCTGCAGAATATGTTGGCGCTATATAAATAAAATTTATTATTATTATTCATACCCCTTGAACTTTTTCACATTTTGTCACCTTACAACCACAAACTTAAATGTATTTTATTGAAATTTTAAATGATAGATCAACACAGAGTAGCAGTTAATTGTGAAGTGGAAGGAAAATGATACATGGTTTTCAAAATTTTAATCAAATAAAACTCTGAAAAGTGTGACGTACAAAAGTATTCAGCCCCTCTATTTCAATACTTTGTAGAGCCATCTTTCATTGCAATTCCAGCTGCAAGTATTTTGGGGTATGTCTCTACCAGCTTTGTGCATCTAGAGACTGACATTTTTGCCCATTCTTCTTTGCAAAATAGCTGAAGCTCAGCCAGATTGGATGGAGAGCGTCTATGAACAGCAATTTTTATGTCTTGCCAGAGATGCTCAATGGGATTTAGGTTTGGACTTCGACTGGGGCATTCTAACACATGAATATTCTTTGATCTAAACCATTCCACTGTAGCTCTGGCTGTATGTTTTAGGGTCATTGTCTTGCTGGAAGGTGAATCTCCTTTCCAATCTCAAGTCTTTTGCAGCCTCCAACAGGTTTTCCTTCAGGATTGCTCTGTATTTAGCTCCATCCATCTTCCCATCAACTCTGACCAGCTTCCCTGTCCCTGCTGAAGAAAAGCATTCCAACAGCATGATCCTGCCACCACCATGTTTCACAGTGGGCATGGTGTGTTCAGGGTGATGAGCAGTGTTACTTTTCCTCTACATACAGTGGGTATGGAAAGTATTCAGACCCCTTTAAATTTTTCACTCTTTGTTTCATTGCAGCCATTTGCTAAAAGCAAAAAAAGTTCATTTTATTTCTCATTAATGTACACTCAACACCCCATCTTGACAGAAAAAAAAACAGAAATGTAGATATTTTTGAAAAATTTATTAAAAAAGAAAACCTGAAATATCAAATGGTCATAAGTATTCAGACCCTTTGCTGTGACACTCATATTTAACTCACATGCTGTCCATTTCCTTCTGATCCTCCTTGAGATGGTTCTACTCCTTTATTGGAGTGCAGCTGTGTTTAATTAAACTGATTGGACTTGATTAGGAAAGGCACACACCTGTCTATATAAGAACTCACAGTGTGTTTCAGAGCAAATGAGAATCATGAGGTCAAAGGAACTGCCCAAGGAGCTCAGAGACAGAATTGTGGCAAGGCACAGATCTGGCCAAAGTTATAAAAGAATTTCTGCAGCACTCAAGGTTCCTAAGAGCACAATGGCCTTCATAATCTTTAAATGGAAGAAGTTTAGGACGACCAGAACTCTACCTAGACCTGGCCGTCGAGCCAAACTGAGCAATCGTGGGAGAAATGCCTTGGTGAGAGAGGTAAAGAAGAACCCAAAGATCACTGTGGCTGAGCTCCAGAGATGCAGTAGGGAGATGGTAGAAAGTTCCACAAAGTCAACTATGTATAGAACTTTGCATATAGGTCAAAAAGTTCAACTATGGTCTCATCTGACCAGAGCACCTTCTTCCACATGTTTGCTGTATCCTCTATATGGCTTGTGGCAATTTGCAAACGGCACTTCTTATGTCTTTTTTTCAACAATGTTTTTTTTCTTGCCACTCTTCCATAAAGGCCACATTTGTGGATTGCATGACTTATAGTTGTCTTGTGGACAGATTCTCCCACCTGAGCTGTGGATTTCTGCAGCACCTCCAGAGTGACCATGGACCTCTTGGCTGCTTCTCTGACCAGTGCTTTCCTTGCTCAATCTGTTAGATTAGGTAGACAACCATG
Source organism: Leptodactylus fallax (assembly GCA_947044405.1). Classification (NCBI taxonomy): domain Eukaryota; kingdom Metazoa; phylum Chordata; class Amphibia; order Anura; family Leptodactylidae; genus Leptodactylus; species Leptodactylus fallax. Next base: position 642,151 of record CAMRHE010000062.1, on the reverse strand, counting down.
TCTTGATAGGTTTGCAGTTGTAGAATATTTTTTCCATTTTTGGACGATGGATTGAACAGTGCTCCATGGGATGCTCAAAGCTTGGGATATGTTTTTATAACTTAACCCTGCTTTAAACTTCTCCACAACTTTATCTTTGACCTGTCTGGTGAGCTCCTTGGTTTTCATGATGCTGATTGTTCACTAGTGTTCTCTAACAAACCACTGAGGCTTATGCAGAACAGGTGTATATTTATACTGAGACTAAATTACACACATCTGGACTCTATTAACTAACTAAGTCACTTCTGAAGGCAATTGATTGCACTGGATTTTGTTTAGGGGTATCAGAGTACAGGGGGCTGAATACTTTTGTACGTCACACTTTTCCAATTTTTATTTAATTAAAATTTTGAAAACCATGTATCATTTTTGTTCCACTTCACAATTGTGTGCTACTTTGTGTTGGTCAATCACTTAAAATCTCAATAAAATACATTTAAGTTTGTGGTTGTAAGGTGACATAATGTGAAAAAGTACAAGGGGTATGAAGACTTTTGCAAGCCAATGTAAAGTCAAAATCATCTAATCTGTTTCAGACAACACAAACTTGTTCTTATATTGTAGGTGATATAGGTCAATATATCTACTATTACACGTGTTGAGTGCCCTAATGGGTTATTGAATGGATGTGACCATGGAGTGGATATGAGTGGACTAAATCATGAAACAACATAGGACATTCTGTTCATGCCATAACAAACACTGCAATGATAATGCAGCCATGTAGTGGCAGGGACGCATTGTGCAATCATGTTGGGAAAAAGAAGATTACCAATGGATATAGGGCACTAGGCAACAAACAAATCACCCTTATTCAAAATAGCACTCGTGTAACGTCTCTGCCTGTTCAGGTCTCTGCGCCACCCTCCACTCGCACGCTGCGGTGAAGGTGGTGTGTTCAGTTTGAGTCCTTGCTTAAGGTTCTTGTTGCTCAGTCTGAACACTGTCCTAGACTATGTAATTGAATTTCAGCCACACCCGTCTCCTGCACCTTGTTTCTTTCGGCTCCTCAATAATTAATCTTAGCCTTGCTTGTGTGATTGACAGCCTGTCTACCAATCAAGTCTGGGGCAGGTCCTGGTCTTGCTATAAACAGGTCATCAGCCCTCACATGGGGGCTGGCTATTGATGAGATTCTGTCTTGTGACTTTGTCCCTGCTAGCTCCTTTTCTGCTATTACCTGTATTCTTATTCGTGACCTCTGGCTTTGACTTTGACTATTCTCTTGGATTGTGATTCTGTACTGCATTGCTCGACTGTTAGCGACCCCTTGGCTTGCTGACCTCCCTTTTGTTGTTGTTTGTCCTGTCTGCGTTCTGTTTTGTCACTTATTCAGTGCAGGGATCGGCTCCAAGTTGTCGGCTGTCACCTAGGACAGTCAGGCAAGAGGCAGGGCCCGTGGTGGGGTTCAGCTTTAGGGCTCACTTTCTTGTTGTGCCCCTCCCCCCAGGATTCTGCAGTAGCACTGGGAAATTGCTCAACTGGCAATTCCCTTACAATTCTCCAATGTATCCCGATATAGCATGTTTTTTATATATTGACTGCAATCTGAGTATAACTTTTACTGTACATAGGACTGAAAGTGAGGCCAGTATTAACTAAAAAGCATCTCTTACTATTATTGGAACCAAGGTGAAGTTCCCTTTGAGAATTAATAATATGTTAGGCTCTATTCAGCAAATCTAACCCATAACTCTAGCTTGTAACCTGGCATCAATACAACTGCACTACATAGCATAGTCTGCAGGCCCTAATATATTCTCCAACAGGCAAATTTTTCATAATGTAGGCCAGATGACAACAACTCACGGGTAAAATGGTATTCCGGTGGTTTCCGATACAGTTTTCACCTGTTGGTATCTTTTAGAGATGAGCGAAGTTTTAAAAAATTTGAAATCCGGATTCCATGCGAATTGAAGATTTCCTGAAATTCAGATCGAATTCCACTTCTGCAGCTTCGATTCGCTCATCTCTAGTATCTTTGCTGCCTCTCAGTACCATATCAAGAAAACAGAACTGGACCTTGTGTATCTTTAAAGTAAATGATAAGTTAAAAGTGTTCTGAATCAGGTACTGGACAATCTCTGAAATACTGCCTTTATATTTCCTTCATATGAGGATTCAGTTGTCAATAAATGGATAAGACAAACTGAAAAGGCCAAGTAGAGATTGGCCAGGGAAGGAGAAACTTTTGCTCCCACCCGGCATTGCTTTAGAGTTGACACAATGCAATGAGGCAGGTAATGTCCTCCTGGTATTTGCTTAAACCAGACTGACAGATAGAGTAGCATGATTTGTTACTTTGCAGAACACATTTCCACTGCTTCAGAGTGCAATGCTAGCATTGTGCATTAGACCACTCCATCTGACGCTTGGCATTGTTCTTGGTGGTGCAAGGCTTTTGCATGCAGTCGTTTGGACATGTAAACCCATGCAGTGAAGCTTCCATTTTAGTGTTGATGCTAGAGCTTTGGAACTCTGCAGTTATCATGTCTGCAGGGCGTTGGTGATTTTTATGCACTACACTATGCCCCTCTGTAACCTTATGTGGTCTGCCACTTCATGGCTGAGCTGCTGTGGATCCTAAACATTTCCACTTTTCATTAATACTAGTCACATTTGATTGTGGAATATCAAGGAGGGGTGAAATTTGCATCATTGACATCCTAATACCACTCTGGGATTCAGTGAGCTCTTTAGAATGCCCCATTCTTTCAAAAAAAGTTTTCTAGAGACAGACTGCATGGCTAGGTGCTGGATTTTATACAGCTGTGGCAATGGGAGTGAATTAAACACCTGTTACCTCTGAATCCTCTATAACTACACCCCTGAGTGTATATATATATTCATCTGATATAAAACATGATATATATGTAAAAAGATCTTCTTACATAGACTTTCAATTTCACCATTTAATTTAAAATAGTAGCAACATAATGCTAAACTATTTTTAGATTGTCTGCAGTCTATTTTACACGGCCAATTCGCTTTTCAAATATTCGCTCACAGACTATTTTATTGGAAGCGTAGATCTGTTATATGTCATTGTATCTTAATTACAAGTGTCCCAATTTCAATTTCTTTAAACCTATGTGCACAGTTCTATAGCCAATTCCCTATTTCACTTTGCATAAGGCACTAAACAAATCTTAAACACAAATTATTTTCTGTCACTAAAGTGCTGGTTGGAATTCAAAGCAATTATACTGAGGTCAACGTTTCTATTTTACTGTGAAATTACCAAAGAAAAAAAAATAAAATCAAGTGAGCCTCTCTTACAGTGGGCATATATGGCTTGACGGAAAAACCTGGCAAATGCTCGCATTTCTTATGTCCAGCAAATCTCATGTCTGTGAAATCCATAGTTCAGCTCATCTACCCATTAGTGTTAATCTATAAATCATCTAGAACAGTGTTTGTAGAGCCAATTGTGTTAAATTACTAAAAAAAAGGTGCGAGCAAGTAATACAATCCATGCTTGAGAATTTTAAGTCCCCAAACAGCAAATCATTGCAGAGTTTGTCAGCTGAACTTTGATATTCATCATTGTACAATTGCGGCTAGAGACATCACCGCTGACATGGCCCTCAAGGTAAATTGCAGACCATGGAGCAGCAATACCTATTCAGAAACTGATTTAGAGTTGGCAAGAGGACAATTTTCTTACAGTACAGCACATCAACACTCTGTTCTAGCTACAATATATTGCCAGTCACATTATCTGTGAATATTTTTCACTGGCCTGGAAGGTCTGATTTGTAGTAGAAATAAGGAGGTAAAATCCATTATCATACCTATTGTGCTAAGATAAGGAGTGCAATTGGCATTTGCAGTGACAGCACTAGAGATGAAATGATTAGCAAGATTCAGCACATGCAGAAGTAATGCAGAAATTCAAGACAATATCTAAATAAAACATGAAGACTTATGTACTGTATAAAAGAACTCTGCAGAGCCAGAGAGATATGGGATATGCAAAGCAAAAGGAGAAGAAGAACTTTTTATCACACATTGCAGGGCACAGACAACAAGACAATGGAAACTATAAGTGGGGAAATATTAAGACTGACATGCCCACTGGATTTAGATGTGACACAATTATTAAAGAATTGTAAGCCTCTTTAAGGGGTTTTCTGGGTTTATTATTTGATTATCTAACCTTAGGATAGGTCATCATTTGAAGATCCCTGGGGGTCTGACACCGAGGACCCTGGCCAATCAGCTGTATAAAGAGCTCGCAGCATTTAAGCGAGCAATGCAATCTCTTCACAGAAAACTAAGCAATGTACCATACATTGTACTGTCATTTGAAAGGAACTGAGCTGCGAACATGCCATGTGACTGATGAATGTGAAGTCCCTGGCCTGTGAAGCAGAAGTGGCACTCAGGGAACCTTGCTACTACTTAAAACAGTTGATTTACTGGAGTCCCAGTATAGACTACAATGGGTTCCATGGGTGTCCGTTGGTTATTATACTGAAACTGGAAGAGAGAAAGTCCTTTGTGCAAGACTTTTCTCTCTGACGATTTGTTCCGGAATCTGCAACAGAGTCTCTTATTATGTTTGACCATATTTAGTCTGGGTTCTGATGAAAGGTCTTTTTGCTTTGGACCATGCTTTGCCTTTCTATTAGTAGTGTGTTAATTTGATCACATTTGCACAAGCTTGGCTACCCACTGGTGGATCCACCGGTGGGCCTCTTGCTTACCCTAGCATGGCACAATACACTCATTGTACTTCAAACAGATACACATTGTACAAAATTTCAACCAGGCTGTCTGTCAGTATAATATACTGGGTAGATTATTTGAGAAACTATTAAGTTTATTTTTATATACTGTAGACACATTGGATGGATGAGATGACATCTAGGTGCAGAGTCAGGCCAACCAGTATCCTTCCTCCCTGGGCCCCATCTCCTGAATAACCCCTTTAAGAAGAATTATGGGTAACTGCTAAAAAAAATATATATAGATTGAAATGTTATGTCTGCTGTAGATAACACATTATTAAAGAAATCGCTCTTCATAAAGCATTACACCAGGATTGAGATTTAGTCTAAACAAGACAGTTTAATGTTTCGCTTAAAAATAAAAATGTGACAATATGTGCAGAAAGCGTAATTGCTCATTTCCATTATTGCATTACACATTCATAATTGGCTTAAATATCTTGTCATTTGCTGTTTAAGTCTTTTACATTGCTCAGAATTTCAAATGATTCGCAAAGTACTTAATACAATTCATAACACAATTGCTGACATGTTATTCTAAGAACCATTTGATACTCTAATATAAATTTCCATTTGCAAAAATAAGAATAGAAAAAAGTTCAGGTGAATTATCTGATAGCACAATATTCGGAGACAGAAGTGGTCTATTAAAGCAGAGAACTACTTTTAGCATGTGGAATATAGGGTGACTTTAGTTACCTTCCTCACAATGTTTTATTTTAACAATGAAATTTGTCATTACGTGACAGATCTGATAGATTATAAGTACTGTCTCCTTTTCTTTTAGCTGTTCCGTACCATTTATCACAGAATGACCTTGTAAAATATTTTATGTTATTAGCTTGACAGAAGTCCTAGTTTTGAAGAACATCTAAAATCACATTGCTATATTTTATTTCCATTAACATGTGTTATCTTGAAAATTCTGCCAGATTTGAAAGTTTTTCAAATTATTTAAAATGTTCTCCACTCCACTAATTTATAGCTATCAGGAATAAAGTTTTTTTTTTCCTATTTGTGTTTTAAATTAGTACATGAATATATTAGGAGGCCCTAAATAGCTTAGGCAGCCCAATATAGTAGGACCAAAATACATATAGAACCAGACTCTCACTTCTCCAAGGCATTAACAGAAAGGATGACATTGGGAGTTGAAAACCTAATATTGCTATATGTGGTTGGGTTGGAAAAATGGTGGCTTCTACACTGGCAGGATTCAGTATCTTGTGGTTTGTAACCGGGACAAAAAGGGGTATATCAGTTGAATAAAGTATAGTGCCAGGAAATGCAGAGAGGAAGATAACTGGAAATTGAGATATTGGTCATAAAATAACAGTCAAACCTGAGCCCTCTTTAGAATATAGTGGTCCCCCGGTGGGGCGGCTTGAAGATGTGGAAGACACAGGGATAACCTTTATAACACCATAGGGATGTACCCATACCAGAAAGGAAATCTACTACTGGTGTAATGGCACTGTGCAATTGTGCTGCAGGGGAAGGGGGTGTGTGGGATCTGTCAGTTTAATGTACACACCCTTAATGATGGCATCCTCGCTAAATAAGCAACAAGAGATAAATAAGTTCTCTTGACTACTGCTCCAGTACTGTTTCATCCACAGCCATACATTCCTTTCATTTTTGATGAAGACATATATATCACAGGGGAATGGAGAAAGACAGCTATTCCTGTCTGTTCTAATTTATATACGATAAACACATTAGGTATGTGGAATACGAAGCAGTTGGCCTTCAAGAAATCATTAAGATCATCATTAAGAGGGTGCTATACACCAAATATTAGCGCTTACTGATTATTGTAAACTGGAATTTCTCAGATCTGCAAGATAACTTTTCCCTTTACATGCCAGATGGAGCTTATTTTGCAGTCCATTTAATCATGTGATGTCTTTTTAAGTGGATGTCACAATTGCGAAGTAGATGCACTCTCTGGGCATTTTGCCAATGATAGTGATTCTAAGATGAATCCCCTATAACTATTCTCCCTTTTTCTTTCTGGAAACAATACATAGCAAGAAAAAGTTAGCAGACATTATACACACTTATGAAACAGATTCAATTTTCTTTGTCTTATGAATTTGACCTTAAAAAGGACCCCTTGGCTCTCCTGTCACATCTGTTTTAGCAAAGACTTGCATTCTTCATGAAATACAAAATTCTGAAGCATTTTTTCAACTAACTCTACATTGTGATGTTCCTCTGCTATTAATACTGAATACCTATTAAGACTCGGGGACTGCTGAGACTGGTGGTGAGCTGAAATGTTCTTGAACTACGGAGGCTGGGGGATCCCAGTCTGACTACATGACTACTGGACTGAATAGAAGTGAGAATAGCTTCCTCTTGACTTGAGTTGCAGAGATTGTTCTGACCAGAAAGAGAGAACATGTCCTGTAAGATGAGTGAGCAATGCCTGTGGGCTACTAAGGTAGTGTATTGTTACCAGTCAGCCTGTAGCCATCAGAGGCAACAGAATAAGGGACAAAAAATGATGGCTTCAACGAGGAGACAAAATGAGTGCTGAGAGTGTGTAAAACTTGTGGTCTAGGCCAGAGTGGCACTAAGTTGTGACACCACCTGTGACCCTGCTGCAAAGTGAGTATGGCTGCACTGAGAGACTATAGCTGCTCTGGGCTAAATTGGACTTTATTACTTTTGCACTGCAGGACCAGTCCTATTAACAAGTGAGCAGGCACCCTTCAAGTGGATTACAAGGGTGTGGTCATCTGCTTGTTGGAATACAAGTGTTGCTAAGGGCAATAGCCCATTGTATTATATTTCTGCAAAGGTATTGTATTCTGTTACAAGGACTGTGGTCTGTTCGGGTCATTGGTGCTAAGCACATATTCAAGCTTCATGGAGTGTCAGACACAGAAATATATTTAATCTCCAAGTTATGGTCTTATGGATACTTTCTGGAAATCAGTGAATAATGTCTATTTTGTTGGAGTGAGAAGAGTGTTACACAACAAATACCAAAATAAACTTGACCAAGCAATATCCAGGGGATGCTGTCATTAAAGGGCACAACACCTCAGTTCCTATATCAGTTACATATTGTAACTTATTTATTGATCACAAGTTTTACGGTTGTTGTACAAGATTAGAAAAATAAGTCACTGAAAAACAGCAACACATATGTTGACAGGTCTTGACTATTATTGCAGCTCAATTCCATTGAAATAAATAGGGTTCAGCTGCAATACTACACACAATCTGTGCACATTTGTGACATAGCTTTCAGAAGAAAGCAGTCCTATTTTTTTTTCTTATTTTGCTAAATCCCTCTAATTTGTATCTTGTTATTTCTTTTTTTGTCATTAGTCAAAATAATCCATATTTACTAATTTAGTAGATGCCTGGATTCTGGGTGTTCCTGAGTCTCCTGCTATAGCATTTCATTTAATTCAAATGTCAACGGATAGTTCGCGCTGACACTGATCCTGAGCCTGCAGGGCAGCTTGAATTTCTTTGGAACATGATTGGAACCATCCGGGCTATCCTGTGTTGCAACCTTTCATCAATTTTTCTCTTCCATCCACATCCAGGGAGATTAGCTACAGTGTCATGGGTTGTAAACTTGATTATGTTGCGCACCATGGACAAAGGAACATCAAGATCTCCGGAGATGGACATGTAACCTTGAGATTGTTGATATTTTTCCACAATTTTGGTTCTCAAGTCCTCAGACAATTCTCTTCTCCTCTTTCTGTTCTCCATGCTTAGTGTGGCACACACAGGCACACAATGCAAAGTTTGAGTCAACTTCTCTCTTTTTTATCTGGTTTCAGGATTGATCTTTATATTGCCCACACCTGTTACAGGTAAGTTTGAATGAGCATCATATGCTTGAAACAAAGTTATTTACCCACAATTTTGAAAAGGTGACAACAATTTTGTCTGGCTCATTTTTGGAGTTTGTGTGAAATTATGTCCAATTTTCTTTTTATTCTCAGTTTTTTTTTGTGTTGTTCCAGTGCACACAAAGGAAATAAACATGTTTATAACAGAACATGTGTAATTGCAATAATTTTCTAAATATTTATTTTCTGGAAAAATTCAGGGGTGTCAACACTTACGGCCATGACTGTATATGATAGATTACACTGACTAAATGTAAAGCTGGCCTGGAGAGTAGGGAATATCTGCTTACAGGTCAGCAGATATTCCTGGAGAGATGTACTCTGCCTGCTGATGTCATCTTTCAAGACTATGTTTTTCTGAGAGTATAGTATAGCATAGTATAGTACAGAGTAGAGTAGAGTAGAGTAGAGTAGAGTAGAGTAGCTGTGCAAAGTAGGGTCAGTGATAAACCATTATTTCTTCTCAGCTTGGTTATTAATGGCACATTCACTCAGTGTGGTCAAATTGCATATTATCCCATGATTAATGCAAAATTGCAGCTAATATAATGATGTATAACTTATATTATATTTTTAATTTTCTTTTATATTTCCAATAATAATTTAATGTCTGTCTTGTTGAATCTTTATAAAGTTTTTTTATGCTGACCTTTTCCTTCCTTAACCATAAAGCTACATGAAGTATTGCCGCAATCAAGCTTTCAGTATTCAATTAATATGCAGTCAGTGAAACTAAATAATGACATATAACATAGAGAATATTCAAGCTGTCAAACTCGAAATTAGCCCCGGCATAAATGGCAGTCTGTGGAAGAATAATTGAATATAAAAAACAATCAAAGAAGGGACACTGTGAATGGAAGTATCTAAACAGTGAAAGACCATCTGTGATCAGACAATTGGGAGGATTTATGAGTATTGCTGATACAACTATTGGTTAAATGTATTTTATAGTCTCATGCACTAGTATCGGAATAAGAGGAAACATGCACACCTAACCATAAGCAATCTGTTTTATTGTGGAAGAATGCAATTTTTATGTCACATTTTAATGAGCAAACAAAATTATTGACCATGGGAGATGAGATATATACACCAAAAGCCATACATATTCTCAAATGTTTACTGTTTTTCATAAATGCAATTACACATAATAATTATACAGGATAAAAAGATCCATAATATACCAGAGCTACAGTACAAAGAAATATACTATAATAGTAAATAAACATATAAGGCTAGTTGAGCCTTGCACACGCTGCTTGTTTTGTTTTAGCTTTTGTTACTTTCAAATGTAGCAAAACACAGCTAAAAATGCTGCAGAAAAAATGCAGTGGAAATGCAGAATTAAAAACAATTGTATTTTTGGCTAAGGCCCCATATAGCAAAATGCAGCTAAAACAACGATGCAGAGAAAAACACTTAGAAAATGTGTTGCGTTTTTTTTCTGCAGCATTTTTCATTGAGTTTTTGCTGAGTTTTTCTCTGCCTTTTTCCTACTAAATCTAGGAAAATGGAAATCTAGGAAAGGAAAATGCTTGGGATTCTGCAGCTAAAATTAACATGCTGTGTTTTTCAAAATCACACACAATTTTGAAAAAGCAGATTTTCCACAGCTCTTTTGCAATGTGTAGATGAGATCATCCAAACTATCATTCACTTTGCAGGTACTTTAAAAGGCAGAGTTTTTTTTTCTGATGCGTTTCCACAGCATCCAAAGATGCTCATTTCTGCAATGTAAGGCCTTAGCCTTTCACTGTTTATAAGTTTTTCTTTTTTGCCTCCCTCCCATATAAGGCTATGGGTAAAAAAAAAAAACACAGAATTTCTTCAGATAATATTAACATGCTATGTTTTTCAAAAATGCACGCGGTTTTGAAAACACAGCTTTATCACAGTGTTTTTTCTCGCAGTGTGTGGATAAGTTTAAAGAAAATCATATTCAGTTTGCACGGAAATAAAGAATTTTTTTTCTACTACTTTGTGTTGGTCTAGGACTTAAAATTTCAATCAAATACATTTAAGTTTGTGCTTGTAAGGTGACAAAATGTGAAAAAGTTCATGTGGTACTTTTGCAAGCCACTGTAACACAGCTACAGAACGGCTATAGCTCTAGTCACTAATTTTTCTCTGGAAGAAACTAGGTGGGTGAAGCTGCCCCCTTTATATACACATTACATGCTAACTGGTGCTCTGGAAGAGCTGCCTGTGTAACAGCATGTTGATTTCAGTGGGGGGAGCACTTCTCAAGTACTGCTTTCTCTTGCTATGGGTTTCTGCTGGGTGCTCGGCCTAAAGACCGGGTGAGGGGGGATCAAAAACTATGTGACTCTCGGTTGATCCGGTTGTCTAGCTCCTCAAGCCTTTGGATATAGGGATAGAGAGGGAGAGCAGGGTAGCTACCCAGCCCCCTCCCCAATCCATATAGAGGCCACTTTTACCCAAGGCTGCTTTACCTGCCATTGGGGAAGCAGAGGGCATCACTGTGTGAAGCTATGCCCCAATCCTGATCCACAATGTGTATTGGTACCCTGAATGCCACTGGCTACATGACTGTTCAGTTGCTCTCCTCTCCAGCCTGCAGTCCAGCTCCTCCCCTCCACTTTGCTTTAATTTTCACTCCAGCCTCCGGGTGCTGCAGAAATGTAGACATGGCGCCACTCGGCTTAATTGTCATGACCAGGGGCGTAAATACCTGGGTAGCAGCGATAGCGGCTGCCACATGGCCCGGGACATTAGGGGGCCCGGAACCCTGTGGCAGCCACTACTGCGAACTCCACAAACCAGTGGCGACCGCGACCGGACCCGGCAGGGTACGGGGCCCGTGGGCAGCTGGAGATGGCCGGGCCCCGGACCACTATGATAGCGGTGTGGGAAAGCCTGGTTCCCCGACCGCTATACATACTGTTATTGGAAAGGGGCCCTGGCATTTTGCAGGCCCCTTTCCAATAGATGGCAGGGCAGGGCACCCAGGGGAAGCGATTGAAAATAATAAATACATTTTTTCACCTCTCCTGGGCACAGCGTTCTCTCCGGCACTCTTCCGTCATGTGACTGAGGCCTGTGATTAGGCCCCAGCAGTCATATGGGGCGCGGCCGCGTAATGACGTCAGTGCGCCCTCACATGACCACTGAGGCACAATCACAGGCCTCAGCAGCGACGTCGGAAGAGGGCCTGAAGACGCTGAAGACAGCAGCATGGAGCGAGGATGCCAAGGAAAGGTAAGGCAAGGTGAGTATGAATGTTTGTTATTTTTAATCACCTTCCCTGGGCCTCCGATTATTATACTCTGGGGTCTGAGGAGACCCCAGAGTGTAATAATAGCACGGAAGCGTAGGGGGGCTGTTTTAAGCTTATAATACTATGTGGGGGCCACTGTGGAGCATATACTACTGGGTGGGGGCCACTGTAGAGCATATACTACTGTGTGGGGGCCACTGTAGAGCATATACTACTGGGTGGGGGGACACTGTGGAGCATATAATACTGGGTGGGGGCCACTGTAGAGCATATAATACTGGGTGGGGGTCACTGTGGAGCATATACTATTGGGTGGGGGGCCACTGTAGAGCATATACTACTGGGTGGGGGCCACTGTGAAGCATATACTACTGGGTGGGGGACACTGTAGAGCATATAATACTGTGTGGGGGTCACTGTGGGGGGCATATAATACTAGGTGGGGGCCACTGTAGTGAGCATATAATACTGGGTGGGGCCCACTGTGGGGGGCATATAATACTGGGCGGGGGCCACTGTGGGAAGCATATAATACTGGGTGGGGACCACTGCAGGGAGCATATAATACAGGGTGGGGGCCACTGTGTGGAGCATATTATACTGTGTGGGGCCACTGTGGGTAGCATATTATACTGTGTGTGTGGGGAGCAATGTAGAACATATAATTTTATATGGGGGCAACTGTGGAGCATATAATGCTGTGTGGGGGCCACTGTTGAGCATATAATACTATCTGGGGCCACTGTTGAGTATATTTTACTGTTTGGGGACCTGTAACCGGTTCGAGGGTGGGGGGAGCCATGTTAAATGTTTGCCTTGGGGCCAAGCCATTCCTAGTTACACCACTGGTCATGACGTTGGACCTCTGAGGGAGCTGGATATAAAAACGATGCAGGGAGCATTTTTTGATCTGGCTCCATCAGAGATCCGATGCTTTCTGGTGGTAAAACTGATGCAGGTTGTACTAGATCTGATCCCATATAAAACTATGGTCCATTCTAATATCAATTTCCCTGATCTCTGCAATGTATATATGTGAACGAACTCCTAAATCTTAAGAATAGTGTACAGATGCTTAACCATGCAGATGATTGGGCAGAGTTTAGCATTAACCAAATGTCACACCCAGCAAAAAGACTTACAGATGAACATGTGCATCCTTTTCAGGTCAAAACAACAATCTACCAAAAAGGTTCCCACTAATAGCTAAAACACTTAAACCTACCCCCAGATTCCTGAGGTTATAGCTATTATGTATGACTAACATTAGCGTGCACATTCCTTTCGCTAGTTTATCATTGTATCATCAGGGTTCATTTTACCATAGTTTGAATATTTGTTATATTTCTTTTATCTTAGACATTTGCTTACTATGTGGTTACAGGTTGATACAATTTGCATGTTTATTTAAAGAATAAAATATTTTTATCAAATTTCAGTCATGCCATAAGAAGTTTAGCATGTTGTACAGTAACACAATCCATTAGACACCATTGGAATCCAGTAGAACTGGAGACAAATGTGCAGATGACAACCTGCAACTGAAGAATGTGAGGAGGTAAAAAAAAATAGCTAAATCCATTGCAGAATTCAGACGCTTTTGAACACTGAGAGATTGATATACAGATAGACAGACAGATAATAGAAATTTTATTTGGTCAATGTAAAAAACTGTTTTGTTATAAAGACCTTATTGACAGCTGAGGCCAAATGTAAGATGTTTAGACACTTCTCTCTTCAGTTCTTTTTGATTCTTTTTGTTTGAGTAGGTTATTCTAAAGGCAGCTTTGACATAGTGAACTTATCTTTTATATTCAATGTGTGCAGTCTTATTTTCTCCTTGTAAAAAATGGATGAGTCAATTCTCAGCAGAATTCCAATCACACGGCTCTTTATTGGGGAAGAAAGTCTGTATTCATGAACTTCTTAGCCTTTTAGTACATTAGGTAATTGAAAATAAGTATAATGTACAAGAAACAAATGAATAACTTCAAATCCATGCTCCAAAATTCAACAAACAAAAGGGCTAGTCAATAAAGTGTACAGGACTACAAAAGCATTACAAGAAAGTGGGGATTAGCAGCTATGCGGGAAGATTGACTCAAGCAACGAATCTCTTAACAAATCCCCTTGATGCAAAATAAAAAATGGCAATAAAAGTACTTTCTTGATTTTTTTACCTTTTTATCCTGGAAAAAGACTCCTTGACCATCTCGACAATATGAAAAGATGTCATTGTCTAGTTTCAGCAAATATATGTTATTACTTATATGCTTCCTCATGGTTTTCTAGATCTCTGCTTGTTGTCATTCATTGTGCTTACTTCCAGTGAATAAAAATCAGCCTATGGTCATGTGATATACTGTCCATGGTCATGTGATATACAATCCATGGTCATGTGATGGACACAAAGGTGCACTTACCTGATAGATGTCTGTTTTCTGTGCTGTGACTGTCACAAGCTGTGCACCTTTGACTCACAACTGACTCTTTAGTATACATCCTTAGTTCTCCATTCACTTTATTACAGACTCCATCTGACATTTTTCTTACATATGGAGTCTAATGTCAGTTGTTTATGTACAACATGTATAAATATATAACATGAGGAAACTTTGCCTCTTTTGGGGTGCCTAGATAATATCAGAAATTTCAACTGGTCTTTTCTATAAAAAGGTTTACCATTTATTTCCCCTCAATATGACTTTTTAATAATTTAGTTGAATAACTTTATGAGTAAATAACCTATTTAAGTAACCTATATAAGTAAATGAAAATATCCAATCTGCAGGTTCTTATCGTTCATGTGGCTGCTCTAAAACATATCACAGAATGCTGTTAAGGCAATATGGCTGCCTCAATTATTATGATATATTCCCTTGGAAGGTAAACTACAGGCAAAGTTTATACACTGTGCTAGGCCTAGTTCAAGTAAAACTGCTAGATCAGTGGAGTTCTTACTGCAGAACCCCCACCTATTGCAAAAATAGGGGTTCAAAGTCTCATTCCAATGGAGCAGTGGTTGAGCTTTAGTTCTATTCTATTCAGCATCTATGGGACAGACTGATATAGAGGAAATGACAGCGCTCTGTTATCTTTTAGTAGTTCCATAGACTGAATAAAACAGTAGTGCAAATATTTGACTATCTTTTCTCGGGAACCCTGATGTTGTGATCAATGGGGTTAAAGTAGTCAGACCCCTACCCATCTTTTAGTTATCCCCTATCCAGCGGAGTCCAGTCACTGGAGTTCCTCTTTCAGTGAATGTATCCTACACTATTGAATCTTGAAGATACATACAACATGTAAATAAATAAAAAGGGTATCCTTGGTTACTTAGCGTATATTGTAGCATTCTGTAACTTTTTCTATTCTTTTCTTTTTCTTGCTGATTGACCTTTTACTGTCACATTTTACTCTGTATAGCATTTTCTTTTGATCTCCTCAAATGTATTATGTCATTGAGATCTATAAATATTTTTTCTTCTATTGTCTTCAAGCCTTTAATCTTTCCCATAGAGCCTTTAGACTTTGACAATAGAACATTTCTGTCACTTCAGTGTTCATTTTATTTGATTTAATTTTTTTTTTTTTTGCAGTTAATACTTTTTTTTTTATTTACAATTATAGTGAGGTTTCTTTTACATTATTTTATATGGTGTAGCATTTCATTTCAATTTGTCATACAACCCCCTTGCAGACATTAAACCACTGCTGCCATAAAAAAAGACAAATGTTTGCACCAAGAACATGGTGTTCAAGACCCTGATAAGGATCTCGTTCTGTCTTTATAGGGTTATTTTTGCAATCAAGTATTAAAATCATTGAAGCAAAACAAAGTATAGACACCTCATAAATTGCTTAAATGAATTGGCTCAGAAACTGATTTAAAGAAGCATGATCTTGTGTGTATAGCCAATTTCTGGAATAAGTTACATTTTTAGAAGTAACATTTAGACGTGTCTTTATTCATAAAGGGCAATAGGGTAGGTTATGATACTAATTTGAGTAATTTAAAACAAGAAACATCATCATTTGTGGTCAAAAGATTGCAAATTTGACCAATACTCACAATGCTTTTACTGTTCTCTCATATCTTATCTCATAGTGGTCTTACTGTTTAGCATTCACCACTAAACATTCACCCTAGCATTCACCCTAGCAAACTTAAGCTGGTCATAGGTATACATTTTTGCAGATTCCACTGATACTTACAGGGTAAGGGTCCATGGATTAAAAAAAAGGACGCAAAAAAGGACGCAAACAGATAGTCATCTTTTTCCATAGACATCAATGTAAAAAAAAAAAAAACGGATCCGTTCCTGTCTGTTTTTTTGGATGGACACAAAAGTATGATATACTATGTTTTTGTGTCCTTCAAAAAAACCCGACAGCAATATCGATGCCTATGGAAATGGATGGCCATCTGTTTGCATCCGTTTGCATCCATTTTCACATCTGTTTTTTTAATCCATTTTTTTCATCTGTTAAACTGATGTAAAAAATGTGATCTGAATGGTCCCTATGCTAAATATATTGAGGGGAATTTATTAAGTCTGGCTTTCTATCTGACAGTCTTAATGAAGTCCACAGGTAGAGCGAGATATGCCTGAATTAATAAGAGGCTTTGACCTCTTAAAGGGTGTGATGATTCCACTGAAATATGGCTATAACTCAAAGCTGTATTTTGATCTCTGGGTAGAGTATCTCTTTACTCATAAGGTGCGCAGCTATAATCCTAGTTGTATGTTATCAGTAGAAGCAACATTGTAACAATGGGGCTTTGTATCCATCCCAGCAGGGCTCCATTGAATTCATACATAGACCTGTGTGATCAAAGAAACATGCATTGTTCAGTCTGTGCTGTTGATCAGATATGGCTGATAACATTGTATCCTTTCACTTGGTCTCAGCTCAATACAAAGAATCTGGACTTGAGTGCGTTAGTCAATCAAAATTGCTGTCGCCAGTGACCTCATTCTGGGAGGTGGCATAAAGGGTATATAAGATGAGGTAAGAGGTCAGTGGGAGGAGATTGTGCTGGGACTACAAGAGAACACTATGAGGAGTTTTTACAGACAGTCTACAGGAGATTGCAGACAGAGCACTGTGAAGAGCATGCAGGCTGGATTGTTGTATTAATGCCACATGCTAAGAAGCCTCCACTGGTTATTCACACATGACAGAGCATGTGTGAGTGTTGGATTATAGAGCCACATCAAGGAGATGCGTGGTAAAGTAATTATTTCACCTTTATGCCCTTTTATTTCATTGCACTGTATCTTGTAACTAGTAACTGTTAATGCTTGCATACATCTGCATATCTGTTCTGAACTGCATGTGTTAGATGTTAATACCGACCCATTTAGGGGTTAATAAATATATAAAATTTAGAAAGCTTGTCTTGTATTTATCTTGTGAACCCAGCACTCAATGTCGGTGAGTGTGGTTTTTATATGAAAGAAGACTCAGGTGTGGGCCAACGCGGTGTTGGCGCACTGAGGATCTTTCACAAAGGGGTTTCCAGATGCAAGTCAATTTTTCACACTGATACCTATCCACAGAAATGGTCATCAATATGTGATCTGTGCAGGGTCCAGGTGTTGGACCCCCGCAGACCACATATCAAGTATGAAAAATTGACTTGGGGCAGGAAAACCCCATTAAAAATTCAGTCACACTCCCATGAATCAAAATTGAAATGTATGCCAGTCAACAAGGAGGCATACTGAACATATATCCTTTGTCTATGACCACAGTAAGTGTTTTCCAGAAGTATTACTATAAAAAACTTGGACAGAAAATGGGACAATCTTTGGCTACCGTTCCCTTATACCATGGGATATGCTCATGCTACATCATACTATTGCCTATTATGATCGCCTATGTCTTGGAGCCCAGCATGTCACTGCTCTGGTTCTCAGGATCTAGCATGACTTTTATCTTTTCAGTCCCCAGAATTACTTCTCTCTCATAAGTTTCATGGATAATTAGTTTTACTCCAAATGATGGCTCCTTCTTTAAAGTGTAACTAAACTTTTGGACAACTTTTGATTTTCTGGCAATATTTGTGTAATAAATACATTTTGTAATATACTTTATTTGCAAATTTTGGACCCTTTCTGTGAAGTCCTGCATTTTTTTCACTCTTTCCCTTGCTTCTGTATTGAGAGCTATTCCCACCTCTCACAGAATGTTGCTGTATACAGGAGTAAAATGTAGAGAAATTGAGGGTATGGTCACTTCAAACAGTTACAGTGCCTTGTGAAAGTATTCGGCCCCCTTGAACTTTTCAACCTTTTGCCACATTTCAGGCTTCAAACATAAGGATATAAAATTAAAATTTTTTGGTGAAGAATCAACAAGTGGGACACAATCGTGAAGTGGAATGAAATTTATTGGATATTTTAAACTTTTGTAAAAAATAAAAAACTGAAAAGTGGGGCATGCCAAATTATTCGGCCCCCTTAAGTTAATACTTTGTAGCGCCACCTTTTGCTGCGATTAGAGCTGCAAGTCGCTTTGGGTATGTCTCTATCAGTTTTGCACATCGAGAGACTGAAATTCTTGCCCATTCTTCCTTGGAAAACAGCTGGAGCTCAGTGAGGTTGGATGGAGAGCGTTTGTGAACAGCGGTTTTCAGCTCTTTCCACAGATTCTCGATTGGATTCAGGTCTGGACTTTGACTTGGCCATTCTAACACCTGGATACGTTTATTTGTGAACCATTCCATTGTAGATTTTGCTTTATGTTTGGGATCATTGTCTTGTTGGAAGATAAATCTCCGTCCCAGTCTCAGGTCTTTTGCAGACTCCAAAAGGTTTTCTTCCAGAATGGTCCTGTATTTGGCTCCATCCATCTTCCCATCAATTTTAACCATCTTCCCTGTCCCTGCTGAAGAAAAGCAGGCCCAAACCATGATGCTGCCACCACCATGTTTGACAGTGGGAATGGTGTGTTTAGGGTGATGAGCTGTGTTGCTTTTACGCCAAACATATCGTTTTGCATTGTGGCCAAAAAGTTCAATTTTGGTTTCATCTGACCAGAGCACCTTCTTCCACATGTTTGGTGTGTCTCCCAGGTGGCTTGTGGCAAACTTTAAATGAGACTTTTTATGGATATCTTTGAGAAATGGCTTTCTTCTTGCCACTCTTCCATAAAGGTCAGATTTGTGCAGTGTACGACTGATTGTTGTCCTATGGACAGACTCTCCCACCTCAGCTGTAGATCTCTGCAGTTCAGCCAGAGTGATCATGGGCCTCTTCGCTGCATCTCTGATCAGTCTTCTCCTTGTTTGAGATGAAAGTTTAGAGGGATGGCTGGGTCTTGGTAGATTTGCAGTGGTCTGATACTCCTTCCATTTCAATATGATTGCTTGCACAGTGCTCCTTGGGATGTTTAAAGTTTGGGAAATCTTTTTGTATCCAAATCCAGATTTAAACTTCTGCACAACAGTATCACGGACCTGCCTGGTGTGTTCCTTGGTCTTCATGATGCTCTCTGCGCTTTAAACAGAACCCTGAGACTATCACAGAGCAGGTGCATTTATACGGAGACTTGATTACACATAGGTGGATTATAGTTATCATCATCAGTCATTTAGGACAACATTGGATCATTCAGAGATCCTCACTGAACTTCTGGAGTGAGTTTGCTGCACTGAAAGTAAAGGGGCCGAATAATATTGCACGCCCCACTTTTCAGTTTTTTATTTTTTACAAAAGTTTAAAATAACCAATAAATTTTGTTCCACTTCACAGTTCTGTCCCACTTGTTGTTGATTCTTCACCAAAAAAAATTTAAATTTTATATCCTTATGTTTGAAGCCTGAAATGTGGTAAAAGGTTGAAAAGTTCAAGGGGGCCGAATACTTTCGCAAGGCACTGTATCTTGGACATTATAAAATGTCCAAACTTGCTTTTGGTGTCATATGAAAGTGGAGATTATCTTCTTTTATATGATACTAACAAGGTTACATAGCTATCTCAATTGTTTCCAGAAATATCACTTGTTTAAAACACCCTCAGTTTCTCAATTTGCACAGCCCCCTACTTCCGTACACAGCAACATTCAGCGAGAGGCAGGAACAGCTCTGAATACAGAAGCAAGGGAAAGAATGAAAAAATGCTGGATTTCACAGAAAGGATCCAAAATTTGTTGATAAAATATATTAAAAAATGTATTTATAACACAAATACTGCCAGAAAATCAAAAGTTGTCTGAAAGCTTAGTTAGTTACATGATATATTGCTTTCCTTTGATGCATCTGTCTCCGATCTTTCTACTTACTCCTGTCATCTGCTTAGCCTTGCTGTCCCAGGTTGCATTTTATTCCATGGGACACAGCATGATGAACAAGGGTCAAATAAGGAATGCATGTGGTCTAGTGTACAGATTTTACAAAGGTTAACTTGACACTTAAACTATTGCAGCAAACATCTTCACTGCTTCAGTGGTTGATATTCTGTTGTAAAACTGCAGTAAGTTATAAGATTCAAGATAAAGTTTGCCATATCTGTAGATACAAATCAGTCACAGAAAATCTTTTCATTATTAGGGGTTATGTTTTTACAAAGTTCATCTAGTTTTTACTTTATATCAACTGTACAAAACCATGGTTTGGATAACAGCTTGATGATGGTTTCATAGTACAGTGGTACCACTGTACAGTGGTATCACTTCTAACATACTCCTCCAAGCTATATACAGTTAATATATGTTAGTTGGAGAGGGAATGTATGCACGTAAGTGATCTCATTTGGAATGCATATACTAAAGATAGTTCAGGTCACTTAAAGGAATATAAATTAATAAATATTTGCATTTTAAAACTCTCCTTAAAGGGGTTGTCCAGGCAAAAAGGGACATTGAATTTATTGTTAAAATAGGCCAGGGGAAATAAAAAAAAAAAGAAAAAATCATACTCACCGTTCCCGGGTGCTCCGGTGCCTCCTAGTGTTGACATGTGGCAGAAGTCCCAGCCACACATGACCACTGAAGTTAATCAGCAGCCTCAGTGATATCAAGGGTCTCTTTCTGAGGCTGCTGATTGGCTTCAGCGGTCACATGACTGTTGAGGCCAATTAGCAGCTTCAGTGGAAGGGTTCCGGGACGTCACAGCCAGTGAGCAGTTTCACTTTGAGAAAACGTAGGAGCAGAAGAACCGGACCACGCTGGGAGGACACCGAAGCACCGTGGACAGGTGAGTGTGATTTTTTTTTTTTCACCTCATATTTAAAATCAAAAAAATTGCCTGGACAACCTCTTTAAGGAATGAGGCCACCATTCATTGCAAAAAGTACCCAGGGTCAGATTTACTGTGAAGGACCCTCTAATAATTTATTAACAGGTAGACAGCAGTGAAACAATATCTCTGTTCTTCTTAGCTATCTTCTTGTTGACTTGTTCTTATTTTTCATCTGAAATATACAGAAGTTGTACTCAGGGAGACAAGAACTATACTATACATAATGATCTTCATAAAAAAGGACTGTCTAGCCCTTAATGTTCCCAACAATTCTAGCTGAAGTATATCCCAGAGGGACTTGAAATAAACAAAACATGTATTGATGTTACACTGCAACAGAACAACTGCATGATTATTCAGCAAGCTTTGTGCAATTCTTAATTAAAATGCATGTACGGAGCCATATGTCAAGTACAAAATGCAGTTTATTCAATACACATTAATTAAAAATCTTTTTATTTACTATGGTCTCTCATGTTTGTTTTATTATAGTCTAGGGAACAAACTGGATCAGATGGCATGTTAGCTCATGCTTGGAATAAAAGTAAATATCTCTAATTTTATATTTCGGCAGATTAAGTCATCCTTCGGTTTTCTGAGTTCTCCACTATCCAATTTAGCATTACTATAGGGATTCCATCCACTGGGGGTCTACAGCTGTTTTTACAGCTGCTAAAATTATGTTGACAAATCAACTGTATTGAGAGTATATATGATACATTCTGCATGTAAATGTTCCTAATCTGTGCTAGTTACGTAATCCAAGGAAGGCACCTCAGAATCTAAATGTCAAATGTTTTACATGTTATGACGTTTCCCTAATATAATTTGGTGTGTTATTTTCTTGACTAGATTCCCTCACCCTTTGGTTCCAAAATGCCGTACAGGCTTGGAACTACGTAGCTGTGTAGATATGTTCTGTACAGTGGGTCCTCAGGCTACTGACCTTGGGAGCCTGAAGGGTTTAGCCATAAGGACTGACAAGCAGGATTGGACTACCCTACAGAGTGCCAGAGGATCATCCAATGGCCCATGCTAAAACAGGAACCTAAATGTTCAGCAGAGTAAAACCTCATATAAGAGTGACTTAGGATCTAGGGTCTATTTTCATGGATAATCTAAAAATAATATTTTTTAGCCCTCATTGTAGGTTACCATGCATTTAAAAGTGGACATGCACATGTTATGGTTGTAAAATGGGACCCAAAACCTTTCCTCTGTTAGGCCCGAGTAGTCCCAGTCCAGCATAGCTGACAAGTACTGCAGAGGCCTGAATCAGTTGAGATTGGTTAAAGACTTCAATGACTCAAGAAACAAATTCAATACGATATTGAAACATGCTAGATAAACCATCAACAGGCTGAAATTCACATCACAACTACTGGGGGTGACACATAGGAACATATAGAGAGAGCTCATGTCAAATTATGGCAAAATGTTTTATTTTACAAAGCTAGTCATCTTATGACACACATTTCAGATGGATAGGGAATAACCAATGTGTAGGTAAGTGTGAGCCCTAGTCAGTGTGTTAGGCAGCCAAATGCTACCTGGCTGGCAAAAACAAGGCACCACAAAAGGGAATGTTGATCTTTACTATGAAGATCCCTCTGCTCTACATACGTAATGTCTAATGACTTTAACATTCTAATGAAAGTCTAAAAGTGTCTTTTTTTTTAGAAAAAAAACATTTTTAAATCATTTTAAAATACCCTTTCAGGGTGATCTATGTATCTGTCTGCAGATGGGTCTCTCTTACTTTTGGAGGAGATACACTAGTTTGGCTTTAATCTCAGATCATGTCAGTGGGTTTCTGAAAATACAGGCATTGATCTATTCTATAGAGTGGAATATCAGTAGGGGTCTCAGCAATAGGTTACCTTCTATCCAATTGTTTTCACTGAAAAATGGTTATTATTTTTGTCTCTTGAAACATTTTCCTTATATTCATTTTTATTTAAATGTCCACTAAAATTTTCACAAACTTTTTATAAATCAATAGTACAAAAAAAGATGAATTTTGTAATACAACATACCACAGAAAAATGTGTCATTCTACACTTATCTGTCTCTTTTCCTCCTACCAATTTTTCTAAATTACATTCAGTCTTAATTCTCTCTTGAACTGCATCTCATATAGGTATCAGATAACATAGAAGTCTATGGAGAAGGGAATGGGTCAACAGAAACAAGAGTGAGAAAGGAGAGACACTGATAGTATGTATATCATTCCTCATGCTCATTTCTTCCTCACTTCAAAGCAGCTCAGTTCTTCTGTATAATGTCCTACAAGATCCTTCTGATGTTCTGAATCACCTTTTCTCCACGTACAGTCAATGGGAGATAATATCAGCTAGTCGCCACCCACCTTTTCTAAGACAAATGAGAATTACAGAGTGAGGAGAGAATTGTAATAAGCTACATTCCCTCATTCAATGGTTTTCTTATTTACTGTGATATATTTTTGTTTATTGTGTAAAAAATAAGTAAATTAAATATACTTTAGATAAAATCTCTTTCTTATGGAAAAAGCTTTGCATTTTTACATTAGAGAAAGCTAAATCCTTCTAGCCTAATACATACTGTAAGCATTTTCTGACATTTTTCTCTCTCTTTCATCCCCAATACAGTATGTGATATATTTTGCTCAGATTGTTTACTAGGCAAGCTTTGCATTCTGTATTTTGGTTTTGTCAGATATTAAGAAATCTATCAAGATGACAACATTTGTATCAAGAGGAAAAGTTAGTTCAATTTATTTTATTTTCAATGTGTCTGGACACATTTTCTATTTCAGGTAAATAACATTACATTCAACAGAGGTAGTGGGTAAGTTTAGATTGTACCTGATATTTTAGGTGACTTTTTGGGATAAGCTTTAGATGACTTTTAGTGTGTATTATTAGCAGCATTCCTCTCTCTAGACTGTTTGTAGTTTGCAGTTCTCCCTGAACTGCTGGGAAGAATCTAACTGCCTTATGCTGAACACAGTAAGAAGAGGAGAATCTTCTCCATGATCTTCTCTTTCTCACTTAGAAATTGCCACAAGATCATGCAGGGAATATATAAAGAAGACCCAAACTGCTGCTTCTTGAAATGTAAGCCATGGAGAGGTGACTAGAGGTTTTTTTTTATGTTTATGGTGCTTTCAGCAGCCATATGAAACACTAAAAAAACTATTTTACTATTCTACACTGTTACAGTTATAATATACCATACCAGCAAACTAAGTATAGCAAATATGTTAGCCCTTGACAACACACATTGAGTAAAATGAACTACCAACTAATGTATAATATGTAATTAAATCATTTGATTCTGAAAAAAAAAATTGCTTTCAGATATTGATATTTAATTATAACTTCCAAAAAGACAAACAAAAAAGGCACATACAGTACATTGCTGAAAATATTTTAGTTGCCACAGATAGCAGATAGCCCCTATAAAATTAACAATTGTCATGTGATCTAACTAATTTATAGAGGACTGGATAGAATGAAGGAGAAGTTTAAATACAAGTTCAAAATAGTTTTGGGGATGAGCACGCGCCTCTACGCCTACACTCCTCAATGTTCCCTTGGTTTTGAGTCCTTGCAAGAAAAGCGTATTACAAATGTTTGTCATTGTCATGTGAATAAAACATCTTATAAAAGATCTTTTTATAAAGCAACATCTAACTAAAACACGGACAATTCTTACACAATTAGTAAATAAAAGATGCTCAGGACTTTTGTTTGAGCCTCAAGGAACTAGAAGAATCCAAGAGTTTGTTCACTGAACTAAATGCAGCAGCTACAAATTCTAAATCTCATGTGCCAATTTTCACTTGTCCTCAAGGAAACATGTAATACACACGTGGACAAAATTGTTGGTACCCCTCGTTTAATGAAAGAAAAACTCACAATGGTCACAGAAATAACTTGAATCTGACAGAAGTAATAATATATAAAAATTCTATGAAAATGAACAAATGAAAGTCAGACATTGCTTTTCAACCATGCTTCAACAGAATTTTTAAAAAAAGAAAACTCATGAAACAGGCCTGGACAGAAATGATGGTTCCCTTAACTTAATATTTTGTTGCACAACCTTTTGAGGCAATCACTCCAATCAAACGATTCCTGTAACTGTCAATGAGACTTCTGCACCTCTCAAGAGGTATTTTGGCTGACTCCTCGTGAGCAAACTGCTCCAGTTGTCTTGGGTTTGAAGGGTGCCTTTTCCAGATGGCATGTTTCAGCTCCTTCCAAAGATGCTCAATAGAATTTAGGTCAGGGCTCATAGAAGGCCACTTCAGAATAGTCCAATGTTTTCCTCTTAGCCATTCTTGGGTGTTTTTAGCTGTGTGTTTTGGTTCATTATCCTGTTGCAAGACCCATGACCTGCGACTGAGACCAAGCTTTCTGACACTGGGCAGCACATTTCTCTCTAGAATCCCTTGATAGTCTTGAGATTTCATTGTACCCTGCACAGATTCAAGACACCCTGTACCAGATGCAGAAAAGCAGCCCCAGAACATAACAGAGCCTCCTCCATGTTTCACAATAGGGACAGTGTTATTTTCAAGATATGCTTCATTTTTCCATCTGTGAACATAGAGCTGATGTGCCTTGCCAAACATTTCGATTTTTGTTTCATCTGTCCATTGGACATTCTCCCAGAAGCTTTGTGGCTTGTCAACATGTAGTTTGGCAAATTCCAGTATGGCTTATTTATGATTTGTTTTCAACAATGGTGTCCTCCTTGGTCATCTCCCATGAAGTCCACTTTGGCTCAAACAACGACAGATGGTGCGATCTGACACTGATGTTTCTTGAGCTTGAAGTTCACCTTTAATCTCTTTAGAAGTTTTTCTGGGCTCTTTTGTTACCATTCGTATTATACTTCTCTTTGATTTGTCATCAATTTTCCTCCTGCGGCCACGTCCAGGGAGGTTGGCTACAATCACATGGATCTTAAATTTCTTAATAATATGTGCAACTGTAGTCACAGGAACATCAAGCTGCTTGTAGATGGTCTTATAACCTTTATCTTTAACATGCTTGTCTATAATTTTCTTTCTAAGCTCCTGAGACAACTCTTTCCTTTGCTTCCTCTTGTCCATGTTGAGTGTGGTACTCACCATGTCACCAAACAGCACAGTGAGTATCTGTAGCCCTATATATAGTCCCGCTGACTGATTACAAGATTGTAGATACCTGTGATGCTAATTAGTGGACACATCTTGATTTAATATGTCCCTTTGGTCACATTATTTTCAGGGGTACCATCATTTCTGTCCAGGCCTGTTTCATGAGTTTTCTTTTTTTTTAAAAAAAATTCTGTTGAAGCATGGTTGAAAAGCAATGTCTGACTTTCATTTGTTCATTTTCATAGAATTTGTATATATTATTACTTTTGTCAGATTCAAGTTATTTCTGTTACCATTGTGGGTTTTTCTTTCATTAAACGAGGGGTACCAACAATTTTTTCCACGTGTGTAGATGGGATATGCTCATGTACACCCACAACAGCAGTGATAATTCTAATTGATACACATTTGTTAGTTGATACTGCTTCATTCACACCAACACCTCTGCTTGCTTTCAATTGTCATTTTTACTGGTATGCCTCCCCCATCTGGACTCAGATATTGAAACACTACTGCTTCATTCACACCAACACCTCTGCTTGCTGTCAATTGTCATTTTTACAGGTATGATGTTATCCACTCTGTTTTAACTATATGAGCTTTGAAGCCACTGTCTCCATTCCCTGCTGGTTCCTCCCCCCCCTTTTTTATCACCTGACCCTTCTTTAGCAGTCTCTGATTCTATCTCCATTATTTATTTATTTATGTATTTATTTATTTATTTATTTATTTATTATGCTTACTTGTATAGCGCCATCATATTCTGCAGCGCTTTACAGTCATTGACAGTCACTGTCCCATATAGGGCTCACAATCTACATTCCCTATCAGTATGTCTTTGGAGTCTCCATATTCCCACACCCCTTTTCACACCTGATACAAATGAAACAAATGTATTGCTAGCTAGTGTAGGGAACTGCCATTTCTACTAGTATATAATGTGTCTAGCTTCTCTGCCCCTGCAGTTTGGCTTCAGAGACCCCAGGCATTCAGTGCAAGTTTTGTTTTGTAAATACAGTGAGTCAGAGACATGTGAGGCAGAGCTGCTGGGGGGAGAGATGGGAGCAGAGCTGCTGTGAGACAGACATGTTATGTCTGGGGGTGTCTAAGGCAGGTGGTAGGTGTAATTCTAAGGAGTAGATAAGTAGATATTTAAGAATCTATATCCTTGAGATCAGCTAGTGAAGTTGTTCTACCTTATTTAAGAACCACCTGTTCCACTTTACTTCAGAGTATATAGTTAGGTATGTGTTACCCCCTATATACTCACAGGACCTAGCTAGTAACTGTAGTTAGGGATCCATATACATATATATATAATTCAGGGCAGTGATAGGTTAGGCTTCCGATGGCCAACTAGCTAGTTAGAGGCCCGGTTGCACTAGTAGTTTAGCTGGCAGGTTAAGGACTCAGTGTTAGGGTAGTCAGGCCTGCACCTACTACCGTCACTGTCGCCCTGTTTGCGGCCTGTGAAGGATCTCATCATCATCATTGTCTCCTGATCGGCTGTCTGTCATCTCCTGGAAGAATCTGAGGATCCACAGTCATCCACAGGGGCCCCTGCATCTCTTCTGTTGCCTGGAGGTATTGTGCACCGGACTCTTGCTATATATCTATATTATATATATATATATATATATATATATATATATATACCTGGGTATATAACCTAAGACTGTTGTGGACTTGCTGGTTGTTGTAGTACTGCTGTGTTCTGAGTATATTTTATGTATGTATTATTACCCTGTTGATTCTTATAAAGCTACTGTTATAACCTTATGTGGTATCTGTATGCATTCTTCAGACTGTGAGATTAGTACAGTGATCCTTTTCAAGGCTACTAACTGTACTTCATGGGTAAGTCCCAGGAAGAGATCCTCCCTGTAATACAGAGGCTCTATCCTGGGTGGAAGCACTGATATATTTCATATATGTTCCCACTCTTCCCTTCAGCGAAGGCTTCAGGTCCCATTATACACACAGGTCAGCGCCAGAGTCTGTTGCGGGAGGGATAATACTCATACCCCCCCAAATAGGGCTACATTTGGAGGCACTGCTGAGATTTAGAAGTGGGAATAGTCATTGATATGGAGAAGCGATATAGCTCAGAGGGTAACCTCCCACTAGCTGCTACATGGGATTACCGACCTCCTGTTCCTCCCCTGGTTCAGGTAAAGGAAGAACCCCGCTCAGCCAGTTACCCCCCCCCAGTATGGCTATCGCTAGCAGTTCCTCTAGTGACAGTGCTATTAGCACTTTAGCCAGGCTGACTGAAATGTTAGCTCAGGGCCTGCAGGCCACTCACTACAAGAAACTAAAAGTATTCTCTGGTAATGTCCCAGTACCACAAGGGGAGGAAAACTTTGAGATATGGAAAGAACATACTCTCCAATGCCTGAAGGAATGGTCTTGCTCTGAAGACGGCAAGCAGCAGCGTATCAGTGAAAGTTTGCGGTCTCCTGCTGCAGAATTGATCCGCTTGTACAGAGACTCTCATGAAGGAGTGAGTGCATTGGACTATATACAAGTACTGTCTGATCACTTTGAGCCATACTATGACCTTGCCCAGATGGTTGCTGATTACCGAATGGTTCGTCAAAAAGAAGGGGAAAATGTCTCTACTTTTATTAACCGTTTACAGCTACTTCTTTCACGTCTGGTGTACCACGCAGCTATATCTACTTCAGAGGTAGACGCTATGAGAACCAGTCAGTTGGTGAGAGGGTTACAACCTCATCATCCTCTTGCTCAAGTACTCAAGGTCTTACTATCTGACAAAGTTCTTCCATTTCCTGACTTAATGAAGTTAGTGAAGAAACAAGAAGCTGACAGTTTTAGTACCCCTAAGAAAGCGAAAAACATCTCTAAAGAAGATGTTCTTCCTAGTTCAAACAAGAACAAACCAGCGGAGCGGTCAGAACCTAGACAGTCCGCCACCCGACCCACTGCCACTCAATGGAGGAAGGATGCTAGAACCTGTTATAAATGTGGTCAGACGGGCCATACTGCCAGACAGTGTACGGAGGACAGTGAGGGAATGGGACACAGTGCTGTCTTTTCTATTCAGAATCAAAGACACCGGAGGAAGGCGGGCCGAGTAAAGACCAGAGGCGCTATTGCGGGCTCCAGGTCTGTTGTCAAAGTCACTGTCAATGGTCATGCCGCTCCTGCCCTGTTTGATACAGGATCTCAAGTGACCCTGATTTATCGCTCGTTCTACCAAAAGTATCTGAGGGATATACCTCTTCAGTCTACGGGACAAATGAAATTGTGGGGGCTTAATTCAGAATCATATCCTGTAGATGGTAGCCTACAAGTAGTTATAGCTGTCCCTGAATTAGAAGATCATAGTGTCGCTCCCATGAAGATTACGGCTCTTGTCTGCCCTGATACAGGGGATTCTTGTGCAGCTCCTGTGATACTTGGCACTAATTGTCCCGCGATGCATTATGCTTTTCAGAAGTTTCTTGGAAGAGATTGGAACCCTGCAGCTCAGCCGGTGAATAGATCTTAGAGAACTCTGTGATGCCCTGTCTACTGGCTATCGACATGGAATGGTATATCATATCGGTGAAAGAACCGTGGAAGTTCCTGCCGGCGGGGAGAGAGTTCTGAGAGTAGCCTCCAGCATTGCTCCCGATTTGCTTGAAGGGGGGAGTTATGTCCTTATGGAAACCCCTGAAGAAATGATTAACCAGAATGGCTGGATGGTGATCCCAGAGAGAAAGGACTGGAGAAATAAAGTGGAGTTATCTACCTGTGTGAAAGTGAGGAACTGTTCACCGCATCCGATCGTAATTGGACCATACCAGAATGTGGCCCATTGCTACCCTGTGCTTGGAGTAAATCCATACGCTGAAGTGTGCAGGATTAAAATCCGAGATGCAATCCCTAATCTCAATCTTGACTTGAGTGATCCACATTTACCAGAGGCCTGGAATCAGCGACTGACACAGAAGTTGTCTGAATTATCGGAAGTGTTCTCCATTTATGATACGGATGTAGGTTGTGCTAAAAGTGCTCAACACACTTTCCGATTGACTGATTCTACTCCCTTCCGGGAGCGACCACGGAGAGTTGCTCCAAAGGATGTTGATGAGTTAAGACAGACTCTACAGCAAATGAAAGGTCAGGGGATCATTGTGGACAGTAAGAGCCCCTATGCCTCACCTATTGTGGTGGTAAGAAAAAAATCTGGAGCAATTCGCCTATGTGTGGATTACAGAACTCTGAACCGGAGAACCTTACCTGATCAGTATACACTGCCGAGAATTGAAGAAGCTCTGGAAGCTCTGAATGGAAACTGTTGGTTCACAGTGCTGGACCTAAGATCGGGATACTATCAAGTCCCAATGGCACCTGAGGATCAGGAAAAGACAGTCTTCATATGCCCCTTGGGTTTCTTTCAGTTCACTCGCATGCCGCAAGGTACAAAAGGTGCGCCAGCAACGTTCCAAAGGTTGATGGAAAGAGTGTTAGGTGATTTAGTACCCCGGGAATGCCTTGTATATCTTGACCTCATTATTGTGTTTGGAAAGATGCTAGAAGAACGTGAAGAACGACTCATGAGAGTACTCCAACGCTTAAAAGAAGAGGGGCTGAAGTTGTCGGCTGACAAATGCAAATTTTGTAGATCTTCGGTCACTTATGTAGGTCATATTGTTTCTGCTGAAGGAGTTGCTACCGATCCTGGTCAGATTGAAGCTGTGGTGAATTGGCCCCGACCGCAGAATATTACGGAGTTGCAATCTTTCTTGGGGTTTTGTGGATTCTATCGACGATTTGTGGAAGGATATTCAAAAATTGCTCGAGCCCTCCTCGACCTGTTGAAGAGTGATGCAGGAGATCCGGGAAAGAAGAAAGGGTCTTCCAAAAGCCTTTTTGGCGATAGGTGGACTGCGGATTGTGAAGAAGCATTTAAGTTGTTGAAGAAGAAATTGACAGAAGCTCCCGTTCTGGCTTATGCTGATGCACAGAAGCCATATGTGCTACATGTAGATGCCAGCTTTGAAGGATTAGGTGGCGTGCTGCACCAAGAATACCCGGCCGGGTTACGGCCCATAGCTTTCATAAGTCGAAGTCTTTCTCCCAGCGAGAAAAATTATCCAGTACATAAATTGGAGTTTTTGGCGCTCAAGTGGGCCATTGTTGATAAATTACATAACTATTTATACGGAGCCACGTTTGAAGTAAGAACAGACAACAATCCACTGACATACGTTTTGTCAACCGCTAAACTCGATGCTACAGGACATCGCTGGTTGGCGGCTTTATCCAACTACCAATTCACAGTCAAGTATAAACCGGGGCCTAAGAACATTGGGCAGATGCTCTATCAAGACGGCCTGGATTACCTACTCCGGAAGTAGTGGATGAATGGGAAGAAGTGCCCAGTCCTGGAGTAGGAGCTTTGTGTGCCATGGCTGCTGTAGTTGAAGACCGAGTAGCCTTTTCTGAAACTCGGCTTATTGACTCTTTTGGGGGAGGTCCCGAAGCTGTACCAGACATGTTTGCATATCCTGCCGCTTTAGGATCCTTTGAGAGTTGCTCTATATCTTCAAAGCGAATGATCTGGAGTCAAAAGACTGATCCTTTAATTGGACCTCTTTATCAAGCATTGAGTTCTCAAGACAGAGAAATGTTAAAGACATCCCTACCTTCTGAATGCAGTCAACTTCTACGAGATTGGGAGAAGTTTGAAATAGACAACGGCCTACTTTATCGTGTGGTGCTGTATCATGATCACCCTGGAAGGCGCCAACTAGTTATTCCAAGTTGCTTTCAGAAGATGATTTTCCGAAGTCTGCATGATTATCATGGTCATTTGGGACCTGAGAAGACTTTTGGCCTAATACAAGACTGATTCTACTGGCCCAAAATGAGAGATACCGTGACTCGTCTGTGTAGGTGCTGTCGCAGATGTTTTCAGAGGAAGACTGTCCCGGTTCGAGCGGCCTTCATGTGACACTTGAAGAGTTCGGGCCCCATGGATCTTGTCTGCATAGACTTCCTTTGTATTGACAACGACTCCAGAGGATTTGGAAATGTATTGGTGGTGACTGACCACTTCACACGATATGCTCAAGCCTTTCCGACTAAGGATCAAAAAGCAGTCACCGTTGCAAGAGTGCTTTGGGAAAAGTATTTTATACATTATGGCTTACCACACCGGTTGCATTCTGATCAAGGCCGGGATTTTGAGAGTAACCTGATCAAAGAGTTACTTCAGTTGTTGAACATCCGCAAAAGTCGGACGACGCCTTACCATCCAGAGGGAGATGCCCTTCCTGAAAGATTTAACAGGACTTTACTTGATATGCTTGGTACCTTACGAATTGAGGATAAGCGATCCTGGAGTCGAAAAGTGGAGGCTATGGTGCATGCCTATAATAGTACAAGGCACGAGAGCACAGGATATTCACCATACTTTCTGATGTTTGGAAGAGAGCCTAGGCTACCTATTGACATCTTGTTGGGAGTCTCTACCGATGGTATCAGTCATGGAGATCATTACCGATATGTGGCACGTTTGAAAGAAACGCTTAAGAGTGCTTATCAGCTGGCTGAGGAAAATGCGGCCAAAGTGAATGAAGGAAATAAAAGGAGATTTGATGTTCGAGTAAGATACCGAGAATTGAAGCCTGGTGACCATGTTCTGCTATGGAATTTGGGAGCATCTGCAAAACATAAGCTGGCTGATCGATGGTGGAGTCAACTCTTTACAGTGGTAGATCGGTTGCCTGGAATACCAGTCTACAAGATAAAAGGACGGGACGGGAGGATCAGGACTTGGCATAGAAATCATTTGTTGCCTGTACCTCAGATTGATGGTGCGGATATCTCCAATGATGGCTCGGTCTGCGATTCTCCACAGCCCTTAGTCGATATTCCAGCTGACCTTCCTGAAACTCCTGAGAGTGATTGGACTGTGGCTCCTGAAGTTCCTAGATCACCAGTATCTTCTCCTTCAGGGAGACATATAAACCCTCAAACTCCAGAATTCGTACCTAGATCTGTGTCTACAGATGAGCAGGGATCTAGCTCTCCTACGCCAACAGCACCATCCCCTCCCATGGCAGAGAACCCTAGTTTAGGGCCTGGACATGCTAGTTTACCTCAGAGAGAGGTACGGAGAGGAGAGAGAATTAGACACCCTCCACCTATACTGACATATGATAGTTTGGGGGATCCCAGATTTACTACTCAGCCTCATTTATATCATGCTTGGGTGGGTGCAGTGTCCACTTTGGTCAATATGTTTCCCATTTTCGCTCCTGTTGGCATGTATAACTATTAACCTGTTGTGACTCTGTAAATGCAAAAGCAACCATATTGATATTGTCATTGGTAATGTTGACTGTATACTATGACTTTGTATGTCTTTGACATGACGTAAAGATTTCACCAGAGGGAGAGTGTAGGGAACTGCCATTTCTACTAGTATATAATGTGTCTAGCTTCTCTGCCCCTGCAGTTTGGCTTCAGAGACCCCAGGCATTCAGTGCAAGTTTTGTTTTGTAAATACAGTGAATCAGAGACATGTGAGACAGAGCTGCTGGGGGGAGAGATGGGAGCAGAGCTGCTGTGAGAAAGACATGTTATGTCTGGGGGGAGTCTAAGGCAGGTGGTAGGTGTAATTCTAAGGAGTAGATAAGTAGATATTTAAGAATCTATATCCTTGAGATCAGCTAGTGAAGCTGTTCTACCTTATTTCAGAACCACCTGTTCCACTTTACTTCAGAGTATATAGTTAGGTATGTGTTACCCCCTATATACTCACAGGACCTAGCTAGTAACTGTAGTTAGGGATCCATATACATATATATATAGTTCAGGGCAGTGATAGGTTAGGCTTCCGACGGCTCTAGCTAGTTAGAGGCCCGGTTGCACTAGTAGTTTAGCTGGCAGGTTAAGGACTCAGTGTTAGGGTAGTCAGGCCTGCATCTACTACCGTCACTGTTGCCCTGTTTGCTGCCTGTGAAGGATCTCATCATCATCATCGTCTCCTGATCGGCTGTCTGTCATCTCCTGGAAGAATCTGAGGATCCACAGTCATCCACAGGGGCCCCTGCATCTCTTCTGTTGCCTGGAGGTATTGTGCACCGGACTCTTGCTATATATCTATATATATATATACCCGGGTATTTAACCTAAGACTGTTGTGGACTTGCTGGTTGTTGTAGTACTGCTGTGTTCTGAGTATATTTTATGTATGTATTATTACCCTGTTGATTCTTATAAAGCTACTGTTATAACCTTATGTGGTATCTGTATGTATTCTTCAGACTGTGAGATTAGTACAGTGATCCTTGTTAAGGCTACTAACTGTACTTCATGGGTAAGTCCCAGGAAGAGATCCTCCCTGTAATACAGAGGCTCTATCCTGGGTGGAGGCACTGATATATTTCATATATGTTCCCACTCTTCCCTTCAGCGAAGGCTTAAGGTCCCATTATACACACAGGTCAGCGCCAGAGTCTGTTGCGGGAGGGATAATACTCCTACCCCCCCCTCCAATAGGGCTACACTAGTATAAATGTAAGCCCACTGGTAATTTTGTGACCTAGGTCATTTTGCAGCTTCCAAGTGTAGATTTTAAGTGTACAGACCAGAATTAGGCCAGAATGTGGCCAGAAGGGAATTGAAGGTAACAACAGCCCACTAAACGAAAACCAAGTAATTATCTATAGAAACGCTTTTCACTATAATCACTGTTGTTCTTCCAATACTTGTAAAAACCACTTTTCCACCCCAAATCAGTCATGTCACTAAGAATATCTTTATCTCTCCATCTATACTACCCCACCATCTGACCTTCTCTGCACTCACAAGCCTACAAGCTTTCTGCCCCAGACACACACAACCTCCCCACACTCTCTCCTATTTACACCTGCTATCCCTCTCCCTGCTACTCCTTACTTCTGGCAACATATCTCCTAATCCTGGACCACCCCAGCACTTCCCTGCTGTTAGATCTTTCCGCATAACTGGCACCAGCACATGGAACCCAATAAACCTTACACCTATCTTACCCATGGTTGCCCCTCCCCACTCCCTCCCCAGTGCACTATGGAACGCTCTGTACGCAACAAACTTGACTACATCCAAGACCTCTTCATTTTTCATAAATTTTGATTTCTCGGTATCACAGAAACATGGCTAACACCCTCAGACACCACCTCCCTTGCTGCCCTCTCTTATGGAGGTCTGCAATTCACGCTCACTCCCCACCCCAGCAATAAACCTGGTGGAGGCGTAGGCGTACTCCTGTCTGACAATTGCTCCTTTGCCCTGTTCTCACCCTCCCCTCCTTTGAAGTGCACTCTGTTCGCATTTACTCACCCTCCAACCTCCAACTGGTCGTCATATATTGACCGCCAGGACCTACTGCTGCCTTTATCGACCACTTCACCACCTGGCTAATGCACTTCCTATCCACTGACACCCCCACCATCATCATGGGGGACTTCAACATCCCCATTAACGCTAACCACCCCTCCGCTTCCAGTCTCCTGTCCCTCACTGCCTCATTTGGTCTCTCTCAATGGTACTCCTCTGCCACCCACACAAAGGGCCGCAAGCTCGACCTCATATTCACCCGCCTCTGCTCTCTAGTCAACCTCTCTAACTCTCTGTCCACGCTCTCTGACCACAACCTGCTGACATTCTCTGCCCTCTCCTCTGTAATAGACCCCCTAACCCCTAAACCAACACGTCCCCGCAGGAACCTTAATCGCCTTAACATCCGCACGCTCTCAGACTCTCTCCTACTGCTTGCTGACATATCCTCACTTCAGGACACAGATACCACTGCCAACTTCTACAATACCACCACTACTTCAGCACTTGACTCTGTGGCCCCCTTCACTAACACCAGAGCCCAGCCAATCAATAGACAACCTTGGCACCTTGACCTGACTAAAAAACTGAGACGTGCCTCACAGTTTGCAGAACTCCTCTGGAAGAAAAGCCACTCCCCTGAGGACTTCCTTAGGTACAAAAAGGCAGTTCTCACATTCAAGAATACACTCACCTCTGCAAAGCAAGTCTACTTCTCCACACTAATATCTGCCCTATCCCGCAACCCCAAACAGCTATTCACTACCTTCAACTCCCTTCTCTGTCCTCCTGCGCCCCCTCCGACATCACTCATCACAGCTGATGACTTTGCCACTTATTTCAAAAGCAAAATCGAGACCATCAGAGACAGTCTCACCCTACACCCCCGATAACCACTCTACCCAACTTCTCGGTGCTCTTCTTCTTTAACTGTTTCTCCACCATCTCTGATAAAAAGTTCTCCACCCTAATCTCTAAATCCCACTTTACCTCCTGCACGCTTGACCCTATCCAGTCACATCTCATCCCCAAACTCTCCGAAGTCATTACTCCTGCCCTAACCCATCTCTTCAACCTATCCCTAACCAATGGATCCTTCCCTTCTGCCTTCAAACATGCTACTGTCACATCTATATTTAAGAAACCCTCCATTGACCCGTTAACTCCAGCCAACTACCACCCCATCTCACTGTTCCCATACGCCTCTAAACTGCTGGAGCAATATGTCCACTTCGAACTATCCTCCTATCTCTCGTCCAATGTGCTCTTTGACAGACTACCGTCAGGCTTCAGACCCCATCACTCCACAGAAACTGCCCTAACCAAGGTCACTAATGACCTTCTAACTGCCAAAGCCAAGCATCACTACTCAGTTCTCCTCCTCCTCGACCTCTCCTCTGCCTTTGACACAGTCGACCACTCCCTCTTATCAGAAACTCTCTCATCCCTTGGCATCTCAGACCTGGCCCTTTCCTGGATCTCCTCATACCTCACCAACCACACATTCAGCATCTCCCACTTGCACACCACCTCCCCGCCACACCCTCTTTCTGTAGGTGTCCCCCAAGGCTCCGTCCTAGGACCCCTCCTGTTCTCCATCTACACCCTCGGCCTTAGCCATCTCATAGAATGCCATGGTTTCCATTACCATTGCTATGCTGACGACACCCAAATATATCTCTCTGGACCAGACATTACCTCTCTGTTGTCCAGAGTCCCAGAATGTCTAGCAGCCGTAGCCTCCTTTCTCTCCTCCCGCTTTCTCAAACTCAACATGGAGAAAACGGAGTTCATAATCTTAACCTCTCCTTGCACGGCCCCCCTACCTGACCCATCTATCAAAGTTAATGGAACCACACTCACCCCAGTTCCACGGGTCCACTGCCTTGGGATAACCTTAGACTCTGACCTATCTTTCAAGCAACATATTCAAACCCTTAACACCTCCTGCCACCTCCAACTCAAGAACATCCATTGAATCCGCTCCTTCTTCAACTCCTGAAACTACAAAGATGCTAGTCCAAGCTCTCATAAGACTTCTGTAACACCCTTCTCCATGGCCTCCCAGCTAACACTCTCGCCCCCCTCCAGTCCACCTTAAACTGTGCGGCTCGCTTAATACACCTCTCCCCCCGTTCTTCATCGGCCACTCCCCTCTGCCAATCCCTTCACTGGCTACCCGTTGCCCATTGAATAGAGTTCAAACTACTAACGCTGACATACAAAGCCATCCACAACCTGTCCCCTCCATATATCTCCAACCTAATCCCCTCCAAAGACCTCCAAGTGGAGTTAGGTTTGACCAGCAAGTGATACTAAAGCAGTTGACCCGGAGATTCTCTTGGGTGGTAACCTGCCTTTCTATCGCTTTGAACTTTGCTGGCCTGCTGCTTTGCTTGACACTGCTGATTCAGGGAGGCTCTTAATATCTGGTGTCCCAGGAGTATTGGACACTTCTTGGAGAATAGCAGTACTGCGAGCAGAGGAAAGTCCTACAGAATATTACTGTTTGTGACCAGAGATTGTGGGATTCCGCGTCCAAAGTACCACTGATAATTTCAGTTAACATGATTTGCTTTTGTAGCCTGTTTAACCTGCAACCAATTTGCTGTGTATCCTGTCAATGAGAGAATGTAATCAACACACGGTGTACCTTCTAATAGACACTGTTCTGTTGCTAGAGATGGGCAAACCTCATGAGATTCATTTCAAGAATATTCGTAAGGTTAATTTGCCAGTTTTGTTTAAGACTGAACCGGAAGTACTATTATTATATTCTGGGGTCTCTTCAGACATTAGAGTACAATAGTCATAGGACCATAACTGGTGTGGAAAAATAAGACAGTCATACTCATCTTCATTCCCCACTCTTGGGAGTTCCCAGCAGTGTTCCTGGGAATCTTCTGTCCTATTTCATCCTTCAGGGTAGCGTCAAGAGCTCTGGGGGACTGCTAAGGCTTGTGATTGAGTCTTAGTGGTCATGTGAGGTGTGTCAAGGTCCTGACACTTTGGGAGCCACTGTCATGACCCAGGAAGGAGGTGGAATAGGGCAGAAAACACCCATGAATGAACACTGGATGTCGCAAGGGAAGATAAGTATGACCATTTATTATTTTTCCGCACCTGCATTAGACCTATGGTTATTACATTCTGGGGTCTGACGAGGCCTCAGAGTATAATAGTGATTCATGGATGGTGAACCCCAAAATTTTCAGGTTTAGCCAAACCCAAATTTTGCAGAAAATTCATAAGGATTTTGACTTGTTACAAACTGGTTCACTTATTTTTATCTATTGTAACCAATAAATTCATTTAAGTGGGTCTGCAACTACTAATTCTTGTACCCATTTGTAACTGTTACTATCAGTTCTTGTGTCTTGGATTGTAACCATTAAGCATTGCACCCCCTTCTAGAGTAAAGTTCATTTCAAACTTACTGTTGCGTGTCTGTCTCTTCGCTGTGCCATTATCAGTTGGGATCCTGAATTAGAGTTTTTTATACTTTTTCATGACAGTGTACACAGAGTGAACCAGCAAAGGCTTATTGAGAAACTATCAATTCATCTGAATGTAGTACAGAATGATCATATCAAAGTTTTTCTTATTTTCTAGGTTTTATGAAACAATTCTTACAGTTGAAAGTTTGTTAACATGGTTTTGATTCTTGTGGTTATGTTCCTATTTACTGCAGATAAAACATACTGTACAGTAAGGATAAAGCACATTATTATAGTAAGTTAATGCAATTTATCAGATCAAACTACATTATTTCTTCAATGTCAAAAATATTGCTTGCAAGTACAGTAAATGATTGTCACAGACGTCAAATGTATTATTTTCAGTGAGTTGTTTACAAGCATGATTTTCTATGTAAAAAGTTAAGCTTGAATGTCAAGTACAGTATACTATATTTTCATTATGTGATACATTGATGTGGGAAATAATACATATCCCATAATCACCCCTGTTCAATGCTATCTAATGGAGCAAAATAACACTTTTCTAAAGATAAAGAATGAGCTGAGTGCCTAATAATGTACTACACTAATGCAATACATTAATGCATTGCAATGTGCCTATTAGTCTAATGATTAATGGGGAGAATTTACAGTTAGAGTGCGGGTTTCACTCAATTCTATTAATCACACTTAATGTAAAGGTGGCGCTGCTTAATTGACACATTACACAGTCAAGAAAAATCACATCTTCTCAAAGATTTCTGCGGATACAATTTCTCCATCACAAACAGATATGATGAAAAGGTCATGACAGTATTAGTTCTTAAATACCAATTAGTGCCTTCAGATGACTACCCAGCGGTGTTATCTAATGTATAATTGAACAGTAAGGATCAGAAAAACAGTCATCATTGGGGAGTTTAATCATATACTGCTGCACACTTTCTTACAATTGTACTTCCTTTCCATATTCACCATATTAAACTTTAGCCCTGAATAATATACAGGTGCTTGTAGAGACATATAATACCATCATTTAAAGGAAACCCACCTCATTGAAAATGTACTCCGATCTGTGGGGAGCCTGTTATATCATAGGAGGAGCTGAGAGGACTGATATATATATATATATATACAGTACAGACCAAAAGTTTGGACACACCTTCTCATTGCAAGAGTTTTCTGTATTTTCATGACTATAAAAATTGTAGATTCACACTGAAGGCATCAAAACTATGAATTAACACATGTGGAATTATATACTTAACAAAGTGTGAAAGTGTGAAACAACTGAAAATATGTCTTATATTCTAGGTTCTTCAAAGTAGCCACCTTTTGCTTTGATTACTGCTTTGCACACTCTTGGCATTCTCTTGATGAGCTTCAAGAGGTAGTCACCTGAAATGGTCTTCCAACAGTCTTGAAGGAGTTCCCAGAGATGCTTAGCACTTGTTGGCCCTTTTGCTTTCACTCTGCGGTTCAGCTCACCCCAAACCATCTCGATTGGGTTCAGGTCTGGTGACTGTGGAGGCCAGGTCATCTGGCGTAGCACCCCATCACTCTCCTTCTTGGTCAAATAGCCCTTACACAGTCTGGAGGTGTGTTTGGGGTCATTGTCCTGTTGAAAAAAAAATGATGGTCCAACTAAACGCAAACCGGATGGAATAGCATGCCGCTGCAAGATGCTGTGGTAACCATGCTGGTTCAGTATTCCTTCAATTTTGAATAAATCCCCCAACAGTGTCACCAGCAAAGCAACCCCACACCATCACACCTCCTCCTCCATGCTTCACGTTGGGAACCAGGCATGTAAAGTCCATTCGTTCACCTTTTCTGCGTCGCACAAAGACACGGTGGTTGGAACCAAATATCTCAAATTTGGACTCATCAGACCAAAGCACAGATTTCCACAGGTCTAATGTCCATTCATTGTGTTCTTTAGCCCAAACAAGTCTCTTCTGCTTGTTGCCTTTCCTTAGCAGTGGTTTCCTAACAGCTATTTTACCATAAAGGCCTGCTGCACACAGTCTCCTCTTAACAGTTGTTGTAGAGATGTGTCTGCTGCTAGAACTCTGTGTGGCATTGACCTGGTCTCTAATCTGAGCTGCTGTTAACCTGCGATTTCTGAGGCTGGTGACTCGGATGAACTTATCCTCCGCAGCAGAGGTGACTCTTGGTCTTCCTTTCCTGGGGCGGTCCTCATGTGAGCTAGTTTCTTTGTAGTGCTTGATGGTTTTGGCCACTGCACTTGGGGACACTTTCAAAGTTTTCCCAATTTTTCGGACTGACTGACCTTCATTTCTTAAAGTAATGATGGCCACTCGTTTTTTCTTTACTTAGCTGCTTTTTTCTTGCCATAATACAAATTCTAACACTCCATTCAGTAGGACTATCAGCTGTGTATCCACCTGACTTCTGAACAACACAATTGATGGTCCCAACCCCATTTATAAGGCAAGAAATCCCACTTATTAAACCTGACAGGGCACACTTGTGAAGTGAAAACCATTTCAGGTGACAACCTCTTGAAGCTCATCAAGAGAATGCCAAGAGAGTGCAAAGCAGTAATCAAAGCAAAAGGTGGCTACTTTGAAGAACCTTGAATATAAGACATATTTTCAGTTGTTTCACACTTTTTTGTTAAGTATATAATTCCACATGTGTTAATTCATAGTTTTGATGCCTTCAGTGTGAATCTACAATTTTTATAGTCATGAAAATACAGAAAACTCTTGGAATGAGAAGGTGTGTCCAAACTTTTGGTCTGTACTGTAGGTCTACCAGTATCCTTGCTCCCTGGGCCCCATCTTCTCAATCACACTGCACTTGCTGCTGTATAAGCAAATATCCGAAGGTTACAGAGGTAAAAGAGCCCTAGTTCAAGTCGAAAGCCAGGCAGCAAGCTACTGACAGGACTCCAAGGCAGAATCTATCAAAGAGCAAGGCCTAGGCAGCACTTAATACTGAGATTTACGTTGGCAACATTTTAGGAATTTGCGAATGAGTGTCAGTTAATATTTGCATGTAGCTGTATAGTTGGCCCCCAGAATGAATTTTACTGGTGGGCCCTAGGCACCTCAATCTGATTAAGATATCTATACAGTATACACAACATAAAAAAATGTAATTATTGTAAAACCCAGGAGTTGAGCTGATTCCATAATCGACATAAACCTGATGTTTCGCACAGTAGACTTCTAGTGGCAGTGTTTGTGGTTAGAGATTACTCTGATTATTGGCATTTACTTCTCAGATGAGAGAGCATTTAGAGGGAGGGGGCTACCTCCAATGTGTGAAAGCACTCCCCTGTCGATGAGATTTCCAAAGCTGTTCAAGCTGCTATGGCAACCAGGATCCTTATGAAGGCTCCCAGGCCTGTCACAGAGCAGCATATTTACAATACACTGCAACGCTAATTATTATTATAATTATTATTATTGCAACTGTAGCATTTATTGCAACTATCACAGTGTATTGTATAAGTTATCAAATTAGAGAAACTATAAGTAACAGTAAAAAGTTTCTAATTCTTTCTTATGTAAAAAAAACAAACAAAATAACTCCAGTTTGCTGAGTTATCCAAAATCGAGAAGAAAAAAAAAGTGCATTCATTGCATGTGGTTGTTTTTTGGGTGGAGAGTTTGTGTCAGGGTTGTATATATATTTTTTGGAAGGAGAGTTTGTGTAGGGGTTGTATATATGTGCCTACAACACAACCTTTCCGAGAGGTGATGAATAAGGACTCTTAATCTGAAATGCATCCACTGGGCTGCAGTGGATTTTAAGTGATATGAAAAAAAAGCCATTGGATACCTTATTAATATTTTTGCAATACTGAAGTTTTTTCTAACCCTGTTTCTATGATGTACAGAACATATAAAAAAAAATAAAAATAATTTGTAAACTAATTCCCAAAGTATATAAAATATAAAAGTCTTTATCCCCTACACCATTTTTGGTCACCTCAGTTCCAAAATCAAAGTGAATAAAAAGTTATCAAAACATCATACATAACCCTAAATAGCATCAGTAAAAAAAAGTCCTTACATGGCATAGATGGAAATATAAAAAGTTACGGGGGTCAGAGTGTGGCAATTTCAAAATTTTGTATATTTTTTAAATATTAATATGCAAAAAATAGTTATATTAGTTTGGTATTGTTATAATCGTACTTACCCACAAAGTAATATGTACCACAGAGTGAAAATAGTAGAATCAAAATATATAAAACAATGGTGCAATTGTGTTTTTTTTTCAATTCCACTGCATTAATAATTTTTCCTGCTCCACTTAGCAAAGTACAGAATATTAATATTATTAGAAAGTACAATTTGTTCTGTAAAAAACAAG
The DNA here is from genome assembly GCA_947044405.1 of Leptodactylus fallax. Lineage (NCBI taxonomy): Eukaryota > Metazoa > Chordata > Amphibia > Anura > Leptodactylidae > Leptodactylus > Leptodactylus fallax. Next base: position 598,729 of record CAMRHE010000062.1, on the reverse strand, counting down.
ACAAGCAATTGACAGGACAGGACATTGCGAGAGGAGTGAGTCACGTGAGTCACGTGAGCGAGAGGAGTCAGCTGTGAGCGGCATTGCAGCGTGCGGAGGGCAGACCGCTGTGACCCGGGGGCTTTTCACAGTGGCGAGCAGCGGCGAGCAGCGGCCCAGCAGTGGCCCAGTGCGGCCAGGAGAGAGCTGCCGGCCTACTGCCGGGCGGCAGCAGCAAGAGGAAGAGCGGAGGCAGACCTACACGGGAGGGAGGGACGGACACCCACCCGGGGAGCAGCCCGCCGTGCCCGCTGGTCAGCTGTGAGCGGGAGTCAGCTGTGAGCGGGAATCAGCGTTGCAGCGTGCGGAGGGTAGACCGCTGTGTCCCAGCGGCGAGCAGCAGCCCAGTGGGGCCAGGAGAGGGATTCACGGCGGTGAGCAGCGGCCCAGCACGGCCAGGAGTGAGGAATATGGAAGAGGAGAAAACTCACATGGTAAGCTGCAGCATATGCTATATGTTTACAGATTTGCCTGACCATAAAGCCAACTTCACCTGTATGAAATGCAAACTAGTGGCCCTTTTAGAAGATAAAGTGCAGAGGTTGGAAGAAAGAATAGTGACGTTGAGAGGCATTAAAGAAAGTGAGGTTTTTATTGATGAAGCAGAAGCAAGCCTCTTGAATATAGTAAGGGAAGAAAGTATGAGAGAGCCTACAGTGGTGGAGGCTGAAGCAAACCTCCAAAATATAGTAAGGGAAGAATACTTGAGAGAACCTATAGAGGCAGATAATTGGATACAGGTGACCAAGAGATGCAAAAGGATCACAAGGCCATCACCACTTACACAGCTAGGTAACCGATATGAAACTCTTATGCAGACTGATGAAAATGATAAGAATAATCTGTCAGCAAAAGAAGAAACAAAAGTCACCCAGAGACAAGAGGGAGCAACAAGAAATAGCGTAGCGAGGAAAAAAAGAAGAGTAGTGGTTATGGGCGACTCACTGCTAAGGGGCACAGAGGCAGCTGTCTGCAGGCCAGATATAACTGCACGAGAAGTATGCTGCCTCCCAGGAGCAAAAGTTAAGGATGTGGCCAATAGGATTCCATGCCTCTTCAGCTCCAAGGATAACTACCCATTTTTGCTGATACATGTGGGTACAAACGACACGGCAAAAAATGATTTACCAACTATTCGTAAAGACTTTGAAAATCTAGGAAAGAAAGTGAAGGAACTGGATGCGCAGGTAGTATTTTCATCAGTTCTCCCAGTTGATGGTTATGGTATCAGGAGATGGAATAAAATACTAGAGGTAAACAAGTGGCTTCGACAGTGGTGTAGAGAGCAAGGATTTGGATTTCTGGACCATGGAGTGAATTACCTCTATGGAGGACTCCTTGCTAGAGATGGTATACATCTCACAAAGACTGGGAAACACATATTTGCCAGAAGACTTGCCACACTTATCAGGAGGGCTTTAAACTAGAAGAGGAGGGGATGGGAAGTAAAAAGAAAGACAAGAACATGCAGCTAAAGGATATACTAAACAAGGTTACTAGATGTGGTAATGAGGACCTAAGACAGGATACTCAGAAGGAAATTAAGAAAAAGGAAGTATCAGAGCGCAATTTTAAATGTTTTTACACAAACGCACAAAGCATGGGAAACAAACAGGGAGAATTAGAGCTGATAATACAGAAGGAAAAATATGATGTCATTGGTATTACAGAAACTTGGTGGAATGATAAGCATGATTGGAATATACAGATGGAAGGATACAACCTATTCAAAAAAAATAGAACTAACAAAAGAGGGGGAGGAGTTGCATTGTATGTTAAAAAAGAACACATTTCCACGGAAATCACAGTTTTACAAAATGATAATTTATTGGAAAATATTTGGGTAACAATTCAGGGGAAAAACAATGATAAGGACATCATAATAGGTGTTTATTATAGACCACCAGGACAGACAGAAGACATGGATGAGATTTTTTCACAGCAAATGACCACGCTTTCGAAGAAATATGAAATTGTTATCATGGGAGACTTTAATTACCCAGATATTCATTGGGAAACTCACACAGCTACGAGTAAAAGCTCTATCAAATTTTTATCCTCTCTAGCAGACAATTTCATTGCCCAGTTAGTAGAAAAAAACACGAGAGGAACATCCATTCTGGACCTAGTTTTAACTAACAAGGAGGACATGGTTTAGGAATTAAGGGTAGCAGGGACATTGGGATTCAGCGACCATGCTATACTCGAGTTTGGGGTTGTAAGAAGAAGAAGACCTGAGAAGACAAAGACTAGAAGGCTCAATTTTAGTAGGGCAGATTTTAGGGGCCTAAAGGTAAGGGTTAGTAGAATTCCATTGCGAAAAATACTTAAGCACAAAAATGCACATGAGGGGTGGGAAATTTTCCGTAGGGAAATCATTAATGCACAGGAACTAACAATACCTAGAAGCAAGAAAAATGGGAATCACCTAAAAACTCCAGGATGGATGACCAAAAAATTACATAACCTACTAAAAAAAAAAAAGGAAACATATAACAAGTGGAAGATGGGAGCTATATCTAAGGGAGAGTATACAGCAGTTTGCAGACACTGCAAGATAAGCATTAAAAAAGCTAAGGCTGGATACGAATTGAAGCTTGCAAAAGAAGTTAAGAGTAAGGTAAAAGGTTTTTGGGGATATGTTAAGAGCAAAAGAAAAGTGAAGGAAACCATTGGAGTCCTGAAGAACGAAAAGGGTGAAAAAGTTAACATGGTGGATCAGCAGGTGGAGTTACTAAATTCATATTTTGTATCTGTCTTCTCCCAAGAAATGGATGGAAATATCAACATTAATGGTGATAGTGGTGAGGGGAAAGAGGACTCCAAGTCGATTATTAGTGAAGGTTTGGTAAGAGAACATTTAGCTAACATTAAGGAAACCAAGTCCCCAGGACCGGATGATTTACACCCTAGAGTTTTAAAAGAATTAGCAGAGGAAATAACAGAACTCCTTTCAATAATCTTTAATAAGTCATGGGAAACAGGAATGGTCCCTCTAGATTGGAAAAGGGCAAATGTGGTCCCCATCTACAAAAAGGGGAATAGGGACGACCCAGGAAATTATAGGCCGGTAAGTCTGACCTCGATAGTAGGAAAAATCTTTGAACAAATCGTTAAAGAACATTTAATTAGGCACCTGGATGGGAAGGCTTTAATTAATCAGAGCCAGCACGGCTTTATGCCTAATAAATCTTGTCAGACTAACCTGATTTCCTTCTACAATAAAATCACTGAATGGTTGGACCAGGGGAATGCAGTGGACATAGTATATCTTGACTTTAGTAAGGCCTTTGATAAAGTATCACATAACATTCTTATTGAAAAAATGATCAAGTATGGCTTTGATAAAATATCAGTGAGGTGGGTTCACAACTGGCTTAATGATCGGGCACAACGAGTAATTCTAAATGGCTATACATCAAACTGGAAGAAAGTAAAAAGCGGGGTGCCGCAGGGCTCTGTCCTGGGCCCAGTACTTTTTAATATTTTTATAAATGATCTGATGATGGGATTAATGGGGAACTAATAAAATTTGCAGATGATACAAAGATAGGAGGAATAGCCAACACTAGAGAGGAGAGAGAGTACATCCAAAAGGACTTAGACACACTGGAACAATGGACTGAGGTGAACAAAATGGTATTCAACAGGGACAAATGCAAAGTCCTACATCTGGGTAACAGAAATGCAAGAAGCATATATAGTATGGGAGGAATAGAACTAAGTGAGAGTACAGGGGAAAAGGATCTGGGCATAATAGTAGATCACAAATTCAACATGAGTCAACAGTGCGGTGCGGTGGCTAAAAAGGCTAATAAAATTCTAGGATGTATCAAGACGAGCATTGAAGCTAGATCAAGAGAGGTAATTATTCCGCTGTACTCTGCCCTGGTCAGACCCCACCTGGAATACTGTGTACAGTTCTGGGCGCCCCAGTTTAAGAAAGACATCGATTTATTGGAGCAGGTCCAGAGAAGAGCAACCAAAATGGTGGAAGGTCTACAAACCATGTCCTACGAAGAAAGGCTAAAAGAATTGGGACTGCTTAGTTTGCAGAAGAGAAGGCTAAGGGGAGACTTAATAGCGGTATTTAAATATCTGAAAGGTTGTCACAGTGCAGAGGGATCTACCCTATTCTCATTAGCAGAAGGAAGCACGAGAAGTAATGGGATGAAACTAAGGGGAAGGAGATTCAGATTAGACATTAGGAAAAACTTTCTAACAGTAAGGGTAGTGAGGGAGTGGAATAGGCTGCCACGGGAGGTGATGAGTTCTTCATCAATTGAAATCTTCAAGCGGAAACTGGATAGGTATATAGCTGGGATGATTTAGGAATTCCTGCTTTTGCAGGGGGTTGGACTTGATGGCCCTTGAGGTCCCTTCCAACTCAAACAAACAAACAAACAAACAAACAAACAAACATTACATGGCTATAGAAATGGAAAAATATTATTTGAATGACTATGTGAATGGGAATAAAAATAATGCAGAAACTGAAAATGGCCATATCAGCAAGGAGTTAAAACAAATGTAACTACTATAATATAATAAATGAAATTGAGTGGATGGGTTAGAATTGTTCTTGCTGCAGGACTACAAAGGCAAGAGGCACTGGTCTCCTGTATCATCTCTTGTATATTTAGAATTGCAAGACTGAGGCTTCAGTGTCCTCTAACTGACTGAGTTTACCTTCTAGAATCAAGAATTATTTAGTAGGGTCTTTGCTGAAATACGATGAATAAATGGAATAAAGGTTAGGTTGAAACACACGTTATATCTCTACCATATGTACTAACAAATAAATATTTAATTATATGGATTTCTGTATGTTATTGTACAAGCAAGTACCATTTCTACGATCAGATAAAAAATTTTATCTGACAGATATCTTGTGGGTTAGTTAAACACAAGGGTATTGACTGTGATATTGAACATATATAGCACCCCCTCAGAAATTATAAGATTTTAGGAGCATTAAAGGAACATTACAATGGAGAAGAACCATACAATTATAGGAATAATCTTACTCTTAATACTGGTCCATGGCTTAGTGGTGAGCTTGTGATATTATGTTTGACTTGAATTATAAGTATATTTTTTAACTATACCAATTATATTGCTAAGTAAGTTTTGTTTGTTCATAGAAATTTGACTATGTATTATCAATGTATTGTAGCATCATAAACACACACAAAGTAATGTGCAAACGTAATGCTTTCAAAAATAGAAGTGTTAATAGTTATTTTTGTCAATTAACAAAATTATGTGAACAAACAAAAGAGAAATCAATATCACATCAATATTACCATCATTTGCCTTCAAAACAGCATTAATTCTTCTAGGTACACTTGTACACGATTTTCGAAGAAACTCAGTAGGGAGGTTGTTCCAAACATCTGGAAGGACTAACCACAAATTTTCTGTGGATCTAGGCTTGCTCAAATACTTCTTGTAATTCCAGACAGACTGGATGATGTTGAAATCAGGGTTCTGTGGGGGCCATTTCATTACTTACAGGACTCCTCCTCTGAAGGGGAGTCATACCAGATATTGTTTTGATTAAGATTTCTCTTTTGTTCCTTTACTTAAGTTTGTTAAATGATAAAATTAAACTCTTAACAATTCTATTTTTAAAATTATTTTCACTTTACAGCAACTGCAGCAGTGCTATATATACAGTGCCTTGCGAAAGTATTCAGCCCCCTTGAACTTTTCAACCTTTTGCCACATTTCAGGCTTCAAACATAAAGATATAAAATTTAAATTTTTTTGGTGAAGAATCAACAACAAGTGGGACACAATTGTGAAGTGGAACGAAATTTATTGGTTATTTTAAACTTTTGTAAAAAATAAAAAACTGAAAAGTGGGGCGTGCAATATTATTCGGCCCCTTTACTTTCAGTGCAGCAAACTCACTCCAGAAGTTCAGTGAGGATCTCTGAATGATCCAATGTTGTCCTAAATGACTGATGATGATAAATATAATCCACCTGTGTGTAATCAAGTCTCCGTATAAATGCACCTGCTCTGTGATAGTCTCAGGGTTTTGTTTAAAGCGCAGAGAGTATCATGAAGACCAAGGAACACACCAGACAGGTCCGTGATACTGTTGAGGAGGAGTTTAAAGCCGGATTTGGATACAAAAAGATTTCCCAAACTTTAAACATCCAAAGGAGCACTGTGCAAGCAATCATATTGAAATGGAAGGAGTATCAGACCACTGCAAATCTACCAAGACCCGGCCGTCCCTCTAAACTTTCATCTCAAACAAGGAGAAGACTGATCAGAGATGCAGCGAAGAGGCCCATGATCACTCTGGATGAACTGCAGAGATCTACAGCTGAGGTGGGAGAGTCTGTCCATAGGACAACAATCAGTCGTACACTGCACAAATCTGGCCTTTATGGAAGAGTGGCAAGAAGAAAGCCGTTTCTCAAAGATATCCATAAAAAGTCTCGTTTAAAGTTTGCCACAAGCCACCTGGGAGACACACCAAACATGTGGAAGAAGGTGCTCTGGTCAGATGAAACCAAAATTGAACTTTTTGGCCACAATGCAAAACGATATGTTTGGCCTAAAAGCAACACAGCTCATCACCCTGAACACGCCATCCCCACTGTCACACATGGTGGTGGCAGCATCATGGTTTGGGCCTGCTTTTCTTCAGCAGGGACAGGGAAGATGGTTAAAATTGATGGGAAGATGGATGGAGCCAAATACAGGACCATTCTGGAAGAAAACCTGTTGGAGTCTGCAAAAGACCTGAGACTGGGACGGAGATTTATCTTCCAACAAGACAAAGTCCAGACCTGAATCCAATCGAGAATCTGTGGAAAGAGCTGAAAACTGCTGTTCACAAACGCTCTCCATCCAACCTCACTGAGCTCAAGCTGTTTTCCAAGGAAGAATGGACAAGAATTTCAGTCTCTCGATGTGAAAAACTGATAGAGACATACCCCAAGCGACTTGCAGCTGTAATCGCAGCAAAAGGTGGCACTACAAAGTATTAACTTAAGGGGGCTGAATAATTTGGCACGCCCCACTTTTCAGTTTTTTATTTTTTAGAAAAGTTTAAAATATCCAATAAATTTCGTTCCACTTCACAATTGTGTCCCACTTGTTGTTGATTTTTCACCAAAAAATTTAAATTTTATATCCTTATGTTTGAAGCCTGAAATGTGGCAAAAGGTTGAAAAGTTCAAGGGGGCCAAATACTTTTGCAAGGCACGGTATATATATATATTATACAAAGAATAGCAATTTGATTGCTTCACCAGCCATACCAACTCCAGCTCTTTGCATTTTTTAATAGGTATCTCCAAAATGATGGCAGTTGGAATAGTATCTCTAGCCCCCACTGTTCACAAACAACCAGTGTCATCGGTTTCAGTACTAGTAGTAGTACTATGCTGATTAGACTCACTACTGTTAAGTGGGTGGTCCTGGGTTGGAGCAGATAGCCTGGGACCACGCATTTGACAGTGCAAAGTCTAATTAGCATATTGAGCACTGATATTTGGGAAGATTCAAATGATTTGAAAACATTATAAGGCTGAGGACACAAGGTGAAGACCAAGCCTACCTTTGTGGATAAAATCTCGATTCTACCCCCCTAGCCAATAGCATGTGACCAATTACTTTGCATATTGCATATGGTGTTGGCTGCATTGTGTGTACTCACCCTAAGGATTTCTTAATTAAATTAAAATGATGGACAGAGGTAATTAACCCTTAATTGTTTTGATTGGTGAACTAGAAAACTCTTTAATACCAACTAGAGACCTTAATATGGAAATCCTTTATCTTGAATGTCAGAAAATAAATTCCATAGAATGACTTTACAATTGCTCTGTTATATTAATCCATAGTTTATACAATGATATTACCAAGGAAGTTTCTTAGAAATCTTAATTGGGATTACAAAGTATAAAATTCATCATATCCTTATTGAAAAGCCTACTTAATATATTTCTTGAGATTCTTACTTACTGTATTTGTTTACCTTATATTCTCTCATTTCCATTTGGAGTAAAATAACAAGATTAACAATCTACTTATTTCTTTTTTAACTTTCTTCCATTGTCTGTATTTATTAGGTTGATTAGTCTGGAGCACAATGAGTCCTAGCTGCAAGCAACATATCAGAGGAGCAGCTTAGTGGAAGCATGTTCTGTTCTGCTCACTGGAGGAAGATGACATCCATCAAATCTAATAAAAATTATTTAGCTCTCATTTAATGATTCTATTAATGAGATTCTTAAAGCAGAAGAGGAAAATCTATCTGTTTTTGTTCATATAGATAGCCAACTAATGATAAAAGGCTGTATTCTAGTAGGCTTGACACAACTTTAATAAAATTTGGCGTCTAACGTCTGAATTGTTAATATTTAATATACATATTTAATAGGAAATAATGTAATAAAAAAAGAAAAATAATGCTTTCTGGTAATAACATGATGACTGAATAGATTTCTCATTTTAAATATATATTAAAAAAAAAAACCTCCAATACTGAGAATATTATTGTATATACTATATTAAAATTATATTTTATAATGATACATAATAAAAAGGGAGTAGGAAAGCCCAAAAGCTGATGGTACCATAGTTTACTCATGTAGATTATTCATCTTCCAGGTTCATGGATTAAATATAAATGTAGGTATTTCTAGATTTATATAGGCATTCATTATGGAAGGCCCTTTAAGGTTTTCCTTTGAACCCTGGGATTCCTGTGAAAAGGTCAGAGATCCCCCGGAGTACAGGTGCAGCTGTAACTAATTTCAACCTGCTCTGCACATCTTTTCACACTGTGTCTGTAGTGCCTGTTCACCATATCTATTAAATGGATGCCTGTGAAAAATACAGTGCCATCTGTCACTTTTAGGTAGACAAAAAGAAAACAGCACCGAGCTGCCCCTTGTGTGATGTTGTTTGATACAAGAGGAAATAAAAATATTAACCAGATAGATGGCTGCTCACCTTTTGTGGTTGTGAACTGGTCACAACCACCACACAAGCTTATAGGTCATGCAGGAGCTGGAGAGTAGCAGCTGAATCATCGTCACTGGGATGTCAACAGGCAAAATCCAATTCAGGACCAATCCAAAGTGTGGATATGTAAGTGCTGATCTTTACATATCCACACTTTTAGGAATTCACATGTGGTCCTTTTTTCTGGATGCTTCTGTATGAAATAGTGTAATCTGGTATGCTATTTCATACAGTTACAAAACAGTAATCCCAGTAGATACCCCCGAATGGAGGCCAAAAAACAAGTTGGTATAATGGGGGGCTATGGGTCCATTTATGTATATGCTTAGAGCTTTCACAGTGTCTACAGTAAATGTATACTGCTGAAAAGATTCTCATGGAGGGAAAATGGCCAGCTCACATTCCAAGTGCTCAAACAATGTGGGATGTCCATCCCAGACAGTAAACAATACAGACTGCACTCACACGTTCAAGACTCTTGTTCTAAAATCTTCACTTTACTGTAGAGGCATCTTAGACATAGTAAAACACCAGGAATTCAATAGATCAAGCATCACCATCATCTGAAACTGGTCCTTACAGATCCTCTCATAGTAAAGAGTAAAAAAGGGAATGACCAGCAAAAAAAAACTTGTGTTGTGGAAGACTGCCCCATAGTAGATGAAGAAAAGAACATTTTGTTTCCTACACAACAACCTTTTTAAGATGGTCATTCCCTCTTTTACTCTTTGTTATGAGTATGGATCCGTAGGGACCAGAAAAACATTGAGTGAAAGGATACTTGGTCCTTTGAATTCCTGATATTTTACACTGGGTTCACACCTGCGTTTGGGTTTCTGTTCGTGGGGTCCGCTTGGAGACCCCACGAACGAAAACCTAATCTGCTTAAACCCACGGACCCCATAGACTATAATGGGGTCCGCCAGGTTTCCGCCCGAAAAAGACAGAAAAATGCGGAGAGAAAAGTCTGCTTGCAGGAAACCCGAATGGAGACTGGGCGCAAGTGTGAACCTAGCCTTACTGTGTCTGAGATGCCTCTACAATAAAATGAAGATTTTAGTACCGGAATGCTGAATGTTCTGATTTTGTTTAAAGTATGAAATATCCTAAACCAGAATGATAGCATGATTTGCCCAACTCCAAACTAAGCTTCTTTTTGGTAGCATAGGAGTTGGGCTTTCTAAGGAGTTAAAAATGATCAGGCATAGCATGGTTCTAAATGTCTTGTACATAGATTTTAAGAAGACATCATTAAAGGATACATTATGTAATAAAAATCAGGAAACAAAACATGATAAAGCAAACTGCTGATGGGATTATAGAATTTGCTTTATCAAATGCTATCCTTTTACTACATGAATACACTAAATGCATCCTTACAGATATAAAATCTGAGTCCCCTAGCTTAATTGAAATGAAAAGAGTAGACCAGATTAAGTGCAAATCAATTTCTTGGGTTGGAACCAAGAAGACTGTAAATTGCACCATTCTTTTTCTGTCAGTTAGCAGTTGTTGAAAAATTGCAAGGAATTACTCAATCTAGTTATCTACACATTGCTAATTAAAACAAACAGGATACACATGTTAGTCCAGTGATAAACTAGACACATCCTTGTTAATCCTGAGCAATGTTAGAATATCACAAGGTAGTACTAGATAGCATGCTTTATAAGTGCACAGATCTGACTGTTATGGCTGAGACCATCCTAAGGAGACCTTTTGAAAAGATTAAAATATATTTTGGTACTCTCTTTTTCATTTTTGTATCAATGTCTTTATTAAAAATAATCACAATCTTACAGGTTTCATGCTGTCCACACATACAATAGAGAAATACTTTCTGTTCTGCAGAAAACACTTCTCAGTAGTCATTACTGGTTTTCATATTTTACTGACGAAACATTTTCAAATATGGTTTTAGTAAAAATTTTGCTAGATTTTTTTCTTCTGTAGCCTTCACTAGCTCTCATATAGTGCAAGCTGCTGTTTCCACTTTTCACAAAGCTCTGTCTGAGAAGCTGTCTGAAGGCATCTCTTTCTGTGACTGATATCTCTATTGTTTTAACTGTTCATAAATATTTAATTAAAGAGGACCTTTCATGTCCTTATGAAAGTTCAGTTTTATATACCGCTAGAAAGCCGACGGTTCGCTGTGGTCCCTGAAGTTAATTTGCATATCACAAGAACTGGAATTTTATAGAAATAGTGGGGAGCAGAAGAGAATGGAAGGTAGGAGTATAATAGCCTTTTTAAAGGCTATTCCAACGTGCCATTACTTCAAAAGGTCATTTTCTAATGATAGAATCCCTTTAAAGCTAAGACCCCACATAGCAAAACACAGCAAAAAAAAAAAGCTGCATTGCATTTTTTTCCACAGCATTTTTCATTGCGTTTTTGCTGAGTTTTTCTATGCAAACTTTCTGCCCAGTATTATACCTATAGGGAAAGCGTAGACATTTTTTAAAATACAGATTTTCTGCTGTGGATTTTTTACTGCAATGTGTGGATGGGATTAGCCAGAATCCCATTCACTTTGAAGGTACTGTAAAATGCAGTGTTTTCTGCCATGTGTTGCAGTGGCAACACATTGCAATTTTTGTCCCGCAGAGTTTTTCACAGAACGTCTGCAGACTTTCTGCTTCATAATACCTATAGGGTATTCCCTCGGTATAATTGACATGCTGCAAATTCCAAAACTTCAACAGTTTTGGAAATCAGAGTGTTTCCGCTGCGCTCATTTTTCTCAATGTGTGGGATCCCTTCCACTTTGCAGTGACTATAAAATGCCTCAATTTTTGACCCAAGGGGCCCCGGCCTAAATGAGATTTTTTGAGCAGTGAGACCATGACAGATAGCAGTCAGAGAATGAGATGTCAGGCAACTCAGGCAGATTTTTGTAAAAGGGGAACACGGCAGCTTGGACTATATGAGAGCAAGTGTAGGCTGCAGAAGGAAGAGTAAACAGATTTTTTTTTTTATTAAAATCCTACTTGAAATAAGTTTTCTTGCCAATAATACATATAAAGCAATAATTAAAAAACAACCACAAAGGTGTGCATAGCCTTTAATGAAACTATCTTTCAGTGTGCAGTCTTACAGACCATACATGCTCTGCATAAATTCTGGGGAAGGAATATGCAAATATATTTTCATTGATTCCTACACCTAGATGGTGATCTCCACAAGCAGAAATAATACCCATTATGATGAAGCAGAGTGGAAGGCGATGTGTCAGTATCACTGCCCCCTGAACATATGGAAAGAGGTTGTCCAGATGGGATAACTGCTTTAAATTTCTGACTCTTTGTATTAGTTGGTAGCACCATAGATTTGAAAATTTTGTTGAATCTGAATCAATGCATCATGTGAAAGATGAGATTATTCTCGTGATTTTCTTGCACAAAAACAGTCCAGAAGAAAAACAGTAAAGAGTTGATAACTCCATGTACAGGTAATACGAGAGTTTGGGTACACATCCAATATTCTCATAGAGGTCATAGTTCTGGGTAATCTACAGGTTTTCATATTTTATTTCACAAAACATTTTAAGATTCAGAATTTTAGAAGTAATAATTGCAATAACTTATGAGTCCTCTTTATATTAAATAGATTAGAAACACAAAAACATTTCCTTTTGAGCATTAATATCAGAAGCCACAATACTATGATGGATATGTGATAAGATGGATCCCAATTGCACCTGAAAGATCCCATTGACATACAATAGAGTACATTTTCGATGTTTGAACATACATCATTATTCCATTACTCTTGTTGTCAAATCTGATGGAATTTCTGAGTTTCTATCTCAGATGTGAACAGAAAGAACCATACTGTACATTTCCTTAGTTAGTGTCTTCTATGAAGCGCAAACATCAAATACAGTGTTTTGAATATCAAAAAGAATTCTTCATTAAGCTGACCTTACAGTTACAGTAGTATAACTATAACTCAGTTAGTATAACTAAGACAGAGCCTTAGTTATACTTCTAAACCATACATATCTACTTGGGGAAGAGACAGCAAGTCAGAGTATTGTCTTTCAAAAACTCATGGGCAGACACCAGATCTCAACCCTACTGAGCTCTTTCAGGATCAACTTCACCAGAAGTTCATGGCAAAAGTTAAATAAAGTTACCCGTACACTTAAATTACTATTATTATTACTATTTTTAGAGCATAATGAACTATTTGGAACTGTACTTATCAAAAAGGATAACATACATAATAAAGAGAATGGGGGGGAAAATAACAAAGAGAGAGGAACCCTGCCTGTGAGGGCTTACAGTCTATAAGGGAAGGGGGACATGGTCCCACAAAGTTTTATGAGCGTACAGCAATGCCTCTTATGTCTTTCAGCTGTAACACTTTCTCATTATCCTTCAATTACAAACCATTTTTATTATTTTGTCGGTGCTATATATATCATTGCCTCTTTAAAGCATTCATATCCTAAATATATTTTATTTTCTTAGCATTTGACATATTTTTTTATGGATGACATTACCACTGAAAAAGGTAGCAATAAAAGGAGTGTACGTTAAATACTGCCATTGAGGTTCAGAATGGATGGGCTGTTATGTATAATCTAAAGTGAGCTGCGCTCTGATTTACACAGAATCCATCTGTGGAATGTAAGAAACTACCGATGGATTTACACAAAAAGATAAAGTTTATTAGAGATAAAGATAGATAGCTGGATTAGTGGCAGTATCTAAATGCTGAACTGTAATAGGCCAAAATAAATTCAGGTGAAAGCTGCTAAGAAGAGCAATATTTTATTTTAGTCTCTGGATTTACTATGTTTTAACTGAGATTTCTTATCTCTGAAGAATTCCTACTACACTGTATAGTTTACTCAATGGAAACCTTATTTACCGTTATGTTATGTCTCACATAAATCAGTCACAGAGAAACATCAATTAGATTGAGATTCTCTAATAAAAGTAAATAGAACAGCCATATAATTACTATAGGTTTAGGAGTCTCTTGCCATAGTATATTTTAGATGTATATAATAGAAAAAGATTAAATAGAAGTCTAGCATATAAACTACAGATATATTTGGTCACAGTAGAAATAGAATGGGAATTTATTAAGGCTGGCATTTCATATAACACCGTTAATCCATTCTCTAACTGGTGCAAGATGCACCAAAATAATTAAGAGGCTCTGGCATAATTCTGGCACTTCTTGCAAGGTTCCATATGCCAGAATTAAAAATCTAAGTCAGTCAAATACTGACATAGTTTTCAGTCATAACTCATGCCAATTTTCTGGCATAAGTTATAGTAAATCTGATGGACCTAGGTTACATAAAAAGTGGTGAGCAGGGCACAGAAAGAACAAATTGGCACATCTTTGGGATGCGTGCCAAATATTTGCCCCATCAGCTCCAATTAATTGGTATATATAATATATTAAATACCCCCTAATATTTTATTACACTTATAATTCTTATAGAGGTATTGGGACTTTTTCATTAAACTTTTATAAACAGGGTGAGTCAGGTATAAGGAAGTATCCAAATATTTGTAAAACAGTTAGGCTAAGGGTATGTTCACATGGCGGAAAATGAAGAGGAATTCCTCCTCATTTTCAAGCGCCGACATTTTCACCGCAGTCTAGCCGTAACGAGATGCTGATGCAGTGCATCAGTATTCTGTCGCGGCATCCTGCTTCTGACTAGGCCCGGATGAATGGGCCTAATCAGGAGGAAGTCACAGCATGTCCACTGTGTGTTTTTGCCCCCAATGTGTTGGTGTGATTCCCTAGAATCCCATCCAATTTGCAGGAACTGTAAAACACCATAGTTTTTTCCATCACAGGCAAACCGCAGAGTTTACGCCATGTGGAATTCCAGCCTCAAAGAGAATTTATACACCAAATGCACGTTGTTAGGCCTCATCCACATGTCTACAAAATGCAAAGTGTGAGGTCCATGAAGTTCACAGATAGCACCCCACCCTGCTAATTTGCTGAATAACGGATCAACTTTTTCTTTTTTAATAAAACTTTAATAAGACTCTGTGAAAAATGGTATATATTTGGGTTGAGCGCTGGCTAAAGTAAAGATATATTATGATGTTATTTAGCAGGCGATTTTGGCTCTATACTAATATACTGTGTAACACAAAATAGTAAAGATATTTACTTTTTTACTACCCTAGACCACCTTCACCTAAAATGCAGCCTTTGATTCCTTTTATAGCCACCAAAAATGATAACTATTCCACTCACAATTGGGGTACTGTTCATTGCTATGATGGTGCATAGGTATCCTGTATTTTGAGGCTGCTATTAATAAGGACATCTGGCTTTAGGTTTACATAGACATGTTGTTTGTACACTTTATAGGTTCATTATTTATTTCAATATTATAACAGAGTTCAGCTGTTACTGTGATGTGATGTTTAGTTCTGTGTACTGTATGGCGTTATTTACATACTGTATGCTATTTAGTAACATAATTGAGTCACTTTATTCAGCGGTTATTGAGCGTATCTACCAAGAGTATGGTAGAGCATCTATTTGTAAGTGTATGCACGTTCCATATACACAACCTGAGCCCTTTCATAACAAAATTCTGAGTACGCCCCTGCATATTTTGTATTTAGACACTTAGACTTGATATTTCTATAGTCTGTGTGAATGTTTCAAGTACTGTAATTTAGTGCACAAACCCCAATGTACCAGCGAAGATGATTCAGAACATTGCTCATTTCTTTTTTACTAAGTAATGTGAACCAATGAAATTGGATATTGCATAGATCTCAAAAAGACAGTAAAATTGTAGGCTTCACTGTCCTTTTTTGCTGTGGGGTATGTATAGTTAATGAAAGCAATTTCATGCAGCCAGTCTGAAACAGCAGGGGATTAAGACTATTTTAATTGCTAAGATAGAATAAAACTGTTTTTATTGCTTTAAGGCTACATTTCGTGGAACTAGTTGTATAACCAACATGCATTTTTAAAAAGGCAATGATTGCTATATTGGACACCAGTACTCCAGATACAGCAGAAACTTACTAAGGACTTATAGCCTTAGATTTCTTTACAATGGAGATACTATAAAACAGCAGTTTGCTTTTCTGTATAATTGATATTGCTTATATTTAATTGTCAAAAAAAAAATTATATTCATATTATTATAATACTAATTGTATAAACTCAACCTATGCCACAGTGTATTACAATTAGATACACGATTTTCAGTATACTGTATGGCAAAACATTGGTGCTACTAAGAATCATATTGAAGTAACTTTAAAGAGTGTTTACCGTAATACATTATTCCCTGGGTGGGAGTACCCACTTTCAAATGGAGTTTTGAATGCTGCTGTTCCATTAAAGCGGTTAGCCAGTTACTAATATTGATAGCCTATCCTTATCAATAAATATTAGATCTGTAAAGGTCTGACAGCCAAGACCCCAAACGGATCATAGACTCCAATGGGGCAGCACTGCAGTGCCAAAACATGCTGCTACAAATCATACAGCAAGTGAGCAATGTGGCTCCCAACATGTTTACATTACAAGAATCCATGCTGCTACCAAACAGCAGATCTGTGGGTGTCTCAACTGTTGGACACTCGCAGATCTAATATTAATGACCTATTCTAAGAATAGTCTATCAATATTAGAAACTGAATAACCCTTTTAACCTCTATAGTACTGCTGAAATGAAGCTGACTATAGTGCTCGATGTTCTCCAGTAGTTTTATAGAACTAAATTGAGCAGTAGCACTCATGAACAACTGCAACTGTATTGAAATGGAGGACTTGAGACCCCCACACCCCTGCTCGGTAGGGGTAACAGCAGCCAGACTCCAACCAATTTAGCGGTTATCCGGTATGAATTGAACAGGGGATAACTTGTTAGTACCAGAAAGCCCTATAAACATTACATTAAGGTATTTCCATTTTGCCCTGATCAGTTATAATACTAATATTGTAAAGTGGAAGCTGCTAAGAGTAAGAACAATTAATCCCTAAAGCAGTAGACCAGGCAAGCTCACAGAGTTGGGCAAAGTGCTGAAGTGTATGGAAAGTAGAAATCACTCATCTTCTGTAGTTCTAAACTCTCTCTGTAAGTGACATCAGCTAAACTGTGTATCCGGAGCCTTATAAAATAGCTCTCAATGGTTGAGCAACTGTGCCTACAATGCAGAGTGGTGTAAAGCATGTGGCCACTTGACTGTGGAGCCAGGGAAAACTGGCATGATACACTAAACCATGTTTCACAATCTGGCAATCTGATGGAGAAATCTGAGTTGACAGATGGCCGAAGGAAGGCAACTTTCATAATCTATAATCTAGTCAAAGATACTTTAACCATAAGCAAATGGTGCTGCTGCATTGGACTTTCTTATGACATATTAGTTGACCTAAAAATCTACTTCCACTAGAATTTTCGCTGCAGTGATCATTTACAGTGGTGAATGATCATTAACGTGTCCATCTACCATGGATTATGTAATATCCTAAAATAAGCAGATTTAATGAAATCTGGAAAAGTAGTGAATACTTCATGAGTGACTAAAATGAGCTGTAAGCTTGTTAACAGGACTTGTGGTCTAAGTTGTAATAGCAAGAGGTATCTGCTGCAGAAAGATGCCTAATCCTTGTTGTATTTCCAAATCTAAACTGACATGGTGGATCCTGGAAAAGGAAAAGGGTTAAGCAAAAAGAGCATGGTAGCATGGACCAACATAAATAGCCAATTTTTATTAATTTTATTTATTAATATTATTACAAAAGGCACCCTTCTTTTCTCTTTGCACTTAGTATCAGTAAATATAGTGCATATCAATAACATGCATTGTCAATGTACTATAATAATATACTCAAATAAGGTATGGTTGTCTTACTTTTTTTCTCTCTACCCAGAAATGAATAGAAAAAAGTAGGACATAAATGTATATTCACAGTACATAAAAGAAAATATTGTACAAAGTTTATTACTTTCCATAACATATCAGCTTCATTAAAACACTGTTAAAAAGATTATTTAATAATTTGTATTATTCCAACCCCTATAGAAAAGTAATTCTATAAAGTAGGAATTTATTGTTTCAATTTTGCTGAACCTTAATATTTGATATTATGTGCTATTATGGGCTGTTTTCCTTCTGTGGACTTTCCATGTCTATTTATTACTAGGACCTAGAGGGAAACTAAGCTTCTGTTCTCCAATATTCTTTAATTAGAGCTTTAGATAATCCTTCCATAATAGGTATATGTTACACTTTATGCTTTCCAATTTAATAAATGGTACTAATAAAAGCACCATATATGGCATTTGGTACTGTTTTGTAACTAGTCTTTTTATAACCTTGATGGCTGAACATGTACGTCTAAGCGTTTTGTAATGGCAGACTTGCAATGTTGGTTCCCATTTTTGTTCTCCTGATTAGACAGATATGGGTGTCACAGGTTAAGCACCTTTTATATAAGATAAAGCAAGGGATATACTAAATGTCCTATTTACGTCTGTGACCACACTGTGGGGAGTGCTGGGGGGGAAGTGTGAATTGCAACTTCGAAGGCTTTTGTTAGCATGTCGTGGCATTGTGTTGAATTAGAAATTGCATTGGTTAACTAACTTGGCGATCAAGTTAAGTCTGAACAACTTGTTGACAACATATGATTAGTTTGCTATATCATGGTAAGCACACATATCATGCTGGTAATCTGGGTAAAGTCACTTTGCATCATAGGATCAAGGATCATAGCAATGACTGTAATAAATAGCCCCACTCTAATGTTTAACTTAGGAAAGCTCAATTTTTTAGGGACGATATTCTACACACCACAGACATCCTCAAACTGAACTGTAAGTATTGTTTCTAGGGAAGAACATGTATGTAAAATTTATGAATGGACAGTACAGCAATCTGTCTAATTAACTTTTTTATACCTTAGACCATGACAAGTAGCCATCTTCTATGTCTACAAGACAGAAGTTTTCACTATCATCATTGACAGGTATTCTTTACCTGTCTATTTTATTTCCAGGAGCAGTGAGACTATGGAGCCTTTAAAGGTATTTAAAAGGGTCATGGATACCTTTTTTTAAAGTAATATCACAAGTTATAGATGCTCTGCGCACTTCTGCTGATAATCCACCTCTACTGCGCAGCTTCCACGCATGTGCGGTAGAGGTGGATCATCGCTGCAGAGAACAGAGCAGCGCTGTAGAAGAGCGCGCACCTGCAGAATCAGTAAAGAAGGAGGGGCCATCCCCCAGGAAGAAGCGTGGAAGGTAAGTATATAATGGGGTCGGGGGTTGGGCTGAGTAGGTAGGGAAGGGCGGGATAGCCAGAGAAACAGGGAGGGGGTGTATGGGAGGGAGGAAGGGAGAGAGGAGGGAGGGAGGAAGGAGTGGGGGAGTGAGGTGAGAGGGGTTAGTGTGGAAGTTACATAGCAGGAAGCTAAACCATGTAAACAAATGCAGAAGATAGCAGGAGCTCCCAGAGACACCAAGAAATCACTCAAAACATGGCTAAAGGTATATGGGTGCATTTATTAACCCATTAATAGCACTAACAGACTTTTTTTTAAAAAACATTTTTTGCCCAGAAAAACCCTTTCATTTATTCCACCGTTGATGCGAAAAATGCACCTGAATTCTTAACAATAATTCTGGTCCATCTCGCAAGGCCTCATGTGCCAAAATTGGAACTTTCATAGATTTTAGGTATTACACTAATTTTCTGCCATGAGTTATAGTAAATCTATCGGGCTGAGGCAGTTAGGACCTGGCCCACCTTTTCTAAAAAGTGACAAGCAAGTTGGAAAAAGGGGAAAGTGACACATTTTTTGGTGCATTTTTCGGTGCTAACAGCCATGTGCCAAAATTGTGCCACTTTTGTGTGCGTATTTTATTAATTTTCCCCCTTTCTATTTATGATTATAAGAAGGCCCAGTAAAACTTCCTGGAAGTTAGCAGTTGACCAATTACAATTCAGTACAACTTCCGTTTATATACAGCTGTAATTCAGTGCATATTCATGGGCCATAATATTTTAAGTATACTAGTAATAAATATTAAAAATACATTTTACCAAAGATCCATCTCCAATATTTAAGGGTTATCAAGAATTTACCCTTCATAAAAAAAGAGAAACATATCCCCATTTTAAAATACATTTAAAAAACTGCATGATACCAATAATTACAGTTTCTTAACTTACATCTTAATACTGCTTAATATTGTAAATTCATTTTGCTCAAACTGCCAAACACAGTTGGCAAACAGCAACAAAAGGTTATCCTAAACTTGCCCACATGCTGTCTCCATTAGGAACAGGATGCCCCATCTTAGTTTGTTCTACACTGTGACTGAGTGTTATAACTCAAGTGAAATCATAAATGTGCATACATAAAAAAGATGTAAAATACACCACCACCATCACAACATGAATAGCAGCTTTCGGAATATATACCAAACATTTCTGTTTATTTCCTTCCAAAAAAATGGGGTGAGGCCTCCTTCACAGTACAGTAAAGGTGCCCAACTCTGAATAGTGATCTGTAATAAATAGACTCAGCGATGAGATCTTTTTTTTTTTTTTTTATTATACCGTATCTCTTAATTTAAGCCATATCTACTCATACACATTAGATTAATGTTGGTCAAACCCACCAATTGTGATGGGACAAGCTCACTCTCTAAGGTGTATGAAGGCTTGTTGACTTTCCTCAATGGAAAATGTGGAAAAAAGACTCCAGATGTCAGTGTAAAGAAGGCTATTAAACACACTAGATCCTTTTGTTCTCAAGGCAGATAAACCACCACTTAGAAGACATACACACTTGGCTGTGCATAAATGTATATGGGAGAGTAGTCAGCTGACCAATTGATATCTCTTTTCATGCCTAATAAAGTAGACACACCTTGCAAAAATAGCAAAGCAATTGTATTTTGCAAGAAGAACATGCTTTTACTGTTTTAGTATTTTTAATTATAATATCTAATAACTAATGAATTAACATTTCAATGTGCAGAACCTGCAAATAAAGAGTTGCTCGATACATTTCTTTTCATTTTAATATTAATTTTAATTGTACAATAATAAAGCTTATACAACTGTTATTATAATTGACATTAAAATTAAGCTGACAATATTTTGTTACACTTAAAGCCTTACATTATGTTCAATTTGAAAATGTTCTCAGTCAGATCTATTTTAGTGTGACTTGTGAAACGCTGCAAACTGATTTTGGTAAATGACTCACAATGACAATTAACCTTAACTTCACATCATATACTCCACACTTTATATGTATAAGCATCTTAGATCTCAAATATTATTTTATTTCTAGCAATAACTAAATATGGAATGCAAATATCCAAAAATGAAATAAAACTTGGTTTGTTGTCATCTGATCATACTGGTTGTTTGTACTGTCATAGAAGTTGTGGCGTGGAAGTTGTGTCTCAGAAGTTGTTGTACAGATGTTGCAAAATTTAACTTGACTCTTGCACTTGACTTTCGATTTGTGTCTTCAATAAAAAAATTTTAATATATTTTGTTAACAGATTTTGACTCCTTTCTGTGAAGTCCTGCATGTCTTTATTATTTTCCTCCTTCTGTATTGAGAGCTGTTCCTGCCTCTCACTCAGTAACTGTATATGAAGTATGGATTTGGAGTAAGAAGCTGTGTAAAATGTAGAGAAAATGAGGGTAGGGGAGGATGACTTCAAACTGTTATATCTTTGGTGTTTTACATATACATACTGTATATATACGAAACTTGCTTTTGGTGTCATATGAAACAGGAGAAGAGATTCTATAGATATATTCTCTATATCTATAAATATCCTAATCCAGACTGTGTTTTCAACCAGTGATATCTCTGGAAATAATATAGATAGCACTGGCACTTTGTGTCATAGAGAATCCCACCTTTCATAAGACACCAAAAGCAAGTTTCTATGTTTTATAACGCCTGAGATATAACTGTTTTAAGTGATCCTCACCTACCCTCATTCTCTATATTTTAGAAGCCCTATACTCCAATCCCGTACTCCATGCACAGTTACTCAGTGAGAGGCAGGAACAGCTCTCAATACAGAAGCAAGGGAAAGAATAAATAAATGCAGGACTTTGTTAACAAATTATATTAGAAAAATGTAATGACACAAATACTGTCAGAACATCAAAAGTTGTCTGAAAGTTTAGTTACACTTTAAGTTTTGTAAGAGGGGTCTCGATGCTGATACCCCACCACCACCGGAAAAAAGAACATAATTATATATAAGGTATAAAGGTATAGCTCTAATTGGTACAGAGTTAGTAGTCTCGCACAGGCCCTGCTGCTTACAAGGGTCCCTCAGCCACATATCATGTACATATGAAAAGGATTTAAATCTATAGTACATAGACACATGCAATTGTTCTTATTCAAAAACTGACAGTATATATCAAGCATATAGGAGATGTCTGGAGCAGCAATCAGTCATAGCCAGGCTCACATTGAGGTTGAAGTCTTGAGGCAGGCAGATGACAGGCAGGCACATAGCAGACCACAGCATACAGGAACAGGATTCAGGATGCACTAGATGAGATACAGTCATATGAAAAAGTTTGGGCACCCCATTAATCTTAATCATTTTTAGTTCTAAATATTTGGGTGTTTGCAACAGCCATTTCAATTTGATATATCTAATAACTGATGGACACAGTAATATTTCAGGTTGATGAGGTTTATTGTACTAACAGAAATGTGCAATATGCATTAAACCAAATTTGACCGCTGCAGTATGGGCACCTCAACAGAAGTGACATTAATATTTAATGATCCTCCTTTTGCAAATACGCCTCTGTGTTCCTGTGCTTTTAATCGTTCCTGGTCCTGGTGGGTATTTTTGCCTTCCTCTTTACAAAACATTCCAGTTCGTTGTTTGATGGTCGCCGGCTGGCAGCCCGCTTCAAATTATCCCACAGATGTTCTGATATTCAGGTCTGGGGCTGGGATGGCCATTCCAGACTTGTATTGTTCCTCTGCATGATGCCTGAGTAGTTTGGGCTGTGTTTTGGATCATTGTCTTGCTGAAATATCCATCCCCGGCGTCTTCGTTCGTCCTGATTCTTGTACATTATTCTCGATCTGCTGATACTGAGTTGAATCCATGCGACCCTCAACTTTAACAGATTCCTGGTGCCGGCATTGGCCACACGCCCCAAAGCATGTGGGCCTCCACCAAATTTTACAGTGGGTAGCGTGTTTTTCTTGGAATGCTGTGTTTTTTGCGCCATGCATTGCCTTTTGTTGACCAAACAACTCAATCTTTGTTTCATCAGTCCACAGGACCTTCTTCCAAAATGAAGCTGGCTTGTCCAAATGTGCTTTTGCATACCTCAGGCGACTCTGTTTGTGGCGTGCTTTCAGACGGCTTCTTTCGCATCACTCTCCCATCGCTTCTCCTTGTGCAGTGTGCTGTATTGTTGACCGTGCACAGTGACACCATCTGCAGCAGATGTGCTGCAGCTCTTTGGAGGTGGTCTGTGGTTGTCCTTGCTGTTCTCACCATTCTTCTTCTCTGCCTTTCTGATATTTTTCTTGGCCTGCCACTTCTGGGCTTAACAGAACTGTCCCTGTGGTCTTCCATTTCCTTACTATGTTTCTCACAGTGGAAACTGACAGGTTAAATCTCTGAGACAACTTTTTGTATCCTTCTCCTGAACAACTATGTTGAACAATCTTTGTTTTCAGATCATTTGAGGTTGTTTTGAGGAGCCCATGTGCCACTCTTCAGGGAGATTCAAATAGGAGAACAACTTGCAATTGGCCACCTTAAATACCTTTTCTCATGTTGGTACACCTGGCTATGGTTCAAAGCTCAGTGAGGTTACAAAACCAATTTTGTGCTTCAGTAAGTCAGTAAAGTAGTTAGGAGTATTCAAATCAATAAATGATAGGGTACCCAAATTTTTGCACCGGTCAAATTTTGGTTTAATGCATATTGCACATTTTCTGTTAGTACAATAAACCTCATTTCAATCCTGAAATATTACTGTGTCCATCAGTTATTAGATATATCAAATTGAAATGGCTGTTGCAACACTCAAATATTTAGAACTAAAAATGATTAAGATTAATGGGGTGCCCAAACTTTTTCATTGCTGTACATATTTCATGGTATTCTGGATACCAACATGATTCAAGTTCAGGTTTTGGGGTTCAAAACATACAGTCAGGTCTCAGGGTAGACCGGGTACAAGCACACATCTCAGCATATAAAGGATACAGAGAATAATAATAATAATAATAATAATAATAATAATAATAATAATAATAATAATACATTTTATTTATATAGCACCAACATATTCCGCAGCAGTGTACAATTTGTAGGGTTCAAGTGCAGACAAAAAAGATACATTTCAAAGAAATAGTCAATTCACACAATGGGACTGAGGGCCCTGCTCGCAAGAGCTTACAATCTATGAGGTAGAGGGGGTGACACAAGAGGTAGCAGGGGCGGCATCAGAGGTAGCATTGTTTATACAATGGTCAGACAAATTTGTAATATAAAAGATACCTGCTTAGATTTCAGGCTACATCTCTGGTATTGGGGTTCTCAGCATATAGGCATGCTTCAGGCTGAAAGTACCGGCATAGGTTTTGAAGTTCAACTCAGGTATCAGGGTGAACAGTAGACAGGCAGGTCTCAGGGTACGTAAAATGTAGACACATGTCTCAGTTAGCATCACACACAGACAGGATACAGGTTCACCTCATGTTCAGGATCCAGGTTTTGGAGTACACCTCAAGTTTTGGGTAAAGCATAGGTTTAGGGGTTCACAGGAATCAAGTAGGTCTGGAACCTGATGGCAAAAGCCAGAATTCACAGAGAGGAACAAAGGCAGGACAGACACAGATTCAACTAACAGAAATAAAAAAAACATGATTAATCCTAAATAAAAAGCTGATGAGATAGGCTGGTTTAAGAGTCAACCATCAATAGGCAATGGGACAGCAGGAGCTGCACAACCTAGTACAGAGTCTAGTACAGAAGAGATTAATGACTGTTCACTGTTACAGAAAAGCACCAGAGTCGTAGAGGTAAATGGATAAAATAGTCAAGAATTCAGGTTATAGCAAGTACAATGAAACAAAAACTAACCAGTAGATTGAACTGATATGGAGGGAGAGACTACCCTGCCAAAAGGGCTTACCCTACAAGGGAACATGAAGGAGACATTATGGGTTTTCAGGTTGTGTTTGAAAGTCACAATCGTGGGGAACAGTCTGATGTAGTGGGGCACAATTATATTTTAACATTATCTTTAAGGCTATTTACATCCCCCTGTATTCAATTAGTCTACTATTAAACTTTTAAAAGTTAAAAAGTTTGAAACTGCTTTTATTTACAAAAAATTGCAATTGGTGACCTTCCATTAATAGACTTGGCCTGAAAGCTTTTTTAAAAGAAAAATGTGTCTGTTTCCTAGTAACAATAGCTGATAAAGATACTGTACATAAGAAACATTAATGAGATTTTCTATTTAGGAAAATGTCACTGTTAACGAAAGAACAGATACAGTGTTGTTAGTCACTTCAGTAATGACAGGATTTGAAAGGCCACGTCCACCTTTACAAACATTTTTTATTTCCAAGCGCATCTAAAATGAATGCAACTTTACAAATCATCTTGATTAAAATGTCCTAGCAACTTGTGTCTATAGCTTTCATTAGACTCCCATGTGCCCAAGCAAATTACACTGATGACTATATACAATGCACTGACTTACAATTGTGTGCTATAATCTAACTATACTTTTGATTTGAAGAAATCTATTGTTAGTCCCATTTCCTTTTATTATAAAAAAAAAGTCTTTATGCAGAGTAAGAATTTCAAGTTATATTTGGAAGTCTAGCCTATTAGGCTCATGGATATGGTCTTATTATAGCTCCTATATGGAGCCTATTGGGCACATGGTTTCATACTGAGTTATTTTTTGGTTAACCCTTTAGTGACTGGTCTGTTTAAGGCCTTAATGTCCATAGGTTTTTGTGTTTTTCTGTTGTTGCATTCCAAGACCTATAATTTTTTTATTTATCTGTCAATGTAACTGTATAAGTTCTTGTTTTTAGTTGCAGTGTATAATGGCTCTATTTTGAGGTAGATATATCTAACTGTTTAACTGTTGTTAACTGGGAAGAAATAGAATTTGGCCATTGCCTTTTTACTACTACTTATCACCTGCCCAATACAATCCCAACAGTGAAACATGGTGGTGGCAGCATCATGCTATGGGGGTGTTTTTCAGCTGCAGGGACAGGACGACTGGTTACAATTGAAGGAAAGATGAATGCGGCCAAGTACAGAAATATTCTGGAAGAAAACCTCTTGCAGAGTGCTCTGGACCTCAGACTGGGCCGAAGGTTCACCTTCCAACAAGACAGTGACCCTAAGCACACAGCTAAAACAAAAAAGGAGTGGCTTTCTTGACTGGCCCAGCCAGAGCCTTGACCTCAACCCAATTGAGCATCTCTGGAGAGACCTGAAAATGGCTGTCCACCAACGTTCAGCATCCAACCTGACGGAACTGGAGAGGATTTGCAAGGAAGAATGGCAGAGGATCCCCAAATCCAGATGTGAAAAACTTGTTGAATCATTCCCAAGAAGACTCATGGCTGTACTAGGTCAAAAGGGTGCTTCTACTCAATACTGAGCAAAGGGTCTGAATACTTATGACCATGTGATATTTCAGTTTTTCTTTTTTAATAAATTTGCAAAAATATTTCTGTTTTTTTTCTGTCAAGATGGGGTGCTGAGTGTACATTAATGAGAACTAAAATGAACTTTTTTTTGCTTTTAGCAAATGGTTGCATTGAAACAAAGAGTGAAAAATTTAAAGGAGTCTGAATACTTTCCATACCCACTGTATATTGCTCAGGTCATTTCGGACACATCAAATACTCAACATGTGTGTTATGTTGAAATATTTTATTTTTTATTTACTAAACATTTCTGAATGGGGGATTGTTTTATTATGATTTAAATTTTTTTATGTTTAAAACTTTATTTACGTTTTTTAAATTATATGTTAGTCCCCCAAGGGGTCCTGAACTTGCGATCTTCTGATCGCTTATATAATACATTGCATTACCTATGTAATACAATGTACTATACTTCTTTTCATATTCTGATGGCATGAGCTAATATAAAAATACAGAAGGCATAATTGGGGGCCATTATTAAGCCCTCAGCTGCCATGTAAAGGCATAGGCATCCTGCGATCATGTTTGAAGGGTTGCCAAGGCCTAGGGAAGGTAACCCCCTCCCTCCAAAACTATCTAAATGCTAACACTTGAACACTATTCATGTTATGAACAACCGACAAATAAAATGCAACTTTATCACTAACAGCATCTATAGTGTGTGCGGAGATCTCTAAATACTTTTCTCTTTTCATACCAAATAATCTGAATTCTTCAACCAAACATAACAAAATAAAATTATTATTATCAAAATATTTCTAGCACAGAACCAGTAAAATCTTTGTTCTAACAACCAGGAAAAGAATAAATGAGTTTCATAGCATTTCCCATCCTGCTTCCAGGCTTCCATCTCTCCTGACGCACTTGTCTCTTGTGTTCATGCCATGATTATCTCTACTTTTTGTTTTATAATGATGTCTATGGAATTATATTGCTCTATCCATCACGTTCACGGTCTCGCAGGTATTGACCTATTTTACAAGTATTGAGAGAGTAATTCTTTAATGGTATCTAGACATTTTAAATTTTCATTTTTACAGAATTTCTATATTATTCCATCTAAGAATATCATATTGTTTGCAGGAATCTGTCACTGAATGAAATACAATTAACCCAAATTTTTAGATGAGAATTCTCCATGCATTTTAAACACCGCTTGACAAACAAGGCCATGCATGACTTAGGTAGATGTGAATTTACTCTGGAGCTATGTGAAAAGTAATACATAAAACATAATGTAACATGTGAATTTATTCCTGAAGGGCAACAAACAGCACCAAAAACAATAAGGGAGGTGTGTAGAAGATAGAGCAAAGGAAAAGAGGAGCTATAGCCTAAAGAACTGTGTCATAATGAAAAAAAAAAACATCTTGCGCACCACAAATCCATGGCAATTTAATGAACAATAAATGGAGTTAGGTTTTCAAAACCCCATCCACAAAAAGCAGAAAAAATAGTGTAGATATTAGAACATAATGGAGATTCTCATATCCAGAGCATGCCCATTCTTGTGTGGAATTTTCAGTGCATAAGTAACCTAAAGCTTACACCAAGCCCCAACTTCAGTAATGGAATGATGTCAATCAGACACTCTAAGTCAATTATATAAAACCACAAATAAAGTTTATTGGAAAAGCTCTACCACTTTTATCACTCTCAGAAATGAGGCACAAAACAGACAAAACAAAAACATAAATGTGGTGTAAAACATGTAAGCCATTTTTGGCACAAATTAAGCATTTTCAAAAGTATATCTACCCCAATGTGTAAATGTCCCAAGGCCGTATTCAAAACGTACATTTTGAAAGTAAATATATTTAGAATATATATTAAGTCTAATATGAAAACTAAATATAGATTACATATTACTAATGTCCTGGCACACTTACATAATGTCATGGCCTACAGAGGAATGCTAGTGCATTATAGTCACAAAAATGAATCCCCTAATGTGGCATATATATTCACCCTAACATATACATTCCCATCAAGTTAATATTAATGAATATGTACCCCAAAACATAAAAGTACAAGTTATCTTTCTAAAAGTGTCATTATTGAGGGTGAGGTTCTATGTTGTGTTTTGCAAAGAAAGAACATGGTGTGGTATGCTTTGTTCCTTGTTGTAAGTTAGGGCCGGTTCACATCTGCGTCCGGGTTTCCTTTTGGGGGTCCGCATAAAAAGCGGTTTACCTGGGAAACCACACGGACCCCATAGACTATAATGGGGTCCGTGTGGTTTCCGCTCAGTTTCCGCACGAAACATGCAGAAACATGCGGAGTGGGAAGTGCTGCTTGCAGCACTTTTCTCTCCACTTGCTTTGTGCGGAAACCAAGCGGAAACCACACGGACCCCATTATCTCCAAGCAGACTCCCCGAACGGATCCCCGAAAGCAGATGTGAACCGGCCCTTACAAGTTTTCTAAACACTTTTCTGTGTCTCTTTTTATTTTACGTATTGATGTATTATTTTCTATATTGTTAAATATGTCCATATAAAGTCACTGCTATCCAACACTTCCTGCATGGGCTATGGAGCTCCAGATGTCATAATAAGTGGAAATCCTACAGGTATGACACCCACCTATCAGACATTTATGGTATATGCTGTGGATTTTGCCTAAATTTGTAACATAATAACATTTCTTTAAGAAGAACCTACATGTCTTTAAAAAACACCGACAAATTAAGTGCTTCATGTATTCCAAGATCAATGTATCCATAATAGCAGGACGTGCACCTTATTATATCACATCTATGGACTACTTACAGTGACTTACAATAATAGATAAGACAGAAATTTGAAATAAAAAAAATTAAAAAAATGGTATCTGTGAAATCTAACAAGAAAAAGATATTGTAACCTCTGATTATCACTGACAGAAAAGCAAGCATTTTTCTTAATACATGTCCCAAATATTCTATTTGTGTTCTATTATGAAATATGAAAGCAAAAAGCTTCCTTCCTGAGAATGAAGAATGGTCTTTTGTGTATATAGCTGGAAGTTGCAATTAACAACCTGTGGCTTCTAGAAATTTCTGAAATTTAATTTCAGATTGTTTAATATACCCAAATATAACTGTGGTCAGCATCTGAGCTATAGGCGGTCACAGAAGAGAATAAAACTTAACTTCAATTTGGAAGTAGAACAATGTAGTGTTACAAAACAATGCTGGCTCTTATTTACATTGGATGCATTTCTTAAAGTGTAATTAAACTTTTATTTATTTTTTCATAAATCAATAAGGCTGGTGAAAGGAATAAACTTTGCAATATTATTCACTAAAGAAAACTGCCTATTTTATTAACCATTACTCCTGTCTTTACAGTCTTTATATGTCAGTGATTTCAGCCTATACAGATTAGTTTACAATGCAGTCTGTGGTGAGGGGAGATGGAGACGAAACAGAGATACGGGATGATCCAAGATTCCATGTGGTATGTGCACTGATCAGTGGTTTTCACTTTAATTTCAACAGGACTTTTTATGTTCTTGCATGGAGTCTGTTACTTTTTTTTTCTAAGTTATCTTGTTTATATTTTATCAGAAGAAGGCTGACAACTGAGTCATTTCTGGCAGGAGAAGGCTGGATAGTAATTACTAAAATCCATCTGTGTTGTGAAAGAAAACTGTCTCTCTACTTAGAGGAGCTCTCCTCTACCCCCTCCCCTCTCTATAGGCATCTATTGCACAGATTTAATCAGAGGCTGAAGGAGACAAAATAGTGAAGAAACAGGCCATTTTCTATAATATAATATATTATAAAGTTTATTAGCATTATGGATTTATAAAGAAACGTTATGTCCACCCACATTTTTATTGCTACAACATTATTTTCAGAAATGAAGAAGAGACTTTGCTAATAGTCTTAGCTTTATGCAAACCTATGTGTCTCCATGGTTGCAGACTATAAACTGTTTGTAGCCTTTTGTGAAGTCCTTTTCCCTTCCATGCATTCTCTCCTTTTTGCTAACCTAAATTTCGGACCTGGATTGTGCATATGGAGGGAAAGTAAATTTGGCTTTAGAGCACTGAGTGGCTTTGTGCTATCGGATTACTATATACAGCAAGCATTTCCACACACATAATGAGATATACATACATCATGGGCTGTAAAGTTGTATGAAAGTTGCATTAAGTCCTGCACTAACATACAAGTTTGATCAGGTCAACCAATATGGTGTTAACAAAGGGACACATTCAGGCAAAAATGAAAACTTTAATTGTAAGGATGAAATACAAGTGACCTACATATTGCACTGTTGTTTTACACCTTAAATGATGTTATTCTACATAATATGTAATAATTTTGTATGGTTTAAAACTGTATTGCAGTGCTCTATCCTCTTCTGCCCTGTTTCATTACAATTGATGGACAACCTATCCCATGGCGAAGACTAGAGGACCATATAACCATTATGTCACTTAGCCTCCTCTATATTAACACACTGCACTCCAGAAAAGAATACAAATGGTCTTCCAGTCACTGCCATGTTATGGACTGGGGATGGCAAAATGGGACGAATCGTCCATCAATTGTAATGGAAAGGCGCAGAATGGGAAAGAGCACTACTGAGTAAGTGGCACTATATTAAAAGGGTTGTCCAGTATCAGAAAATAAATATTTTTGTTTGTATAATGAAAAGTTGTACAATTTTCCCATATACTTTCTGTATCAATTCCTCACAACTGCCTAGATCTCTGCTTGCTGTCATTCTTTGTGTATGTCCAGTCATTAAAAATCAGTCCGTGGTCACGTGATAGACACATAGGTTCTGATTACCGTGCTGTGACTGTGAAAAGCTCTGCCCCTGTGTATTCATCACATGACCGTAGACTGATTGTTATCCACTGGACATAAAGAATGACAGAAAGCAGAGATCAAGAAAACTTTGAGGAATTGATACAGTAAATATATTGGAATATTGTATAATTTATTATTATACAAATAATAACATTTATTTGCAGAAAACAGAACAACCCCCTTAACATATAGACACATCAGAGAAAAGTTTATTTAAAGTGGCCAACCCCTTTAAGTTTGTGTACCAGTAAGAGTATTGTGTCTCTCTGTGAGAAAGAATAAAGTTATTATTGTCTGCACAAACTTTCAGAAAGGTTATATCCCCTTTATATAATGCCAACTACAGTGCCTGAATGGATGTGCAAAACTTCCATGTTTGATGTTCTTTGAACATGCTCCTCCCCCTGAGATACTACACTACACAAAATTTAGTTTTTTCTGCATTTTCGATTCTACATTTTAGGAGGCTGTATAAAACCTAAGTCACATTTATTCAGTTACATGCAAATAAGAGCTCTTTGGTGGAAAAGAGGAATTTGCCAATAGTGCCACCTTTTGGAAGGTAGCTCCCTATAGATTAATGCATATTTTTTCATGAAACCTAATTGCATAATCTGGAAATAATAGCCAAGACAGAAGAACTCCTCCAAAAGGAAGAGGGTCCAATCGGCAGACAGTTGCATATTCTTTACCCATAATTCGTAGCATGGTCCCTGTACCATCTCTCCCTAATGAGACATTGGACCCCTTCTGACCATTATTCAGTTTCAGAATAAAAAAAAAAAAAAAAAAAGTAAGTCTGTCTTTATGGGCTCCTCAATATATATTACAAGTTTTGCTACCTGTGGTGTAAAAACTACAACTCTTATCATGCTACAATTACAGTTCAGAAGGCAGCAGATCACTAATTTATATCATGTTCACCACATTCTTTTATAAATCTATCAAAGATTTATGTATTCACAATTGAAAGTCAGCTTCTAATCTGCCTGCCAAACATCCTCACTTCAATTACAGGCAATACAATAAGACACATGACAAATGAGACACATAGCTTCTGATTGTTATTAACATATGCTCATTTTAGCCTGTGGCTTGTCATCAGTATTTCATGAATTAATCCAGCTTGTCCGCCCCTCCCTGCATACTATTTGCTTGAAGCTGAAAACAAAAACTGCCAAAGGGGGTTTAACAGTAGGAACCTCACAAACATTATTACACCTCTGCGCCTTCACACAGCTCCACAATCTTCTATTAAGAATTACAGTGCATCATGTTTTAGGACAAGTGGAACGGCATTGCACTGGCATATTTTAATAGCATTATCTTTCTGAACAAATCCCGCAAAGTTTTAACACTCTGTCATTTTTCTTCTAGGACTCTGCAGATGCTATTCAGAATTTTAAAGCAGACATTTACATAAGAATACCTTCCCTGATGGTGTTGTAGTCATCATATGAATATTTTTCTGCAAATAAATCACAACAAAGTCTTCCACAGCATGCTGAACATGCATTGCTATGTATTTTACCGAAGAAATGCAACCCAGTCACCTATGTCTTTTATTTGCACAGTAAAATAGAATATTTTGCACGCATACCATGTTATTTTCTGTGATATAGCTGTAATTACTTTGGTAATAATTACAGATCAGGATTAATTTCTTCCAGGTGTTCTGTTCCCATTAAAATCTAACAAATTGATCACAACAATATAAATAGGAGCAGAAATAAAAGTATGTGCTTGAGTCAAGACTGGAAAATACTACTGTACGCAAACATGAATATTTACTGAATTTACTAAGCAACCAGACAATGCACACTGTAGATGTGTTAATATAATAACACAATATTGGCTGATATATAAATACACATGGTTTAGTTGCTGGAACACACTTATACACACTTACACTTTGAACTTATTAATGTCCATTAATAGTAAGAAGGTTATATAGTAGGTAAAAAGGGAAAGCTAAAAATACATAATAATCAGAAGAATATAGATCTAAAGGTATATAGCTATATGGGTAACAGGTATCAAACATGAGCAAGTTACGTGTAGGTTACATACTGGCAACCTATTGTTGACTATGCATTAATGTTACTAATGTCGCCTATGTACAGTGGGGAAAAAAAGTATTTAGTCAGCCACCAATTGTGCAAGTTCTCCCACTTAAAAAGATGAGAGAGGCCTGTAATTGACACCATAGGTAGACCTCAACTATGAGAGACAAAATGAGAAAACAAATCCAGAAAATCACATTGTCTGATCTTTTAAGAATTTATTTGCTAATTATGGTGGAAAATAAGTATTTGGTCAATAACAAACGTTCATCTCAATACTTTGTTATATATTCTTATTTGGCAATGACAGAGGTCAAACGTTTTCTGTAAGTCTTCACAAGGTTGGCACACACTGTTGCTGGTATGTTGGCCCATTCCTCCATGCGGATCTCCTCTAGAGCAGTTATGTTTTGGGGCTGTCGCTGGGCAACACGGACTTTCAACTCCCTCCAAAGGTTTTCTATGGGGCTGAGATCTGGAGACTGGCTAGGCCACTCCAGGACCTTGAAATGCTTCTTAAAAAGCCACTCCTTCATTGCCCTGGCGCTGTGCTTGGGATCATTGTCATGCTGAAAGACCCAGCCACGTTTCATCTTCAATGCCCTTGCTGATGGAAGGAGGTTTGCACTCAAAATCTCATGATACATGGCCCCATTCATTCTTTCATGTACACGGATCAGTTGTCCTGGTCCCTTTGCAGAGAAACAGCCCCAAAGCATGATGTTGCCACCCCATGCTTCACAGTAGGTATGGTGTTCTTTGGATGCAACTCAGCATTCACTCTCCTCCAAACACGA
Organism: Leptodactylus fallax; assembly: GCA_947044405.1. Taxonomy (NCBI): domain Eukaryota; kingdom Metazoa; phylum Chordata; class Amphibia; order Anura; family Leptodactylidae; genus Leptodactylus; species Leptodactylus fallax. Next base: position 564,293 of record CAMRHE010000062.1, on the reverse strand, counting down.
CGAGTTGTGTTTCTACCAAACTGTTCTACTTTGGTTTCATCTGACCATATGACATTCTCCTAAATACTCTTCTGGAACATCCAAATGCTCTCTAGCAAACTTCAGACGGGCCCGGATATGTACTGGCTTAAGCAGGGGGACATGTCTGGCACTTCAGGATCTGAGTCCCTGGCGGCGTAGTGTGTTACTGATGGTAGCCTTTGTTGCATTAGTCCCAGCTTTCTGCAGGTCATTCACTAGGTCCCCCCGTGTGGTTCTGGGATTTTTACTCACCGTTCTTGTGATAATTTTGACCCAACGGGGTGAGATCTCCTGTGGAGCCCCTGATCGAGGGAGATTATCAGTGGTCTTGTATGTCTTCCATTTTCTAATTATTGCTCCCACAGTTGATTTCTTCACACCAAGCTGCTTGCCTATTGCAGATTTAGTCTTCCCAGCCTGGTGCAGGTCTACAATTTTGTTTCTGGTGTCCTTCCACAGCTCTTTGGTCTTCACCATAGTGGAGTTTGGAGTGTGACTGTTTGAGGTTGTGGACAGGTGTCTTTTATATTGATAACAATGTCAAACAGGAGCCATTACTACAGGTAATGAGAGGAGGACAGAGGAGCCTCTTAAAGAAGAAGTTACAGGTCTGTGAGAGGTGACCAAATACTTATTTTCCAGCATAATTTGCAAATAAATTCTTAAAAAATCAGACAATGTGATTTTCTAGATATGTTTTCTCATTTTTTCTCTCATAGTTGAGGTCTACCTATGATGTCAATTACAGGCCTCTCTCATCTTTTTAAGTGGGAGAACTTGCACAATTGGTGGCTGACTAAATGCTTTTTTTCCCCACTGTATATGCTTATGTAAGCTTGATACTTACCTGTTGTCTAGAGCAATGGTTCCCAAAGTGTGGATCATGACCCTCTAAAAATCTGTGTGAGGTTGGAAGAGGATTTTGATAGCTTGCATTCATTATTCAGCTGCAAACTTGTTTTTACCAGTATTCTGACTGTGCTGTGTGATGCTGCGGTCCTGAAGTCCCAATATGGTGGCTGATGGAGTGCCATTTCATCTGTCCCATCCAACAGCAGCCTCCATTGAATAATGCTGCTAGTGCAACACTATGCATGTGTCAGTATTTCTCGCCATGTCACACCAGTGGAGGCTGCTGATGGACTGGTTGGATCACATGACCATTCATCAGTGGTCATATAGAGAACACTGAACTGGTCACACAGCACAGCTAGAATATTGGTTAAAACTTGCTTTCAGATGGGTGATGAATGTCTGGCGTCACCTCTGATGTTGGCTGGGCTAATTTAGTAAGTCCTTTTCTATGTTAACTACAGAAGGAGACTTAGAACCATTTATTAAAGTGACCAATACTTAACAACTAGTATGCTCTATATGCATTATTGCACCATATACTTCTATGTTGGCCAATGTTTGCATGGTATCCATTGATTTTCAGTAAAATTATTGTTGCTTTCGATTTATTTTACAGGGACTTTTATTTTTAGAGTGAATAGGGCTAAAGTAGTGAGTTGTAGCAAAAGTGTCTTTAGAAGGTTTGGGAACCACTGAGCTAGATGTAACCTATAGTACATGCTACTTACCTGTTATCTAAACTTAAGAAAATATTGTTCTTTTTATTATGTTGTGAAGCCTGAACAACTTTTTCCAACAATTTATGATATTCTGGAAGCCTTTGTGACTATAATAATTATGCAATACTTTTGTAATTATTACCAAATTTTAGCTCCTTTCTTTGAAGTCATGCACTTCTTTATGATTTCCCTTGTCTCTCAATTGAGAGCTAAAAGCTGTACACTGCTTTCACTAAGTATAGGGGTGGGCAGGCTGCTGTTTTAGAGCTTTTTCAAATGAATGATTTTTCTATCTAAGTGCTGTCCATGATAAAAGATGGACAGCACAGAGACAGAAAACATATCCATTATATTGAAGTGAGCCATACATATTCATTGTTTTCATAGATTGAGAGCATTGTGAAAAAAAAAATCTATTTTTTTCTTTTTTCTCAACTCGTTCCCGCTATGCAAGTCTATGTGGCTGTTAAAAAAAATAGAGTGCACATGGACATCATCCATGTGTCATCTGTGTTACATCTATTTTTCACAGATTCATTTCCAGGTGATACTGAGAGATAAAAAAGAAGGCATCCTTTTTGTTGCATAGGAAAAAAAAAAGGATGACACAATGATAACACAGATCGGACATGGATCAAAAACAGAAATACACTAGGATGCAGAATAAATAAATAAATAAACAGTGCCACTAGAGACATATGAAAGATGGGATTCTCAGCTTTTACGTGACACCAAGATCGTAGTTCTACCTGATTTCCAGAAAACTAACTAGTTGAAAGCACAGTTGGGATTGGCATATTTATATGCAGCGGTGACTGCTCTAGATTTTATAATGCCAGAGATTTAACTGTTTGAAGTGACCATCCTAGTCTCAGCTTCCCTTCATTATACAAGAGCCTGTCCCTAGATATTCCAGTGCGAAGTAGAGTAGAGATTTCTGCTTGCAACAGGCAGGACATGGATTTTAGCACAGAATTTCACAGAAAGGAGCCAAAACTTGTTAATGAAGTATATTACAACATTTATTATTGACACAAATTCTGCCAGAAAATCAAAAATTGTTTGGAAGTTTACTTACACTTTAAAAATATTCACCCTTAAGCTAGGGGATCAGAAAAACCACACACAGTGGGACCATATGATATTACTATATAGGTATGCTTGTTTACATGCATAATAAAACGTGGAAAATATAATCATACATAAAATTACATTTTTAAGTTCATGTTATTTTCTTTTCTGTGTCTAACAGATTTCATTACTTCATTGATAAGAAGCTAATTGATCTTAGATAAACCTTTTAGCTAGCATATGCTGAATAGGCATCACATAAAATGGCAGTGCCCAATTTCATTGTTAGACAGAGAGAGAATATTATTGTATCTTTATGGAAATGACTCTGTAGGTCTACTGGTAAATACAATTTTGTAGGACATGGAGGTTAAGAGAAGTAATATTGTTCCCAATGGACCCATTAGGTAAAATGTCAAAATGGATATACAGAGCACAGTGCAACAAACCAACTTTATTTTAACTGTAAATGTTATCTGCGACGCCTATTAAAAGAACATTAACATTTTGGGAAGCCATGAATGATTTTTATTATGTAAAGTGGCCCTTTTCCTTAACATTTTTATGCTAAACAGAATAACTTTCCAAGCTGTGCTCTACTGAATACGATATGCTTCCCTATGCTAAAGTATTACTTTGTGTATTACAATATAGCACTTTCTACTAGAAATTAAGACTAATTTTAAATATAGTATATGCAATGCTTTTCCTCTACATTTGGCGTATACATCTGGAATACTTCCAAATAAAAAATTCTTAATATTTTCCACTGTATGCCATGTTACCCATAGGCTCCAATGTTAAAAAATATGGCATATTTCACATTATAATCTTTTTGTGGTGACACATTGTGAAGGAAAAAAAAATGTATGTCAAAATATACAGTATGATGCAGGGCAAAAGGATCATCTGGACAAGCCAGATGTAAGTATCACATGTTAAGCAGCTTTTCTAAACACAACATGCTTACGTAACTTATTATTATCACAAAAGTGGCCTCTTTAAATATATCATCCATGCCTTCCTCATATAATATTTAGTAGTGTACTGTACATCCCTTATGTTAACTTACACATGATGATGTACGTGTAAATTCACCAAAGGAGATTTCATGTTTCTGTAATATTTGAAACATTTCCCTATGGATGGTTGACTTTAATACCTCTTAAGATGTACATATGCCAAAACCTGCACTGGCATCAATGCCCACCCCATGTTACCTTTTATTTGTTATTCATGCATATGTTGCTTGTTGCATATTTTTTTTCACTTTATCTACTTTGTTCTAATGTTTAATTTCTTTTAAATCCAAACTCAAAGCTGGCTGTTTGTGATTAGTGAGAAGATATTGTAATTTAAGGTGGACATACCCACAGGGAATCCAATAGCCAACATGCCCCTTCAAATTGTGGTTAACTTATTGCTTTACTAATATTTAGAATAATCACTGAACTACTAACCAACCCAATTCAGAATCAAACAAAATAATATACAGTAAATTAAACAATTTTGCTATGTATACATTGAGGTCTGAAAAAACTTTTTGATATATTAAATTTAAAGGGAGTCTACCACCTCTCTCTCTCGTGCGCCTATTAAACTGTTAAAGCGAGTCATCCACCTCTTCCAAGCCTATTAAACCATTGCCACCATGTTACAGTGCACATTACATGAAGCAGTTAAATGAAGGAATTGGTGTACTGTGGATGGGGCTTCAGCTCCTGGAGCACTGCTCTTGTCACTCAGACCCCTACCATCTCCTGCCTACATAACCCTGTGCAGTGGGATTTGATACTCCCCATCACTCATCCTACTTGAACAGCAAGAGCCGTGCCCCAAAGAGTATTGTTCTTGTCACTCAGACACCTACCATCTCCTGCCTACACAACCTTATGCAGTGGGGGTTGATACTCCCCATTACTCATTTTACTTGAGCAGCAAGAGCAGTGCGCCCTCGAGCTGAAGGCCCATCCTAAGTGCACCGACTGTATCATTTGCATAAGACCTTAAAGTTGCTTTTTCCCAAATCTACAAAAGTGACATAGATAGCAAAGGTATGTTGTTTGTCACTGTAAAGTGCTCTGTGGAACAGTGATGATGGTTAAATATGCTTGTGGGCAGCGGTAGACTCCTTTTAAACACTACTTATATTATAGGCACCTCATATACATATTGTTTGGCAGAATAGGACATTGAATATGGAGTTTCAAATAAATGGCACCCAATAGATCATCCCATTATTTTTTCCTGTATTAATCTGGCAGATAAAACCTCCATATACTTTATTATAAAATCAGTAATGTACATAAAAAGTAAAGTGCATTAAAATGAGTGTTAGGGTACATTCACATCAGGTTATTTCATTTGTCAGATACGTTTTAATAAACATAAATTCTATAAAAACGTTTCCATTTCTCTTTTGCCTCCATTTGGGCAGCCGTGTGTTCGTGTCCATTTTCTAAGACGAACAGAAACTAATATGCTACCACATTTTTTTGCCCTTCAAAAAAAAAAATTAAATCCACAGCTGGTTGGTTTGTATAACCTTAAAGTCAATGTATGATGGATGCAAAAGGATTGTGCACCCATTACAACAGACCAGCAAAAAGTTTTGCTAAGCAAGCAGCAATAACATAATGTGAATTATTGTGGTTATGAATGAAATGGACGTGCAAATGAAGGTAGTTGTGGAACTACCACCATAACCACTGTAGCAGCTACTGCAGGGCCCGCGATCTGTTGGGCCCCTGACCCCTTCTTTTTTTATAAATGGGCTGTTACCTGCTGAAGTTACTCCAGCAGGTAACAGCCCCTATTTACTTACTAAATAAGGCCACAGCAAGAGTATTTGATGGGCTTTCGTGAGGTTTACCTGGTAGTTTAATTCAGACTGAACTTATCCAAAATTAAACTGGTATTATCCTCACCTCTCCTGGGCTCCAGTGCCAGTCTTCACACCTATTCACTGATGCCAGAGACCAATTACAGGCCTCAGTGGTCACATGGGTCACACTGGCACCACAACGTATAATGACACTGATGAGACACATGTGACCACTGAGACCCAATTACAGTCCTCAGCAGTCCATGACATCATTGAAGAGGCCTGAAAACTGGCACCAGAGCCCAGGAAATGTGTGTAACACTGTTTTTATGTTTAATCACATCCCTTGGACCTCCAATCATTATACTCTGGGGTCTGAAGAGACCCTAGAGTATAATAATAGTTCATGGGTCATGAACACCAAAAATTTTTGCAATATTTGCAACAAATACCACAGGGGCCACTATGGGACATTACACTGTGTGAAGGGGCCACTATGGGACATTATACTGTAATGGGGCTGCTATGGGACATTGTACTCTGTGGAGGGGCCACTGTGAGACATTATACTGTATGGGGCCACTATGAGACATTATACAGTGTGAAGGGTCTATTGTGGGACATTACACTATGTGGAGGCCACTATGGGACATTATACTGTGTGAAAGGGTCACTATGGGAAATTATACTGTGTGAAGGGGCCTCTATGAGACATTATATTGTATGGGATCTGCTATGGGACATTATACTGTATGAAAGCTACTATGGGACATTATACTGTGTGGAAGGGCCACTGTGGGATATTATACTGTGTAGAGGGGCCACTATGGGACACTATACTGTGGGTAAATGGGGCATTATACCATGTGGGGGCCTGCAAAGGAAGCATTTTACTGTGTGGTGGCCAGTAAAGAGGACACCAGGAAAGGGGGCACTATGTCAAGTGGTGGTGGGGGGGCCAAGTCAAAAGTTCGCTATGGGGCCCAGTCTTTGCTAGTTATGTCCATGCATGAGGGATAAAATGTGTGTCTTCTGCTGAATCTTTGAGGACCATTACTACTGTAATTTAGAATTTAAGCCTACAGGAGCATTCTATGGTATACTAGTGTATAGTGTGGGGTAGTGGTGGCAACAGCACTTAGTCAAAAGAGGAGATTAAGGCTAAAGCAACTTTGGCCATGACTCCCATTGTATGACTAAAAATCGCTGTTTCATGATGCGACTCTTTCACTAATGGAAGTGAGTTGCATTGTGACCCTGAGGGTGCTAGTGCTGCAACTTTTACTTTTCTTACTGTGGTAGTAGTTGCTGCTAAAGTTGCCTTGTAGCTCTAGTTTAAAGCCCATACAGCCTTTGTCCAGCATGCCCATAGCCTTTGTCAAGCATGATCTTGACACGGATGCTTATGGCCAAAGAGTCAAATGCACCTTCCAAGTTCTCTTAAACCTCTCAGCAGCATTTCACACAGTTGACCATGGCATCTTAATACTGAAGAGTTTTGTAAAATTGATGGCACAGTTCTTCAGTGACTTAGTACCTTCCAAGTTGACAGAAAAAAATCTCACCATCATCATCACTAGTCCCCTCAAAATATAGGGTAACAAAGGGCTTGGTTCTATCCACAAGAAAAACATTGCCTTCAGCTAGCCCAAAATACTGCAGTGAAGTTAATAACCAAACAACTTGCTCCCATAGCTCCCATCATCCGCTCGCTGCACTCGCTAACTATACATTGCAGAAAAACTTTAAAAGTTTGCTTGATGACCTTTAAATCCATAAACAACTCAGGCTCTGACTCCTTAAATGAGCTTTTGAAGCCTCAAACTCTTTTCTGACCTCTCTGACCATCAAGCACAAATACTTGTAAACTGTCCATCCCCAGTATACACCTTAACTTGCAGCCCCAACTCTGGTACCTGGACTGATCAGAGAGATCTCATTCTTGAATACGTCTAAATCAAGGCAAAACACATCTCTTCAGTTTGGCGTTTGAGGGCAAATAACACCTCTCCTATACATAATGTATACGTACTGTTTAGTTAACCTCTGGAGTGGAGTCCATTGTAAGAAATGTTTGTTGTTGTTTTACTCTAGTGCAGAGGTCCCCAAAGACCGGGCCACGGACCAGTACCGGCCCATGGATCACTTTGTACCGGGTCAGCCCGGTAATCGTGGACCTCTTTAGGCTACTAGGTGTCGGCTGAAGCTCTTGTGCTGCATGTAATCCACAACATAGGAGCATCGGCAGACACCTGATACAGGACCTGTTTTTGAGAGTGATCTGCTGGTGTAGCCTACACCAGCAGATCACTTTCTACTTACCTGGACCTGTTCTTGCACACAAGATGTTCCCTGTAGTTCCTGTGGAGGGCACTATTATAGTAATAGTGCACCCCAGTTAATACCATTATCTGTGTGTGGGAGGACTGTTATTAACTGTAGGGGGGGGCACTATTACAGTTATAGTGCCCTAATAGTGCCAATCCCCCCCACACAGGTAATAGTCTCCCCTTCACAGGTAATATTGATAACTTGGGGGGGCACTATTACTGTAGTAGTGCCCCTCACAGGGGTAATATTACCTGTGAATGAGGGCCCCCTCTGCCCTACCCATGCTTTTATTAAGAGAGCTGTTCATACCACCAATAAGTTATGCTTGAAATGGAGAGATCTCCCTTAATAAAGTATAGGGAACTGTTTAAATGTAATCATTAAATGCAATGTGTTGTGTTTTTTATAAGTTGGCCTACATGTAAGTGGTCTTTGATACAAAAAATGTTGGGCACTGCTGCTATAGTGGGTCAATCTAACCCCACAAATTCTACATAAAACATAATTTTTATTACTCTATATCTTCTTCTTGTGTGCACCACACATGAACCACACATGAACCACATGGCCTCATAGACAAAATTCTGCACTGTATAATGTATTGAAATCTTTGAAAATTCGAATCTCCAGTAGTATAAACTCAGTTAGATAAAAATCTTAATCCCCAAAACGGATCCTTCCATTTCTATTGTGACACTCAGCAGAGAAAACTTCAGTTCATTTTAGACACATTTCCATAATTAGAGTTTCTAGTTTCGTAATCTGCAGAAATGCCTGGTAAAATTATCATTCTTTTATTACAGTGACAAAAATAAACTGGAACTCCTGTTTAAGACTAAGACGTCAATCTAAGCAAAACTAGCGGTAATAAAAGCAAAAATAAAGAGAGGGACATTATTTTAATAATATAAGTAAATATTGCCTACAGCCTGGATGTGCATGACAGAACAGGTGCATGAGACACAATTACAAGCACAGGAAACAAACATTACACTTTTTAATATAAAAATGGCAGTGAAAATGAAAACAACAGGTGTTCTGTAAATGGCATAAACCACTAAATGATCCAGAGGTGAGCTAAATGGCACTTAAACAGGAAACCATTAAATAGCTAATAACCTCTATTTCAGCCCTTCTTTAATGGGATTTTCTCAGAAGTCGAAGACCTTCTGAAATTCAGGTTATTTGAATCGAGTGAAAAACAAAATACTGTCCCTAAAATCAAAGAGCAAAAAAGGATAATGGAAAAGAGCAGATTAGATGTACAGGGAAGTAACTGACCAGTGAGAGCATTTTACACTGCAACATAAAGTATATGGATGACATATTTCATCCATGTTATTAAGTTGATGTGAAAATCACTTAACCTTTATGAAAGATTTACCAGACCTGGTGCAAAGGAAGAGTTAAGTAGTTGTCAGTGGCAACCAATCAAATTCTAGCTCTCATTTTGCAGAGGGCTATTTTAAAAAATGAAAGTCTAATTGGTTGCTTTGCACAAATTCTTCATGGAATATTAGCAGAAGTTTTGATAAAACACAGCATGGAGAAAGCCTATTTCATTATCTTCCCCCCATATCTTTTAAGCACCCAATCCCCAACATGACTATCAGTTTCAATTAATGGCTCCACACTTTCCCCAGTCTCACAGGTGCACTGTAACGTCTCTGCCTGTTCGGGTCTCTGTGCCACCCTCCGCTCGCACGCTGCGGCGCAGGAGTCGTGTTCCGTTTGATTCCTTGCTTAAGGTTCTTGTTGCTCAATCTGAACACTGTCCTAGTACTACTTCTCTGTAATTGAATTTCAGCCACACCCGTCTCCTGCACCTTGTTTCTCTCCGCTCCTCTAACAGTTACTCTTAGCCTTGCCTGTGTGATTGACAGCCTGTCTACCAGTGAAGTCTGGGGCAGGTCCTGGACTTCCTATATACAGGTCATCAGCCCACACAGGGTTGCTGGCTATTACTCTGTCCTGTGACTTTGTCCTTCCTAGCTTCTCACCTGCTCTTACTGTATTATTTCTGACCTCTCACCTTTGGCTTCCCTTGTGACTACTCTTTTGGATTTCGATTTGGTACTGCTTGTCTCTCTGGTTTTGACCCTTGGCTTGCTGACTCTGCTTCTGCGTTGTTTTGTCTTATCCTGTTCTGCGTGTCACTTATTCAGAGAAGGGATTGTCGCAAGTTGCTTTGCTACCGCCTAGGGTAGTTGAGGCAAGTAGGCAGGGAGAGGGGCTGGGTAGACTTTAGGGCTCACTGTCTCTGTCTTCCCTTATTCCCTTTTCAGCAGCAGCACTGGGGAATTGCACAGCTAGCAATTCCCTTACATGCACTTTCTAACAATTCCAAATCTTTATAAACTATTGGTGCCTCGACCTCAAAACATTTCTGGAATCCATGCTTTCCTTGACCCTCACCTTTGTCTTGACTACTGCAGCATCACTCTCTGTGGCTTCAGATTATCCCCCCCAAATACAATCTGTCTATAACCTGTCCCTTCAATATTGTACATCTCTGACCTACTTTCCTGATACCTACTGACTATCTCTCTTTTAGTAACCTGAAATTCTACTCTTCAAAAAAGCCTATAAGCTACAAAAACCCAGCTACAACACCATAGGGACCAATTCTACCCTCATCTACTACCTCCTTTGCCTATTCTTAGAAATACTAAGCCCTTATGGGCAGGGTCAAACGATACCAGCCAGGCTTCATAAATTTGCCCCAATGTCTCTACCATGTCCAAGTGATCATTTATGTTCAAGATGAGATGCAAAGCATTGAAATCACATCTCACCCCGTTTAAATGTGCCCAGTCGATAGCGGGGAGTATAAGTGAGGCGGATATTAAGAAGAATGGTCAGGCTGCGAAGCATGATTCTGACATATGAAAAGTTAACCACTGAAGTAAGGGGAACAAAAAGTGAGGATGATAAAAGGCAGGAATAAGGGCACGTGTGGGATCTATAAGTGAGATATGTAGCAGTAACAAATGGAGGAGGAGTCTCATCCAAAGAAAAGGGGCAATTAGTGAGAAAGGCAGAGTAATAAAGAATGCTTGGCACATGCTTGGTTTAGGTAGTAAAATGGGAATGACAGGTTTCCATTAAGACAATTTCAGATAAAAATAATTCAAGGGTATTTTCACTACTGTACCACATCCACAAATCCCAAAACTGGAGTCATTAGACGTCTGGTTTGCAGGTGCCCTTTTCTGAACAGCCATTACATGCTATGATAGAGAAGACAGTGATCCAATTTCTACCAAGTTAATTAATATATCCAGTTATCATCTATTCATAAAAGCACAACTGTGTATCAAAGCTGAAATGTACCGTACAGAAGTAATGTATAAACTACATGATATTTCTTACCTGAACTGCACTTGGTAAATAACTTAGTTTAATCTGTTGGCGATGGAATCAATGACTGGATTTTGTCAATTGCCTCCTAACAGGAGTTTATTCATTATCTCCCAACTACCTAATAAATATCCCCAATCTACCTTACATCAGAACATGTTTAATAACCCTATAAATGTCAGGTAATTAAGCCTTTCATCTCTGGTATTAGCGGTGACATTTGTCTTTCTCATATCTTTTTCATTCTAAGCTTGTAAGTATGGAAATATCACCGTTTTTTAATATTGGTTTAATATGAAGTTTTACAGGCTCTGTCCACTTGAGAAGAGTCTAAGAAAAGTTCTGATTTTAAGATGCTGAATATTTATATTCAGTGAAAATATTGGCATCTAACGTTATTTCATCTTCTGAACTGAAAACATAATCTTATTATATGTACTGGGTGTAGATCCAGTATTTGAAGACAGTAGAATAAGGCTCTAATCACATGAATGTGAATCTGACACATGACTGCATTAAAATGAATTCCTTTCTATGAGGCTATTCACATATCTGTGCATTTTACAGACTGTGTGAATGGTACATTAAAAAATAGGAAAGGTCCTATTTTTGTCTTTTTTTACGAATCCTTCAATAGACTTGGGTCCCAAATGCAGAGGCGTAACTTGAAGTTCTTGGGCCCCAATGCAAAATATGTAATAGAGATACCATATACCATGTGCTATCAAGAATTCGGATGACTTCTTACATTGTAGAGAGGACTATGGACCCCTTGAGAAGCCAGGACCATGTATTGATTGCTACCTCGGCACCCTCTATAACTATGCCACTTCCCACATGGATATATATATAGTATTATATTATATATTATTGACCTTAATACTTATATTTCAATAAGCTCTAGAACATCTTTTTCTAGAACCCTACATTATGTTGTTACTCTGTTATTCCTCCTAGAATTATGATTTAATTGATTAATAAATTCTGATTTAATGATTTAATGAATTATGATTAAATTGACAACTGGTTGTTACCTATGTCAATTACAGTCAGTAGTGATTGTGGAGTGCAAGCATGTGTAGGAACATGCCCTCAGCTGGTGATACCTCTTCCTTCAGTAAGGGAGTACTTCAGAATCACAGCACCCACTTATTGACTGTATTTCTCCAGTGTGATGTCTTGATACACAGGCATTGTACCAGTGAAATACATGTGGTGATTTGCTGGATCTTGCACCTAATCAGGTAAACGGAAGGTTGGTACAGCCTGTGGTATAGCAAGATTAATGTGATTTCCAGTTACGTTAGGCCAGGAAACACCATTGTAGGTTGAAAATATTGTAACCCAGGGCTATTACAACTTGACAGACCACTGTACATTATATGAAATATTCCAAAAATAATAGAATAATACTGTGTTATTGCCAGATGTGGCCTTAGTGGATCATATTTATTATCATATTATCATCTGGTCCCCCTCCTGAAAAAGGATTAATCCAAGTTATAATTATTATTGTGTGGAAAGCAGTGTTGAAATGGAAGATGCATTCGAAACACTATCTGTAATATACGGCAATTGAGTTTTCATAGTATTCTTCCTGTGCTCTGTAAAAATTCCCATCTTATCTAGCAGCTTCATAATTAATTTGCAGGAGTATAACGATAATAATGTGCTGAATGATAGAAGAGAGGTGTTTACGAGAGAAGGGGACCTGGGGAAATGTAAAATTAATATGGAAAGTTAAATTTAATTATATTGCGAAAACTGATATTTCAAATTGAAAGCTACTGGTAATATATTACCACTTTTATGTAGTATGTGTGCAAGATGAATTTAGGTTGCTTTATATACAGTACATTATTCTACATTATTCTTTATTCATAATTGTTCTTATTTTTTTTTATAATGGGGAGGTAGGGTATGGAATCGTTTTGGGTAGATATCAACATTTCAATTTTGCCTGGACACTTAATAATAATAATACATTTTATTTATATAGCGCCAAGATATTCCGCAGCACTGTACAATTTGTAGGGTTCAAGTACTGACAAAAAAGATACATTACAAAGAAATAGTCAATTCACACACTGGGACTGAGGGCCCTGCTCGCAAGAGCTTACAATCTATGAGGTAGAGGGGGTGACACAAGAGGTAGCAGGGGCGGCAACAGACATAGCATTGTTTGTACAATGGTCAGACAATTCTGTAATAGAGGTTACTGTCATTACACATATATAAAGCTGTATGAGCCGTCATCAGTCGTGTCTTTTAACGTGCAGACGGTGCCTGGACATATAAAGTTAGTCTGATACGGCATCACATCCTGTGTGGTAATGCGGGAGCGTGAACAGAGGAGGTTTATGTTTTAGGGATTCCAACTACATAAGGATTTACATTAGGAGTTGTGATAGGCCTGTCTGAAAAGATATGTCTTTAGTTAATGCTTGAAGCTGCGGAAATTGGTGGTTAATCTAATAGTCCGGGATAGAGCATTCCAGAGAAGTGGTGCAACTCGGGAGAAGTCTTGTATACGAGCGTGGGAGGTTCTGATAATAGAGGATGTTAGTCTTAGGTCATTGAGTGAACGGAGAGTATGGGTTGAGCGATAGACAGAGATGAGGGAGGAAATGTAGGGAGGTGCAGCATTATGGAGAGCATTGTGGATGAGGGTGATAGGTTTATATTGTATTCTGTATTGAATAGGCAGTCAATGTAATGACCGGCACAGACGGAGGCATCGCTATAGCGTCTAGACTGATAGATGAGCCTTGCCACCGCATTAAGTATAGATTGTAGAGGGGAGAGTTTAGTAAGGGGAAGACCGATTAGTAAGGAGTTACAGTACTCAAGGCGAGAGTGAATCAGGGCAACAATAAGTGTCTTTAGTGTATTTGTTGTAAGGAAATGGCGGATTCTGGAGATGTTTTTGAGGTGGAGATGACATGAGCGTGCGAGTGATTGGATATGGGGGGTGAAGGAAAGGTCTGAGTCAAACAAAACTCCGAGGCAGCGGGCATACTGCCTAGGAGTTATGGTAAGGCCAGAGACTGCAATGGAGATATCAGGGACAGATCAATTAGATGGTGAAAACAGCAGTAGTTCAGTCTTTGAGAGATTCAGTTTCAGATAAAGTGAAGACATGATATTTGAGACAACAGAGAGACAGTCACTGGTGTTCTGTATTAGTGCAGGGGTGATGTCACGGGATGACGTATATAATTGGGTGTCATCAGGATAAAGATGATACCGGAAGCCAAATCTAATGATGGTTTGTCCAATGGGGGCTGTGTAGAGGGAATAGAGCAGGGGACCTAGGACCGAGCCCTGAGGAACCCCAATGGCAAGGGAAAGAGGGGAAGAAACAGAGCCCGCAAATGATACACAGAAAGTGCGGTCAGAGAGATAAGAGGAGAACCAGGAGAGCGTGGTGTCCGTGAGGCCGACAGAATGGAGCATAGTGAGGAGCAGTTGATGGACGACAGTGTCAAATGCTGCTGAGAGATCTAGAAGAATAAGAAGAGAGTAGTCACCTTTGGATTTAGCCATCAGGAGATCATTGGAGACTTTTGTGAGGGCCGTTTCAGTAGAGTGCACAGTGCGGAAGCCAGATTGTAAGGGGTCAAGAAGAGAGTTAGCAGAAAGATAGCAGATTAAATGAGAATAGACTAAGCGTTCCAAGATTTTGGAGATAAAAGGCAGGTTAGAGACAGGTCGATAGTTAGCAGCACAGGATGGGTCTAGGATTTCTTCAATAGTGGGGTTATGACGGCATGTTTGAAAGAGGATGGGAAAATTCCAGAAGAGAGAGAGAAAGGTTAAATATTTTAGTAAGGTAAGTCGTGACGGCAGGCGACAGAGACTGGAGAAGGTGTGAGGGGAAAGGGTCACTACTACAGGTTGTAGGGTGAGAAGAAGAAAGTAGCTGAGATACTTCCTCCTCTGTAACAGGTTCAAAAGATGAGAATGAACAGTCTGAAGTGCGGCTGGTGAGGGGGTCAGTGCCACCTGGGGATTGGGCAGTTATTTCCTGACGGACCTTATCAATTTTATCATGGAAATAAGTGGCCAGGTCATCTGTGCTAAGGTCTGTAAATGGCATCTGCACCTTGGGAGCACTTGGTGCTTCTGATTTAGGATAGGATCTATAGTACATCCATTTACCTCCTATAGACCCCCTGAGTAGGCAGCTATTTTTGCTATTTTAATGCTCTGCATGAAGTGTAATATATAGTGGGAGAGGTCAGCATTTGACACTCTATAATAAAGTTTGTGCCAAACACTGCATAAGAGGTGTTAGGTCTCTGGACATGGAGTACATTACTGGTGATGGATCTTGAATAGAGCCACCAGGAGAGTTGAGTCAAAGTGGGAGCTTGCAGGGCATCAAGGACCCAGGTAAGTTGTAGATTTTGCATTTATTTTAGGAGATTTCTTTTCTTATGGCCCTACATGGTGAGAGGAGATTTCCAGCCCCAAATGCATTTTTCACAGTTGATCTGTGTGTTGTTAGTCATGTCACAAACTGACATGAAAACTGAAAAAAGCGTTTGGAGCCAAAAACACTCCTTTAAGGCCTAGCACACACTGCAAACATCTTATCTATGCTGCTATGACCACATTTAGCTGATCTCTAATTTAGTTAAAAACTCAACTATCTCATGAAACCATACCAACACCATATGAGATTACATACCAACTAAAGCCTTGACAGACAGCAATTCACTGTCCCCCAGTCGACAGAATTACATAGACATAAAAAGGATAGTTAGTGTATTACTTTGTGATAACTAATCGTGGAATTTTGTTTCTAAAATTGCTTTTAGAAAAGCCACTTAAGTTGTGTTACGCATATCTGGACATATTCAGTCAAGAGGATTAGTAAGAATGGACACATCTTTATATTTACATGTGGCAAACTTGTTGCAGAGCATGCACTGAAATGCAACAAGGGAATGAATTTCGATATACACTGCAATACATTAGTATTGCAGTGTATAGTGTGAGCAATCAGACCCCATAGGGTTCAAGGTCCCTAAGGGGTCTGATCATAAAAGTAAAAGGAAAAAAAAAAGTTTTTTAAAGTATAAAAAAAAACCACAAAAAATCTAAAAGTTCAAATCACCCCCCCTTTCCCCCTAGATCACATATAAAAATAAATAAACAAAAGTAAACATAAACACTTTAGGTGGCCCCGTGCTCCAAAATGTCCGAACTATTAAAATATTAAAATATTTCTCCCATACAGTGAACACCGTAGCGGGGAAAAAAAAATCAAAATGGCCAAATGGCTGTTTTTTCAACTTTTTGCCTCCTATAAAAAATGGAATAAAAAGTGATCAAACCATTAGACCTTCCCCAAAATGGTATCACTAATAATGCCATCTTGTCCCGCATAAAAAGACACTTTACCCAGGTCCATACACATAAATATAAAAAAGTTACAGGTGTCACAGTATGGCGACACAAATTTTTTTTTGTATTTTTTAAAAGGTATCAAAACAATACAAATACTATAAAAAATTTGGTATCACTGCGATCATACTGACCCGCAGAATACAGGTAACATGTCATTTTTACCATATAGTTATTGCCGTAAAAATTAAACCCATAAGAAATTGACGTAAATGCGTTTTTTTTTCCAATTCCACTTCATTCAGTATTTTTTCCAACTTCCCAGTAGAATTGTACAGGATATTGAAGGGTGCCATTACAAAGTACAATTTATCCAACAAACAATAAACCATTATATGATTCTGTGAACTGAAAAATGCAAAAGTTATGGCTGTAGTATGAAAGGGTTAAAGTTTAAATGGAACACGATACACCAAAGACTATTTCAGTAAGTTGAAGCACGTAAGGAAATCTGAAAGACTTTTTTCTCATCAGTATTAACTATACTTTAGCACACACATCTTCATCCTTCTTCTTATACATTGGTGTACTGCTTTGGATGTGACTGCATTTTCCATCTGCTACAATTGAATTCATGTTTCACTTACTGTATGGAATTTTTTTGCACTCAAGAACTATTTAAGGCTAAGGCCCCACGTAGCAGGCCAAATCAAGAAAGCGCTGTGGGAAAAACTGTGGCCGCAACACATCATGGTTTTTCCTGCAATGCTTTTCACAAAAAGTCCGCAGAGGTTTCCGTGAGTCCCTCTGGCCTAAAAGAGTTTTTTTCCATCTCAGGATTTCAGCTGCACTCCTGTCTCCCTTCTCCTGATCAGGAAGCTTTTCTAGCCCTTAACAAGGCTCAGTAACTGAGAGCAATATGCGGAGAGAAGGACAGAAGACAATATAGATGGTTGGGAGTAGAGGCTAAGTCATCTGTCACATCATAGAGCAGGTCTGTAACCTAGGCAACCCACTTTAAAACACTGAGGAGACTTAAAGGGGTTGGCCACTTTCAGGCCAATATTGAGAAACAAGTGTTATTGTTTGTATAATAAAAAGATATACAATTTTACAATATACTTTCTGTATCAATTCCTCATGGTTTTCTAGATCTCTACTTGCTGTCACTCATTCTGTTACTTCTAGTGGAAGTCCATGTTCCATGGTCATGTGATGGACACACAGGTGCACAGCTCATTATAGTCGCAGCATATTAATCAGACATCTGCCTGGTAATGAGCTGTGCACCTGTGTGTTCATCACATGACCATGGACTGGGTTTTATTCACTAGAAGTAACAGAATGAATGACAGCAAGCAGAGATCTAGAAAACCATGGGGTTTTGATACAGAAAGTATATTGGAAAATTGTACAACTTTTTATTATACAAACAATAACATTTGTCTCTCAATATTGGTGCGAAAGTGGCCAACCCCTTTAATCAGTTGTATCTGGCTTATGGAGCAAGAGAGATAAAGCAATGTATTGGTTAAAACACTTCTTTAGCTTGAGCTATGAGAATAAATATAATCCTGGAGATGGGAACATGACTTTATATATATATATTTGTAAGAGGTCTATGTGGCACTTAAACATAATGGGGGAGATTTATTATGCTGTGTTCACCAGTTTTCTGGCATACATGGCATGTAAAAATCACAATTTTGTGAACAAGTCAGGTTTTTTCTTTTTTATGCCACTTGCATGAAAGGGGGCGTCGAGGGGCACGGCATGGTCTGGACCATTGTCCCTGCCAAATTTATGTGTCAAACTGGTGTACATTTCAGTGCTGGTGCACTAATTCTGTCCCAGTGCTCATACGGTTTTACCCTACTCCTTTTTAAAGCGTTTGCATGAATTAAAATATGTTATAACTGGTTCACTTCTAGTACTGCCTGCAGATATGGACAGAAGTACCTGAATATACTTTATGTGATTCTTGGGTCAGTTTTCACCAACCTTGTATTTTGGGCTTGTGGAGATGTCGTACCTACACAGATTCTCACCACCTCTTAGTGTAATGTATCAATTTACTCTGCATTATCACGAAATATGGTGTCTCAAAATAGAGTCATAACTATAAGGGGTACAGAGGTTAATGTCACATCCAAGCTCTGGTGCTCTAGGAGGCATAAAAATTCCCCTGTCCAAATGAGGAGACCAATGCTTTATATTACATGCAATAGTTTGGGAGTCCTGTTTGCCATTTTACATATGGGCCCAGGAGCTTCACATTATTCCTCTGCTCAAAGATTCCTATTTCTATTGATTTCCTAAATAAATAAGAACATTTCATATCTTAGAACGTTAAGGGAAAATGTACAAATCACTGATGTAGGGAACGTTTCGTTCATTGAAACTCACTTACACAAATGCTTTGTATTATATTTCCATTTTACAAATGCTAGTCTAACTCTTTCCATAAAATTCTGAATAAAATGTGTCAGATAAAATATCTAGTCTATTACACCAGTGAAGTAGGTTAGCTGAAGTGAAGTTCAGAAGAAAATGTAGAACAGCTGGAGGGAGGCAGCAAGTTCATGAATAGAAAAGAAAATTAGGAAAAAAAAAAATCTTTAAATACAGATAATGCTGAATAACAGGATTAAAGATATGACTTACATTACTTTCAAAGCAATGAAGGTTAAAGCCATGATGAACACCTGGGATGCAAAGTATAGTAGTGCTGCTGTCTGGCTGTCATCACATAAACTTACATTACTGATCCTGTAGGACCTCAGTGATGATATTAGGGCTTCATAATTGTTTTAATGAAGGGTATGCACATGATATTTCGGTATAGTTAGGTACCATAATGACAGAACTTAAATGTAGAATGATTATATACAGTGGCGTAACTAGGAATGGCTGGGCCCCAAGGCGAACATTTGACATGGGCCCCCCCCCCCAAGCCGCTGCCCCCAACCCCCCCCAAGTCGCCGCCCCAACCCCCCCCAAGCCGCCGCCCCCAACCCCCCCAAACCGCCGCCCCCAACCCCCTTCCCAAACAAACCGCATTCCTGCGCACACTATTTTGCCCCATAGTGGCCCCTGCACACGGTATTATGTCCCATAGTGGCCCCTGCACACGGTATTATGCCCCATAGTGGCCCCTGCAAACGGTATTATGCAGCATAGTGGCCCCTGCACACAATATTATGCCCCATAGTGGCCCCTGCACACAGTAGTTTGCCCCATAGTGGCGCCTGCACGCAGTAGTTTGCCCCATAGTAGCCCCTGCACACAGTAGTTTGCCCCATAGTAGCCCCTGCACACAGTAGTTTGCGCCATAGTGGCCCCTGCACACAGTAGTTTGCCCCATAGTGGCCCCTGCACACAGTAGTTTGCCCCATAGTAGCCCCTGCACACAGTAGTTTGCCCCATAGTAGCCCCTGCACACAGTAGTTTGCCCCATAGTGGCCCCTGCACACAGTAGTTTGTCCCATAGTGGCCCCTGCACACAGTATTATGCCCAATAGTGGACCACCCATGAACGATTATTATACTCTGGGGTCTTTTCAGACCCCAGAGTATAATGATCGGAGAGCCAGGGGAGGATAGAAACATAGAAAACACTGCAACTTACCTCTTCCTCGCTCCGATGCACTCCCGTGCGCTACTTCGGCCATCTTCAATGTCGGACCGGATCTCGCGCGATCCAGGCCGGCGTCACGACGCATAATGACGTCGGCTGACGTCTGGGACGTCACCAAACAGGCCCGAAGCCTGCGGAGCGGCGGAGTGGTGAGTTACAGTGTTTTTTATGTTCGCTCACTTCCCCTGGGCCCCCGATCGTTATACTCCGGGGTCTCAAAAGACCCCGGAGTATAACGATAGCAGTGATTGTGGAGTTCGCGGTAGCGACTGCCACAGGGCTCCGGGACCCGTAATCTTCCGGGCCCTGTGGCAGTCGCTACCACTGCTACCCCGGTAGTTACGCCCCTGATTATATACAAACTGAAAAAGATGACTATATATGGATAAAAAAAATTACATGGGATGGAGTCTTAGAAGCAGAAAAATATATGTCATGTGGATATAATTATTAGATTCTACAATGCAGAACCCAAAGAGCAACAGTAAATTCAGATTGCACAAAGGTTTCACAATATGGATTCCATCCTGACTACTTCAGGCAATTGGACACATCCCAACATTTTATATTATCAGCAGTCATCCTGTATAATGAGTTTTTCAATGATGTTTGACCCATTATTAAATCTGTTTTCTTCTATTGTAATGATTCATGTATAAAAATGATTAATGTATAAAATCTGCTATACTACTTGAAACAAAAAAAGAGTAAAATACCAATGTACAGGAATGATTGCAATTCATCATTTGTTGGGGCTAATTTCTTAGTAAGACTTTTTTCACATTTACTGTATGTTGTACCTTTCATTTATGAAGCCATGAGATAAACATAATCTAGTTTATACAATATTAAGTTATATAAACAAAAAAGGAGGTCTGCTAACCGCTGAATAATTTTTGGATCAAGCTGTCTCCTTTTCATATCCTGGGTGACGCAGGGCTCGAGACCATGGGCTGGTTCCCAAGTGAACATAAGTAGTTTGAAGAGGACCTTTCGGCACCACCACCAACTTTATGGCTGGGGCTCCGCGTGGCATAAACTCCACAATTTGCCCGCGGCGGCAACAACGCAGAAAAAGATTGCGGCGTTTTACAGTCAGAGTAAAGTGGATGGGTTTCTAGCGAATCCCATGCCCACTTTGTGGTAAAAACCGCGCTGTGGACACGCGGCGATTTCCAAAACCAGCACGGTTTTGGAAATCGCAGCATTGTCAATTATACCTATGGAAATGCCGCCGGCATAGGTATAATTGAAACAATAAGTCCCCAGAGGAAACCTCTGCGAACTTTCTGTCTAAAGCAATGCGGGAAGAACCGTGATGCATTGCCGACGCGATTTTTCCCACAGCGCTTTTTTGCTGCGGGACGCCATGTGGGGCCTTAGCCTAACTGTATTTACCCTTCAATACGTGTCTCTGTTTCCAGTGCAGTTGGAATTTTTTTCTTTAGTCCCTATTGTTCCTGAGTAATTCACGCTATTAGTCTCAACACCCAGTATGCTAAATAGACTCTCTGCTGTCAGGAGTTGAACTAATTTGGGCTTGATTAAAAATTCCGACTGTGCCGGAAACAGTGGAATACCACCTATTGAAGGATGCAAAGAGTTGGAGTAATGACTAAGGCTAGTCATACACATCAGATAAGGATCAGTTGCATTGTGACAAATTGATTAATGGTGAAATCTTTTGGACGAACAATCCCACCATCAACATAAACAACTGAAATGTCTGATCGGGAAAGTTTACAAAAAATAACAGTTTGAACAAGATGGCAAATAATCAGCTGAATTTGGCCAATAATGCTATCTTTATTTTGGCTGACTGAGTGCTGTTTGGCCATCACGAACAGTCATTCATGGATCATCAACTAGAATAAAGTCTAATGCATATGGCCACATTAGCCTTAGGTATCGCATCATTCATTGACACAGCACAACAGGTTTGGTGGGAGGCATGATTTGGAGCATCAAATGTTGTATAGAGCAGACATTTCACATTTTGCTTACCAATGTAGCACGTAGTATGCTTATACCATTTTAAAAGCACACCTTTCATCCACAAAGAAATACAATGTCCATGCTTCGCAAAAAGCATACAGCTCCGTGACACACTATGGAATGAATGTAGCTCACTTGGAATCACATTAAAAACCGATACATCTCTATCTCTTATCTACTTTCATGTCAGATTTAGTAAATGTGCTAGGTGAAGTCGCAAAGAATAAGACTTGTCTATTAACATTTTTTGCTGCAATGTTCTACTTATAAAAGTTGAAAATAACAAAGCTAAGTCCCATCTGACATCTTTTCTAGGCCTATTGCACAAGACCAAGTTTGTGCCAGAAAACCTCATGCCTTGACGAAGCTCAGTTTAGCTGAGTTGAGTTCAAAAGCCAGGAAATTTGGACTATTTCTGGCCCATACTTGGCCATGTGAAACCAGCCTTAACCTATGCCAGATTTATTTATGGAGATTGCCAGAGTCAATGGCACACAGGACTGAGAGGCAGGTATGCTTTCATTTTGTTAATGAATTTCTTTAAATGTCTTACAAGACTGAATATTTTTCCAAGAGATGCATGTTAAATAGCTTAGAAAGCTTAGAGGGATTATTTGCAGACCCTGATGGACATTTCAGGTTCTGTGTAGAAGATTATAAACCCCAATGCAAATTACCAATGTATTTGGGAAAAAAGGTCAGTACTTTCTCCAATAACTGGTTAAGCATAAAAGTTAATGACAGATATTTCAGATAAAATATTAAACTTTTTATTTGTCCTTGCTGTTTGCGCTATAATTGAAGATAATTTGGTCCATTTTAGAAATCATCCTGTTCATTTATAAAGCTGTGGGTAGTTTATTTTATGCCATAGGGATATATTAATCATTGTGATGCACGTTCAAGAGTTAACAGCAATGCTTTAAAGTTCCATTCTATCATTGCGTGTTGTTACAAGTGTTCAGGCTGTGTCACAAAGATAATGAGAATACAGCAAGAAATACATCAAGAAGGCAATTGGGGAATGAAATAGTCTATGTCTGATATTTGTACCACTTCACTCACGTTTTCAATGTAAAATAAATGTCCAGGTAATGTTGCAGAAACCATACTTTAACACTATTCAAAATAATTTTCTGAGATGCTGTCATCCTCCAATGTCATTCTCACATTGGAGGAACTTGATGTACTTATTACCATGACATACATAATTGTATTAGTTATAATTCATTAGGGGGAATTTCTCAATCCCTCTACGCTAGATATCTCATGCATGATATTGGGGCATACATTTGGTGCAAGGCGCTTCCATGCACTAAACGTGTGCCACAATCCCGTTTCTGAGCCTCACTTGCCACATTGTGCCAATATGAATGGGGAGAGGAGCATATTCTTGGCATAGATCTCGATTCAGGCATTAGTGTCTGTGCCTGTCGGGTGTTTATAAGACTGGCATATGAAACACCAGTCTTAATAAATCTGCCCCAATGTTTTTGCATCATATAGTAGTGCATTACCATTGTATTCTAAAAGGGATTTTCCAGTATTTATAAAATTTTGCACAATACCAGGTAAGGTGTTAAATAAACAAACAAAAAAAAACCCTACAATATACTTACCTGTTTGATCCCCCTGCGCACAGCATTGCCACTGCAGTGGTCCTCGCCACTTCTACTTCCTGTCTACTTTCTGCAGCAGTTTTGTGCCATATATCAATCATGTATGAATATAAGCACTAAGGCCAGTTATTGGCAGCAATGGTCACATGAAGAATTTATGCTCACTCTGCGAATTAAACAAAGACCTGTGGGGACTGATGGAACTGCAGTACTAGAGTGGGAAAGGACTGAAGAATATATATATATATATATATATATATATATATATATATATACTCGTGGATAAAATTGTTGGTACCCCTTGTTTAATGAAAGAAAAACCCACAATGGACACAGAAATAACTTGAATCTGACAAACTACATGTTGACAAGTCACAAAGCTTCTGGGAGAATGTCCTATGGACTGATGAGACAAAAATCGAAATTTTTGGCAATGCAAATCAGCTCTATGTTCACAGACGAAAAAATGAAGCATTTCTTGAAAAGAACACTGTCCCTACTGTGAAACATGGGGGAGGCTCTGTTATGTTCTGGGGCTGCTTTGCTGCATCTGGCACAGGGTGTCTTGAATCTGTGCAGGGTACAATGAAATATCAAGACTATCAAGGGATTCTAGAGAGAAATGTGCCAGAAGTGTCAGAAAGCTTGGTCTCAGTCGCAGGTCATGGGCCTTGTAACAGGATAATGACCCAAAACACACAGCTAAAAACACCCAAGAATGGCTAAGAGGAAAACATTGGACTATTCTGAAGTAGCCTTCTATGAGCCCTGACCTAAATCCTATTGAGCATCTTTGGAAGTTGCTGAAACATGCCGTCTGGAAAAGGCACCCTTCAAACCCGAAACAACTGGAGCAGTTTGCTCATGAGGAGTGGGCCAAAATACCTGTTGAGAGGTGCAGAAGTCTCATTCACAGTTACAGGAATCGTTTGATTGCAGTGATTGCCTCAAAAGGTTGTGCAACAAAATATTAAGTTAAGGGTAAAATCATTTCTGTCCAGGCCTGTTCCATGAGTTTTCTTTTTTAAAAAATTCTGTTGAAGCATGGTTGAAAAGCAATGTCTGACTTTCATTTGTTCATTTTCATAGAATTTTTATATATTATTACTTCTGTCAGATTCAAGTTATTTCTGTGACCATTGTGGGTTTTTCGTTCATTAAACGAGGGGTACCAACAATTTTGTCCACGTGTGTATATATTTATATAAATATATTATTTAACCCCTACCCTGCCATTAGGTAGTAACCTACCCAAAGGATATCTGTCAGCAGAAAAATGTATACACAGTACAACTAAGCCCAGTACCTTGTAGAAGTGCTTCTCCAGTTTCGAAACATGCCAGTCTTATCCAGCTCTGATGCTCCATTTCCATGTAAATCATGAATTTTGTTATATGCAAATCAGGGAAAACTGCTTTGAGGGCTTGCTTTAATTTTCATAGGCTCCCCCCATGCTCCATTGTCCAGTAATTGATTGATAGTCTTCCTTCCATCCTAAGAGTGTTCCTGGCTGTGATGTACTACCTATACTGTGCATGCCTGATGACATCAGACTAGTACAGTGCAGCCTCAAATGCTGTTCACAATGGAAGTCAGGGGGAGGCTGTCATTCATGTCCTGGAGGGGGAGTTGGGTGGAGCATAGGAGAGTTTAGGCTACAGGGGAGAAAAAACCGAGCAAACTAAAACACACCCAATGTATTTTCTCCTAATTTGCATATCATGAAAATCACTATTTGCATACAAATTAGGCATGAAAGTTGGATAAGGCTGGCATGTTTGAAAACAGGGATCACCTCTACAACTCAACTTTGTTGTTTACACAATTTCTACTGACAGATGCCCTGTAACTCCTTAAAAGCAAGTATTGCATAGGATGCTGTGCTGCCATGACACTACCTATACATTTAGATATCACTACTTTACTATTAAAACTTAGCAGCTAACTATGTCGCCTTTAAATGCAACATGTACAACTAAATTTGCTTTATAAATAAGAAAAATAAAACAAGAAATTTTGCATTTTTTGTATTATTTATTTCAAAGAGACATAGATTAGTCCATTAGAGGAAAGCATTTGGAGATATAAATTGTTAGATTTATGAGAACACTCAACTTTCTGTAATTATATAATGATAATATCTAACACTGGTTTGTACACTGAAAAAGTCAGCATGTTAGAAAATACTGCATTGCAGACGCACCATCATGCTGTAATCTAATTATCCATTTAGTCAATAAATCTAACAGTGTTTTCCATCTTTAATATGATGCTGAGTGCCCATCTTGACTGCCATATAATGTGAGTGAAAATTAACATTTTCTGTACTCTGTCCTCATAAAACAGGTGATTTGTGAGTTAATGGCTTTATCTATTTTCCAGATTTATTCAGGGTTTGTGCCAGCTGTAATTAGTATGTGTGTTTATGTAAATTATATTTACAGTCATGTACTATGTAAACTGCAAAGATGAGTTAACAGTTCACTGACTATGCCTTACATGCTTTGTAATGTGTTGACTTTTCCTGCTAAGAGTACTTTAATTTGCTTTGTGCTACTCGGTCAGATACAATATACTGTACATATGTAACTGTATAGGCTATACTATAGACCTGAATGGCTTTGTTTTGTGATATTCGTTCTGTGATGTTCTTTTTTATTTCCTAAAGATAAATATAACATAAATGATAGTAATAGTAAAGTTCTATAGTATATACAAACATATGTTCCAATCATGTATTCAACCTAGCTGTCTCTTAAACGGTTAATTCCCATCTCAGCAAATCGCTGTCAAGATGGGAATAACTGCTCCTGAGTTCCAAACCCTTACATGGGACTGAAGGGAACAGTTAAGCAGTGGAGAATAGAGGAGAATGGGGGCTATGGAAACAGCGTAGCACAGCTTAGATACACTGTTTCCATAGCTTTACATATGCTGAAACAGTGTAGCTAAATGTGCTGTGCTGCTTCCCTAGATCTTATACATCTCTATGGGAATTACCGAAACAACGTAGAGTAGCACTGGTTCCCACAAGTCCCATACTAGGGGTTGGAAGAAGTTACTCACATCTTGGCAGCGATAATCTCAGATGGGAATAAGTCTTTAATTTAAAATAATAGAATCAAGTATCATACAACTGTCATTAACCAACTTTGTACAATTCATAATAGCCAATGCCAGTGAAGAATATCATGTTGCGAACATATAACATCTTTAAATCATGTAGTGAGGTTATATGGTGAGCTGCTGTACTGAAGAGCCTCATCATCCTCCTGGAAACTGAGAACCAGAAAAACACAACTCTCTATGTAGAAGTGGCTGTGTACATGTTCAATAAGAATACACTGCCAACTGCAAAAAAAAAAAAAAATAGAACAACACTCCTTCTCAGGTCTTCTTTAAGTGGTTTTATTTTATCTTTCCAATATTTCATTTATCCTCACTTGCGTACTGCATAACAGCATGCCTGAGGCATTTAGCAATATACAGACATGGCCGTAAGTGTTGGCACCCCTGAAATTAAAATTTCTGTTGGGAGAGGGCACTCTTCAAATATGAGAGACCTGAAGTAGTTTGCAAAAGAAGAGCGGTAAAAAATTCCAGTTGAGAGGTGTAAGAACTTTGTTGATGCTATGATGTTATATAAAGAGATTGATTGTTGATTTCAGTTATTTTTTCCAAAGGTTGTGCAACCAAATATTAAGTGGGTGCAAGTAAATTTTATCCAGCCCATTTTTGCAGTTTTGTGGGAAATTATATCATTTTTCGCTTTTTTTTTCTCTGTTTTTTTGTGTTGTTCCAATTCACACAAAGGAAATAAAGATGTATATGACAAATATATGCAATTGCAATAATTTTCTGTGAGAAATACTTAATTTTCTGTAAAAATTTCAGGGGTGCCAACACTTACGGCCATGACTGCATATCATTCAGTACCTTGACTTATGATCTTCTACTGCCATGCAATTCTTTGTCTGATGAAGGGTATTAATCCAAAACTTTACTATCAATGTTCCTTATGCACAAGTGGTGTTTTGAAAGTTGAAATTGGCTATGCACTTGAAAATTGTACACATGAGACAGTTTCAGCTGTCTCATGTATATGGAGGTCTTTTGACTGTCCTGTGATAACAGATGATGGGAGAAATATCAGGTATGTTGGATTTCAAGAGTGGGAGCTTAATACCCTCTCCATTTTGGTTCCCATCATTCTAAAGTTGAACTAGCATTTAAACAGTATCCCACTTTGGTCAAGTCACATCTGTAGAGAGAAAACAAGTAAAATTCCTTATCATCTCAACATCAACATTGTTCATATAAAAACAGCTGTTTACTGTGTGTTCTCTTCTAATCAATCACAATATAAGTCTATAGCTATTTCTTATGACATTTTCTTGGAGTCTCAGCTGGAACTAAATATGTAAAAAACACAACAAAACAAAACATTTTTCAGTCCAGCTGATACGCGTAGTATTGAAAAGACCCCAAAGGAAACTAAGAACAGAAATTTCATTCTTGTTCTTAGTTGAAGCCAAATTTCAATTAATGGTCATGTTTCCTAAGATAAATGTCTTTTTTTTGTCTTAAGGCATAAGTTCTTAACATTTTTCATAAAATTAAAAAAAAATAGATCAGTGAAATGTATTTTTAGAGTTCTAGATTTTTGACATTAAATTTCAATAAATTAGTAACCCCTTCCTATCATCCACCATAATAGTACAGCAGATGTTGGTACTTTAACCCCTTACTGACCATGGGGCTTGTTTTTTGTGGAACAAGCTGTAGTGTTCGATGACACTATTTTGGAGTAGAATTATATTATTGATAAATGTTTATTAACTCTTACTGAGAAGAAAGAGAAAAAAAACTGAAATTTTGTAATTGTCTTTTTACACTATAAATAGCATAACAGTTGTACTGTTCGAATTATTGCAGACGTGGCAATACTCAATATGTGTGTTATGTTCTTATTTATTTTTTTCTCTTACTTAATACATTATACTTTCTATGGAGTTGGCTTAGATTTTAGGCATCCCTTACTCCAGAAAACTGGTGTAAATGATGATAAATCTGATAGGGCTAATAACCACACCTATGGTATTTTCTCTTTTTAGCAAAATTAGCAAGGGCAGAGTAAAAATGTGATTTGCAAAAAAAATTTGCAACAAGTGGTGTATAAAAAGTCACAAACCCCAGGCTTGAATGTTTTAACTCCAGAAAACTGCTGTAAATTGTTAAAGGGGTTGTCTGGGATAAAGTAAAAATTTAACCCTAAACTAAACCCCCTTCCCCCACCTAACTTCTAATTTACTTACTTTAAAAAAAAATCTATAATTACCGAGATCGCCGGGGCGGTCATATGACCACCCCAGGCACACTTTCTGATATTCCAGTGACATTCCATTTCCCCATTTCCTGAAACGGAACGTCACCAATACTCCCCCCCCCCCACCCCATCATAATTACCTGTCTTCATTCTTATTGGTACGAAGCATCACTTCCTTCTTTTCTGCCAATGCCTGCGCAATAGAACCTATTGTGCAATCGCCGGCAGACGTGAAGTGAAGAAACCTATCTCCCATACATGCGCAATAGAGCTCTGTTGGCGCGATTGCGCAGGCACCACAGAAGTCCACACAATAAGGAGCCGGCTGGACAGAAGAAACTGATCTCCAGGACACAGAAGACAGGTAAGTATGATGGGGTGGGCTGAGTGAGTTAGTTAGGTAGAGCTAGTAGTCCATGGGCTAGCTAGATAAACAGGGAGGGGATGTGAGAGAGGGAGGGGTAGGGAGTGAGAGGGGGATCTGAGTGAACAGCAATGCATCATGGTAATTGTAGGCTAAGACAACAGGAAGCTACTCATTAAACAAATGCAAAGGATGCCAGGAGAAACTCAAAAATCACTAAAAACACTGCTAAAGGTATTTTGGTGCACTTATTAACCCATTAAGAGAACTAAAATACTTTAAAAAAAAAAAATTTGCCTGGAAAACCCCTTTAACAAATCCTCAAATTATTTATAGAAAAATTAACATTAAACTGCTGTAAGTGATTGACTAACATGGAAGTCTCCCTTTAAGATTATTGGAAATATTTAATTTGATGTCCTAGTCGCAGTTTATCAGTGATGTAAAATCTTTTGTGAACTACACAGCTCCCTACACAGTTTCCTGGCAACACTTGCATGTCCTCTATCTACTACAGTCATGGCCAAAAGTTTTGAGAATGACACAAATATTATATTTTCACATGATCTGCTGCCCTCTGGTTTTTATGTGTGTTTGTCAGATGTTTTTATCACATACAGAAATATAATTGCATTCATATTATGAGTAACAGAAGCTTATATTGACAGTTAGAATGAGTTAATGCAGCAAGTCAATATTTGCAGTGTTGACCCTTCTTCTTCAGGACCTCTGCAATGCTCCCTGGCATGCTCTCAATCAACTTCTGGACCAAATCCTGACTGATAGCAGTCCATTCTTGCAGAATCAATGCTTTAATTTTCTCTGAATTTGTTGGTTTTTGTTTGTCCACCCGTCTCTTGATGATTGACCACAAGTTCTCAATGGGATTAAGATCTGGGGAGTTTCCAGGCCATGGACCCAAAATCTCTATGTTTTGTTCCCTGAGCCATTTAGTTATCACCTTTGCTTTATGGCAAGGTGCTCCATCATGCTGGAAAAGGCATTGTTGAGCGCCAAACTGCTCTTGGACGGTTGGGAGAAGTTGCTCTTGGAGGACATTCTGGTACCATTCTTTATTCATGGCTGTGTTTTTAGGCAAGACTGTGAGAGAGCCGATTCCCTTGGCTGAGAAGCAACCCCACACATGAATGGTTTCAGGATGCTTTACAGTTGGCATGAGACAAGACTGGTGGTAGCGCTCACCTCTTCTTCTCCAAATAAGCTGTTTTCCAGATGTTCCAAACAATCGAAAAGGGGATTCATCAGAGAAAATGACTTTACCCCAGTCCTCAGCAGTCCACTCCCTGTACCTTTTGCAGAATATCAGTCTGTCCCTGATGTTTTTTCTGGAGAGAAGTGGCTTCTTTGCTGCCCTCCTTGAGACCAGGCCTTGCTCCAAGAGTCTCCGCCTCACAGTGCGTGCAGATGCACTCACACCTGCCTGCTGCCATTCCTCAGCAAGCTCTGCACTGCTGGTAGCCCGATCCCGCAGCTGAAACACTTTTAAGAGACGGTCCTGCCGCTTGCTGGTCTTTCTTGGGCGCCCTGGAGCCTTTTTGGCACCAATGGAACCTCTCTCCTTGAAGTTCTTGATGATGCGATAGATTGTTGACTGAGGTGCAATCTTTCTAGCTGCAATACTCTTCCCAGTTAGGCCATTTTTGTGCAGTGCAATGATGACTGCACGTGTTTCTTTAGAGATAACCATGGTTAACAGAAGAGAAACAATGATGGCAAGCACCAGCCTCCTTTTAAAGTGTCCAGTGGTGGCATTCTTACTTAATCATGACAGATTGATCTCCAGCCCTGTCCTCATCAACACCCACACCTGTGTTAATGGAGCAATCACTGAAACGATGTTAGGTGGTCCTTTTAAGGCAGGGCTGCAATGATGTTGAAATGTGTTTTGGGGGATAAAGTTCATTTTCTAGGCAAATATTGACTTTGCAAGTAATTGCTGTTAAGCTGATCACTCTTTATAACATTCTGGAGTATATGCAAATTGCCATTAGAAAAACT
This sequence comes from Leptodactylus fallax, assembly GCA_947044405.1. NCBI lineage: Eukaryota > Metazoa > Chordata > Amphibia > Anura > Leptodactylidae > Leptodactylus > Leptodactylus fallax. The sequence goes on along the minus strand of CAMRHE010000062.1, from coordinate 532,800 downwards.
GAAGCAGTAGACTTTGTAAAAATTAATATTTGTATCATTCTCAAAACTTTTGGCCATGACTGTACTTGATTTAGTTGCTGTAGCTTCCACTATAGAGGGAATGTGTGGTATTATTACGTTTCATTAGACATGTCTTTTACTATAAACAGATATCATATAATACTATTTTTCTATACTGCACAATAAAAAGATATCAAAACTGAAATATATAAAAAATATATACTGTATTTATAAGCATCAGTAATAATTACCATTGTAAATAGTGAAATTTTAACATAGTAATTGACATTTTTTCAGTTATAAAATCTGATTATTTTAGTATTTTAAGTGATAATACTGAAACAAAACAAATACTAATGTAATACTAATACAATGAATTTGATATTGGATATTAGAAATGTTGCCTGTCAACCTGTAACTACTTTGTGGGTTAAACTAGTACAGCACTTAGGAGATTGCAGTCTGTCAATTCATCACTAGATACAGATGTTATATCTATTGTGTTGTCAGCTGGCGCCATATTACTGGAGGTTTGGCTGATCTAAGCGCGGTACATGACAGACAATTTGTTTTTATTGCCTAACAACTCAAGGACTGTCTCTATACAATGGTAAATGTATGATAGGTATGTGTGCAGATGTGTCCTCACTTACCTTTTGTTTTGGATGGACGTATCTATATGGTTCATAAGATACTTAGCATTTCAGGACAATACTGTTTTCATGATGTCATATCACAAAGTGACATCCTATGTGTGTCCTATGTATATCTAAAAATATGCATAATTTAGATAACAATCTCTAGGTCTGTCTGCAGAATTAACTGATAAGCAGTTGTTTTGTGCAGTTAAGGAGAAATCTTGCAGATATACAGTAGGCAGACAATGTTTTCTGCCTCCTTGCAGCCTCCTTTTTGAGTTACAGGTCTGCCATATGCACATGCATGACCTCACAGGAAGTGTGGGAGTGGGCAGAGCTTATCGATAAGGGGAATGGTCTTAGCTCCTATTGACAATAATGCTGCAATGGAGTCCCATGAATTACACCAGGGAATCACCCAGCTTTCCCAGATTCCTGAAAAACAAAACTAGCTAGCTTATCATAACTTGGAAAAATAGAGAAGGGTTTATGTAGGTATATTTTGCTTCAGCCAACACTAATTAGTATGTTACCCAGCATTTCTGGGACTCAAAAAAGCATATGTGCATTACTGAAAACCATGACCTTGTTACCCAGCTTTCCCAGGTATTCAGCATCTCTTGTTAAAGCATTATCTATGAAAGGAAAATCTGGTGATTTTTCCAATAAAATAATGGCAAAGTGACAGAACCTGATTTAGCCTATTGCAAGTTAAAGCATAACTAAACTTTCAAACAAATTTAGGCAATCCAGCAGCATTTGTGTCATTAATACATTTTGTAATATAAGTTATTGACAAATTTTGGCATCTTTCTGTGAAAACCTATATTTCTTTATTCTTTCCCTGGCTTCTGTGCTTCTCACTGTATAGGGACATATGTGTAATCCAGGAAAAATGAGGGTTCAGGGATCATTTCTAAAGATGGGCAAAACTCTCAAGATTTGTTTCATTTTGAGTTTGGGTGGTTCAATCCCAAGATTCGTTTCGGGTTGAATAAGTTTGGTACAAACCATACTTTAAATTGACTTAAAACAAAGTGTAAAACACTAATAGGGCTCCTAGGAACCTATGTAAAAAATTTCAAGCTCTCTGAGGCAAACACAGCCGAAGTTACTGTATGTCAAAGTGAAAGTGACATGTACACCAACGAGCAAAAGGGTAACAATGTTTTGAACGTGTGACTTTCAGGCTCCATATCTCACCATCCACTACAGCTTCAAATGTGAGACTACCATCATTTTATAGACAATCATCTTGGCTATCTCATAAATAAATTTGACTTGCAACTATTTAGCATATGATTAATTATGCAGATTCTTGCCATGTAACTGCATTGTTACTGTTTTGCTTCTGATGGTGGTGGTAAAGTCTTTTTCTTCTTGTATACTATAAATTACAACCTGGTCTCACATTCCCTAATATCTCAGTGTGTTATTAGGTTGATTCCCAAGCTAAAGGTCACTGGTTCAAATTGAAAATCAACCATGAAGACAATTTTCTAAGAAAAATGAAACAGCATCCTCCAGCTCATCAATAGCGGTCTCTCACCCAAGAAAATTGCCAAACTGCATCATGTGAGTGACATGACAGTTGGAAGAATACAAAATGAAGTCCATCCATTCAAAAGCCAAGAGGTGGTAAAATATCAACAAGTCAACAAGTCAGATCACCAAAAGTTTTATAAGTTCTAGCATGACAAACACAGCAGTCGAGGTGGCTCATATGCTTTGTAAAAGTGAGATCACAGACGTCCGCTACACAAGTCTGGAATAGTGGCCTGAAAAAAGGTGAAGAAGCCTCGACTTCAATATCGTGATAAGAAGCATCAGCTCAAGTTTTAAAAAAAAGTTCACAAAGTGAACAGTAGAAGATTGGAAATGGGTGATTTGGATCGATGAGATGAAAGTCAGTAGACTGGGCTCTGATGGGTGCAAATGGGTCTGGAAGAAACAAGGGAAAAGGGTGCTTACGGATCAAGAAATTGAAGGAAATGTAAAGTTTGATGGAGGAAGCCTGATGATATGGGGTTGAATACTTGACCAGGATCGATGGTGGTCTCAATGCTGAGCTATATGTGAGTATCCTACAAGAATGAAAAGGACGACATAGTGTTCCAGCATGACAACAATGGAAGCATACATCAAGATTAGTGAAGAAATAGTTCAATGAGAATGAAGTAGAGGTGTTGGATTGGCCCCCACAGTCCCTAGACCTCAATCAAACATTTGTGGATAGAGTTAAAGAAAAAGCTGTATTCTTACCCAAGTGAGTCGACCAGTATGCACCAACATTGGGAACGTGTAGAAGAGACCTGGGATCAGATTTCAGTCGAGACATGCCCAAAAGGATTCTGACAGTGTTGATAGCCAAAGGTGGATTTCTAAAATACAGTACTAACAAAATAATAATAATTAAAATTTTAATGTTTAGGAGCAAAACAGTAACAGTGCAGTTCCATGACAAAAATCTGCATAACTAACCATGCTAAAAATGCTAAATAGTTGCAAGTCAAATTTATGTATGAGATAACCAAGATGATTGTCTATAAAATGAGGGTAGTCTCACGTTCCAAGCTATAGTGGATGGTGAGATATGGAGCCTGAAAATCAAAAGTTCAAAATATTTACCCTTTTTGCTTGTCAGTGTATGTATGTGGAAAAACAAAAGGTAAGCAGTGGATACAAACTCCAGCTTTAACCATACACTGAGCTGACACTCGATTTTACGTATTTAACATTTAAAATGCTCCAAAAAGTTACTCATTTTTTGGGGGGAAAGGTGCTAGACTGTGCTATTTTTTTATATACACAGATGAGGTTATATTGCAAAAATCAATGGTTTGGTAGATAAATTAGCCCGTTTTGATAACTTGTAAGTGCTGCAGGGGGATATTGTTATTTGGGGCACAAATTTGTGGCTATGAGCCAAGTAAAAAAGTGATGAAGAATTGGCTTTTCAAAAAAAAAAAAAAAAAAACACAAAAAATTATCCCGTGATGGAAGCAAATGTGAAATCAAAATTAGTTTTTGTTTTTTTTGTTTTTTTTATGCCAATACTGTGGCACTAACAGTGCGGTATAGTGGAATGTGATGGTGAACCAGGCCGCAGGACAAGTCTGGATAAGTCTGGCTGAGTGGTGGCAGTGGTGGTAGCTGTGGCAATATGTGTGGCAGTGCAACAGGGCATAATATGATGGACCAAGCAGCAGGACATGTCTGCCTGAGTGGTGGTAGCTTTTTAGGAGTAGCATCTTTCATCAGCAGTAGTACAGTAAATGGACGATGATGATAAAGGGAGACGTGCCTGGTCTAGCAGCTGAAAAGGCTAGAATATCTTCTGAAATGGAAAGGATTCTATGACCCTGACAACAACACTTGGGAGACAAAAGAGAACCTGCCGGTTATCCCCATATGGGAGAAAATGTCACATAAACATTGTGTTGGTGGAATGAAAACTGATTAAATTTCCAGAACAATTAGGGGCACACTGTCAGTGTATCAGTGTACCTACTGCCTAGCTTTCCAACTGAAAAAGATGGACTATCGTCCAGAAGAGATTTTTCTGCATGCAGTAATCATATACTACTGTTCAAATTGATGCTCCAGCATGTGCAACAGTGCCACTCAATGTGCACTTCACCTTACAACCATGAAACGAGGGAGGGGGAGTGGAGCCAATGGCTTGCCCTGGTGAAGTTTGGGGGGGGGGGTCCAGTGTGTAGGAACTGGAGGAGGCAGGTGGGTTCTGCCTGATGTTGAATGTACCTGCCCTGCACCTGTGAGGTGATGTCAGTACTAGAAAGCACCAGCTTTTACTGCATTTCTAGACTATAGCCTCTGATGCCCCAAATATTGACCTAGTGGGCCATGACAGCTAATGTATTGTTCCCTGCCCATAATTGATGCTTCGTGTATTGATGATGGCGTGCACCTTTCTCCACATGGACATTTACAAGGAGAGGTCCACATGGCCATTAAGCAGGGACAACCATCAATTTGTCATTTGGTAATATACAAAAAAATTCCTAGTGCCATCAACATCCGAGCTTGCCTTAGATCTATCCCACAAGTCTTTCGGATGTTGGGTCTGCTGTAGAGTGGAACTATTGCAGCTGTCACCACCCTATTCCTGTGTGACCTTATCACTCTGAACCCGGTTGCCAGTTCTTATCTGTAATAGTATCATCACTGGATTTGGTATCACTTTCCTTATTTTTTTTTTTTTTGACTCATCATGGCAATGGGATTCCTGAATGCCCTCAGAATTTCTAACACATTTCTCCTTAGTTCACCTACCACCAGTAGCATACCCCCTGCCACTACTACCTCCACCAATACTCATGTCTACCCACCTCTAGCTCCTCTACATAAAAAAACACTGGCAGTTCTTAAAAAAATCATCAAAAAGAGTAGGAAGAACAGGAAGTTTTGGGCTATGAAGAATATCTCTCTCAGAAGTTGCCATATGACTACTAGAGAATGGGATCTGTGTCACTGAAGATAAAGGAAAAGATTATGGTTGGACAGCATGGTGAATTACATGTTCAGGAGGAGCACAAAGAACCCTCACTTAAAATTTGTGGTTCACTGTTAAAAAAAAAAAGTCTTTATTCTCAGGAAGTATGACAACACTATTGCGGGGCTGTCAAGACCAGAAGTAGTGCTGTTGTTACCATTCACATTCTTATTGTTATTAGTAGTACTTGAACTAAGGTTCCATTCCCCCCCCCCCCCCCTCCTTTTGCCTGTCTTCTGCCTTGTTTTCTTCCCCAGTTATTTACTGCACAGTGCTTAGTGATTTGGCAACAATTTTGGCACTGTTTATTTTTAGTTTTCAAGAAAATTTGCAAATTGCACTAAAAGGTTCACCTCCTGATCATTGAGTATTAGACTAGATTATTAGAACTGTGTCAGCTTATATTAAATAACAATATATTTTTTTTTCAGATATATATTTTTTCCACCATAATTTGCAAATAAATTCTTTAAAAATCAGACAATGTGATTTTCTAGATATGTTTTCTCATTTTGTCTCTCATAGTTGAGGTCTACCTATGATGACAATTACAGGCCGGCCTCATCTTTTTAAGTGGGAGAACTTGCACAATTGGTGGCTGACTAAATACGATTTTCCGCCACTGTATATGTCTATAGAATGCAGATTAGAATTTATACATATAGTTATTTATATATAACTACTGCCATATCAATTATATCATATATGTACTCCGTAATGTGCTAAGTACTAAAGGTAACAACCTATTTTTTTTTCTTTCACACACTGAGCAAAATTAATTCATAAATGTAACATATTAACTTGCACCATATTACATGTTATCTTGAATTTATGGTTTTAATAGTTGTATTAATTTACACCAATTAATAGGGAATAGTTCACACACATTATCATTTATCACCTTTATTCACATTTCACTTTTCTCATTGGTTTATGTATTTTTTTCACTAGTTTAAAATAAGTATGTATTTAATGTAGTAACTAATCATAGTAGTATTGTTATGAATTATAGAAATCATAGCATTTTTATTTGCTTTAATGTGTACAGTATATATATTTTTCAATATTGATGGGTTGGTGAGCAATCTGATTCCAGAAGTATTTGCATGGCTTTGGTAAATCACACTTGCATAGGTGATGGAGGTAGGCACCGGTGCTAGGGCGCCATAAGGGATTGAGATTGGTGGTCCCATTCTGAGTGAGGGCAATTCCCAGGAATCACGTGCTTCTGCCTCCACTGGTGGCAAGTACCATTTCATAGAGTTGGAGTTGGAGACCATCAGCCTCACTGTAGGTGAAGGCAATAATAATAATCATCCTTTAATAGTCCCACCATGGGGAAATTCAGTGTGTTACAGCAGCAAAGATAAACAATACAAATACAGATACAAACATATACCAGAATGTTCCAAGGTAGAGGCATTTCATTGATAGTAGACAGACAGATAAGAAGTAGCGGGGGTGGGGGGAGGAACACCACTCACAATTTGCAGAATTCTCTGAATCTTTATTGTATGCTATTTTGTGGGACAAACTTACAGAATGCTATGTGGGCAACAGCCATTTTGCGACTCTTCCCTTCCTCTGGCCCAGATCACATGACAGGCACTCGAGCAACTCTTAATTTCCGATGCTCACACGCAGAGTTGGACTGGCCCCATGTGGGACCGGTGAATCCTCCGGTGGGCCCCGTGCCATTAGGGGGCCTTCCGGACCCCCACTGCTTTTTTATAATAGGCAGTGGAGGTGCGGTAATGGCCCCTATTTACTTACCTCTCCCCGCTCCTGGCTGTGCGGTAATGGCCCCTGTACAGGTCCCAGGCTGCTGCAGGAAGAGGAGAGGCCGGGCGAGCAAGAGCGGGGGGGGGGGGGGGGTGTAAGTGATTCAGCCAGGTTCTCCCCGGTTTTACGATCGAGTTTTAAGAACCGGGTCGCAAAACCGGAGTGAAGTGGTGCCGCCGACCCGGTTCTGATACTACAGGCTTCCTGCTCTACCACTCATAGACTTGTAGGCTACGGGCCACATTAAGCCTGTGGCCTACAAGCTAAGTTCCAATGTGAGTGCTCTCCGGCGCCTCCTGCTTCTTCCTTCTCTGGGCGCACATGACGTCATATCAGTCCACCTGGAGCAAGAAGGAACAGGACCGGGGAGCAGACAGGTAAGTAATCACCCATTCTACTATAGGGGGGACCAGTGAAGGGGCTGCTGTATGGCTCATGCAGTGGCTCCTTCACTATTCCCCCCCATACAGTGTCCCATTCACTGGTCCCCCTCATACAGTGGACCCTTCACTATTCCCCCCCCCATACAGTGATCCCTTCACTATCCCCCCCCCCATACAGTGCCCCCTTCACTGGTCCCCTTTACTGTATGGGGACCATTGATGGGGCCATTATATTGTGTGGGGAGGCAGTAATGGAGGCCAATATCTTGGGGGACATTAAAGGCATCTCTCCTGTCCCTAGTGTCTCCCAGGGTGATTCAGTCCTGTAGCTCTGTTGTTTTCTTCCAGCGAAAGTTCCCTCTGCACGTGACTACCTGGGATGGAAGGCACCTGGGACGTCACAGCCAGTGAGGACTTCCAGCAAAAAAAGACAGCGGAGCAGGACCGGACTGCACTGGGATATACTGGAACACCAGGGACAGGTAGGTATGTTTTTTGTTTAGTTTTTTTTTGTTTTTCCACCTCGCCCGGACTAATTATAAAAAAAAAAATAATAATAATTATGCTGGACAACCTCTTTAAAGTGTGGCACATTAGGGGGTATATTAAAGGGGTTGCCCAGGCATTATCCTCAGGATAGGACATAAATACCTGATTGGTAGGGGTCTGATACCCGGCCCCTAGACCGATCAGCTGTACAGAGTTTCTACCGGCGCCCGTCCTGTACACAATACGGGGCCGGAAACAGAAAGCTCTGTCCACTGTATATTAGCCGGGCACCTGTGTTGTGTACAGAATGGGCACTGGAAATGGCTCCGTACAGCTGATGGGGCCGTGTGTCATCCCCCTACAAATCAAGTATTTATGGCCTATCTATTTAATGTCCCCCCTACAGGATGTTAGCCCCCATCACTGCCCCCACACAATATAATGGCCCCATCACTGTTCCCCATACAGTATGGGGGACCAGTGAAGAGGCCGCTATATGTGGGGTATGTATGTACCAGTGAAGTGGCCATAAAAAAATTTAGCCCAGACAACCACTTTAAAGATAATAAATTGGAGCAACCACTGTGGTGACCAGGGAGGTGCGAAAATAAATAAATTTATAAAAAAGCATACTCAGCTGTCCCCAGCACCCCGTTGTTCCCCATCTGTGCCTGTTCAGTCTTATGGAAGCACCTCATTTCTGGAAATCCTGTACCTAATTTGTCTTAGCAGTCACATGAGGTGCAGGACTCCCAACACATGGTTTGCTCCAATTTCCGGACAACCTCTTTAAAGTATTTATCCATCTTTCTAATATTGCGGACAGCCTTAGGATAGGCCTTCAATATTACATCACGGGGGTCTGACAGCCAGGATCTCTGTAGATCAGCTTTTCCAGGACAATGCGGCTACAGGTAACGGTAACAGTTCTAGGAGCCACGTTGTTCACTTGCCATACAGAGTGTAGTGGTGGGTTTAGGTAGTGCAGTGGTGCACATCATATGGCAGGGGTCCAGGCGGTGGGCCCACAGAAACAATTCCACTGGTGGACCCTAGACATCCCAGTCCGACTCTGCTCACACGTGACTGCATCAGAGCCAAGAGTCATGTCTAGCATTGCTACCATGGTGGAACATTGAATCAGACTCCTCTGGTGTATAGAAACATTAAGAAATAATACTTTATTATAAAAAAAACACTAAGATCATTGCGATCATTTAATCCTAAAGCACCTAAAGCATTTGTTTTAATAACTCACTTGGCCTCTCTTCTCAATAGTTCCCTATGGGGATCACCACCATTAACAGGGAAATTAACTATTTCCAACTATTTCAACTACAAAACATAACACACGGCAGTCACTTCCTGAATATGTTCGATGAGTCTAGGACTGCCCTGACCTGTACTAACAGATTTAAAGTGTTCTCTTATCCTCACATAAAGACTTCTTATTGTTTTGCCTATACAAAACGCCCACAAGGGCAGATAATCACATATGCTACAAAATGAGATTTGCTGTTAATAAACTGATTAACATGAACCTCACAACCTCCTAATCAGAAAAACTTTCTTTGTAAATTAAACTGACATAAATGGCAATTGCCACACTTGAAATCCCCCTTAGGGACTCCCCTACTTAGGCAATCTTTATTATTATTATTAGGCATTCTGCTCCTGACAAGAACATCCTTAAGATTACGATTGCGTCTAAAAGCTATACATGGCTTTCTAATCACTGAATTTAGGATTGCTGCCTTTTCCTTGGATATGAATTGAGGTTTTTTCTTAATCTGCACCCCGTTTTCAATTGGTGTGGCTGTGGATTATATTATTTCCAGAGATATCACTGGTTGAAAAAACAATTAGGATTGGCATATTTATATGTAGCTACGCAGTTATCGCTGGGTCTCCAGTGTAAAAACAGCACTCTGTGTGCCATAATAAAGCTCCAGCTCCTAAGTGGGTTTTTCTTGGATTTACATATTGATGGCCTGTTGTTGGTCATCAACATTTGGTTGATGGGGGCCTGACACTAGGGAACCCCACACATCTTTCCTTGGTATGGCAGTTCAATGTGACCATTAGCACAGGGTAGAGGCCACAGTGTTTATGAGCACCACATCTTCTTCAAACAGCTGATCTGTGGGAGCCCCAGGTGTTGGACCTCCACAGATCACATAATATCCAGAAAATTAAGTGTCCTACCAATCTTATATGTAAGCCTAATGTCCTTTTCATTCCTGTTCAGTAAGTCAATGAAGGTGCAAAACTTCCCCTCCGACCCTTCCAGATGATGAGGATGTAATCAATATAACAGCCCCATTATAGGACCCTTTCAATTATTGCCAGGGGCTTGATGAGGAAGATGCATCTCTCCCACAACCCCAGGAAAAGAGTTGCATATGAGGGCACACAAGACACCCCCATAGCGATTCTCTGGAGCTGCAGGTAAAAAGTTGTCTGGAGTGGTACAGGAAAAAAATATGTGTCAATGGGAACTGAAAAATATACAAAACATACTCTGATTCCAAATCTGTCACCATCAAGAAGAATCGGACAGCTGCCAATCCATCTGGGTTTCTAGTTGCGGTAAATAAGGACTCCATATGACATATGGCATGTAGCATATCAAAATGGGGTTAAATGCCATTCAACTTACGCAAATTATCTGTGGCATCCTTGAGGCATAACAGCATGGCCTCTACCAAAGGGTGAAGTATATGGTCAACTAGCTTACAGATATGTTCACAGAGATGATTGACACCCAAGATAATATATTGTTCATATAGAAAACCAGCAAAGATTTAGGCTTTCCATCGTACATATATTGACTATAATGGGGTCTGCCGGGTGTCCGTTGAGTGTCCTCTGTTTTGATACTGAAACTGACAGAGAGAAAAGTCCTCTGTGCACAACTTTTCTCTCTGCCGATTTCTGGCAAGATGTGGACTTAGCCTTAGTAATTGGTTGGTTCAGTCTATTTTTAAAGCAAATTATAGTTAGGTGCAGTAAATATTGTAACTGAACAATTTTTCATCAAAATAGCCCTTCTCATTTGCACTTGTATAGTTTTCTACTGGGTATACAGACATAGTAGTCGACACCAAAAAACAATTGTTGCATTAAAGGGGGTTTCTGTAGCCTTATTAATTGATGACTTATCCTTAGAATAGTTCATTATTTAAAAATGTGGGACCCCTGAGGGTCAGCTATTTGAAGCAGCAGGGGCACTTACTGAGCACTATTTCTGTTTCACAGACCATGTTACATCACTGTCATCGACCAAATAGCCTGTTCAAGGGAACAGGCTGAGCTGTGATACTATACCCAGCCTCTGATCCAATGTATGTCACTGTGCTTGTCAAGTACTGGAGAGGCTACAGCACATACCCGAACACTAAAGCATCTTCAAATAGCTGATCATTAGCCAGATACAAAGATTCATTTTATGGCTGTTACATCTGTATAATTGAGATGATTAGTTCAAGGACTGCACTCAGTTGTCTTCATGTTGACCTCCTATTGAATATCACCACCCCTATACAGAACACTATTGACTGTTGGGCTTTGTGAGTTATAGTACATGACAGAGGTACAAGCATAGACCCACGTAGCCACAATAATACAAACTTTCACTAATTAACTCTATCTTTAATTCAAAGTATACTATGGCATCTCCATAAGATACAGCAACCCCCCCCCCCCCACTACCCATAAGATCTTTCTACCCACCCAGTAACCTGCTTTGCACTGATAACTGTGATTGACAATCTCCTATGTATGAGCACCTTTTCAATGAGATCAAGAAAGGAGAGCCAGACTATGAGACCAATGTATTTTTATTGTGCCATTATGACTACTAGCAGTATGGACCTGTATAATAGTTTCCCATTGTATAGGACAACATTTAAATCTGACAAATCTGCTTTAATGGGTTAGCATTAACTATACCTATAGGTGACATAGGAGAAACAGTTTTCTTCCTTCTGATGGAGAGATAATTTGCATTACGTTTACTACAGACATACATTAATAGCAGATACACATACATATCTGAATATGTGCATAAATTACACGAGAGACTTTAAGAGAAAGAAGAGAAGTAGTTTATAAGACTCAATGTTCATTACTTGCCGACCATGACTTGCAGTCATGACTCATTACTGTTTCATGTAGCTTTACCTTTACAAACTAGAGTTAGGTCTAAGGTTATATGACAAAATGATTAATGAGAGGAGAAAATAAGGAGACAAGAAATTATTTTCTAGTATGAAGCTAATCTTATGCCTTGCTCTACAAACATAATCTATTCACAGTTAAGACAGAAAATGTACATACACATCTTAAAGAATGTACATACAGTATGAAGCTCATTTCCATCACATATAAAAAATATGGGGGTTATCCTTGTGTAATCTTTTTCTGTTCAATGACACATACTATATAGACATAGAGACAGTTTAGACAGGTACAGTAGCATCAGTTGTTTGAAAGGAATCCAGGGCTATTTCAACATCCTTAAGTATGCCTTAAAAGCTGCCAGACCACTATATACAGTATTATTATACATTAGCTTAATGTATTGGTTTATAGACATCAATTTACTTCGTTTTACTTGAGACAAAATGTAATGATTGCTTATTTGTATTTTTTTCAAAAACTATCTAAGAACACTGAGAGTGATTTATGAATCTAAATATGCCACAATTCTGGTTTAATTTGCACCAAAATTGTTTTTGATGCTGTGCAACACATTTATTGTGTGTTTTGGACATTTTCTTTTCATGGCTGACAAACATGTGTGGTTTAGCGGGAAAACAGGCAAGGTTTGATGATGGCTCAAGATGCGGCATTGTGTGAAAATATTGTCCTAAAAGTTTAGTGTAAAATTCAGGCAAAGTAATCCAACTAGTAAGTCGGATGCACTTAGAAAGTTTCACCAAATTTATCATCTAGCATCAGCCACTGTGATAAACCAGGCACATTTTAGACTAAATCTTAGACAGGATTTGCTATCTTCACCAGCTTCCAGATCACTACTGAACCTTGGCATAATCTCATGTCTAGATATATACATTATAAGATTTCTGTTTTGGCTGAACCTGAAATTTTTAGAAAATCCCTATGTATATGGAAATATTTAATTTCATTACTATAGGCGCTATACTATATAGGCACCACTCGTGGACATTATGCTCCCTGAAGGGGCCAATATGGGACATTATACTGTATGGGGGGGGGCACTATATTGCACGGGGGCCACTATGACATTGTGGGAATTGTTATTTTAGTCGTGAAGGTCATTATATTACAGTGCTGGCCAAAAGTATTGGCACCCCTGCAATTCTGTCACATAATACTCAATTTCTTCCAGAAAATGATTGCAATCACACATGCTTTGGTAATAATATCTTCATTTAATTTGTCGTCAATGGAAAACCACAAAAAGAATTGTCAAAAAGCCAAATTGGATATAATTCCACACCAAACATAAAAAAGAGGGTGGACAAAAGTATTGGCACCCTTTGAAAAATCATGTGATGCTTCTCTAATTTGTGTAATTAACAGCACCTGTTACTTACCTGTGGCACATTGCCAAAACTTACCTGAGAAAGCCAAAAACTTTTTGGAAGAATGTTCTCTGGTCAGATGAGACAAAAGTAGAGCTTTTTGGGAAAAGGCATCAACATAGAGTTTACAGGAAAAAAAAAAGAGGCCTTCAAAGAAAAGAACACGGTCCCTACAGTCAAACATGGCGGAGGTTCCCTGATGTTTTGGGGTTGCTTTGCTGCCTCTGGCACTGGACTGCTTGACCGTGTCCATGGCATTATGAAGTCTGAAGACTACCAACAAATTTTGCAGCATAATGTAGAGGCCCAGTGTGAGAAAGCTGGGTCTCCCTCAGAGGTCATGGGTCTTCCAGCAGGACAATGACCCAAAACACACTTCAAAAAGCACTAGAAAATGGTTTGAGAGAAAGCACTGGAGACTTCTAAAGTGGCCAGCAATGAGTCTAGACCTGAATCCCATAGAACACCTGTGGAGAGATCTCAAAATGGCAGTTTGGAGAAGGCACCCTTCAAATCTCAGGGACCTGGAGAAATTTGCCAAAGAAGAATGGTCTAAAATTCCAGCAGAGCATTGTAAGAAACTCATTGATGGTTACCGGAAGCGGTTGTTCGCAGGTATTTTGTCTAAAGGTTGTGCTACCAAGTATTAGGCTGAGGGTGCCAATACTTTTGTCCGGCCCATTTTTGGAGTTTTGTGTAAAATGATCAATGATTTGACTTTTTTTTTCATTCTCTTTTGTGTTTTTTCATTGCAAGCAAAATAAATGAAGATATTACCAAAGCATTTGTGATTGCAATCATTTTCTGGAAGAAATTGAGTATTATATGACAGAATTGCAGGGGTGCCAATACTTTTGGCCAGCACTGTACATGTTGAGTACTGAAGTGTGAGGGCCATTATACTTCATGTGGGAGCACTGAGGGAGCCATTACATAATTGTTAAAGAAGGCTCCAAAATAAGCCTTTGTTTATTAACATTTATAAGTGATCACTACTTTGGGGGTACTCGGTTGGGACGTTTTCTCATTAAGGGGTACTTTGCTTGAAAAGGTTGAGAACCACAGCTCTATTTTATTAAAATGCTAGTGATTGAATTGCTATGAATGTACAATAAATATACAATAAACTAGATTCTAATTAATTATACAATATTAATAGTTAGATAATATAATTAAAAATAATTATTCATTGCATTTTGAAACCAGAATCAGATTTGGTAACTTTTTATTCCGACTCCAGCCAAAATTGGTCCCAACTCAAACTCTGACTCTAACTCCACAGCCCTGTTTTCAAGACGATATTGTTTCACACTATTGTGTCATGGAGTGAAGTACTATTTATGTCTATGTCTGATTAACCAATGGTTGTGTTATGACTTGTAAATGCCGTGATTTGGCCACGGCGCAAATGTTGCAAAAAAAAAAAAAAGCAGCGTTTTACAGTCTAGCAAATCCCATCCAAACATTGTGGAAAAATATGCACAGTGGACACGCTGTGATTTTCAAAACCGTTGCGGTTTTGGAAAATGCAACATGTCAATTATACCTACAGAAACGCTGTCGGTTTCCCTATAGGTATAATGGAATTAGACGGTTTATTCTGCAGACCTTCTGTGAAAAGCACTGTAGGAAAAACTGCAATGCATTGGCGCCACGGTTTTTCCCTCATTGTTTTTTTGCTGCAGCACGCTACGTGGGGCCTCAGCCTTCAACAGTTTTGCTAGCACATTATACTGAGTCCTTAATCCAATTTAAGATTAGTTAAAGGGGTTTTGCAGCCAAATTTTTTTGATGACCTATCTTTATGGTAGGTCATCAATATCAGATTGGTGGAGATTTGATACCCAGAAGTCCTAGAGATCAGCTCTACGTTTTCTTTTGGATGAGATATAACAGCTCAAAATGACCCCCTGACTCCCTTCTGTATTAGAGCCCATTCATCCATACTCAGGGAGAAGCCAGTGAGAGAAACAAGGCATAAGGGACAGAAGTGGATTTCAGGACAGGATTTCACATAAATTGCCCAAAATCCATTAATAAAGTATGTTATAACATCTATTAATGTTACAAAGACTGCCAGAAAGTTGTTTGAAAGTTTAGTTACATTTTAAAAGTGCTAATAAAATATTCCATTGTTGTTTTTATATCAGCAGATAAATGTGCAGCAAGAATATTTTTTCCTATGTTGATTTCGAATTGGCAGTCATACACACTTGGGAATATAGTCAGATTCTTTATACAGGGCTAACTAGCCACTTTCTTCATCAATACATAGAGCGATTAAATTAGTATTCATTTGAGCTGCTCTGCACCAAAGAATACAAACACCATTTTAAGTTAAGAAACAAGTAGTGCCCTGGGATTTGTTCAGAAACAACTTTGAAATTACTGGTAGAGTGAGTATAATTGCAGTTCTCGTGCTATGTGTGGAGCAGATCATTAAACCTATCACAAGTCAGATGGAAATGAGCCGTTTAGAAGCAGCCTTCATTATATAACTTTATATTGAATTCTCTGCAAAATATATTACTATAGTTTGTCAGATGTAAAAATGACACCGGAAATAGGAAAAATAATTAAGTCCAACAGATGTTTTCTTGCTAATGTGTTGGAGGAAAAAAAAAAAACTTGCAGCTGACTTCTAAAAAGTAAGCTTTTTTTTAGCAGCTACCATTTGTGTGTATCATTGTGTTTTTGTCATTGAAACAGCATATTTTTATACATTATGTGGTTCATCGTACTCCATGTATCGTATACAAACTATGTACTGTATATAGACTATTAAATCTAGAGCTGCATGGCGACTTTGACCATGACACAGATTTTGCAGCTATCTATTGCAGTATCATCCTGCATATATTTCATGTAGCGAAAGTAAATATCACCACAAGACCACATTTACTTTTGTTTCATGTGACGCTCATAGGGTGACGATGCAATCTTTGGCTACACAGCCTGTGTCACAGCCAAAGCCATGGTGTTGTCTTATCCTAATTCATAGTTAAAGGGGTTGTCCAGGCAGAAATGGATAAGCTGATTAATTTTTAAATCGAACAGGGGCAGTGAAAAAAATAAAAAAAAATCATACTCACCTTTCCACGATGCTTCGGTGCCTCCCACTGTGATCTGGTCTTCTCGGTACAGTGGTGATATTTGGTGGAAGTCCCAGCCACACATGACCGCTGAGGCCAATCAGCAGCCTCAGCGAAGGCATGCAATGTTACTACCTGTGACATCATGAGTCTCTTCCTGAGGCCTGCTGAGGCTGCTGATTGGCCTCAGTGATCATGTGACTGCTGAGGCCAATCAGCGGCTTCAGCGGAACTCAGGAAAGAGAAGAACCGGACCTCACTAGGAGAACACCGGAGCATCGGGGACATGTGAGAATGATTGTTTTTTCTATTTTTTTCACCTCCGCAGACATATTAAAAATAAATAAATAAATAAATAAATAATTCCTGGACAATCTCTTCTCTTTAAGAATCATACTGGATGATTTTGGATTAGTATTATCAATGACATAGAGGTCTAAGAAACAGAGAACAATAGAGGGATGTTTATGTTGAACAGCTGCCTTATTTATGAGGAGATATACGTCTCTTCATAAAGTGGCTCCTCCACTGAGCCATGTGTCAATTTTGGAAGCTATGCCAGCCTGTAGCTGGCATAAATAATTTTAAATGTAGCACAACTCCTGTACCACTTTCTCTATTGTTGCAAGTAGTGTTTAAAAGTGTCAAACCCAAGGTTTGCAACTTTTTTTTTACGCCTGATAGCTATTGTAATTAAATAATAAATCTGCCCCAATGAGTTCTTAAGCAATACCTATTAAAGTTCTTTTATTCATCTCAGAATATTATACCGTATGCTCCATTTCATACTCGAGTTAACAACAAGCTGGGCTGAAAGGACTTACAGATGTGTTTTTTCTTAGCATTTCTTTTCGTTCACCACAACCTGAGATGAGTGGCATGATATCGCCAAAAAACTTAATTTTGAGATACTCAGTTGGGAGTTGTTTATGCTGTTTGTCCATATGTTGCCACCCAGTGGTTGGGATGTGAATTGCATCCTGTAAAGATTGGTCAAGCGGATTGTGCAAGCGTGTTAGAATATTTTATTAAACTTGTATAGTGAAAAATTGCAGTCCTTATTGAAATTTACTGAGAGGTAAGGCTGAACACGTCTGCAGATGTATTATATACATTCAGTTTTATTAAGAGAAAAGAATACAAACTTACACTTCAAGAAAGAAGTCAGCCGTTATTTATCGGAACCTGGAACAGATGTTGAATACACAACATTAGATGTACACTCCAGATCCCAAACCATCTTGGCAGGTTGAATGTGTACAATTAGCTTCTAACAAATCCTACTTTTACATAAAAGTAATCAACACGTTCACAAGTCCTTTATGGGCAACAATGTATATCCATCACCATGGTAATTCTGTACAACTAAAAACCTATTAAGATTCCTTGCTCTTTCAACAAAGAATGCAGGGCCAATATACCAAACAAAGCAGAGCTGAGCAAGAATGATGAAGTACAGAAATTAGCAGGAATCCATCAGCACTGCTGCAACAAACAGCACAATTAAAAAGAGTGGAAATTATTTCAACTACAGACTTTTTCATTTAGTCAGAAGGAAAGTAATCCCTACAAAGAAAGCTTCCTAATGCCGCAGAATTCATTCCAAATTTAAATGAGAAACATGGTAGGTGCCTTACAAAGAAGAAGTAAATGACATTGCATTCTTCTTCACCACCTGGTCTTTTGAAGTTAAATTGAATTTAAAGATCCATGTCCTACCAGGTTAGCGGTCCTATTGTC
The DNA here is from genome assembly GCA_947044405.1 of Leptodactylus fallax. NCBI lineage: Eukaryota > Metazoa > Chordata > Amphibia > Anura > Leptodactylidae > Leptodactylus > Leptodactylus fallax. Next base: position 514,590 of record CAMRHE010000062.1, on the reverse strand, counting down.
AGTCCCAGAATAATAGATGTGTGCTGAAAATGGGATCACTTGTTTTGGATTATAAAATAGTTACATGAGCTTAATATATTTTGTGGAAGGATGCAAAATAAGATCTGGTGCTAATCTTGGAACTACATAGTATGTGAGCAAAGCAAATGTACCCCAACATGCTTTTGTTTCATCCAGGTTCATATATGGTTGTCTTTATATATGTAGACGTATTGATAAGCTGCCTCGTTATTCAAAGAATAGTATACCTTTCTACCATATTTATATTGAAAAATACAGTATAGTATTCTGTCTGACCTGACCAGCAGATATTCAGCAGCCAGTATAATACAGGAAAACTCCTCCAATATTCCAGTTTAATAGAATATACTGCATCTTGTAGCTTTTAAATATCGACCATTTAAAATAGGGAACCGATAAGATTTCCATATTGATACACCAGAGTACTACCTGTTTGGCACATGAGGTAATGTAACTCTGTAATGGTAGTTGAGCTGTTGGTGTTATCAGGCCAGATTGCTCCCACCTATATTCATCACAGATAAGTACAATTGTTATTGGTGCATTATCATTGTATAAGTAGTTGTAGTATTCATATGGTCTATTTATGGTCTCTGACACTTCAGTTAAGGACCCACATAGCGAGCCGCAGCCAAAACGCAGCAGAAACGCATTGTGGTTTATCCCGCAGCACTTTTCACAGAAAGTCCGCAGAAGAAAACTGTCTCCTTCTATTATACCTATAAGGAAAATGCCAGCGTTTCTGTAGGTTTAATTGACATGCTGTAATTTACAAAAACGTGAGCATTTTTGAAATCGCATCATTTCCAATGCAGATTTTTTTCTGCAATGTGTGGATGGGATTTACCAGAATCCCATCGACTTTGCAGGTACTGTTAAACATGGCAGCAAAATATATGCTATGTGGGGCCCTGGCCTTATATTTTAATTTGAGGAATATTTTTTTTGAGGGAGGGATAGAGACCTACTCTCAGCTGTGGGGAAGCTAGTAAGTTGATTTCATGATTATACTTCTATATCCCTGCTCCCTTTTCTGGATCTTAATGATATATAATGTTGTTTAGTGGTATTTTAAGTATTTATTAAAAGTTAAGTTTTATAGAGAAGTCTTTGTCTTAGTGGTGTGATTTCTGGATTTGGATCACTCTCGTCCTATCCTTTCAGCTGCTTTTCATTACTTAAAGGGAACTTGTGTGAAAGGGTAGTTTGGTATCTGATTCTATGGCTATAAGCTTTCACACATGATTTCCTATCAGTTTTTCTACTTCTAATAGCCCCTTTATCAGTAAGTATGCACATCACTCACGTGTTGGGTGTTGGAATAGGGTTCCACCCTGTCGTCAAAGTAGGTACAGAAACATGGCACTCCACGGAACATTTGCAGTTAGAATAATTTTATTAAGTGAGATGGCAAACCAAAGTCATCAATTGTAATATTTTGGTCTGAAACATAGACCTTCATCAGTTTGGATAGACAGAGACTCAAAATATCTGTCTCATTTTATTCCCCACATTTTTTGCCTATGTGATCATGGAATAAAGAAGTTTTATTGTATAGTGAGTGTCGCTGCTTCAATTTTATTGCATTCAGATGAGAGGTAGCAATTTAGTATGCATGCCAAAAGCGAGAACAACTTGCAGTGGAAGAGGTAATAGCCCTGTTATGGCTGAAGCACATTTTACATCTTTGCCAGAGGCGAGGAGAATGTACAGTACAGAGCAGTCTGCCCCACTTATATATACTTATATTTTATGCAAATGGTAAATTATATTAGTGCATGCTCCCAAAAGCCGGTTGGGTGTGCTAACCGGCTGCCGTGAATGAACGGCATTGGCGGTGAGAGTGGACACACAGATGTCAACTGTGTGCCACTTGTGAGACGGCTGTGCTTCCACGGCCACTTTCATTCAATGAATAATAAAAATCAGACAGGAATAGGACATGTTTCATATTTTGCAGCCCAATCTGTCAGCCCGCACATGTGACTGTGTCATTCACAGTCATGTGTACAGGTCCATAGAAATGAATGGGTCAGTTTGGGTGCGATCATCAGGAGTTTATTCATTCCACTCACTCAAACTTGCAGTCACCCTTCACTCAGGCTGTAAATTGAGTGCAATGTGGAATTCAACACAGTCCACACATCCCAGATACATGCTGCCACCACCTACTAATTTTGGGGGATAGTAGAAATCCCACTCACATATGCACATGTCTCTCTAACACTCAGATGGCAAACACAATATAAAAATACAATGGATTCATATAGCATACCTGGACCATTAAATTAAATAAAATAAAATTAAATGTCTTAATTCCCAAGGGTTCAGTGTTTACATAAAAAAGACAAACAAAGGTGACATAGACCAGCAAAATAGTTGCAAAATAAAAAGAAGAAAAAAAACAGAAAAACATTGTAACTTACAGTCCTTTTGATTCCATAGAGCTTGGAAGGATCCTAGGATGGTTAGCATCCAGTGGTTTCTGCTCCAAAAAGGTGCAACAAATTTCCTTGGTGTCAAATTTCCTTGGCATAGAAATTGTTATTTCTAGAATGATAGGGCTCTGTCTTCTGTTCCCTCTATTCATGAGTCCCATCTTGTTCAGATGTTTCTTTGTCAGGGTACTCTCCCTTTATGAGGTGGGGCTTGAAATGTTTCTTCCTTGTCAGGGAAAGCTGGGTCATTCAGATCTCTCCCCCAACCTTCTCTGATGTCCAGGAAAAAGTTACTGTAACCTCCTCATCTGTCTTGTGCTACTTCAAAGGGGGCACCAGTCACAGATTTAAGATTGGAGGTGAGAAAATCCAGATAACAATGTCTTATTCCTGAATATATCATCACATATGTTCACACATACAAAATACAATTCACTTACATTATATACATAAAGGTCTTCATCACATAAATACCTAGAGGTAAGTGGACCTTTCAACACCTCCAACAAGTCCAGCTTCTTGCATCGTTTAATAGCTGCTAATGGAATTTTTTCTCTAGCCCCAACCATTCCTGAGCAATCAATGCTCTTACTTTTGGCACTTGATAAGCTATTTAGGCTCTGTACTGTCTGGAGGCAGTGTTAGGCGGTGCTTGCAAGGGGTGTGAAGCTCTAACACTGGCTGCATATGATTGAAGATCTCAAGAACGGCTGCCCTTCTGGCTACAGATCTAAAAATATCACACAGGCACCAAAACTAACTGCACTGTGTCAGAATCAGTGGGGAGCAAAAATTCCAACTGCTGGCGTGGGGGCGGGGGGGGGGGGGGGGGGGGGGGTTGTTGCTAAGAACTAGAATTGGTGAAGATGATGGCAGGTCCTCTTTAATAAAATACCACCAATGCTATTTTAGATAAGTGGGATGCATGAAGGTCTAATATAATAGCAGAAGATTTTAGAAAAAAATATTTGCACTTCAAAATACATATTATTTGCCTTATTTCTTCCCTTTTTAACATACATTCAATTTCATTGAAGTATGTCTGATATGTTAATTGGATTCTAGCCTTGCTTCTCTGCATGCTTCTTAATTCTCTGTTCTGAATCCACTTAACCTTTTCAGCAGATAAATTTTATAAAGCAGCTTACCAAGTACTCCAATCAGCACAAATATGTATAATTACAACTTTTGACAATTTTTAAATCCTTTGTTAACCTAACAATTAAAATCTAGACATTGTTATGACTGAAGCTTTCTAAGAATTCCATATGTCACAGCATTAGTTCACACGGGCCCAGGTGAGGAAGGAGATGAAAAAGATCAAGGCGAGGAAAGCCGCAGGGTCAGATGACATCAGTGCAAGGCTAATTAAGACTTGCGGGGACCAGCTGTGTGGTATAATTACATATATGTATAATATGAGCCTGAGGCAGGAAATAGTCCCTGAATTATGGAAATCTTCTTGTGTGGTACCAGTTCCAAAGAAACCCCACCCTATGGACCTCAACGACTACAGACCTGTAGCACTGACATCCCACCTGATGAAGATCTTGGAGAGATTGATTCTCACACATCTCCGCCCTCTAGTGAGCCCCGCTATGGACCCCCTTCAGTTTGCTTATCGGCCGGGCATTGGGGTAGATGATGCCATCATCCATCTTCTGCACAGGGCTCTGTCTCACCTGGAGAAACCAGGGAACACAGTGAGAATAATGTTCTTTGACTTCTCCAGTGCTTTTAACACCATACAGCCCAGGTTATTGAGGGACAAGCTGGGCCTTGCTGGAGTGGACCACCACCTCTCCAACTGGATCCTAGACTACCTCACAAATCGACCTCAATACGTGAGAGCCCGAGACTGTGTGTCAGGTACCGTGATCTGTAATATGGGGGCACCTCAGGATACGGTTCTCGCCCCTTTCCTCTTCACACTGTACACTGCAGATTTTAGGTGCAACTCATCCAGCTGCTACCTACAGAAGTATTCTGACGACTCTGCAATAGTGGGTCTCATCACAGATGATGATGACAGTGAGTACAGAGAACTGAACCAGGATTTTGTGGACTGGTGCCACCGGAACCACCTGAAGATTAACGCGGGGAAGACCAAGGAGATGGTGGTGGACTTCCGCAAAGGCAGAAGCCCTCCTAAACCAGTGGACATCCTGGGGACGGGCATCGAGATTGTGAACACCTATAAGTACCGGGGTTTGCTCCTTAATAATAAGCTGGACTGGGCAGATCATATGGAGGCCCTGTACAGGAAGGGCCACAGCAGGCTCTACCTGCTTAGGAAACTGAGAGCCTTTGGAATCCGGGGGGCACTTCTTAGAACTTTCTTCAACTCGGTAGTGGCATCAGCCATCTTCTTTGGAGTGGCCTGCTGGGGGAGCAGCATATCAACCAGGGATAGGAATAGACTCGACAAGCTGATTAAAAGGGCCAGCTCTGTCCTGGGGAGCCCACTGGACCCAGTGCAGGTGGTGGGTGACAAAAGGATACTGTCCGTGGTGAGCTCCATGCAGAAGAAGAAGTCCCATCCCATGCATGAGACTGTGATTGCGCTGGGCAGTACTGTCAGTGACCGACTGCTCCACCCTAGGTGTGAGAAGGAGCGCTATCGGAAGTCTTTCCTCCCCACCGCGGTTAGGCTGTACAACCAACACCGACCTAAGCGGAGATCATTACACACAGAGAACTGAAATATCTCTCTGCCTGTTAAATCCCCCCCCCCCCCCCTCTGCTACGTCCTATCTGTCTGTCTGCTATTAATGTAATGCCTCTCACCTTGGAACATTCCTGTACATGTTGTATTTGTATTTGTATCTGCTTATCTTTGCTGCTGTAACACACTGAATTTCCCCATTGTGGGACTATTAAAGGACTATTATTATTATTATTATTATTATTATTATTATATATAAATACATTACTATCAAGTATGTTTAGTCAGAACTATAAAAATCATCTGCATCAAAGGGGCTGTCTCGGCTGATCCAGTTATCAGTTGAGCATGGTGGGCCTACCTACAGTATGTACAGCCACAGCAGAAACCTGTTACCACTAGGAGAAGAATCAACCAGTCGTACATTTTCCCCACTCAATCATTTTTCCTCAGATAACTTGCACCTGAATGGAAGGGGGTGAGGAGAGAATTCTAACAATTGTGGTGGAGCATTTAAACTAGGAACAAGAGGGAGATCCAGGCAGACATTACAGTGGTAGATAGGTCAGAGAGTGGACAGACTGTATGGTGGGTGGAGAAGTGAATTGTGCTTGGGGGAATTAGAACAATTGCTAGAGAAATCAATTTGGTACAACCGAACAGTATAGAGGAATCTGTCCATAAAAATTCAAGAATTTACATTTCTTGAAATTAATTTTTTGAACTTTAATGGCAAGTTAAAGTATATATTCACAAATGCCAGAAGCCTAGCAGGCAAACTGGGGGAGCTTGAGGCTCTGGTCCAGGATGTACACATTGATGTAGATAGTGTGGCTGAGACATGGCTAGATTTTTCACATGATTGGGTTGTTCAGGGTTTTACACTCTTCTTCAAGACAGGACTTCAAGGAAGGGATGTGGAGTGAGTATGCATGCCAGATGTGGCATGAAAGTGAGTGTGAAAGAGGCAAATATGGGTGAAGATTTTGAGGATGTGGAATCCTTGTTGGTGGAATTGCATAAGGATGTGACCACTGATTAAATACTTTTTGGCATAATCTATAGACCCACCAAAATAACTGAGGAGTTAGTGAACCAGTTGTATAAGCAAATTGAATGGGCTGCACAGGTGAATATATTGGTCTTGATGGGAGATTTTAACTACCTGAATATTGACTGGGATATTGGTTCTGCATTGTCTACATAGTGAAGGAAATTCATCAATTTATTTCAAGACATGTAGAAGCTTGTAGAATACCCAACTAGTGGATGCTCTGCTGGATCTGATCATTTCTAATAACTGGGACTTGGGAAACGTCACTGTTGGCAAAAACCTTGGTAAAAGTAACCATAATCTAATCAGATTCTACCTAAATTGTTAAAAAAAACAAGAACCAAAGGTTGTGAGGGCAAAATCCCTCAATTTTAAATAAGCCAATTTTTCCACGTTAAGGGCTGCACTTTACCATATAGATTGGGAGCAGCTATTGTCAAATATTGATACATAGGTTACGTGATTATGTTGAGTAAGTATATAGCAAAATGTTTAGCCATAGGGAACAAGTATAAACATCTTAAATTAATACTCCCTCCCACAGGCTTACCACGACAGAACGGCCTACCTGAGAAACGACAGCTTCCATCCCAAGCACACAAGACAATCTATTATTTACAGCCAGGCTATACGATACAATCGTATTTGCTCTGACAAAGCAGACCTGGACAAGCACCTCCAGGATCTGAGGACAAAATTTCTCCGATTGGGATATAAACCAAAAGTGACGGACAATCAATTAAACAAAGCAGCAGCCATTAACAGAGACAGTCTGCTCACATATAAAGAGACCCAGAAAGAAGCCCGAGTTCCCCTAGTTGTCACCTACAACCCACAGCTGGAAATCCTATGAAGGATTGCCAAGGAGCTCCAACCTGTGCTACATAGGGACAACAGACTCAAGGGCATATTTCCAGTCCCCCGTCTCCTTTCCTTTCGACAACCACTAAACCTGAGGCGTATTATTGTCCGGAGTGCCCTGAAGGCCCCAACTTAAAATGGCACCTCACCTTGCCTACAAAAAAGGTGCATGACCTGCAAGCAAATCCACACCGCTGACAGTGTACCTGTCCCACAGTCACAACAGGTGCACAGAATTAGGGGCACATTTTCCTGCAGGTCTTTCAATGTGATGTATCTCATAATGTGTGTGCAATGTCCCACCACAGGCCTCTATGTGGGGGAAACAGAGCAGAGACTTAGTCAGTGCATGAACTCACACAGATTCAACATTAATAACAGCAGGACAGCTCTCCAAGTGGCCGCACATTTCTCTGGAGAAGACCACTCTATTGAAGATTTGCGGGTTGTGGTTTTAATGGGACATTTTAAGACGCAGAATGAGAGGAAAGAATGGGAGTACAAGTTAATGCAAAAATTTCAAACTCTGCAATTTGGACTTAATATTCATGCCAGCTTCATGTCACAATATGTATGACCTGTGATTTGGACTTAATATTCATGCCAGCTTCATGTCACACTATGTATGAACAGTGAGGGTGACAAATCACCACCTGATTACAGATAAATAACAGATCCCTCTGTCACGCACCACAAATTTTAGACTGTTTATTTCCTGACCTGTTGTAAATAACTTCTCTACGTATATTGCATTTTGTTATTCCAAGATCCTTTTGAAGATCCATGTCTTATGTATGTATAAATAGTGTAAATTTTCAGTTTCTACAATTACACCATGTCTGATGAAGGGAGCTAATACTTCCGAAAGCTTACTTATCAAATATACTCAGTTAACCTCTAAAAGGTATCGCCTGATTTCTTCACTCTTCCACCACTACATTTAAAGGGAGGGTTAAACAATAAACAATAGGCATTGAAAAAAAGGGAAAATGAAAAAAAGAAAAAAAAAACTGACCCACCAAAAATGATTTAAATATATAAATGCATGAAAAGAATGTTAGAACAGGTAGGTTCCTTGAATAATGGTAATGGAGAGTTGGTCACTGGGGACTAAGAGAAAGCAGATCTACTAAATAGGTTCTTTAGCTCTGTATATATGGAAGAACAGGGAGTAGTTGATATAGGTGTCACCAATGCTGGTAATACATCATCCAATATACTAAACTGGATAAACATAGAAATGGTCCAAGCCAAGCTAAACAAACTAAACAAGAACAAGGCTCCGGGTCCAGCTGGATAACACCCACGAGTACTTAAAGAACTCAGTCCAGTCATTATTGTACCCCTGTTCTTAAATTTTAGGGATTCTTTAGTGAATGGTGCAGTACCAAGTGACTGGCGCAAGGCAAATTTGGTTCCTGTTTTCAAACAGCGCTCTTTTCAAAAAGGGCTCTAACATCCATTGTGGGTAAACATTTTGAGGGGCTCTTAAGTGACTATATACAGGAGTATGTGACTTGTGACTGTACATAATGATATAAGTGACAGGCAGCATGGTTTTACTAAGGAAGAAGTTGTCAGACTAACCTAATTTGCTTTTATGAGGAGTAGAGATGAGCAAATCAAAGCTGACAAAGTGGAATTCGATCCGAATTTCAGGAAATCTTCGATTCGCATTGATTCCGGATTTTCTCACGCTTCGATGTATCGAAATGCACAGCTCCGATGCCCCAGCAGTGACGTCTGGTGAGCAGGACTTCAGTCGCAAGGAAGAAGAGGAGAAATGAGGATGCTCAGACAGCCGGATTCCTAGGAGAGGTGAGGTTAAGGTAAGCATAAGTGTTTTTTATTTTTAATTACATCCCCTGAGCCTCTGATTATTATACTCTGGGGTCTGAGGAGACCTCAGAGTATAATAATGACACCAGCTCTAGAGGGAGAGGGGTCTTTTTTTTTTTTTTTTTTTTTTTTTTACATTTTTTCTTTTTGTCCCCATAGGGGATTGAAGCAGTGATATTCTGATCGCTGCTTCAATAGGTATATGCTGCAAAACATGTGTATTGCAGTGTATAGTATGCTGTCAACCTGTGCAGACTCATAGGCTGACAGTCTACATTCAAGGCAGGATCAACCAGGTATGCGGAGGGACAGCAATGGGACAGACCCAGGATCACTGGTCAGACCCCAGGATGCCGAATAGGAGCAGCGGCACCCCATCGGGACTCCAATATATATTAAAACCCCTGAGATGCCGCGGTCATGTTTGACCACGGCATCTCAGGGGTTAACACCATCGGGAGTCAGCTCCAACCAGGAGTATTAATAATAGTCCTTTAATAGTCCCACAATGGGGAAATTCAGTTGGAATTAGAGGACAGTGTCAGCTGTTACATACGGCTGACACCCGCAAAGCAGGGTGCGCACACAGTTTCTGTGTGCACACCATGCTTCCAACGTGGTTTATGGGAAGTCCTTCCCGGCAGCGCCTTACTATTAGGGTGGGTGTCGGGAAGGGGTTAACGCGATTCGCTGCAAATTAATTTGGATTGAATCGAACTGCTTTGAAAACATCGGAGAATCGGTCGAATCGAATTTTTTAAAAATTTGCTCATCTCTAATGAAGAGGTTAGTAGAAGTCTGGACAGAGGGAAGGCTGCGGATATAGTATACCTGGACTTTGCAAAGGTGTTTGACACTGTCCCTCATAGACATTTAATGGGTAAAAACAGGTCCATTGGTGCAAAAAATATAGCTTGCAATTGGATTGAAAACTGATTGAAGGATCGTATCCAGAGAGTTGTGGTCAATGACTGCTTCTTAGACTGGTCCTCTGTTATAAGTGGTGTACCCCAGGGTTCATGGCTGGGTCCGCTGTTATTTAACTTATTTATTAATGATATAGAAGAAGGGAGTAATAGCACTCTCTATTTTTGCAGATGAAATAAAGCTATGCAGTACAGTTCAGTCTATGTAGGTTACAAGCAGACTTGGACATACTGAGTGTTTGGACATCCACATGGCAAATGATGTTCAATGTGGATGAATGTAAAGTTATGCATCTGGGCAACATATGTCCTAGGGGGAGTAAATCTGGGAGAGTCACTGGTGGAGAAGGACCTGGGTGTACTTGTAGATCATACTGTAGATTAAGCAACAGCATGTAATGTCAGTCAGCTGCTTCTAAGACCGGCAGGATATTGTCAAGTCTTAAAAGGGGTATGGACTCACAGGACAGGGATGTAAGATTACCACTTTATAAATCATTGGTGCAGCCTCATCTGGATTATGCAGTTCAGTTCTGGGCACTAGTACATAGAAAGGGTGTCATAGAGCTGGAAAAGGAGGTTCAATGGAGGGCCACAAAACTGATAAGAGGCATGGAGAACCTCAGTTATGAGGAGAGACTAAAGCAGTTAAGTCTTTTTCGTCTTGAGAACAGGTATTTAAGGTGAAGTATGATAAAAAAAGGTTTAATCTCAAGAGGCTACAAGACTTCTTCACTGTAAGGACTGTGAATCGGTGGAATAGCCTACCCCAGGAGCTGGTCACAGCAGTCACAGCTGACAGCTTAATAAAAGGCTTAGATGCCTTTTTAGAGCAAAATAGGTGCTTATGGCAATGGATAAGTACATATTTCCTTCAGTCATGTCCTTTCCTATCCCATGGTAGAACTTGATGGACATAATCAGGATCTAGGTGGTTTATCCAACATTTCAATTGTAGAGAATTTGGTGTTGCCTTCATTTCCCAAATAAAAGCACTTTGTAGACCTGTTTCTTCCAATTTCCAAGCTGTGGTAGTGACCCGACTATCCAGTTTGATATGTACAGCTCTGTAGCCACTATGATATATACGGCATTGTAGCTACTATGATATGTACAGCACTGTAGTCACTATGACATGTACAGCGCTGTAGCCACTATGATATGTACGGCACTGTAGCCACTATGATATGAACGGAACTGTAGCCACAATGACATGTACAGCACTGTAGCCAATATGATATGTACGGCACTAGCCACTATGATATGTACGGCACTGTAGCCACTATTATATGTACAGCACTGTAGCCACTATGATATGTACAGCACTGTAGCCACTATGATATGTATGGCACTGGAGACACTATGATATGTACGGCACTAGCCACTATGATATGTACAGCACTGTAGCCGCTATGATATGTATGGCACTGGAGACACTATGATATGTACAGCACTGTAGCCACTATGATATGTACAGCACTGTAGCCACTATGATATGTACGGCACTGTAGCCACTATGATATGTACGGCACTGTAGCCACTATGATATGTACAGCACTGTAGCCACTATGATATGTACAGCACTAGCCACTATGATATGTACAGCACTGTAGCCGCTATGATATGTATGGCACTGGAGACACTATGATATGTACAGCACTGTAGCCACTATGATATGTACAGCACTGTAGCCACTATATGTACAGCTCTATAGCCACTATGATATGTACAGCACTGTAGCCACTATGATATGTACAGCACTGTAGCCACTACGATATGTACGGCACTAGCCACTATGATATGTACAGCACTGTAGCCGCTATGATATGTATGGCACTGGAGACCCTATGATATGTACAGCACTGTAGCCACTATGATATGTACAGCACTGTAGCCGCTATGATATGTACCTTTTGGCACTGGAGACACTATGATATGTACAGCACTGTAGCCACTATAATTACAGCTCTATAGCCACTATGATATGTACGGCACTGTAGCCACTATGATATGTACGGCACTGTAGCCACTATGATATGTACAGCACTGTAGCCACTATGATATGTACAGCACTGTAGCCACTATGATATGTACGGCACTGTAGCCACTATGATATGTACAGCACTGTAGCCGCTATGATATGTACAGCACTGTAGCCGCTATGATATGTACAGCACTGTAGCCACTATGATATGTACGGCACTGTAGCCGCTATGATATGTACAGCACTGTAGCCACTATATGTACAGAAATGTAGCCACTATGATATGTACAGCACTGTAGCCACTATGATATGTACGGCACTAGCCACTGTGATATGTACAGCAATGTAGCCACTATGATATGTACGGCACTGTAGCCACTATGATATGTACGGCACTGTAGCCGCTATGATATGTACAGCACTGTAGCCACTATATGTACAGCAATGTAGCCACTATGATATGTACGGCACTAGCCACTATGATATGTACATCACTGTAGCCACTATGATATGTACAGCACTGTAGCCACTATGATATGTACGGCACTGTAGCCACTATGATATGTACGGCACTGTAGCCACTATGATATGTACAGCAATGTAGCCACTATGATATGTACGGCACTGTAGCCACTATGATATGTACGGCACTGTAGCCGCTATGATATGTACAGCACTGTAGCCACTATGATATGTACGGCACTAGCCACTATGATATGTACGGCACTGTAGCCGCTATGATATGTACAGCACTGTAGCCACTATGATATGTACGGCACTGTAGCCACTATGATATGTACGGCACTGGAGACACTATGGTATGTATAGCACTGTAGCCACTATGATATGTACAGCAATGTAGCCACTATGATATGTACGGCACTAGCCACTATGATATGTACAGCACTAGCCACTATGATATGTACGGCACTAGCCACTATGATATGTACAGCAATGTAGCCACTATGATATGTACGGCACTGTAGCCACTATGATATGTACGGCACTGTAGCCGCTATGATATGTACAGCACTGTAGCCACTATATGTACAGCAATGTAGCCACTATGATATGTACAGCACTGTAGCCACTATGATATGTACGGTACTAGCCACTATGATATGTACAGCACTGTAGCCACTATGATATGTACGGCACTAGCCACTATGATATGTACAGCAATGTAGCCACTATGATATGTACGGCACTGTAGCCACTATGATATGTACGGCACTGTAGCCGCTATGATATGTACAGCACTGTAGCCGCTATGATATGTACGGCACTGTAGCCACTATGATATGTACGGCACTGGAGACACTATGGTATGTATAGCACTGTAGCCACTATGATATGTACAGCAATGTAGCCACTATGATATGTACAGCACTGTAGCCACTATGATATGTACGGCACTAGCCACTATGATATGTACAGCACTAGCCACTATGATATGTACGGCACTGTAGCCACTATGATATGTACAGCACTGTAGCCACTATGATATGTACAGCACTGTAGCCGCTATGATATGTATGGCACTGGAGACACTATGATATGTACAGCACTGTAGCCACTATAATTACAGCTCTATAGCCACTATGATATGTACGGCACTGTAGCCACTATGATATGTACGGCACTGTAGCCACTATGATATGTACAGCACTGTAGCCACTATGATATGTACAGCACTGTAGCCACTATGATATGTACAGCACTGTAGCCGCTATGATATGTACAGCACTGTAGCCACTATGATATGTACGGCACTGTAGCCACTATGATATGTACAGCACTGTAGCCGCTATGATATGTACAGCACTGTAGCCGCTATGATATGTACAGCACTGTAGCCACTATGATATGTACGGCACTGTAGCCGCTATGATATGTACAGCACTGTAGCCACTATATGTACAGCAATGTAGCCACTATGATATGTACAGCACTGTAGCCACTATGATATGTACGGCACTAGCCACTATGATATGTACATCACTGTAGCCACTATGATATGTACAGCACTGTAGCCACTATGATATGTACGGCACTAGCCACTATGATATGTACAGCAATGTAGCCACTATGGTATGTACGGCACTGTAGCCACTATGATATGTACGGCACTGTAGCCGCTATGATATGTACAGCACTGTAGCCACTATGATATGTACGGCACTGTAGCCACTATGATATGTACGGCACTGGAGACACTATGGTATGTATAGCACTGTAGCCACTATGATATGTACAGCAATGTAGCCACTATGATATGTACAGCACTGTAGCCACTATGATATGTACGGCACTAGCCACTATGATATGTACAGCACTAGCCACTATGATATGTACGGCACTGTAGCCACTATGATATGTACAGCACTGTAGCCACTATGATATGTACAGCACTGTAGCCGCTATGATATGTATGGCACTGGAGACACTATGATATGTACAGCACTGTAGCCACTATGATATGTGCAGCAATGTAGCCACTATGATATGTACGGCTCTGTAGCCACTATGATATGTACAGCACTGTAGCCACTATATGTACAGCTCTATAGCCACTATGATATGTACGGCACTGTAGCCACTATGATATGTACGGCACTGTAGCCACTATGATATGTACGGCACTAGCCACTATGATATGTACAGCAATGTAGCCACTATGATATGTACGGCACTGTAGCCACTATTATATGTACAGCACTGTAGCCGCTATGATATGTACAGCACTGTAGCCGCTATGATATGTACAGCACTGTAGCCACTATGATATGTACGGCACTGTAGCCGCTATGATATGTACAGCACTGTAGCCACTATATGTACAGAAATGTAGCCACTATGATATGTACAGCACTGTAGCCACTATGATATGTACGGCACTAGCCACTATGATATGTACAGCAATGTAGCCACTATGATATGTACGGCACTGTAGCCACTATGATATGTACGGCACTGTAGCCGCTATGATATGTACAGCACTGTAGCCACTATATGTACAGCAATGTAGCCACTATGATATGTACAGCACTGTAGCCACTATGATATGTACAGCACTGTAGCCACTATGATATGTACGGCACTGTAGCCACTATGATATGTACGGCACTGTAGCCACTATGATATGTACAGCAATGTAGCCACTATGATATGTACGGCACTGTAGCCACTATGATATGTACGGCACTGTAGCCGCTATGATATGTACAGCACTGTAGCCACTATGATATGTACGGCACTAGCCACTATGATATGTACGGCACTGTAGCCGCTATGATATGTACAGCACTGTAGCCACTATGATATGTACGGCACTGTAGCCACTATGATATGTACGGCACTGGAGACACTATGGTATGTATAGCACTGTAGCCACTATGATATGTACAGCAATGTAGCCACTATGATATGTACGGCACTAGCCACTATGATATGTACAGCACTAGCCACTATGATATGTACGGCACTAGCCACTATGATATGTACAGCAATGTAGCCACTATGATATGTACGGCACTGTAGCCACTATGATATGTACGGCACTGTAGCCGTTATGATATGTACAGCACTGTAGCCACTATATGTACAGCAATGTAGCCACTATGATATGTACAGCACTGTAGCCACTATGATATGTACGGCACTAGCCACTATGATATGTACAGCAATGTAGCCACTATGATATGTACGGCACTAGCCACTATGATATGTACAGCAATGTAGCCACTATGATATGTACGGCACTGTAGCCACTATGATATGTACGGCACTGTAGCCGCTATGATATGTACAGCACTGTAGCCGCTATGATATGTACGGCACTGTAGCCACTATGATATGTACGGCACTGGAGACACTATGGTATGTATAGCACTGTAGCCACTATGATATGTACAGCAATGTAGCCACTATGATATGTACAGCACTGTAGCCACTATGATATGTACGGCACTGGAGACACTATGGTATGTATAGCACTGTAGCCACTATGATATGTACAGCAATGTAGCCACTATGATATGTACAGCACTGTAGCCACTATGATATGTACGGCACTAGCCACTATGATATGTACAGCACTAGCCACTATGATATGTACGGCACTGAGCCACTATGATATGTACAGCACTGTAGCCACTATGATATGTACAGCACTGTAGCCGCTATGATATGTATGGCACTGGAGACACTATGATATGTACAGCACTGTAGCCACTATAATTACAGCTCTATAGCCACTATGATATGTACGGCACTGTAGCCACTATGATATGTACGGCACTGTAGCCACTATGATATGTACAGCACTGTAGCCACTATGATATGTACAGCACTGTAGCCACTATGATATGTACAGCACTGTAGCCGCTATGATATGTACAGCACTGTAGCCACTATGATATGTACGGCACTGTAGCCACTATGATATGTACAGCACTGTAGCCGCTATGATATGTACAGCACTGTAGCCGCTATGATATGTACAGCACTGTAGCCACTATGATATGTACGGCACTGTAGCCGCTATGATATGTACAGCACTGTAGCCACTATATGTACAGCAATGTAGCCACTATGATATGTACAGCACTGTAGCCACTATGATATGTACGGCACTAGCCACTATGATATGTACATCACTGTAGCCACTATGATATGTACAGCACTGTAGCCACTATGATATGTACGGCACTAGCCACTATGATATGTACAGCAATGTAGCCACTATGATATGTACGGCACTGTAGCCACTATGATATGTACGGCACTGTAGCCGCTATGATAAGTACAGCACTGTAGCCACTATGATATGTACGGCACTGTAGCCACTATGATATGTACGGCACTGGAGACACTATGGTATGTATAGCACTGTAGCCACTATGATATGTACAGCAATGTAGCCACTATGATATGTACAGCACTGTAGCCGCTATGATATGTACAGCACTGTAGCCACTATGATATGTACGGCACTGTAGCCACTATGATATGTACGGCACTGTAGCCACTATGATATGTACAGCAATGTAGCCACTATGATATGTACAGCACTGTAGCCGCTATGATATGTATGGCACTGGAGACACTATGATATGTACAGCACTGTAGCCACTATGATATGTGCAGCAATGTAGCCACTATGATATGTACGGCTCTGTAGCCACTATGATATGTACAGCACTGTAGCCACTATATGTACAGCTCTATAGCCACTATGATATGTACGGCACTGTAGCCACTATGATATGTACGGCACTGTAGCCACTATGATATGTACGGCACTAGCCACTATGATATGTACAGCAATGTAGCCACTATGATATGTACGGCACTGTAGCCACTATTATATGTACGGCACTGTAGCCGCTATGATATGTACAGCACTGTAGCCACTATGATATGTACGGCACTGTAGCCACTATGATATGTACGGCACTGGAGACACTATGGTATGTATAGCACTGTAGCCACTATGATATGTACAGCAATGTAGCCGCTATGATATGTACGGCACTAGCCACTATGTTATGTACAGCACTAGCCACTATGATATGTACGGCACTGGAGACACTATGATATGTACATCACTGTAGCCACTATGATATGTACGGCACTGGAGACACTATGGTATGTACGGCTCTGTAGCCACTATGATATGTACGGCTCTGTGCTAATCTTTTCATTTCATCACATTCAAAAGATGATCATTTGGATATACATATAGTTGCATTGCTAGCCATACACATGCAATGAGTTTATTGTCATGTTGAACATTTGACATGATTATAGTCATGTTGTATGTTTTGTGCGTATGTTTTACACAGTATATTTTAAATATAAGAATGTTCAAATTAATCAAATTGTTTCAGTTTTTTTGAGAAAAATTGCATAGTTTGCAGTACTATTCTTGTTCTTAAAATCATTGGAACTCCAACGGAAACCTGACAGAGCCTCAGTATAGCAGCGAGATCTATCAGGATTCCTTGGGATTCATGTAAAAATAAATCCATCACACTAGTTATTACTTTATTTAAAAATAATTAATAATGGTAGTGTTAAAAGAGTTTTAGCGATGTGGCATACTAAAACCCATAAGGGACAGTACTGGTAAGACTCACTCTGTCAGTTTCTTTTACATGACATCCCTTCAATAATGTTGACATTATAAAGCGCCTTGTTCCTATGAACACCCAACTGAGTACAACTCAGTGTGGACTTTCGAGGACCAACAGTACAGACAGGTTTAGTTAAAGATAAAAAAAAAAATAGATTCATGAAAAAAGCAGTCTGACAAAAATGAATGCAAATGCAAAGCACGTTTCTTAAAAAAAAAGTCTGGAATTTACAAAGCAACTTTTCTGAAATCATAGAAAACTTTGATAAATATCTCTCCCATCACTACCATAAAGTTGTACTCTATGACATTGTCACTTTGAGAAGACACACCGAGTGCTATAGCATATATTGAATTTTACAAGTCATGTCAAAAAATGAAAAATTGGATAACTGTTCTGCTAAATCCAAATATGAAATTGAATTGTTCATTTTACTTTAAAGGAGTTCACAGCAGCAACTCAGGGAATAGTGAAGGCAGTCAGCAGTGACTAGATAGAAAGAACTATTATAGAAGTCCAACAGGCATAGAATTAATATGGCAGGATTTGAAGAAATGTTTAAAGAAAGAAGGAATTGAGAACTCTGGAACAATATAAAAGAGTATCAGCTGCAAGGCAGATAGTTCCATACAAATTTTCATAGTAACCTATGGAAAAAAAAAATCTATATTCTATGAATAATTTAACTCCAAACAGCACCTTTCAATATTTTCTAACAATATAAAAAATATTGCTTCCTCTTCCTTGTTACATATTTTAGCATTATATTGTACAGTAGATTATCACTAAAGAAAGTATATATTATACAATAACTAATTAATAGAAAGTTAATGCTAGGGCGGGTGTTTTTTATGTGCGGTAAAATGTAGTGGTATATAAAAA
Organism: Leptodactylus fallax; assembly: GCA_947044405.1. Taxonomy (NCBI): domain Eukaryota; kingdom Metazoa; phylum Chordata; class Amphibia; order Anura; family Leptodactylidae; genus Leptodactylus; species Leptodactylus fallax. The sequence continues at coordinate 495,783 of CAMRHE010000062.1, read as the reverse complement.
GTAAGTAATTATGTCATTCCATTTTGGCATTGACCCCCATGTAAGTGATACTGAAAATTGAAATGAAATGAATGCTTTTATAGACTTACATGTATTGCTAATTAGATCAGACATCAAAGTTGTGAATACATCAGCTGAAGGTGTATTTATAATTAAATGTCACACTTAGGTCCCAGAAAAATATGTTAAACTTTATAAAGAACATGCAGAAAATACATTTTACAGCTGTGTAACGAAATGCTGAAGAGTTCTCTAGATGTGTCTGTTTTAGGAAATATTTGCACTTCCTATAAAATAAGAATTATGGACCATTTTATCCTAGAATTTCCGACCTGTGCTGTTCACCTTGTCAATAGGGAGTGTCCTCTCACACTGTCTAGTTAGTGCTAGGGACAGACTTAGGCAGGGTCACCATGCTCTGTAAATCGCAGTGGGTTAGTGATCTAACAGTGGATTCCATGATCTACAGTGGAAGTGCAGTGGAAATGCTGCGATTTCAAAAACGCTTGTGCTTTTGTAAATCGCACCATGTCAATTATACCTATGAAAATGCTGGTGTTTTCCATATAGGTATAATAGAAGCAGAAAGTCCTCAGACGAAAACTTTGCAGACTTTCTGTGAAAAGCACAGCGGGAAAAACTGTGATGCGTTTCTGTCGCTCTTTTTCCCGCAGCACTTTTTGGCTGCGGCTCGCTAGGTGGGGCCTTAGCCTTTGGGGTTTTTTTTTATGCAGCGGCTTCAGCATGCTGTAAACAATTCTGCAGCATGTTCTTCCTATGCTGCCCTTGCATTAAGCAGGTTTTTTAGGACTTAAACGGGTTGTCCAGTTTCTGCAATTAACTGTTATTAAATTCTACAATTTTCCAGTGTATCTTCCATATCAATTCCTCACAGTATTCTAGATCTCTGCTTACTGCTATTCTTTTCTTTCAGTGGATAAAAATAAAACCATGGTCATTTAATGGTCAGTCCATGGTCTTATGATTGACACAAGGGTGCATGGCACAATACAAAACAGATTTCTTATTACTGTGCTGTATGTCTGTTATCTGACCATGGACTGTATATTACATGACCATGGACTGCTCCTTAAAGAGGACCTTTCTTGTCCTCTGACACCGGTGGTATTATATACCGTTAAAAAGCTGAATTCAGCGCACAGTCAACTTTGCCGGCATACACCCCAGGGCCAGAGATATTGGTGCCATTAGTTTCGGCATTGTTCTACTGTCAGAAAGGCGGGCCTTACAGCTTAGCGTCATCACTGGCTGTGAGTAACGCCCCCCTGTACCTGACAGTAGTCTTCCATGACCCTTGTACTATCGGGGGGCATTCCTCACAACCCAGTGATGACGCTAGGCCGTAAGGCCCGCTCTTCTTACAGTGGAGGGATGTGGGTGCTGAAACTAACTGCACCCATATCTCTGGCACCAGGGTGCATACTGGCAAAGCTAACAGTGCGCTGAGTTCACTGCAGATTTCTAGTGGTATATAATACCGCCGGTGTCAGGGGACTAGAAAGGTCCTCTTTAAGTAAGTAAGCAAATAGTGACAGCAAGTACAGATCTAGAAATCCATGAGGAATTGATACAGAAAGTATATTACAGAATGTATTGTATAGTGCAGTACCTAAAGAGGACACAATGTTTGCCTATCACATCAAACATCTGATCAGCAGCAGAGTTATGATAATGTGTGTCTTTTTATTACTCCCTCTTAATCACAGTTCCTCATGTTATACATGCATACAAACTTTTTTTTATTTACAAAGGTTTTTTTAACTAGGTTTTGATGTGGAACTTGTAACTAAATTGAAATTTTTACTTTCTTTACTTGTACAGCAACCTGTTATAGGAAACCTGGAGGCTGGGAGTAGTAGTACTTAGTAGGAGATGTCACAGTGGCTTTTAAAATCAACCAACTCCTCCAGGTTAACTCTTGGGTTGGTGCAGAGTTGAGGGGATCTGCAGCATACTTGATGATTGTGGTGGTAGTCTTCTTCCAGGGCTTGTCCTAATGGTCTTCAGCCTTCGTGAGCCAAGTGGAATTTAGAGTGCTCTTGTTGGTAGTTGAAAGTTAGGACTTAGGAGACACAAGGTTTCAGGTTCCATTTTCAGTTCTCAACTTTACTAGATAACAATGCAAACAGCTCCCGTCAGCTTCCAAATAAAATAGAGGCACATGAGAGTTCATTGTGGATGTGAGGTGTGCTTGATGATGGTATCTCTAGCAGCCTGTGAAAACCTTCCAGGTTGCCCCTACAGCTTCATGTTCGCCCCCACCCCCCAAGTTGCTCTCATAATTTCATGTCCCACCCAGCTTGCCCCCACAGTGTCATATCTCCTTCAGTTTTCCCTTTTAGTTTCATGTCCCCCCAATTGCCCTCACAGTGTCATGTCCCTCCAGGTTGCCCCCACAGTTTTAGGTCCCCCCTCCTGGTTGCCCCCCCCCCCCCAGTTTCATTCCCTCACAGTTTCATGTCTCCCTTCAGTTGCCCCCACTGTATACTCACTTTTCCCCATTCCCCTGAGTGTTCAAGGAGCAACAGGCACAATATAAGGGACGTCACCACTTTGCACCTACTGCTCCAAGACATCAGGAGCCACCAGGAGCAGATGGGTCCATACTTTACCACTGTCATCAGCGTCCGGACGACCAACGGACAACTGCCCACGACAGAGGGACAGCAAATGTAGGACTGGCCTACTGTCCCAAGGCGGCCCCTGCTACCATAGGGCCCAGGGCAAGTTCACCTATGTATATAACGATATACAAAATGTATAAGAACTTAAGACAAGTATAATACAGAGTGTATTTTTATATAGCAGTGTCCACTGGGATGCTGCACTTCCTTGTGTCACTTTTATCTTGATAGTTTCTTTTTTATATCTATAACTGAGGACCCACCATTTCAAAGTGACATCCAGGCTGACATCATGTTATACAACTATGACTGGCTGCTGACATTACTTGACATCTCATGGTGATCACCAAGTATAGATGATAAACATAAAGCAGGGCCAAAAAAGTACCAGTGATATGGAAAGAGCATGCTATTATACCATACAAGTAGAATACAACTTGGTTTTATTACAAAATACTGAAAAATCTCCTTAATATGAGAATATAATAAAAAATCAAGTGGACTCATTACCCATTGCTACATGGAGAAAAAAGCAAGGTTTGATATTCATCACTAACAAAAGAAGAATATGCATATTGAATATAGCAGTAAAGCTACTAAATACAGCAGATACGATGCAGAATCTGTGAGGTTTTGTGCTTTGCTTGAGTGAAGCAGTATTGTCTGACTGATGAACTGTGAAGGCCACTAGCATCAGAGTAAATATTGCAGGCAGAGATATGGTCTAGAAACCAAACCTAAAGAAATACTAATTAATTGGGTAACAACAAGAAATGACAGATACAAGAATATAAGGCTTCTATCAAGTATTTGTATATGTAAAAAGACACAATTAAATCAAACACTAATAAAAATGCATGAAAATACAAGTGATGAAAGGGATAAAGGCCCCCCCCCCCCAAAAAAAAAAAAAAAAAAATGTATGAAGGAGTCATAAAGCAGAGATATAGCTTGAAGTTCATAGACATTGATGGAAAGTCTAACCCTCCCCAGTCCCTCTTAGACAAAGCTCTTAAACTAATCACATAATGAGCTGCCATATGTAATGTAGACACAAGGTATAGGAGCTACAATTATCATACAAAAGAAATAAGGTGAGATTACATTACTTGACATTACTATGTGAACATATAATGTCACATAGCCCAACTACAAGAAGTATTTAACTTGAAGAAGGGTCAGCAATCTATAAAGATATTTCTCAAGTATTCCAAGTATTACCTGGTGATCAGAGGTACAGAGAGATTCATGTGTATTAGTAGTATAATCAGCTTACGTGTCACAAAAGGAAAAACAGCTAAAACTTCATTTTTAATGGACCTCAATGCATATTTCCAATATATAATATAGGAGACCGATGTACACTTACAATATGTCTTCTTTATTTTATTCAACCTTTACTCCTGTTGTCTCCATTTTCTTTATTGTCATCCTTATGGTCTACCCTTTTTTTGCTTTCTAATTCCTCTGTTGCCTCCAAAAGTTCTCCCACAGAACTCTTTCTCTGCTGCTGTCTATGTATTCTCTTCATTTGTCCTTTTACTCCAGAATGTAAAGTTGGGGCAAAATTTGGGAACAAAAGAAGGGAAAGCAAAGACAACAATCAAGTTAGTGTATTTTGGAGGCAAAAGAGTAATTAAAGAGCAAAAAAAGAGAAGTCCAAAACCAGGTGCAGACTGGCCCATCGGGGTACTTGTAAATCCCCAGTTGGCCTCATACCTTTAGGGCCCCCCTGATGCTTTTTTTTTAAAACTTACGAGTGACATTTTTTTTCATTGGCCACTATTTATTGGATTATTCCAACAGGTAGTGGCTGATATTTCACTCACAATCCCTGTCCACCAGAGGGTGCTGCACGATCCTAGTATTCTTCAATGCCCTGGAGGAAAAAGTGGTTGCCAGACTGGACAGGAGCAGGGATCGGTGAATAAAATATCGACTGGTACTTGTTGGAATAATCCAATAGACAGCAACCAATAGGTGAGTAAAAACAACAAATAATTACATTCCTGGGCATCCCCACATCATTCAGTGGTCATCCAGCATCCTCTTCAGGCCTCTGGATGATGTCATGTGCCCCAGGGATCACCGTTGAGGCCTGTTATTGGGCCTCATCAGTCACATGAGGTGCACCAGCATCAGGACATTGATGTGCCACAGGTGACTGCTGAGGACCAATCACAGACCTCATTGGTGACCCCTGGGGCACATGACATCATCCAGAGGATGTCAGACAACTGTGGGATGCTATGATGCCCAAGCGAGGTTAGGTAAGGAGTTTGGTATTTTAATCACCTCTTTGGGCCTCCACTTAATATACTCTGGGGTTTCAGGAGACACCAGTGTGTAATACTGTTTCATGGGTGGTGAATCCCAAAAGATTTGGGTTCAGACAGAGCCCGAAACTTTAGAAATGTTCAACCAAACATAACTAAAAAAGGGGGCAGTATACTGTGCGGGGACCAAAACGACAGAGGGCAGTATTATGTTTGGGAGCCTAAAGAGGGACCATATAAAGTGTGGGGGGGGGGGTAAAAATGAAGAGGGTAGTATTATGCATTGGGGCCTTAAAAGGGACAATATACTGTGTGCAGGCCAAAAAAGGAACTATATACTATGTGGGAACTAGTTAAGGAGGACGATATACTGTGTGGGGGCCAGAAAAGGCAGCGTTATGCTGTGTGGAGGAAGTAAAATGGGCGTTATACTTTGTGGGAGCCAGTAAACGGCTGATCCGCAGGGAAGTTGAAGGCCCATAAAATGAAGAAGAGACTGAGGCAGAAGTCCACTTCAATTCCTTTTCATTTTCTGTCATCTGAACAGGCTGTTACTCCTCCCTGACCCTCTGAGAAATACAACCCCCAGCAGCCCCAGATCATCAGGACCTGCTGAGAGTTGCAGTTTTATTCTTGCCAACCATGGTACCATAATGCTGCAGTGCCTGCTCTAATGGCTGAGACAACAATCTCAGCCATTTAACCCTTTAGATGCTGCAGTCAATACAAAATGTGACACCTCCGAGCAATATAGAAAATATAAAGGTTTATCAAGAACAATGTTTTCCACCTGCATCAAATTTGGAATGAAGTGCATGCCTTGTCATAAATTAGGCACATCCTCCAGGGTACATGCGCCTAAACAGAACTACACGCCAGCTCCTCGGTGACATAGAAAACTGGCATAAATGATGATAAATCTGATGGGGCCAGGAATGCTTTGTGACTTTTTTATGGCACATACGCCAGTAGAAAGACAGCAAATAGAACACATAAAACTTAACTTTTACTAAATAATATTAATAAATAGCACATATCCAATAAAAACAGAAAGGTTTACAAAAGACAAAGCACAGGTAAGTATCTCTACCATACCCCAATATAATTTCCCAAAGGGGAACTATTCCCATAATAGATAGTATGCAGAGCAAGTAGGAACAATCTTACCAATGTGAAACCATCTAATGATCAAGGTTACACCACCATAAAAGGACACCTTCTGGGACAAGTAAACTAACTCTGGTCTACCCGGAACCTCACCCTATTAGCCCCCGTCTGGTTTAGTTCAACCTTATGCCGACATGTCCATATTCACCACCACTATGGGTGCATGATTGTTTGTCTGCTGGCGACTGCATAGCGATATCACTTTTTCAAGCACCATTATTGTTGTAAAATCCCTGATGCGTCCATCCTTGTAGTACGAAATACATTGGGATGGTGTAGCTAATATTAGGGTGCATTTAGGGCACAGTTTGTGGTACTGCCCTTGTAAGGGTGGAAGTTATTGATCTGGGTCTAATAGGGAAAGGTTCAGGGTAAACCATGGTTAGTTTATTTGTCCCAGAAGGTGTCCTTCTATTGGGGTGTTTTACCCCAAACCCAAGCTTGATTATAAGATGGTTACACCAGTAGGAATGTTCCTACTTTCTATGCATACTGTCGATTATGGGAATAATTCCCCTTTGAGAAATTATATTGCAGTATGATAGAGATACTTATGTGTGCTTTGTCTGTTGTAAACCTTGCTGTTTTTATTGGATATGTGGTATTTATTAATATTATTTAGTAAAAGTTAGGTTTTATGGGTTCTATTTGCTATATTTCTTCTATGGATTTTTGTGAACCCCTTTCCAAACTCTAGTATCTTCTGATATTCAACCGAGAAAAGGCACGGGCAGGATACTCAAAGTCCAAACAAAAAATTAATAAAAATAAGTAAAGTTTATTATACATCAGTTAAAAATATAAATACACTACAATTCATCATACAAAAACAAACAGTCTATAAACACATAGGTTTGATGCCATATGTTATTGATTTGCGTGATACGTTATATCTATACCAGAAATAAAGTGCAATAGCAGTCAAATTCAGAAGATTAGAGATAATGGCTGAAATGGTGCATCTAGGACATAATTCATATCACCAAATCACCTTTGAAGACGCAGCTGAAACACACATCGAGCGTGGTGTCGGCCTGCGGAGGTAACTCTTGCGATTTGCACATCTATAGGCATGTCTATTTGGTGATATGAATTATGTTCTAGATGCACCTTTTATGTCATTATCTCAAATCTTATGAATTTGATGGCTATTGCACTTTATTTTTGGTATGGATATAACATATGGCGGCTTTAATATGTGACTTTAATACCAATATGGTGTATGTGATATAGAACCTATTAGCTATAGACACCTTTTTGCCTGTTCATGTAAATTGATGTGATTGTATGGTTGTTCTGTTATAAACAAGCTCTTGGAATGTACCCTATACAATATCATTACTATTATGGATCTTCATATTTATTGATATACTTATGATTTTTTGCTATAATTGGCACAGACTGTTAGGGTCTTGCCAAACGTAGCAATACCCTGACACTACTGCAGGGGTCTGGGAGGAAGGACAGAGACAAGTGAGCCCTAATCTCACCCCAGCCACTGTCCCTTCCTATTGCCTCAGTTACCCTAAATGGTAAAAGGACAACCAGAAGACAAGCCCTATACTGGGTAAGTGACACACAGAACAGGACAAGACAAAACAAATGACAAAAAGAGAGGTAAGGAAGCCAAGGGGTCGGTAAAATGAGCAATGCAGTAAAAAATCACAATCCAAGAGAATAGTCAAAAGGCAAGCCAGAGGTCAGAGAAATAGCACAGTAAATATCAACGGCACAAAGAGAGCAGGCAAAGTCAGAGCAATAACCGGCGACCATGTGAGGGCTGACAACCTGTTTATATAAAGTCTGGGACCAGCCCCAGACCTGATAGGTACACAGGCTGTCAATCACACAGGCCAGGAAGAGATTAACTCCATGCAGTCCAGAGAGAAATGCTCAAAACACGGGTGTGGCCGGAAATCCATTAAATTGTCTAGGACCATGTTCAGACTGAGCAACAAGAAACCTACACAAAGAACCAAACTGAACATGCCTCCTTCGCCACAGCGTGCGAGCGGAGGGTGGTGCCGAGACCCGAACAGGCAGAGACGTTACAGTACCCCCCCTTTAAGAGGGGCCACCAGACCCTCACCAGATAAACCAGTTTTAGTAGGACCCGGTATTTTTTCTGCCTTAAATTCAGGGTCTTTTTGCACAACCACAGACACTGGTGGGCCAGGCAAACATTTTTTATTCACCTGATGTTTCCCACCTTTAGCAGCCGAGACAGTCTCCTCAATAACACAATTTAAAGTGTGCAGAGCAGTCATATCAGCAAATACCTGGTTGCCTGAGTGGTTCTTCTGATTACCACTCAGGCACAGAAGTTTTTCTGCTGGTCTGCGAGGTCTGGTCGAGCAGTCACGGATGAAATGACCGGAAGCACCACAGTACAGGCAGAGGTTGTTCCTGAGACAATGCTCTCGTCGCATCTTGGCGTCCATAACTCCCAGTTGCATGGGTTCCTCACCAGGAGTCATGGGAGAAATAACAGGTTTCTCAGGAGAGAGTGAGGGAGAGACAGAAAACTTGGAAGAAGCAGACCCTATTCTCTCTTTAACATTTTCCCGGATCCTACGGTCAATACGGACAGCCAAAGTCATGACCTGCTCAAGAGTGGGAGGATCTGGGTGACCAACCAAGACCTCCTTAACACGGTCACATAGGCCTTGTTTAAAGTGGGCCTTTAGAGCTGACTCACACCAACCTGCAGTCACGCTGCACTTGCGGAATTCTGCGCAATATTCCTCAGCAGAGCGTTTGCCCTGCCGCATGGTGAGGAGTTGCGATTCCGCAAGCCCAATGTGGTCTGGCTCAGCATATATAGACCCCAAAGACAAAAAAAATTTTTTCAAAGTTAATCCACTCCTCAGCCCCTGGAGGGAGTTTAAGGGCCCAAGCTTGTGGATGCCCCTGTAGGAGGGATATAACTACTCCCACCATTTGGTCCTGGGATGCATGTGGATTAATCCGGAAATACAAGCGACAAGACTCCCGGAAAGTCTCAAATTTTTCACGATCCCCTGAAAAACGGTCGGGGAGTAGCATCTTAACCCTAAAAGGGGCAAAAACAACTGGACATGCTGCAGCGGCATCAGTAAGGGTCTGCACAGGTTTATCAAGCTCAGCTACCAGGCCTGCCAAACCTTCCAACTTGGCCGCAAGGCCCTGAATAGGATCCATACTGATCCTATGGGAAGAAATGGCAGAATGTTATGGGCCGGTTATTCTGTTAGGGTCTTGCCAAACGTAGCAATACCCTGACACTACTGCAGGGGTCTGGGAGGAGGGACAGAGACAAGTGAGCCCTAATCTCACCCCAGCCACTGTCCCTTCCTATTGCCTCAGTTACCCTAAACGGTAAAAGGACAACCAGAAGACAAGCCCTATACTGGGTAAGTGACACACAGAACAGGACAAGACAAAACAAATGACAAAAAGAGAGGTCAGGAAGCCAAGGGGTCGGTAACAAACTAGCAATGCAGTACAAAATCACAATCCAAGAGAATAGTCAAAAAGCAAGTCAGAGGCACAAAGAGAGCAGACAAAGTCAGAGCAATAACCGGCGACCATGTGAGGGCTGACAACCTGTTTATAGAAAGTCTGGGACCAGCCCCAGACCTGATAGGTACACAGGCTGTCAATCACACAGGCCAGGAAGAGATTAACTCCATGCAGTCCAGAGAGAAATGCTCAGAACACGGGTGTGGCCAGAAATCCATTAAATTGTCTAGGACCATGTTCAGACTGAGCAACAAGAAACCTACACAAAGAACCAAACTGAACATGCCTCCTTCGCCACAGCGTGCGAGCGGAGGGTGGTGCCGAGACCCGAACAGGCAGAGACGTTACACAGACTATATCTCTGTATTTATAATTAGTTGGGTTTTCCCGTCAAATCATTACCTTAAATTCTGACACCTATGTGTTTATATACTGTTTGTTTTTGTCTGATGAATGTGGTCTATTTATGTATTTAACTGATGGACTTTGAGTACCTTGCCTGTGTTTTTTCTTGGTTGGCTGTTCGTATTTTGTTGTGGTGATTGTGCAAAAATTGAAGGTTATTTATACTATTGCGGGTGATATATACAATTATACCTTAGTTATTTTTGGACCCCTCCATATCTTTTGTGCTATGTTTTTATGTATCTTCTGATATTGTTGTATATTCTTGCTGATTTTCAATTGTGTACTCCAATAACAGTAGGGTGGGCTCAAATAAATTCCTCTGGTGGGCCATTGACATCAGAGTCCGACATTGACCACAGAGTTAACTATAGAAAAGGCGACCACAGGAGGGAATAAAATAAAGACATGTAAGTGTACATCTATCCCCTATATTTATAACCTTAGATATTTTTGACAATTTTTGGTTACAGTATATTATGCTAATAATCCTATCTATTGTTGGAGGAGTGGTTTGAGATTTGAGTTGAACTGTGAGCTAACAGTTAAGTTTTAACAGTTTTTTTTTTCATCTGTGACATGTGATTATCGATCACGTCAGGTATTGGATTTTTTTCAAACTGTGATACAAGTAGTTCAGTATCTGATGGCCAATAATACAATTTGCATCAGTTCTGGCCAATATTCATTAATAATTTATATTAAATAACTTTATGTTAAATGAAACAACCTGGTTAGGTACTTTTCAGTCATGGACAGACAGGACATTGCCATATCATTTGGCCAATGGATACGGATGTCTACTGCTCTATTGCTCCCTGGCAGAGTGCAGACATCAGTTAGGAGCAGACATCCTTCTACTCTTCTCTCATCTACTGTGGCAGCCATGTTGACAATACAGACCCTGCTACAATATTCTTCTTGAGTTTACGGAAATGATAAATAGTAACACCAGGTATGGGCTCCCTTCTGAATGCTATAATGATACTTACAATTTTTATGGTCTGTAAACGTATGTGGTAAAATTTAAGGCTTTGTTCACATTGCCGTAAATTCAATGAGACTGTGAACTACAGTTTGGCACTATATAGGCATAAAATGCTAAACGTTGGGAATAGGCCTCCATTGTAAAAACAATAAATGGTATATGTTTGTCCTTTATTCCTCTGTACAGAAAAAATGCATGATAATACTACCTGCAATATCCTAAAAAGATAATCTTAGTGAATTGGACCTTAATGATCTTTAAGACATATAGAAAGCATTGTATATAGAATATTGTTCAAAGTGAGGTGAACATAGCCTAATTCTGGACATATCAAAGTTGTACTGTCTGCTATGGATAGTTTACAGCCTTATGGTTACAGCTACTGTATATGATTAGCTGACAGAAAAGGAAACATAGATCAAAAAAATCATAATGTCTAATATAATTCAAGCTTTATAACCTGTAAAATATATTCTTTTCAGCATAGACATGCAGCCTAAAATCCATGAATACAAGATTTTATTTTTACTTTCCTGATTTGCAATTCTTCCCAATCTTCCTATCATTAGCATGTATAGCACATACAGCACTATCCTCAAAGAATTGCGATTCATGATCCATCATATAAACAAAGGGTTACAATGATTTCACAGTTTGCTAACAAGATCATCTCCCAACATTCATGAGAACCATTCCCAAGTCTTAATCAATCCTAACTTGTTCTTTCCAATAAAGCTGATTGCTTGTTGGACGCAGTAAATCATCATACCTTGTAATTAATGGTAGAAGACGTCTTGAACCTCATTGACTTGAGCAAATTACAAACTATATTCTTAGTTTCTCCTTTACATGAAAATTATCCTGGGCAATGTTTCTTTTCTTACTTTACAGCTGTGCCTGCCTTTTTTCCTTTTTGCTTAGATCTCTGGCGGCATCAACTGCAAAGTGATGGCGCATATGAATAAGTGTACAGATCTAGCAATGTTTAACTTGTCATCCATCTGTAATCTTTAACTTACTTTACATTGAATCCAGCATACTGTACACTGAAGATAACTAAAATGAAAATAATATTATTTATAAAGTAGAATGTACTGTAGACCTGAAGTTCACCTTATTTTTTGTGGGCATGTCACTAATGCAACAAGTAACTTAAAACATAAAAAACACCCCTTTTGCAAGGCTCACTTAGTTATTTGCAATATTGAATGAAGATGTTCCTCACAGACTTCCTTATCTGTCCTTGCCTTCAGGCCATCTGAATATAATGCTACTCTCTTAGTTGCTTTCTCATGCATTTGGACCAAAACATAGTAAAATAAATGGTCATACAGGCAAAACAGGGAAAACCAGAGTCCATCAGAAAAGCTGCTTGCTAGTGATATTCTGTTCTGGCTTATAATGGGTGGTCCCAATGAAGCAGATATGAACTTTTAAGGGGATGTAATTCAGATAATAAATAATTAGGACATATTTGGGGGGGATTCATCAAGATTGACGTATAGCACAGGCCTCATTATAAATCAGGTGCATCCTCCTCCAAGCTGTGGGCCCACACTGAACTCAACTCTAGCTCATAATTTGAGTTGATTTTATGCATTGTTTACACCAGAAAATTAGTGTAAATGATAAAGAATCTGTTGGGGTTGATGGCCCCCCATACAGCATGCCCTTGCCATGCCCCTTTTCAGAAAATGGCGAGGGCGGTGTAAAAGCCGCACTTGCAGCAATTTTTGAATCAAGTGGCTTTTAAAAAAATTGCTACTTTTTTTTTCCATTGAGTACAAGAGTTTATAAATATTTTCTAAGGAGTTATACTCTAGAATAAGGGATGCGCAGCCCTTGGAATAGATTACTGCAATACTGAACCATGAGGAGGAAAAGTTTCAGATAACATGGAATCTGTGGGACGAATTTTGGGCTATCCAAGCTCTCTAATTATATAGACTTATTGTCATCCTTCTCCTGGCTGTTCCACCTCTTTCCCTTTTGTTTCTAGTCTTGTCTCTCCCCCTTGGTTCACTATGTTTCATAAGGGTCTGAGATAGCCCCTGTGTATGCACTGTATCTATTCTCATATGCCTTAAAGGGGTTTTCCTATCTCCCTGTTTCAGCAGTTTTGCCTGCTGTCTCTTCTTCTCACTTCCTGTATTCCTTATCATACAGTCAAAGCCACCCCCCCAGCTTACTGAACACCACAATGTTAAGTATCGCAATACTTATTATGATTACTAGACATTTAATATAAATGCATATCACATAATATGCACATGCTTCTAGAGAACGGACTCAGTGTTATAGTATCTATGTATTTACATAGAGAGATAACAGACACGGCTTTATCAGTAAACTGCAATTAGCTGAATGGCAGAGCTGTGGATAACAGTGAGAGCAGTGAGTGATGTCACTTGTCCTGTCCTATCACACAGGTCTGACCGCCATGGAAATGCTGTATAGACAATGAGAGGAATAATTTCACATAGCAGAAAAATAAAGCAGCATTGCTAAAACAATATATTTAGGAAAACTCTTCAATTTACATAAGCTAGCAGTATAAATGGGATCCTTGAAATGGGAATACCCCTTTAAGTTTTGTTCCAGGATGTCTTGTACACTCTGGCTATGGGCACTGTTATATTTGTATTCTTGTTCTTGTTTAATTGTATTTTCTGTTCCAAAACATTTCTAATAAACATATAGTTTTCTAATCTACCAAAGTCATTTTAAATATATATTTTTGTGCATTATATGATGTTAACAGAGGTTTTCATTGCAAATATACAAGGTAACATAAAGAAGTCCCAGAGTAAATAACCCAATTGATATTGTCTACCACCTAGATAGTCTCCAGTAAGATAATGGAATTAATGAAGCAAGAGATACCACCAAGTGAGAACTAACTGTACAAGCCTTTTGTAGCTCACACAATGATTTAAAATCAATAAACATTAGCCTGACATAAAGACACACCAGACTACATTAATAACAAAGCGAATTAAACATCATTTCATAATAATCCCTAAGACTCAGACATCTTAACCTCTGCAAGATAGAAACTATAACACCATAAAAGTGTTTTTGGTTTTGTGCATGTTTCACATTAAAATATCTTCTTAAATCTTCATATTCAATATTTATGTGTTTTTTTTAATATATACTTGGCATTTATTTATTTGCACAGGTATATATAAATATAAATCTTGTAGTAACTATCTAGTAGCTATTTGATTAATTTCAACATGGGTAAAACACATTATTGCCAAAATGCAGATTTCAATCTTTCCTATTCATCCTACAGCTACACAGAAGGGTCTTTGACTCCTCCCAGGACCAGCCCACCTACATAGCAACAAACAGTTAATTAGCATATTCAATACTATAAGAACACCCCTTTCCTCTATTTTGTTGTGCTTTATTTTTCCTTGTGACCAAGGGGCGGGGGGTTGTATTTGTACAGGGTTTTTTTTTATTTTCCTTTCATTTTCCCAGGCTAGATCTGAGAGGCTCTCAGATAGCTGTACAATGCCTGGAGGTTCCTCCTGATAAAAAGTTGAAGCATACTGTAATCCTAGCTCGGAAGAGCAGGTTAGTGGGAGCAGTCATTACTGCACGTGCTGCTGTAGCCGCCATTCGTCCCGATCCAAGTCTGCCGACATGTCGCATCTTCTCCTGCGCATTGCACATGCGCAAGATGTCACTACCGAAAGCTCCAAGTTGGAGCTCACGCAGAATGCCGCCAGTGTAGTTCGGGAGTGCAGAGGTAGGACCTACATCACAAGGGGTATGGCTTGTGTGGAAGGCTTGTCTATTTAAAAAATGAGGGCCATTGTGCTGTGCCTGGCAAACTGGACCCTCAGAGTGTTAAGGTATTCCCTGTTCCTGGGGCTTCCTGTGTTTTTCTGCTAGTAAAGTTGTTTCTAAAGAGTTACTCTTATGTGTTACAGATGTCCAGGAATGGTAAAAAGTCCTGAAAAAGGAAACATATAGTCTGTTTAGAATGTCAGCAGTTGTTACCTGATGATCATGTTCCTGACATATGTATAATTTGTACTCAGAATCAAGCCTCTCCTGCTAGTTCTCATGCATCTTCTTCTAAATCTAAGCAAAGATCTAATTGTTGGAGCAGCTTTACTCACTTAAATTAGCTGCAGACTTTGTTTCTGACTTTCCATTAGATACCTTAAGAGTTGCTGTGAAAATCTGGCGATCACTAAGAAGATCCACTTCAGGATGGAAACAATAAGGATGGTCACAGCAACCTTACAGAAGGATCAAGTTCTTGCATCTTTACATCCAAAAGATTCTTATTTGCACATACCAATTCATTCAGATTCAAGACAGTTCTTAAGAATAGCAGTGGATTATCTAGGATCAGTCAGACATTACCAATTCAAGGCTGTTGGTCTGACCTCTTCTCAAAGAGTCTTTACCTAGGTGGCAGTGGTAGTAGTAGCAGCCCTACATTTGCAGGCCATTCAAGTTTTTCCTTATCTTGACGACTGGCTAATAGCCATTACATCAGTATCTCTTCTGCAAGATCACCTTCAAGTAGTTACTACCCTTCTCAGGAATCTTGGATTCCAGATAAACTGGGAAAATTCCCGCTTACTTCCAGAAACTTCATAATTGTATCTATGCTTCATAATAGACACGGAATTGCAAGTTCTTTTTTTGCCCCAGGAAAAGATACAAAAAATTCAGTCTGCGATAAGGTGTTTGATCAAAGCACCACGCTCTAGAATTTATCACATTATGAAAACTTTGGGCTTGTTAATAACCTGGATAGATGCAGTGCCATGGGCTATGGTACACAGCGGGAGTCTCCAGCACAATATGCTCTGCCACTGGAATGGAGATTTGAGGTTGATGCTTACAAGAATAAGCATCAATCAAAAAACACAAAGAGACTTGAGATGGTGGCTCAATCTGCAGAACTTGGTAAAAGGGAAGAGTTTTCAATTCAGGGAGTCTTAACTACAGATGCTTCCTTGAGAGGCTGGGATGCCCATCTACTAACTTCCTGGGCACAAGGAGTATGGTGCAGACAAGACAGGCTCCGATCATCAAATTTTTGAGAGATGAAGTTAGGATGGCACTCCTGCATTTCAGACCACTAATTCAGGGCAAATCGGTCCTAATACAGGCAGATAATCTTGTCATTGCTTACTATTCGAACAAAGTGGAACATGAAGCAGAGTACTGATGACAGAGTGCACAAAGATTTTTCAACTAGCAGCACTGCCCTGCTGGATTTAAAAGCTCTGTATATAAGAGGATCTCTGAATACCAGAACGGATCTTCTATGTCGGACGACACTCAGGCCATTGGAATGGGAGCTAAATCTCAAATACTATCATCTCCTAACAGACAGGTGGGGAATTCCACAAATAGATTTGATGGCAACCAGAAACAATACAAACTACCAGTGTTTTGTTCTCTGAATCCTTAAGATCCTCCCATTGCCCAGGGAAATGAGTTGAATGCAGGATGGGCGTATTCAGTGATGATGCAGCAGTGCTCAGTAATAGAAGAAAACTCCCTCTGTGCTCCAAAATCCTCATTTGAATAAAGAATAAAAGTTCTTTTTCTACGCATCGCTGGGGCTCTGAAACATAAGAAAGGTATCATTTTATTCTGGTAACAGCATCTACAGCACTATGGGAGTGATTTAAAGTAGCTGGGGGCAGTGATAGACTCCCCTTAAGGAGCCAGCTCTTTTAGAATACAAGATTTAGCAGCAGGTTGGTTGTGTTTATCACTTAGCATATTCTGCTTAACCTGTATAGTCCGTACACTTACTGCAGCATCAGACTAGAAACTCCTACAGACAAAAGTCATCCCTTTAGATGGAAAAAGAAAATAAATGCACAGCAAATTTCAGGTCTTTAAACATGGCACTGGCTCAGGAGATGAGCTGGAGCATAGCTGGTGGGTGCATGCTGTTTTACACCCAGTCAGTGTCTTTGATCAGAGACAATTGCAATAATGGACATTTACTCTCTCATATGCCATGATAGTAGTATAATGTTGTACCATGTTAGCCATTGAAAGTAGTGGAAGACTGAAGAAATCAGGCAATACCTATTAGAGGCTAACTGAGTATATTTATAAGTAAGCTTTCAGAAGTGCAAGCTTCCTTCATCAGACATGGTGTTATACAAGAACTGAAAATTCACAGATTTTTATACACATGGTCTTCAAAGGATTTTAGAGTCCTTAAAAAACAAAAAAACAAAATGCAATCTAAGTAGAGAAGTTATTTACAACCGATCAAAAAACAATCTGGAAAGTTGTGGTGCGTGACAGAGGGATCTGTTATCTGTTTGCTATCAGGAGATGATTTGTGACCCTCACAGTTCATACATACAGTAGTGTGACATGAAGCTGGCATGAATATTAAGTCCAAATTGCAGAGTTTTAAATGTTTTCATAAACTTGTACTCCCATTGTTTCCTTTCCTCCTGCGTCTTAAACTGTCCAATTAAAACCACAACCCGCAAATCTTCAATAGAGTGGTTTTCTCCGGAGAAATGTGCGGCCACTGGGAGATCTGTTCTGCTGTTATTAATATTGGATCTATGTGAGTTCATTCGTTGACTAAGTCTCTGCCCTGTTTCCCCCACATTGAGGCCTGTGGTGGGACATTGCACACACATTATGAGGTACACCACATTGGAAGACCTGCAGGAAAATGTCCCCCTAATTCTGTGCACCTGTTGTGACTGTGGGACAGGTACACTGTCAGTGGTGTGGATGTGCCTGCAGGTCATGCCCCTTTTATGTAGGCAAGGTGAGGTGCCATTTTCAGTTGGGACCTTCAGGGCACTCCGGACAATAATACGCCTCAGGTTTGGTGGTTGTCGAAAGGAGAGGGGGGACTGGAAATATGTCATTGAGTCTGTTGTCCCTATGTAGCACAGGTTGGAGATCCTTGGCAATCCTTCGTAGGATCTCTAGCTGTGGGTTGTAGGTGACAACTAGGGGCACTCGGGCTTCTTTCTGGGTCTCTTTATATGTGAGCAGACTGTCTCTGTTAATGGCTGCCGCTTTGTTTAATTGGTTGTCTGTCACTTTTGGTTTGTATCCCAATCGGAGAAATTTCATCCTCAGATCCAGGAGGTGCTTGTCCAGGTCTGCTTTGTCGGAGCAAATATGATTGTATCGTATAGCCTGGCTGTAAATAATAGATTGTCTTGTGTGCTTGGGGTGGAAGCTGTCATTTCTCAGGTAGGCCGTTCTGTCTGTGGGTTTGTGGTATATCGATGTGAGTAGCCGGTGGTCTTTGATGTATATTGTGGTATCCAGAAAGTGAATTTCACTCCCTGAATAGCTAAGTTTAAGGTTGATGGTAGGGTGAAAGTCATTGAAGTCATTATGGAATTGAAGTAGGGCCTCCTCACCTGCAGTCAAGATGACAAGGATATCATCGATATAACGAAGGTAAATCATAGGTTTGGTGGTGCATGTTGATAAATATGCTCCTTCCAGTTCTGCCATAAAGAGATTTGCATATTGAGGTGCACATCTGGTTCCCATATCCAATATTATTAACAGCAGAACAGATCTCCGGAGAAAACCACTCTATTGAAGATTTGCGGGTTGTGGTTTTAATAGGACAGTTTAAGACGCAGGAGGAAAGGAAACAATGGGAGTACAAGTTTATGCAAAAATTTTAAACTCTGCAATTTGGACTTAATATTCATGCCAGCTTCATGTCACACTATGTATGAACTGTGAGGGCCACAAATCACCTCCTGATAGCAAACAGATAACAGATCCCTCTGTCACGCACCACAACTTTCCAGATTGTTTTTTGACCAGTTGTAAATAACTTCTCTACTTAGATTGCATTTTGTTTTGGGTTTTTTTAAGGACTCTAAAATCCTTTGAAGACCATGTGTATAAAAATCTGTGAATTTTCAGTTCTTGTATAACACCATGTCTGATAAAGGAAGCTTGCACTTCTGAAAGCTTACTTATAAATATACTCAGTTAGCCTCTAAAAGATATGCCATGATAAACTGCAAAAATGGTATCTAAGGGGTCTTTTTGAATTAGGAGCAGAAAGCTTTTTGTTGTTATTGCAGCTTGGAGTCTTGTAAAGGCAGCCAGGTCTGCCATTGTAAAGTTAGTATTTAAAATATAAAGGTATTTATACCTTATAGTGCATGCTGTAATGGAACGGAAATCAATATGCTGTAATTAATGCTTTCCTGTCTCTTCACCACCATAAAGAATTTAGTAAAAAGAGATCAAAATGGCATACAAAGCTCAAAATGGTCTTAATAAAAGTTACAATTTTCCACACAAAAAGAGCCATTACGCATCTCTGTAGATGGACATACAAAAAAGTTATGGGTGTCAGAAAAGAGCCAAGCAAAGAACATTTTTCCTCATAGTTTTAAAGCACTGAAACATAAGAAACACTTTATAAATTTGATACTGCTGTGATAGTACTGACCTACAGGATAAAGTTAATATGTTATTTTTACCGCACAGTGAACTCTGTAAAAGCAATTGCATTGTTTTCAATTCCCCCCATTCATTTTTTCTAGCTTCCCAATATATGATTTGGTATATTAAATGGTATCATTAGAAAGTGCAACTTAGCCTACAAAAACAAGCCCTCATATGGCTATGGAAATGAAGAAATTAAAAACATATGCTTTTGAAAAGCAGGACGTAAAATATGAAAGTGACTAGAAAGAAGTTACTGTATCTGAATATCAACAAAATAATATATTAAAAACCAATACTGGTTCCAACTCAACATTTGGTGGTACATATACTTTGACGGCACAGTGGGTACAGAAAATATTCAGACCCCTTTAAATTTTTCACTCTTTGTTTCATTGCAGCCATTGGCTAAATGCAAAAAAGTACATTTTATTTCTCATTAATATACACTCAGCACCCCATCTTGACAGAAAAAAAACAGAAATGTAGATATTTTTGCAAATTTATTAAAAAAGAAAAACTGAAATATCACATGGTCAGAAGTATTCAGACCCTTTGCTGTGACACTCATATTTAACTCACATACTGTCCATTTCCTTCTGATCCTCCTTGAGATGGCTCTACGCCTTCATTGGAGCCCAGCTGTGTTTAATTAAACTGATTGGACTTGATTAGGAAAGGCACACACCTGTCTATATAAGACCTCACAGCTCACAGTGCATATCAGAGCAAATGAGAATCATGAGGACAAAGGAACTGCCCAAGGAGCTCAGAGACAGAATTGTGGCAAGGCACAGATCTGGCCAAGGTTACAAAAGATTTTCTGCAGCACTCAAGGTTCCAAAGAGCACAGTGGCCTCCATAATCCTTAAATGGAAGAAGTTTGGTATGACCAGAACTCTTCCTAGACCTGGCCGTCCAGCCAAACTGAGCAATCGTGGGAGAAGAGCCTTGGTGAGAGAGGTAAAGAAGAACCCAAAGAGCACTGTCGCTGAGCTCCAGAGATGCCCTAGGGAGATGGGAGAAAGTTCCACAAAGTCAACTATCACTGCAGCCCTCCACCAGTCGGGGCAGAGTTATGGCAGAGTGGCCCGAAGGAAGCCTCTCCTCAGTGCAAGACATATGAAAGCCCGCATAGAGTTTGCCAAAAAACACATGAAGGACTCCTAGACTATGAGAAACAAGATTCTCTGGTCTGATGAAACGAAGATTGAACTTGTTGGCGTTAATTCTAAGCGGTATGCGTGGAGAAAACCAGGCATTGCTCATCACCTTTCCAATACAATCCAAACAGTGAAACATGGTGTTAGCATATTAAATTCTGTTCACTGAAAGGATTAACAGGGGAGTAGCTGATGAAAAAATAGGAGAGAGGTGGATTAGCTGGCTAGCAGAGTTGAGGGTAGTTTGGGTGGAAGTGAGAGCATTTGCTGGTAGGCCACTAAACAGGATGTTGTAGTAGTCTAAGCAAGAGATGATGAAAGTGTGGATTACCATTTTCATGAGTAAAGAGCAAATTTAATGTTTTTGAATTGGGGTGGCAGGAAGTGTTGAGGGCTTGGATGTATGGGCTAAAGGACAGGGAAAAATTAAAGGTTACCCTTAGGCAGTGGGCTTTTGGGATTAGGATATTACTGTTTTATGCATATATTAGCAAAACCTGGTTGGTTCAACCAACAGCAATAGGAGGTTTCTTAGACTACCAAAGCCTGGTATGCTTAGAGTAGTCTGAGACACTTCCTCTGCTTTTGGATGAAGCAACTGAGAACAGGGAAATTGTTTCAGAATACCAAAGCACATTGTGCATAGAGTAATCTAAGACACTGGTGACCATTTTTTATGGATAAAAAGAGGACTGGGATTTGGAGGAATCACAACAGAAAGATGAAAAAGGAGGTCACCTGGTAATCTGTCATTGCATATACTGTACATTTTTGAGTTATTTAAAAGTTACACTAAATAAGAGAATGTCATCATTGGTTAGGTTCCTTTGAAATAATATTATTCTCCAAACCTTATATATGACATGCAGTACTTTATGACTACTACATGACAATGCACATGTACTTATGTACAGTATAAGTGATATATTTTGTTTTTTGATTCGGTATTTCATGCACCACTTATGTGAATATGGGATGTTTTCTTCCTGTGTTCTCTCCAGTGTCATACTTGATATGTAACACATTTTTTTAGAAGCCTCAGGTTACACAGCAACTAAGCTGTAAGTCTGTCAAATTTTTACAGTAGATGCAAAAACTACATCTCACTGTTTTTAGATGTTCAAATCTCTAGTGTTTTCACAATCTGTAGCACATCCATTTCAGGAACATTGCTAAATAGTATGCATATTTAAACTGTTCCTCTTATGTTACTTTCTTAAGCTTTAGGGTAAGCTACAGGCATTAAAATGAATGCATAACATTCTGAGGTTTTCTTGGGATGTCTTCAACCCAAACTGCAGCATTCAAGAATGACAACTAGGTTTTGTAAGTCCCAGTCCTGTGATGAAAATGTTATGGATGAAATTTTATCTGAGAAAAATCTCCAAGCATAAGTAAAAGGTTACAAGCCATAGCAATGTATGCACTGTAAAGCCGTAGCTGCGGATGTTGCTTCCAATACCTATGTGCTATCTATAAATACAAACAATATGTCAAAAGTGAATGTAGCAGAGCCACAATTTCAAAAAATGTGCAAACTTCACGATGAGGTTATTTATCAAGCTGCAAAAAAATCATCATCAAATTTATCATGGGAGAAATTCAATTTAAAAGTAACAGGATTTTTTTCATAACCCTGCTGTTATAGCTTGTACCATGCAGACATTGACAAATAACCTCTGGAAACCTAATTCAGGTACAGAGAGGTTAATATTGAAACTTTGTGATTTTTTTCTTTCCTAAAATAGGTACTGTAACATCCATTTAATCTTTACATTACATTGTTAAGGATATCTTTATAATAAACTCTTTGAAAAATAATGTTATAGATATGGACCTCATCTATCAAAGTTATCTTAGTGAAAAAGTGCTGGGCAAAGTAAGAAATTCAAACTGATTTCAGTAGAGTATTTAAAAAACCCTATTAAATCTGAACTGAGAGTAAATAATAGTACTGGGACCATTTCTTCTTATTGTACTAACATATCCATATCCAGTGCTGAAATTTCCCTCTCTGTGAAATTTGCAGTACCAGTACAGAAGAAAGAAGTGGAATATATGCAGTTTAGGGTATACAGATTCTGTCCCAGACAGAGATATTGTTTTGAGAAAAGTTGCATGGGTTATTTCATAGGATCTGCAAAAATGTTTTCCTCAAATACATGTTTCCCTTATCCCCAAAAAGGATGCCGTCTAAAATATATTCAGACATAATCTTTCAAAAGACACACGCATATGTCAAAATAACTTATATATAGTGAAACCAAACTCTATACCACCCAAGAGTTAACAATTACCTGCAGTCATATAGAAAAATTAAATACCCCAAAGGAACCAGCGACACCTCGAGGATCCCCAGAAAGTGAGGATCATTATACTTTGTTGGGGACACTTAGGACTATTATACTGTGTGGGAGGCACAAATCTGGAATTATACTGTTGGGGGGCAGTAATACCCCATCAGAGCTCTTCAAACAGTACAATGCTCCATTTGAGCCCCTACACAGTATAATGCTCTATCTGTGCCCCCTACATAGTATAATGATCCTTAATACTCCCCACATAGCATGTCCGTTACTGACCCACACACAATATAATACGCCATTAATGCCCCATATAAAGTATAATGCCACATTAGTGCCCCACACACAGTATAATGCCCCATTATATTTTTGGGAGGGACCAATAGGACATTATAACATGTGAAAACCATTAATGAGGCTTGGCGTATGTGCAACCTAACTATTAGCTATTAACAACATTTATCTTTCCTACCCTGTTTCCCCGAAAATAAGACAGCGTCTTATATTAATTTTTGCCTCCAAAGATGTGCCGTATCTTATTTTCAGGAAATGTCCTATTTTTTTTTTTCAATGAAGAAGAATTCACATCTATTGCTGAACAATAAAATGAACATTTATTATATACGTTACTGTACAGTAGTTGTCAGCACAAACCAGCATAACCAGACAAACTGTGAATCCTATCAAGAATTTCTTACTACTACCGTACCATTATTTCCATGTACAACAATTAACAGTATGGTACATTTACCAATATTTACTGTATGTATAGAAAGTAAAATTTTTTCAGTGACAGTTGTGTCATGATCTTCTAGGACATCATCATAACAATCCAAACCATTAATTTCCCTGCACACAGTATCATGTCCCATAGTGGCCCCTGCACACAGTATCATGTCCCATAGTGGCCCCTGCACACAGTGTCATGTCCCATAGTGGCCCCTGCACACAGTATCATGCCCCATAGTGGCCCCTGCACACAGTATCATTCCCCATAGTGGCCTCTGCACACAGTATCATTCCCCATAGTGGCCCCTGCACACAGTATCATTCCCCATAGTGGCACTTGCATACAGTATCATTCCCCATAGTGGCTCCTGCACACAGTATCATTCCCCATAGTGGCCCCTGCACACGGTATCATTACCCATAGTGGCCCCTGCACTAAGTATTTTGCCCCATAGTGGCCCCTGCACACACTATTATATGTCCCGTTGTGGACCACCCATGAACAATTATTATACTCTGGGGTCTTTTCAGACCCCAGAGTATAATGATCGGAGACCCAGGGGAGGATAGAAACATAAAAAAACAATGTTGCTTACCCGTTCCTCTCTCCGGTCCACTTCATGCTACTTCGGCCTTCTTCAATGTTGGACCAGGCCGGCATCACGTGATGCAGGCCGGCGTCGCGATGCAAAATGACGTCCGCTGCCGTCTGCGACGTCACCAAACAGGCCCGAAGCCTGGAGAAGCGTAGGAGAGGTAAGTACATTGTTTTTTATTTTCCCTCACCAACTCTGGGCCTCCGATTATTATCTCCGGGGTCTTTTCAAAGACCCCGGAGTATAATGATAGCAGTGATTGTGGGGTTCGGCCCGCGGCCTCACATACCGTATATACCGTATGTTCTGTTCGGGAATGCTGCGAAATGAAACGTCTCCTACGTCTTACTTTCGGGGGATGCCTTATATTGGGCAATTCTACGAAACCTCTCCTATGTCTTACTTTCGGGGGTGTCTTATTTTCGGTGAAACACGGTAGCATTCCAGTTAGTGATATTGACCCCACTACTTAATTTGGCCACCAGGGAAGGCTAAATTAGTATGAAATATTTCTACCTAATCTTGCCCAAACCTGGGGCACGCCTTATAATTGGATATATCTTAATATCCAAAAAATACAGTATTTTAATCTGATCTAATTGTAAACCATTTACATACAGTGGGTACGCAAAGTATTCAGACCCCTTTAAATTTTTCACTCTTTATTTCATTGCAGCCATTTGCTAAAAGCAAAAAAGTTCATTTTATTTCTCATTAATGTACACTCAGCACCCCATCTTGACAGAAAAAAAAACAGAAATGTAGATATTTTTGCACATTTATTAAACAAGAAAAACTGAAATATAACATGGTCATAAGTATTCAGACCCTTTGCTCAGTATTGAGTAGAAGCACCCTTTTTTGCTAGTACAGCCATGAGTCTTCTTGGGAATGATGCAACAAGTTTTTCACATAAGCATTTGGGGATCCTCTGCCATTCTTCCTTGCATATTCTCTCCAGTTCTGTCCGGTTGGATAGTGAACGTTGGTGGACAGCCATTTTCAGGTCTTTCCAGAGATGCTCAATTGGGTTGAGGTCAGGGCTCTGGCTGGGACAGTCAAGAATGGTCAGAGAGTTGTTCCGAAGCCACTCCTTTGTTATTTTGCTGTGTGCTTAGGGTCAATGTCTTGTTGGATGATGAACCCAACCCAGTCTGAGGTCCAAAGCACTCTGGAAGAGATTTTCTTCCAGGATATCTCTGTACTTGGCTGCATTCATTTTTCCTTCAATTGCAACCAGTCGTCCTGTCACTGCAGCTGAAAAACACCCTCATAGCATGATGCTGCTACCACCATGTTTCACTGTTGGGATTGTATTGGGCAGGGGATGAGCAGTGCCTGGTTTTCTCCACACATACCACTTAGAATTAATGCCAAAAAGTTCAATCTTCATCTCATCAGACCAGAGAATCTTATTTCTCATAGTCTGGGAGTCCTTCATGTGTTTTTTGGCAAACTCTATGCAGGCTTTCATATGTCTTGCACTGAGTAGAGGCTGCTTTCGGGCCACTTTACCATAAAGCCCCGATTGGTGGAGGGCTGCAGTGATAGTTGACTTTGTGGAACTTTCTCCCATCTCCCTACTGCATCTCTGGAGCTCAGCCACAGTGCTCTTTGGGTTCTTCTTTACCTCTCTCACCAAGGCTCTTCTCCCACAATTGCTCAGTTTGGCTGGATGGCCAGGTCTAGGAAGAGTTCTGGTAGTCCCAAACTTCTTCCATTTAAGGATTATGGAGGCCACTGTGCTCTTAAGAACCTTGAGTGCTGCAGAAATTCTTTTGTAACCTTGGCCAGATCTGTGCCTTGCCACAATTCTGTCTCTGAGCTCCTTGGGCAGTTCCTTTGACCTCATGATTCTCATTTGCTCTGACATGCACTGTGAGCTGTGAGGTCTTATATAGACAGGTGTGTGCCTTTCCTAATCAAGTCCAATCAGTTTAATTAAACACAGCTGGGCTCCAATGAAGGCGTAGAGCCATCTCAAGGAGGATCAGAAGGAAATGGATAGTATGTGAGTTAAATATGAGTGTCACAGCAAAGGGTCTGAATACTTCTGACCATGTGATATTTCAGTTTTTGTTTTTTAATAAATTTGCAAAAATATCTACATTTCTGTTTTTTTTTCTGTCAAGATGGGGTGCTGAGTGTACATTAATGAGAAATAAAATGAACTTTTTTGCTTTTAGCAAATGTCTGCAATGAAGCAAAGAGTGAAAAATTTAAAGGGGTCTGAATACTTTCCGTACCCACTATAAATATATGTGGAATTGATGATTACAGGCAGGCAATTACACAACCATCAGAGAACTATATAAATGTCTCAGTATTGCTAAATTCAATAAAAATCATAACCTGAAACACATCATATGCTATTATAGCCTGTAAATGATGATATTCCTTGTTTTGATCTAATTGTAACCCATCTACATAATAAATCCAAGGATTAATTGATTGGAGCCTTAAGTTACATCTCCATGCCTTATACTGCCTGACATCACTCACTTGACTTTAGAGAGTCTAGTTAATGAGTGCATCATAGAGGCATGTCCAGTATGCACCAAGAGGCATACTATCCAAATGTAGCCTCTGAGAGCCTTTTTTAGGGCAGCAGGGAAAGCACTTTTGCGTCCTTTTGTGGCAAGACCACACCTGTAATGATTTGTATTGTATCTGCCTGAGAAGTAACTATATTGCAAGTTTCACATTTCTGTTCAGGAGACTTATTTATTTGTGTTCCTGAGTATATCTCTAACAATTGTCTTTATTGATTTTCCCAGATACAAATCAGCCTGATTTTTTGTGAATCTAAAGCTTCAGTAATTGATTTCTAGAATATCTGTAATAACCATAACAATCTATTTGTGTAATGAATGAAGAGACCCGAGAGTATAATGTGACAGCCATTTTAGTTAATCCAAGATGAATCTCCATTTGTTCGCTTTCGTAAAAACCCGAACAATTTGCAATATTCGGGTCTAACCCGGCTCACTACCCATTCACCCACCTCTAGTTATGACCATTATGAGTATTAATACTAGAGATGGGCAAATCGGCTTGTAACAAGCTGGGTTAGTCCCAAATATTCCAAATTGTTTGATTTTTAACAAAACCAAACAAATGGCATAATTTCAGATGAACAAAAATGGCTGCAATACAAGAAAATGCCACATGCAAGACCAGGAAATACAGAGCAGACAATGCCATGTGTGCAGTGACTCACACATCACATTAACATTTGACAGCCTCTTAGCCAATAGACAGTGGTAGGTGGACCTTACAGTGTTAATGCCATATACACTATATAACGCTTGCACACTCGTAATCAGCCTTTATTTGCTGTAATGGTGGAAATGCACACACATCTATCTCAATGCATCTCATAGCTAATGCTATCCTATTAGCTAGGCTATAGGCAACATAAGTCAGAAGAATTGAAAACTGAGCAATAGTTATAGGAGTACTTAGAGAGAATCAAGCAATATACTCAGGCAAATTAGTAGTGCAGTGCTAGAATAGAATTGAATAGACAAACATAGAAAGGACAGTTCAGTCAGTGAGTCTGCAGAGCAGGCATTTAACCCTTTCATTGACCCTTTCAAGGAAATAATTTATATTGTCTGACAGTACTTCAGTAATTTCATCTCTTCTCTATACACATAACACATTCTTTCTAGCATTGTAAATCTGAACAAAATATTTTAGTCATTTCTCTTTATGTGTAAGTGCACTGCGCATATTTAATTCTAGATATACGTCACACAAAATAATAAAGTAGTACTGGTGGCCGTGGTACTACTAGCAGTGCATCCTTCGATAATGTAAAAAAAAATCTGTTATTTTGGCTTTTTTTTTGTTTATATTGATCCAATACGGTAGTCTAGCCTGCTGTAATCTTAAAAAACACATTTAGGAATAGGGATTTCATGTTTTTTTGTTTTTTTTTTTTCGCTCTTGTCTTGTCCATCATATTATGTCCTGACGCACTGCCACATATGTTGCCACAGGTGCCTAGTGTCTAAAACCAATGCCACCACTCAAGAAGACATGTCTTGCGGCATGGTGCATCATATTATGCGCTGCTGCACATGTTGCCACAGTTGCCTAGTGCCTACCACCACTGCCGCCACTCAGGCAGACATGTCCTGCGGTTTGGTCCATCATATTAGTCACTGCCGCACTGCCACACATGTTGCCACAGCTACCACCACTCGGGTAGGCATGTCCTGCAGCCTGGTCCACCATCATGTTCCACTATAGCACACTGTTGGTGCCATTATCACAGTATTAATATTTAAAAAAAAACAAAAAAAAAAAAAAACAATTTAAATTTCACATCTGCTCCCATGACAGGATCATTTTTGATGGCTTTTTTTTCTCATCACTTTTCAAGTGGTTCACGGCCTTATATTTGCCTCGCAAATAACATTAAGCACTTACATCAAAATGGGCAAATTTTTCTACAAAACTATTGCTTTTTGCAATATAACCACCATGTGTATCTAAAAAACCATGGGCACGCACATTATGGTGAAGACCGGCACTCTTCTGCGACGTCATCGGCCCGGGCTCAGCACTGAGATCTGTGATTGGGCCTTAGCGGTGACCTGGGCACGCCAAGCGTCATGATGTCATGATGCTTAGGTTGCACATCTGACCACTGGTGACCTTATCATAGGCTTCAGAGGTGATCCCTAGGCCAATGGCATCAAAGAGGAGTGCCAAATATTACCAGAAGTGCACTGGACTCTGCAAGCAGGCCCAAAAGAGGTAACGGAAGGTGAGTATGATTTTTTTACACCTTCCCTGGGCCTTAACCTATTATACTTTGGGGTCTGAAAAGACCCTAGAGAATAATAGTGTCACTTTCACATTGACATAACTTCAGCCATGTTTGCCTTAGAGAGCTAGAAATTAGATATGTTCCTAGGAGACCTAAGAGTGTTCTACACTATGTTTTAAGCCAATTTAAAGTGTGGTTCGTACCAAACTTGTTTACTCCATAATGAACAAAAGACCCAAGCCACTGAATGTAAACGTGAAATGAATCTTGAGAGGTTCTCCCATCTCTAATCATTACATTTATAGGATTCTGCTGTAGAATGACCCCTTAGAGCTTTTGAGCCCTCTACTTTTCTAGTTTTATGTTAATAGTTCAAGGGGTTGTCCAGGAATTTAAAAGTACAAAAATAAAGCATACTCATCTGTCTGCAGTGCTCCATTGTCCACTGCCGGTGTTCTTTCCATTTCATTCTCAGGCTTCATTGCTGGTTAAATACATTCCCTTGTTTATGTATGTGACAATGTGTGTTTAATCTCCAGCTTGAGTTTTAGAAACATTATAAACTTTCTGCATTCTACATGCTGAAGTCAGTTTTTCACACTTTTAAGGGGGAAGGGGTTACAGTATTGGCCTGCTTTGCAAGGGACCTTGCTAAATCAATATGACTAATAGACAAACCAGAGTCAAACTCTTAGGAGTGGCTGAAGGAGGGGAGGACTTTACTTCTCATGTCCTAAAAACAGTCCATCAAACTGGGAGACAAAGACTTCTAATAAAGCTCACTCCAACTGCCCATTGGAGAGGGAGATGTGAAAAGCAAAACGGGGTTGCGGTGTGTGTGACTGTGCCATAGAATTGTTTGTCGCCCCAATAAGGACTTATGATTATAACTTTCCCTGCATCCCTGGACTTTTTTTGTTAACAAGGGGATGTATTGGGACATTGGGACACCCTCTGAAGATTGTGTTTGTCGTATGGATTTATTAAATTTTGCTTGATAACTCTGTAGTCTCCCATTCCTGTGTGCTCTCTGCTATGAATCCCATCACAATGTAAGTCCAGTCAGTTCTGCCTCTTAAAGGGTTTGGTATATGGAGATTTGAACTCTAGGTTCTTTTAGTCACATGTGCAGTAAGATCTGCTTACCAGAAGACTACAGTAAGTCCAGGCTAGGTGGAAGAATGCATACATTGGTGCTACAATTGAACTCTAAATTGGTAGACTGTTGTGACTTTAAGGTTGGGATGATGCCATGGGTAATGTGACTACAAGGTAGATGCTGTGGCATATGTAATATCCTAGTCATCCAGGGCTGAACCAATACTAGTGAGCTGTCTTGGATTAGGTGGAATCTAAAAATGTTGAGAACAGTGTCTATTAGACATATGACGAACATGTCAGGGGTTACTGTTGAATGTTTTTCAATATATACAGTGACCATGGCAAACATTGTAAATTGGATATTCGGCTGCCATGACCAGCCTGCATTATATCAATCAACAAATTCTCCTCCATGTGAATTTAACATAATAGTGACCCATCAATCATTTAAGAAAATAAAGAGACAATGGATAATATAACAAATGATACATGGAGATGGAGACTGGGTTTTTAATACATTTCAGGTTAAAGTGCAATTTTCGTATGGTGTTTTAAATAATAAATAAAGGTCATGTTTTAGCTATATATTTCTTTTGCTAAGTGGGATGTGACAGTGCTTTACCTTCTGTGAGAATAAAATACAACATGTTTGATATATTTTTTCCCCCTGAATATATTTTTCAGGGAAGAGTTAAAGCATACTTATACATATAAGATTGTTGGCGAATCCCATCAAAATTGGCTAACTTTGCTCTTCTGTTTATGGTCAAATTAAAGTATTCTTATGATCCAAACATTTAACTGTATAACAAAAAAACACAAACCATATTTCCTATTAAAATTTTGTAATATATTTTGCCTAGAATGGCTTAACTGGATCTCACTATTTACTTTTACTCAATTGAATCATCACAGAGATTAAATTATAGTTCTGAGAGCTCTCGGCAGCCACAAACAACAAAATTAATTTATCCAATGTGCATTAAACGCTAAATCCTTTAAGCTTCTTTTTGGACAACAAAGCATATTTCCTTACTCAGTATCTAAGATGATACAGCTTTTCACCACACCATCAATTTATGATTATTTTACAGAACTTAACTATAGTATTGTAGTTAAACTAAACCTATTCTTCAACAGATTTGATCACACACCAGCTCCTCCCACCCCAGTATGTCCTTCAGCTCCCCCCACCACAATGACTTCTCCCTATGCGGCCACTTCCCAACAGACCAGTAAATCCAGAATTCCATCTTTATCTGGCCACAGTCTGACCTTCACACGGGCCCAGGTGAGGAAGGAGATGAAAAAGATCAAGGCGAGGAAAGCCGCAGGGCCAGATGACATCAGTGCAAGGCTAATTAAGACTTGCGGGGACCAGCTGTGTGGTATAATTACATATATGTATAATATGAGCCTGAGGCAGGAAATAGTCCCTGAATTATGGAAATCTTCTTGTGTGGTACCAGTTCCAAAGAAACCCCACCCTATGGACCTCAACGACTACAGACCTGTAGCACTGACATCCCACCTGATGAAGATCTTGGAGAGATTGGTTCTCACACATCTCCGCCCTCTAGTGAGCCCCGCTATGGACCCACTCCAGTTTGCTTATCGGCCGGGCATTGGGGTAGATGATGCCATCATCCATCTTCTGCACAGGGCTCTATCTCACCTGGAGAAACCAGGGAACACGGTGAGAATAATGTTCTTTGACTTCTCCAGTGCTTTTAACACCATACAGCCCAGGTTATTGAGGGACAAGCTGGGCCTTGCTGGAGTGGACCACCACCTCTCCAACTGGATCCTAGACTACCTCACAAATCGACCTCAATATGTGAGAGCCCGAGACTGTGTGTCAGGTACCGTGATCTGTAATACGGGGGGCACCTCAGGGTACGGTTCTCGCCCCTTTCCTCTTCACACTGTACACTGCAGATTTTAGGTGCAACTCATCCAGCTGCTACCTACAGAAGTATTCTTACGACTCTGCAATAGTGGGTCTCATCACAGATGATGATGACAGGGAGTACAGAGAACTGAACCAGCATTTTGTGGACTGGTGCCACCGGAACCACCTGAAGATTAATGCGGGGAAGACCAAGGAGATGGTGGTGGATTTCCGCAAAGGCAGAAGCCCTCCTAAACCAGTGGACATCCTGGGGACGGGCATCGAGATTGTGAACACCTATAAGTACCTGGGTTTGCTCCTTAATAATAAGCTGGACTGGGCAGATCATATGGAGGGCCTGTACAGGAAGGGCCACAGCAGGCTCTACCTGCTTAGGAAACTGAGAGCCTTTGGAATCCGGGGGGCACTTCTTAGAACTTTCTTCAACTCGGTAGTGGCATCAGCCATCTTCTTTGGAGTGGCCTGCTGGGGGAGCAGTATATCAACCAGGGACAGAAATAAACTTGACAAGCTGATTAGAAGGGCCAGCTCTGTCCTGGGGAGCCCACTGGACCCAGTGCAGGTGGTGGGTGACAGAAGGATACTGTCCGTGGTGAGCTCCATGCAGAAGAAGAAGTCCCATCCCATGCATGAGACTGTGATCGCGCTGAGCAGTACTGTCAGTGACCGACTGCTCCACCCTAGGTGTGAGAAGGAGCGCTATCGGAAGTCTTTCCTCCCCACCGCGGTTAGGCTGTACAACCAACACCGACCTAAGCGGAGATCATTACACACAGAGAACTGAAATATCTCTCTGCCTGTTAAATCCCCCCCCCCCCTCTGCTACGCCCTATCTGTCTGTCTGCTATTAATGTAATGCCTCTCACCTTGGAACATTCCTGTACATGTTGTATTTGTATTTGTATCTGCTTATCTTATCTTATCTTTGCTGCTGTAACACACTGAATTTCCCCATTGTGGGACTATTAAAGGATTATTATTATTATTATTATTATTAAACTATTCTTGTGGCTTAAGGTGCTTGTGATACGTGGCATAGCAACACTCAATTATTGTTATAGCTAAGACTAGTTGCACTGAAATGGATATATAAATTGCACATATCAAATGTTCATAGTCCTAGTATTTGTCAGTTCTCCTGACATGTCTTTTTTTTAGTAAGTAGTTATATTCCCACATCAAAAAAATTATTCTGGAACATCTTTTCTTAGAACTCTTCATTGTGTCGATCTTCAGGTATTCCTCCAAGAAATGTATAAATAAGTTGACAACAGGATGTTGCCAATCCTCATGTCAAAGGGGTGTTTCCCTACACAGTAGGAAGCAATGATTGAACATTGTCAGAGTATACAGAGATAGCCCCCCCCCCCCCACACACACACACACGTTTTTAGATTTATTATGGAGAACTTACTGCACTACTGCAATTTACTGCACTACTGATAGTAACAACATAGGTAGAAATCTGACAAAGAGTCATTCTCAGTTAGACACCTGGCCTGGTAAGACCAGTTTTACAAGAAGCTATTAAATGCATTTGCAGAGAGTTACTTAAGGCTGACTTGTTTGTTTGATGTTTGAATTTTTCTTACTTATTTACTTAAGTCTAACCTGAAGATAAAGTCTACCTCTACAGAGGTAGAGCTGGAAAAAGTGTCAAAATCCACATTTTTGGATTTAAAATTCAAGCTTCATATTAGCAGCTAGTTAGGCCACTAACTGTGTATTGCTTTGTTGTGCCATCATGTGGACATTGGGAAGAAATTATTTTAGATGAGTGAACCAGATGTTAGCAAACCCAATTAAACCAAAACTGATTTAATTTGAACTTTTTGCAGTTTGTTTTTCATGAACTGGCTAATATGGCGATTGCCAAATGAAAACATGAAAAAAGCAGAAAGAAAGGATGATGTGACCTTGGGCATCATGGAGTCTTCACCATAATGTTTAGCAGACAGCACTCATGACAGGAAAATCCAATCATGAGGGACTATGGGTAAGAGGTCACTGATTAACCTATTTCATGTTCAATGGAAGGATCTTCCACCAGCTCAGGGGTTGGGCCAAGGAAGAGCCCCTGTGCGCCCACCTATGCCAACCTTTTTCTGGGCTTGTAGGAAAAAACTTTGGTATTTGGGGATAGAAGAATAGACAAAATTGAGCAGGTACATGTGTGGGCCAGGTGTATTGATGACATTTTTGTAATTTGGGATGGTACTGTTCAACATATTCAAATTAAAGTTCAATTGATTGGTTGTTACCAGGGTAAAGGCAATAAGGCCAGGTTCGGGTCAAGGTGGAAGCTTCATAGGGCTGCGGCTGTAGGTAGAATAGGCCTGCGTAAGGGACTTCTAGTGATTAGTCCTTGGTCCCTAGAATAATCATATTTGGGTTGCTCACTAGGGCCTACACCTCTGTTCTAGGATGCCACTCCTTGACCTTGGACCCTGGACCCCATATACCAGCAAAAATTTGGATATTGGAAGGCATCAGTGCATAATACATGGCTTCCATCTATAAGGGGTAAGACTGATACATTTAGTTTATATTGCAGGTTGGCCGTCAAGATTATGATAAGTGACATGTAGACTCAGCCATATTATATTATGTTCTGTCCTCTTAGTGTTTTATTTATTGTTGGATCACTAAGAACTATTTGGGTGAGTATTTTATTCTATCAGTGGATTAAAAGTTTTGTACTTTTATATCTTATCCCATGGTGACATTGATTGGTAATTTTTTTTTTTTTTGCCAAATACCAAAAGCCAGTGAAATTAACCCTGCTGTTCTGTTCAGTTCTACTATACACATATAATGTTCCGGTCATTTTTGACCGGGCCTATTAAAGTCTGGATTTTTAACTAATTTAAGTGTTTTATTTGAACTTCTTTTGCATTATTATACTGTATGTGAACATACAAATGAAAAATGAAATCAAAAACTTAATTATTATTTTTTTTGTGTCAAAAAATGTTACATGGCCTTATTGCATTATTCATGCATATTGGACATTTACACAAAAAAAAAATCTTTATAAAAATGTAAACTATAACTAATAACATCAAACTGTATGTAAATATATTTTTTTCAAAAAAAACAAACAAAAAAATAAAAAGTCTAGTTTTTTCTATATAAAATGTGAAGTAAGCTTCAAGGTGCTAAATTTACTGTTTGCATTCGTCACAAGTATAATTTACATGTCTTTTGCATAAGTACTTTGCTCATTTGCAACATATCACATTTGATTTGTGATTACTTGATGTTGGACAGAAGGCGCATCGTTTCCGTTTTAGGCTGGTTGCACTGCTGGTGGAGGCCGTGGGTATCGTCGCAGTGTAAAATCATGTCTGGCTTTCTGTCGTCTCGGTTACTGATTGCATTATCATGGTGCATTGTGCTCATCAGAATGACCTGTTTGTGTTTTTTGGGAACGTAAGAAACTACTGTTGTATCCTCAGTAAAATAAAACGTAGAACTATAAACGTTTCTCTTACTGAGGATACCTTGCGGCAGTTCTGGCTTATTTTTTCTAACAGTACCCAGCATGGTCATTTTTCTTTTCAGCAACATCTGCCCCAGTTGGTGTGATGTAAAAAAATTGTCACATGTAACATTTCCTCCTTTGAGTCCATGTGTCAAATCCAAAACTACTCGCATACCTTGATTTTTTTCAGCTCTTTCTCCAGGGTTTTTTCCTATGTATACCTGAGCGTTTACAGCGTATGAACTTTTGCTGTCGCACAGAGTCCATATTTTGATGCCATACTTTGCAGGCTTACTTGGAGATGGCTGGAGATTAGTATAAAAGGCTATCGGTCAATTTTGACCGAACAGTACAAGTGTAAAAAAAGACATGGAGCAAAAAGTAAACAAAAAATAAATAAATAAAAACTGCTATTAGTAAGAACCCCTCAAATGAGGAAAAGTCAATGAACCACAAGTTTCAGAACCGCATAATGAATATTTAAAAAAATATCAAATTTCAAATTCGGTCATTTTTGACCGAACAGAACAGCAGGGTTAATATACACTTTCTCTGCTATTTAGTTTTTGTTGTATCAAAGTTGGGAAGCAAAATTTGGTCTGTTTTATCCCTTGCTAAAGACAAAACCCATTGAATTTACAGTATATGCACTACACCACCTCTGCAATAAAAAAAAAACCAAAAAAACCAAAAACAGACTGTTTGCTACCATCCAAATACACATCGTCACGTGTTGCTGTCACTTTGACATTACATTGTCTGTGTTTGCATTAATAAGCTAGATAGAGTCTTAGGACTTCTCGGACTGTCACACACAACTTTTTAAGACAATTTTGGCTAATCCCCGAATTGAACTTCTGGTCTGAAACACTCTGAAATAAAATACATTTTGAAAAGGTCGCTCATCTCTGCTCATATCCCATGTTGCTCTGAGTGTCATGGAAAGGAAATGTTTTATGTGAAATTAAACTGTTATGAACTTTGTGAACTGTGTTTGTACCTATCATCATTAGAAATGCATGTACAATTAAATGTACTAGATCAGTATATTGCATGGAAATGTCACTTTAAAGAGAGAACCAAAATATTATCCTTTATTTTTATAGTTATATACAGTAATAACATTTTTGTTTTCATTTCTTTGCTCTGGTGTAATGTGCTTTTTGTTGTCCCTTGCATCTAAATTGGTGTTTCAAAGACTTTATTGCATTTTAATCCATTTCAATTCAGGAATGTTGCACTAGCAAACAATTTTAGCTTTATACTTTTTTTGTATGTCACAGATAATGGAAAATGGTATTAACAATCCACATGTTTTAGTATAAACATAAACAGCTGATAGACTTTTAACAGATAATAGCCCCTAAAGCAGACATCTTAGGACATATTCACATTGCACTATTTTGGCAATTTTTGGATCAGTATATCTAAGCTAAAACCAGAGGTGAAACCTGCTCAGAAAATATAATGTCAAGATCCATATTTTGGACCCATTCTAGGTATTGAATTACAAATATTGATGCAAAATACTGACCAAAGTACAGAAATGTAAAAGTATAGCCCTAGGTTGTGTTAAAACTGACATAGTCATTCGGTTTTCACTTTGTCCCTCACCCCAGTTGACAGTTACATGTTACATTGATAACAAAGTCCACTTACTATATAAAATATTCCGGTCGGTCATGTAATTATTCTTATTTTGCTATGCTTCATAGATAAATCATTTCTACAAAATACTTACAAGTCACAGTGTGAAACACATATCAAGTTCATAAAAGACCAATGTTATAAAAGCATGCAAAACATTTTTATAACACTGTTCTCAATAACTGCTTTAAAATAATATTTTAAAAGGTAAATCTTATAAGTACACCAATACAAAATAAGCACAGGTTACTCACAATGTATTATTGTCAGTGCACAGTATTTATTTATGTAGCTACAAATCGTATTTTTCAGTTTAATCTATAAATTTCATTTGTAATGCTATACAGTTTATAAACCATTAAAAAACACAGTGTGCCATTTGTATGGATACTCTATATGTTGCACTGTGATATGTAGGCTTAGTTCACATTGAGTATTTGCCCTGGATTTACAGTTGTGGAAGTCACATAAAAATTCTGTAATACAGTACAGTAAAACATTGGGTTTTTCTGAGACCTATTTACTCTTAGCATAAAATATAAGTGAAATCTCAAGCTAAATCTGCACCAAGATCCAAAATTAAATATACATGTAAAACTTATAAATATTTTTGTGCATTTTGGTGCTAATTTATAGGTTTGATTTATAGGTTGGATCATGTTTGCTATGTGTGCTGCAAATATGGGCCAATAATTATATATTTTACCATATATTAAACCGCAAAGCTAGCTAGAGGCTCACATAAAAATTCAGGAGAGAAAGAGAAAAAAAACTCATCTTGAAAGAGTAAAGAGATGCATTTATTCACTATATTGTAAATTGTAGGGAAAAAACTTTTTTTTATGACTTACACACGTGGACAAAATTGTTGGTACCCTTCGTTTAATGAAAGAATGACCACAATGGTCACAGAAATAACTTGAATCTGACAAAAGTAATAATGTATAAAAATTCTATGAAAATGAACAAATGAAAGTCAGACATTGCTTTTCAACCATGCTTCATGACAACCATGAAACAGGCCTGGACAGAAATGATAATATTTTGTTGCACAACCTTTTGAGGCAATCACTGCAATCAAATGATTCCTGTAACTGTCAATGAGACTTCTGCACCTCTCAACAGGTATTTTGGCCCACTCCTCATGAGCAAACTGCTCCAGTTGTCTGGGGTGTGAAGGGTGCCTTTTCCAGACGGCATGTTTCAGCTCCTTCCAAAGATGCTCAATAGGATTTAGGTCAGGGCTCATAGAAGGCCACTTCAGAATAGTCCAATGTTTTCCTCTTAGCCATTCTTGGGTATTTTTAGCTGTGTGTTTTGGGTCATTACCCATGACCTGCGACTGAGACCAAGCTTTCTGACACTGGGCAGAACATTTCTCTCTAGAATCCCTTGATAGTCTTGAGATTTCATTGTACCCTGCACAGATTCAAGACACCCTGTGCCAGATGCGGCAAAGCCTCCCCAGAACAAAACAGAACCTCATCCATGTTTCACAATAGGGACAGTGTTCTTTTCAAGATATGCTTTATTTTTCCATCTAACATAGAGATGATGTGCCTTGCCAAAAATTTTGATTTTTGTCTCATCTGTCCATAGGCCATTCTTCCAGAAGCTTTGTGGCTTGTCAACATGTAGTTTGGCAAATTCCAGTCTGGCTTTTTTATGATTTGTTTTAAAAAATGGTGTCCTCCTTGGTTGTCTCTCATGAAGTCCACTTTGGCTCAAACAAAGACAGATGGTGCAATCTGACACTGATGTTCCTTAGCTTGAAGTTCACCTTTAATCTCTTTAGAAGTTTTTCTGGGCTCTTTTGTTACCATTCGTATTATCCTTCTCTTTCATTTGTCATCAATTTTGCTCCTGCGGCCACGTCCAGGGAGGTTGGCTACAGTCCCATGGATCTTAAATTTCTGAATAATATGTGCAACTGTAGTCATAGGAACATCCAGCTGCTTAGAGATGGTCTTATAACCTTTACCTTTAACATGCTTGTCTATAATTGTCTTTCTAAGCTCCTGAGACAACTCTTTACTTCACTTCCTCTGGTCCATGTTGAGTGTGGTACTCACCATGTCACCAAACAGCACAGTGAGTATCTGTAGCCCTATATACAGGCCCACTGACTGATTACAAGATTGTAGACACCTGTGATGCTAAATAGTGGACACACCTTGATTTAACATGTCCCTTTGGTCACATTATTTTCAGGGGTACCATCATTTCTGTCCAGGCCTGTTTCATGAGCTTTCTTTTTTAAAAAATTCTGTTGAAGCATGGTTGAAAAGCAATGTCTGACTTTCATTTGTTCATTTTCATTGAATTTTTATATATTATTACTTTTGTCAGATTCAAGTTATTTCTGTGACCATTGTGGGTTTTTCTTTCATTAAACGACAGGTACCAACAATTTTGTCCACGTGTGTATGTCTTATCACTGTCCAAACAACAAGACTTCCCTGTACAAATCTTCAACATATGTTTCTGCACTAGAGAAAGAGTGGCAGTGATCATAGATGCAGATTACTTAATTGTGAAGTGTATTGGATCTTCATGCTAGGCATTAGACAGCCAAAGGTGTTAAATACACGGCAATATATCATATATCACTATTGATCCTATATTTGGTCTTGTTGTTTTCTCTTTTTTTCTCTTTCTTTAGTAGATCTTTATATTAGCCTCTAGATAGCTATAGGGTTTAATATATGGTAAGATGTATCATTAGTGGACCATATTTACACTTGGCCCTGTTTTTGCTTAAGTTTCTCACTTTTTCCCACTCTTTCTCTTCTATAGCTTTATAGAAAACCAGACCTGGCTGCGAAACAGACCAGAAAAGATCAAATAGG
The DNA here is from genome assembly GCA_947044405.1 of Leptodactylus fallax. Classification (NCBI taxonomy): domain Eukaryota; kingdom Metazoa; phylum Chordata; class Amphibia; order Anura; family Leptodactylidae; genus Leptodactylus; species Leptodactylus fallax. The sequence continues at coordinate 455,780 of CAMRHE010000062.1, read as the reverse complement.
TTTCATCCTTATTTCATTCAATAACCATGTATATACATGACACTTCTCAGGATCCAGTCCCTTACTTATATGAGCATGGACATCTAAGGATGGCAATAAATAACATGGGACCCAAAGCAGATGGATCTGTATTGCAGCTAATCCTCCCTCAATCAGATTTTTATGACCTATCATAAGGATAGACCACAAATTTCTAATTCCTGGACAACCCCTTTAAGGCATGGTGCATACGAGACATACTTGCAGTAGGTTAGCCCCCATAGGAATCACAAAAAATACCCAATTTTGGCTTTTTTTGTGGTGGTGGCTTTGACAAAAACTCAGTGCTCAATTACATTCCTGTGTCGACATGCTTTTAGTACAGCATAAATGAGCAAGAATATTGCAGGTTTTGCTTGTGTATATTTTATTAGCTTCAAGGCTGCAGAAATAAATGGAACAAATTAATCATTTTTTGCTACATTACTATGAAGATAATTATATTTCACTCATAGACAATGTTTTCTTCAAGATCATTGTAGTATTTATTGGGAGGATATTTTGCTGCATATACTGTTCAGGTCTAAATATTTTCTAGGGTATTCTTTCAACCAACAGAAAGCTATTACAAAATAATAATGCTGGCAGTACTGATAAAAGAAGTAGAGGTAAGGTGCAATTTTTGCAATGTGTTATCTCTTAATTTGTGCTGTGCAAGGCAATGGCTGTCACTAGACCATGGTCTGATTCATTTTTACAACTAGAACACCGAATTTCTATTATTGTCCTGACATGACTGGCTTGTGGGAGTTTGACTACTGACCTGTAACAATTCTCCAAATGGAGCAGTCTTAATTTTTTAGACTAATACTAAAAGACCAAATAATATTTTTGTTTTCTAAAGAAATATTTTCAATAGAAAGCTCTCCTATAGATTATTTCACTACCTGTAAGTCATAAAACACTGCAGCACATTCGGATTGGCTTATATGAGTTATTTTACTAGAAGGGTATCCATTAGGAGATTGAAATCATTTTGCAGAGGTCTCCAAAAAAAAAAATCACCATATACAAGACTTTTATAATAATGCAAATCTGCAATTTGAATGCAATGCAATTACCAATTGCCGTCATAGGACTGGCAAATATTACATGACAATTTGTCTCTATATAAACAAGAATTGATTCTACCGCAAGATGATTTGTTTCATCAGTATGTAATAAAGTAATACAAATCTGCTGGTGAGGCAATTGCGTTGGTGCTGAGGAGAAAAAGTAATAATTTGTAGAAAGTAGAAGATATCAATCAGGGATAAGCATGCCTCTTATTGTACCAAGACACTAAACTCATTACTCTGCAGGCTTTATTTTCTGGATGTGCCCCATGTTCAAAGTTATTATTTTATCTGAATAATTTCTGCATGACATACATTATACAATATTATTCCTTAAACTAAACTTTTCCGAGACGTAAGGAATAGCTGTCATTACAAAGTTGAGTCTAGGGTGAGTCATCAGGGCCATTATAATAATGAGGTAAATGTGTTTTCTTTCTATTACAACACTCAGAGAAGATTTCTCAAATTCCTCCTTCACCATTTACTTAATGCAGCCAGATTATGTATGCACAAATTTATCTAATTTATCAGTTCATCTCATTTCTTAGTTTAAGAAGGTCTTGTACAGAAACAAATCTTTTTAGAACAACCTTAGAACCTTTATGATATGGAATAGGTAATATTAGGAATAATCATACTAGGCTGGTTCATTTCAGAATCCACTTATCTATCAGTCACTTAAAGGGAGTCTATCAGTTCTCCATAAAATGCTCAACTGTTGCCACCATTTTACAGAGCATGTTATAGAGATAAGCATATCTTTGCTATGCACATCACTTTTGTAGATTTGGAGAAAAACAGCTATGAAGTATTATGCAAATTATGCAGTTGGTACACTGGGGAGGGCCTTTAGCTCCTCTTTCTGCTCAGACCCCAACCATCTCCCGCCTGCACCACCCTGTGCTGTGAGAGTTGGTCCTCCCAGTGCTATGACATTACCCATCCTACTTGAGTAGGAAGTGCAGTGCTCTAGGGAACTGCCCGCACCAACTTCCTCATTTACACATAAATTGAATGTTATTTTTCTCCAAATCTACAACACATACGTATATAACAAAGATATATTGTGTATCACTGTAACATGCTCTGTACTATGGTGGTAGCATTTGAATATACTTGCAGTAAATAATACCTTGTGTTTAGATCAGATTTACTCCATTGTAAGTTATACACATACAGCGGTAGCAAAGTTTACATTGACACTTAACTTGTCGCAAACTTGGTCTGACTGTTTCAATGGCTTTTCAATGGCTTTTGTTTTGACTTATGACACTGCAACAAGCAAGGGAGTAGTTATATGGGGTAGAGCGGTAGCAGTTGCTGCTGGGCCCCGGCCACTGAAAGGCCCTGAAGGTCTCTATTCTAAATGGTACGAGGTAGGTAGGGGTCCCATTACAGATTTTGCCTTAGGGCAGCAAGATATCCTATTCAAGTTAAACTTTGCTGCATTTTAAGGAGTTTGTATGTTCTCTCTGTGTTTGCGTGGGTTTCCTACAGGTAGTCCGGTTTCCTCCCACACTCCAAAGACATACTGATAGGGAATGTAGATTGTGAGCCCTATATGGAACAGTGACTGACAATGACAGTAAAAGTGCTGCGGAATATGATGGCGCTATACAAGTAAGCATAATAAAAAAAAATAAAAAATTTACTAACAGTACACAGCGAATTAAATTTAATGTTAAAAATGTTAAATAATGCACCTAGACCCGTGATGGCTAACCTATGACATGCGTGTCAGAGGTGACACACTGAGATGTTTCTTGCTGACACACAGCAAGCTGACAGCATCCGGAGGCAGGGCAATTCTCCTGCTTCCTGCTGAGATCTTGGCACGAATAGCGGCCATCTTACCTCCGGTAGTGAAGGCTGTTAGTTGTAAGGGAGTGAAGCCAGAGCTCCCACCCGCACTAAATTTATTGCGGACTTGCACCCAGACAGCTGGGAACATTAGAACTGTGTCCCACAGTTGCCCTGTCAGTGGCAGACGGCTGGACCAAGGTTCTTTCCAGTGACTACAGGGGGATATGAGAGTCATTTGTGTGCTTCTTATACCTCGGCCATTATCTTAAAGTAGATCTACCAAAATCTCACTCTGCTGCCAGTGTACCCACCACAGTTACCACTCAGCAATGCTGGGGGAAGGGAACACCCTATCAGAGACAGTTAACCCTGCCAAGACCTCACTGTGCTGCCACTGTACCCCAACACAATTACTGCTCAGCAATTCTGGGGGAAGGGAACACCCTATCAGAGACAGTTGTGCCAAGACCTCACTGTGCTGGTACTGTACTCCAACACAGTTACTGCTCAACAATTCGGGTGGAAGGGAACACCTCATCCGAGACTCTAGTTAACCCCTAATTGCCTGCAGGGCTAACAGGCTATCTATCTCCTGTCACGGCCCCCCCAATGGAGAACACAAAAAATAAAAAAACAAGATTAAATAAAGGAAGTGGTAGTAGCAGTAGCCGACCCTTTCAAGAGATAGGCGTCGAGATGTATGGTATTATCAACAGAAACAGCAGATCATTTTGCGTACTGTGTAGCGAAACGGTAGAAAGCAGAACGTGAAATATAAATAGACATTTTGAAACTAATCATTCCCAGCTATTGAAAAAAAGTGAGGATGAAAGGAAGGAATACATTTCCAGGCAGCTACACCTCTATAAGAATCAATCAAATTCCATTCTTAAATTTGTAAGAGGCTCTACAAATTTAATATATGCAAGTTTCAGCATTACTCACTACATAGCTCAGCATGGTAAAGCCCTCAGTGAAGGAGAATTTATTAAAGAAAATCTTCTAAGATGTGCGACAGTTCTATTTCACGATATACAGAATAAAGATGCAATTATTAAGCGAATATCTGTTACCACTCAGTAGAAATGTAATCAAAGACCGAATAATGAGACTGAACGCAAACATACAGCATCAACTAAAAGGAGACTTAAATAATTGTAAATATTTTTCGATTGCTCTTGATGAAACTACCAATGTCACATCACATGCTCGGTTGGCCATTATTGGTCGATATTCTGATGGTCTCACAATGAGAGAAGAGTTGAAAAAGTTAGAATCAGTCCCAATAAGTACATCAGGAAGCAAAATATGTAAGGTTGTTATAAAAACATTCTGTGACCTAAGCATTGATATCTTTAAAGTTATGATGACAAATGGGGCACCCAACATGGTGTTAAAAAAAGTGGGATTTGTAAAATTGTTTATGGGAGCTATTGGACACCCACTTGTGCCTTTTCATAATAATAATAATAATAATAAATTTTATTTATATAGCGCCAACATATTCTGCAGCACTCTACAATTTGTTGGGTTCAAGTACTGACAAAAAGATACATTACAAAGAAATATTCCATTTACACACTGGGACTGAGGGCCCTGCTCGCAAGAGTTTACAATCTATGGGGTAGAGGGGGTGACACAAGAGGTAGCAGGGGCGGCAACAGACGTAGCATTGCTTGTACAATGGTCAGACAATTTTGTGATAGAGGTTATTGTCATTACACATATATAAATCTGTATGAGCCATCACCAGTCGTGTCCTTTAACGTATTATCCATCAAAAGGTGTTATGTGCCAAGGCAGGATTCACTGAATTAAAGACTTAATGTCAGTTGCAACAAAAATAGTGAATTTAATAGCTGCTCAACCCCTTCACAGGTGAGAATTTTCTGCACTTTTGCAGGAAGTTGATTCAACCTACAGTGGACTGCTGATGTTCAGTAATGGGAGATGGCTGAACCGAGGAAAAGTTCTTGAGTGGTTTGTGGAGTGCTTTGTAGAAATTAAGGTATTTCTTGAGGATAAGGATCTGGCAAACTTTCCTCAGTTCAATGAGTATAAGTGGGTCAACACACCAATGTTTTTTACAGATCTCTCTGTTCATATGAATGAACTGAACTTAAAGTTACAAGGTTTTGACAAAAGTATTGACGTTATGTTTGGATACATAAAAGCTTTTGAAAGTAAACTTAAAATTTTCAAGCGAGATGTAGAAACTAAAACTTTTATGTATTTTCCTTGATACTTGTAACAAAGTATTTTGAGAAGGCCAGCAGAACTGTATAAAATGAAATGGAGCCCTTACATATAAAGTACCAGCATATTTTAAACTTGTTACTTGACCAGTTTGGTGAAAGGTTTAATCAATTTAGAACAGACAATGCCTGGAACAGACAATGAAAATAACTAAGTATCCGGATGTAGTAGTCTACAGTAGTTTGGAATTAAATGGTTTCCAATGGATGCAGATTGATGATTTGGAGATGCAACTTGCAGAATTTCAAAACAGTATCTGGGCTCAGGTGTTTGTCGACTTGAGGTCAAAGCTTGAGAATGTGGAAAGGAATCGCTTGGAAAATGAAGAGGAGTGCCACTACTAACATGAAATTTGTAGTGTTTGGGACCGATTAGCGGACACTCTGAAAAATCTAGCGATAGCTTTACTCACAATTTTTCCCTCTACATACTTTTGTGAGACCTTATTCTCATTGTCAAATAATATTAAAACCAATAAAAGAAACCGACTGACAGATGAAGTTAGTAGCGCTTGCTTGGGCTTGAAGTGTACGAAATACCAACCTTCAACTGAAGATTTAGCAAATGAAATTCAGCAACAAAAAAGACACTAAGCAGTAAGGTAAAGAATTATTTGTTTTTTTCTTTATTAATAAATACAGTGCATATGTGAAAGATCCTCAGTGCGCCAACCCCGCGTTGGCCCACACCTGAGACTTCTTTACTAAAAACCACACTCACCGCCAGTGAGTGCTGGGTCCACAAGATAAATACAAGACAAGCTTTCTAAATTTTGTATATTTATTAACCCCTAGATGGGTCGGCATTAACATCTAACACATGCAGTTCAGAACAGATATGCAGATGTATGCAAGCATTAACAGTTACTGGTTACAATATACAGTGCATAAAATAAAAAGGGAATACAAGTGAAATAATTACTTTACCACACATATCCTTGATGTGGCTCTATAGTCCAACACTCACACATAGCATGTGGAGATAACCAGTGGAGGCTCCTAGCAGCAGCATCACAGCATTCCAGCCTGCATGCTCATCACAGTATATCCTCAGTAGTCTCATCATAGTATTCTCTCTCACTGACCTCTTACCTCATCTTTTATACCCTTGATTACACCACCCAGAATGAGGTCACCGGCGACGGCAAGTCTGATTTATTAACACACGCAAGTCAAGATTCTTTGTAAGGAGATGGGACCAAGTGGAATGACACAATGCCTTCTATATGTTATCAACCAGGTCTGATCAACAGCCTAGTCTAAACAATACATGTGTATTTGATCACCCAGGCTATGTAGGAATTCAATGGAGCCATTCTGGGATGAGTACAAAGCCCTATTGTTACATTGTTGCCACTACTGACAACATACACCTAGGATTATAGCTACGCACAGTTTGAGTAAATGGAAGTAAGAGGGAAATAAGATACCCAGAGATCAAAATACATCTATGAGTTATAGCCATATTTAAGTGGAATCATCACAGCATATATTAAAAATAGAACTTTTTTGTTATTGGAGCTACAAATATCTCAAAATTATGGATTTTTCTAGAAGTGACACACCACCTGAGTTATGCTCACTTTTTTTTTTTTTTTTACAAATTTTGACACACCGAGCTCAAAAGGTTGGCCAACACTGACCTAGGCTGAAGACTAGCAATAGTATATCTTTATGTACAGTACATTAAATGGATTACATTTCAGGATAACAAAATAAGAGAATGTCTTTGGTTTTCTAGATACGAGCAATCCAATCAACAGCTCTCAATGTCAAGCAGCAGCTGAGAAAGCAAATTTTAGGATGCATATAAAGGTTGACATGGATCTTTTCCAGCCTATTTAACATTTTATTTATTTAATTGCAGATCTAGCAATTGCTTACAGTAGCCATGCGTGCTAGGGTAATACTGTAGATTAAACATTGCCATATACTGTGTGTATGTAATCTGTAATTGGATTGCAGCATATAAACAGGGTATAGACCATTGCTAAACTAATGTGTGTCAATTTTTCCAGGCATTGCTATATTAACAGATAGTAGTTTCATTTATTACAATAATATGGCTATATGCCTAATATAGAATATATAGCAGGTTTACAACAAAAAGAGGTAACTTGTGGGCTGAATACCACTTTTACACTCTATGTCTTAATATTATAAATCACCTGTAGCTTTACTTAATTTTATTAAATATACAATGTACTAATACAAACATTGATCTGCTCATAGCTTATATAGAAGTAGATGATAAATGTCCCTACATACAGTGGAACAGCAACATATTAACTAAAATAATACTGAGTTAATTGTTGCAAAACTATCAGATAAAATGTAATGTTTAATTCTAAACTAATAAAACTCTAAACTAATATTGAACAAGCATTCCCCAGCAATGTGACTTTTTTTCAGCTGCCATTTAATTCCCATAACTACATTTCACCCACTCATGTCTCTTTCAATTTATCACTCTGCATATAATTATGAACATATTGCCTTTAGCCTTGACAAAAATACACTACGATGTAATATATTTTCTGAAATACAAATTGATTTCCAATTCAAGACTAATGCTATTGCTAACTAAAAGAACATCCAGCATTAGGCCGGCGAGCATACATTTGCATGTATCAGGTCTAAAATATAACATTGCTCATAAATAAAGAATGTCTGGACTTTGTTGTGAAGGATTACAATATAGCACTACATTTAAGGGTTGACCTGTCAGCTCTCTCGACAAATCTATATAAGTCAACTTTGTATTCTTCATAAAGTAACAATTCTGAACCATCTTTTCTTAAACATTGTGCCGTCCTTACACTGGGGTATCCCTACAATCAACTGTGAAAATTTTTTGCAAGAATTAACAAGAGCTGCACAACACAGAATTCTAAGAAAGATACTCTCAAATTTGTATTGTGGAATACAAGTATCTACTGAAACTGACATGTCAGGAGTTCTGGCAGCTTCTCTTTAATACAATATAGTTTGTTTGAAACTATAACAATTTATATCAGATAGCAAAAGTAATCTATTCACCTAAATATATATGTGATCGAAGTGGATGCAATGGTCTGTGGATGCACCAATTTCAGCTACCCAAGGCAGCATTCCACGTATGTGGCATCTACCATTCTTTATAGTTATCTGTCATAGGAAATTAGAAGATCATCTTAAAGTTTTTGACTGCCTATGGGTACACTAAGTTGGAATGAGGATGTCACATTTGTTTGGTAGTACTATTAGCACTTGGCCGTTTGCATTCAATGGTTATCTAGGCACAGTATAGTGTAACTATATTAAGTATATGAAGTATAACTGTACCTGGTACTGAAGCTCAACCCATTCAAGTGAAGTGGTTGAGTGGATATGAGTTGCAGTACCAGACACACTCTTATGCATGTTACTGTACCAAGAAGGGTTGTGCCACAATGGAATTTTGAACATCTGCGCACAGGATAGGTGAGAAATGTGTGATTGCTTGGCGCTTCACCATTGGAATTCCCACTGAAAACTAGAACAAGTCCCCCATTTCTACTTTAAATGAACTGGTGGTCAAACTGCATTCAACATCTGTGACTGATGGCAGAGTAAAGCCCCGGGGGCAATCAGCCTAGCAGTGGTCAGACATTTATCACCTATCCTGTACATAGGTGAGACATGTCCATTGTGGCAAAACGTTTTAAGTGCCCTTAGTTCTCAATAGACCAGTGTGGCCACCTTATTTTGCGGGAGGGACCCCCATTGAAAAACTAGCACAGAACCTGAAAGATAGGACATCAGTATAAAATTTCAGAAACCACCTTTAAACATCCAGCTATGATTACAAAGCTTTATATAAGCTTTCAGTAACTTTCCGCATTTTTGACATATTAAATGTTATGAGAGAAATGTGTCATTTGTTCTGTCATTCCTATCTTTGCTACCATATACCTAAAGCCTTGACAACAAATATGAAAGGGTAATACTTTATTTTATGGGTAATGTTCTGCGGTTGTATGGCTTCTCATTTGCCGATTCATTATTAGTCATTCCGTCACGTTTCAATTCAGAGTCTCAATTTAACCTAAACTGGTCAAAAGGCAAAAAACAAATGAGATTAATCACTGACAGCTTATTTGCATGTGAATTATGTGCCAATATATAATTCAATTGTAGCTGATGTCTAAGTCACCCGTCTGCTTGCTCATTTATATACGCTGCCTAATTGAAATAATGCACTCCCTGGCTCATTGTGTGGCGAAGTGCTGGTGCCATGTACTAAACAAATGTAGGCTGACTTACTGTTTAGGCTCTTGTAAATGACTGACACAGCATAAACACATAACTGCTTTGAAGAAACAATGAGAATTAAATGGAAATGTATTTCCTTGGATCATTGCTAAATGCTAATCACAAACATCCATCTAACTAGTGTTTATAGAACTGTTCACACTTTTTCAAGATGTTGGCACCATGCAATCCAATTTTTGCTTGTTCATGGTCTGGAATTCACCTAGCACTGTGCAAAATGAATCATTTCAAGCAATTAAAAGTAAAATATGAATAAAATAAAAATAATGACAAATAAATAAAATAGATTCCATTCAGAGTATGGTCACCAATACATATTTAAAAAGACCATCTGTTCACAATAAACTTTTGGAGTAAATACATAATACACAGTTAAAAAAAACTGCACCTGGTACCCTACTTTCTGGTGTGTTTCTTTCAATTTTCAGTGTCCACTTTATTTTTCTACTTTCTACTTTGGTAGTGTGAGACAATCCAAGATTTCTCTTGGTTGGTCTATCTGAGTGCAGGAAATAGAGTCGCTCACTAACTTATGGACATTTGATATCACCACAACTGTAAGGCTACATTCAGAACACCAAGATGCAGAGCACCAACATTCATTTTTCATGGTCTTCTTGCATCCGAGGGGTTCTCGTTTTCATGGATCCCACATACATTACAATGTATGGAGAGATACGTGAAAAGGGACAAAAATAGGACATGCTCTATATTTTGACAGTCTGTTACAATGGACCGTCAAAATAACGGTCATGTGAATAGTCCCCATTCACTGATACTGAATTTAATGCAGCTGTGTGGCATCCATCACACAGCCATTATTCACATCATTTGCTTGAATATAGCTTAAGATTAACAGTATCAGTTTCCTTAACCCAATCTGTAATACTGTACATCTGACAAGACAATCTAGTTTATACCTTTTAATATCTGGCACTAGTTTTCTCGGATCCCGCAGACATTACAGTGTATGGAGAGATCTGTTAAAAGAGACAAAAATAGGACATGATCTATATTTTGACAGTCCGTTACAAAATAATGGTCATGTGAACAGCCCCCATTCACAGACATTGAATGTAATGCTGCAGTGTGACGTCTGGTAAAAAAACGGACGTCACATGGACGTTATTCACTGTGAATAAAGCTCAACATTCTATGCTAAATTAATATCATTTTATTTATACCACATAGGAAATGCCACAAAATAAAATTTTAAATATTTTTTAATTTTTTTTTACTTTTTACCTTTCTTTAGTTTAAATAATAAAATACTATACTATAACTAGCATTTGTTATTAACTATGGTTTTGCTGCAATGTGTAAAAAAACAAAAAAAAAAAACTGTAAAAAACTATAAAACATTAGGTTTACACTAACGTTGCATCTCCTTTGTTTGGGTTTGTCAGGGTTACACACAAAGCCTGTAATGGGGTTTTTTGGGTATCCATAATTTTTAAACTAAAACTGGCGAAAAAAAAGTTGTCTATGCAGGACTTTTTCCTCCACCGATTTTCAGCAGACACTGCAATGCAGTCTCTAACAGAGATTCTGATGCAGATGTGAATGTAGCCTAAATTTGATACCACTCTAATTGTATTGAATTGCATATAAGGTATACTAAACATAATTTAAACCACATTGTGAACACCATTAAACAAATGCTCAAAAATATGGCTGAATTTCTTTAGCTGTCCCACCACAAAATATCAAAAGTTACACGCACAGTACAGTAAAATGGTGAAACTAAAAATGCAATACATCCCTCAAAAAAAAAAAAACAAGCCTTCATAAGACTATGTTGACAGAAAAGTACGGCTAAGGGTCCATGTTGAAGAAATTAGTTCTTAGCTGCTGTGGAAAAAAAAACGCTGCGTTAAACAGTACAGCAAAGTCAATGCTAATCCCATCCACACACTGAAAAATACAGCATGTCAATTCTAGTGGCAGAAATGCTAGCATTTTTGCTAATAATAATAAGGAAGAAAAACTGCACAGAAAAATGAAGCAAAAACATAATGAAAGACCCTGTGAAATAAACTGCAATGCATTTTCACTGCGTTTTTTTTTCCTGCAGCGTTTTTTTTAGCAGCGTTTCGCTTTGTGGGGCCTTTGCCTAAAGTTTATGGATTTTAGAATCCATAGATGACAATAACAAAAAAATGATAGTGTCCCTAATGCCCAAACTAAGCTGCATCCCTAAGAATCTAGTATTTATCAAGGATATTATTCAAATGTGTCCACACTTAAATGGAGTCCACACCTCACTAATAGTGTAAGAACTAAATATAGCAGCTTGTAGAGCACCTTTGTTACTGTAGCTGAATCTATCCTTTTGCCGAAGGAGTTGATTTAAAAAATATGCAAATAATGGGCCTTGGTGCTCTGGGGGCAATCCTTCTGCTGCTGGTGCATCATAAGAGAGGGAATGCGACTTTAGGAATTTAGCCATGATGCTGGTTTTGGGCAAGGAAAGGGATTGTTTGAGCAAGGGGCAGGATTTGAGGGCTCTGGGCTTCTATGAAGTAGAAACAAACAGTGCGCCAGCAGTGACGTTAACCATGCAGTGCACCAAGACTTTCATTTGCATAATTTTATTTCTTTTTTTTTTTCTTGGGTAAAAGAACAGATTTGGATGCAGCAGCAAAGATACTTTGTAAAAGCTGTTAGATTACCATAGAAGCCACTATACTTAGTTTATACAGCTGTGCTAAAAGTTTACATACCCTGGCAGATTTTTTGTTTTTTTTGGTCTTTTTTCAGAGAATATGAATGATAACACAAAAACTTTTTCTCCACTCATGGTTAGTGGTTGGTTGAAGCCATTTATTGTTAAACTTCTGTGTTTTCTCTTTTTAAATAATAATGACAACCAAAAACATCAAAATGACCCTGTTCAAAAGTTCACTTACCCTGGTGATTTTTGGCATGATAACATGCCCAGAAGTTGATGCAAAGGGATTTGAATGGCTACTAAAGGTAACATCCTCACCTTTGACCTGTTTGCTTGTAATCAGTGTGTGTGCATAAAAGCTGAGTGAGTTTCTGGGATCCAGACAGACTGTTGCATCTTTCCTCCAGCCACTGATGTTTCTGGATTGTGAGTCATGGGGAAAGCAAAAGAATTGTCCACAGATCTACGGGAAAAGGTAGTTGAAGTGTATAAAACAGGAAAGGGATACAAAAAGATATCCAAGGAATTGATAATGCCAGTCAGCAGTGTTCAAACTGTGATTAACAAATGTAAACTCAGGGGCTCTGTAAAATGTAAAAACCAAACCACGGTCAGGTAGACCAACCAAAATTTTGGCCACAACTGCCCGGAAAATTGTTCGGGATGCAAAGAAAAACCCACACATAAAAGTCAGCTCAAATACAGGACTCTCTGAAAACTATCGGTGTGGCTGTTTCAAGATGCACAATAAGGAGGTACTTGAAGAAAAATGGGCTGCATGGTCGAGTTGCCAGAAGAAAGCTATTACTGCGCAAATGCCACAAAGAATCTCGCCTTCAATACGCCAAACAGCACAGAGACAAGCCTCAAAACTTCTGGAACAAGGTAATTTGGAGTGATGAGACAAAAATCTAACATTTTTGGCCACAACCATAAACGTTACATTTGGAAAGGTGTCAACAAGGCCTATGATGAAAGGAACACTATTCCTACTATAAAGCACGGAGGTGGATCACTGATGATATGGGGATTTGTGAGCTTCAAAGGCACAGGAAACTTGGTCAAAGCTGAAGGAAAGATGAATGCAGCACATTATCAGCAAATACTGGAGGCAAATTTGCACTCATCAGCCAGGAAGCTGCGCATGGGACGTACTTGGACGTTCCAACATCACAACGATCCAAAACACAAGGCCAAGTCAACCTGTCATTGGCTACAGCAGAAGAAAGTGAAGGTTCTAGAGTGGCCATCTCAATCTCCTGACCTCAATATCATTGAGGCACTTTGGGGAGATCTCAAGCTCGCAGTACATGCAAGACAGCCCAGGAATTTACAGGAATTTGAGACTTTTTGCCAAGAAGAATGGGAAGTTTTACCATCTGAGAAAATAAAGAGGCTCATCCACAACTACCACAAAAAACTTCAAGCTGTCATTGATATTAGAGGGGGCAATACACGGTATTAAGAACTGGGGTATGTGAACTTTTGAACATGGTCATTTTGATGTTTTTGGTTGTCATTATGATTTAAAAAGAGAAAACACAGAAGTTTAACAATAAATGGCTTCAACCAACCACTAACCATGAGTGGAGAAAAAGTTTTTGTGTTATCATTCATATTCTCTGAAAAAAGGCCAAAAAAACAAAAAATCTGCCAGGGTATGTAAACTTTCTAGCACAACTGTATATTATCAGGGAGTTGGTAGACTCCCTTTAAAGCATACCTAAACTTTCAACCAACTTTTGATTTTCTGCCAGAAGTTGTGTTATTAATCAACAGATTTTGGCTGTTTTCAGTGAGATTCTGAAATCCGTGTTCTGTCCCCTGTTTCCCTAGTGGCATTATAAATGCTCACTGCTTCTGACATGGAGTATGGGGGAGTACAGGTGTGTACAAGTGGAACTTGTTCAAACACATATATCTAAGACATTATAAAAGCAATATGAGATTCTCAGCTTTCATATGTTATCAATATCAAAGTTCTACATGTATACCTGTTCTACCAAATTTCCAGAGCTATCACCAGTTGAGAACACAGTTGGGATAAAGGTTTTGCATTGGGGTCCAGAAGCTTCATTTTATGTTTTTGGCTACATCTGTATAATGCTATGATATACTGTAGGCATATGTTTGGAAAAGATAACATTGACTAATGGACAAGTTTAATCCATCCTCTTGATGATCCCTAAGCTAAATACAAGTCGGAATGGTCTGTCTACATTCTAACACTTAGTATAGATTTGTAATAAGGATCTTTTTCTTTTACTTGCATGTATTTCACTGAGTTAATTATGCATGAAATGTGCGTAGCATGCAGCAGCGGGAGATGTTATCATTACACAACTGCACACATCATTTTCTTTGAGACACTACTAAACTGTTTAAGTTGTCTGAGCCTCAAAACATGAAAGTTAAGCAGAATAAAACTTTAAAGAAAACATAGTACTATGTTCAGTGCTAGCATATAAAGTAGAATATTTCCAAGGAGGAACAAGTGTTAACAGTAGCTACTTTCTGTCAGGATTAAACATGGGATTGTTAAATAAACTGAAATATAGTTTAAATGTGCACAAAATTCTACCTTCTGTCATAGACACTTGTTTGAAAATAGAACTGGTGGGATCCAATGGATGAGCCCTCTCCGAATGCTGTGTCCCTTAAAGGGTGTCTGTCTCCTGAACCAAGCATATTATCCCAGGCCAACTGGTAGATAGACTGGGGTTACCTGAATCAAACAATGTTTTCCTGTTTTCACCTTGGGAATCGGTGCCTCTGTTGCCGAGATATCAGTGTTTTTGTCAATATGTAAATGAGCTACTGTATTAAGAGCAACAATGGCATTATCACTTATCTTTGGAGCAACAACAATGACCTTGTGCTCCAAAGAGCTCATTTACATAAGGATACAAAGGGCAATATGGAGATACAGATTTGAGGGGCTGATTTGATATGCTGGGTTCTGGTGAGAGATACACTTTAAGCCCCTCTCAGCCTCTTTCTACTTCAATTGGGATCTGCTGGGGAGCCATAGATTAGATTTATATGGCTGTATCTTTCCTATGCAAAGCTAAGAGGATGAAGGAAGTTCAAGAGTCACAGAACTTTGAAGATTCCTTTGTTCTTTTGTATAGACTTTGAATCAATGCTAAAGGGAAAGCACATCTTACTGATGGTTTTCTTCTATTTCTATTTTAGTTTTTCTTTTCTGGACAAGATTGTAACACACAGAAAGAGGACAATATATCAAATATAAACCATATTCATTATATCATAAGGCTGAACACCAACAAAGCCTAATAATGCACATTTCAGCTACCATGTCTTTTTTTGGAATACATACTGTTACAGAGACTAAGTTGAGATGTGAGAAGTTGCTTGGTGGGGTTGGGGTTAAAGTTGGCTAGAATAGCTCTATAGAATGAATTTTCCAAAGACACCCCATTGAAGACATATCAAAAACAAATTTACACTTCATCTTTTTTGCACCTACAATACCCACTATAAAAATATCACTAATAGAAACTAACTTTTTCTATCATCCCGCATCATAAAAAAGCCTTATTATTCTTTTTTTATGTAGTTACCTGGTAGGATTAAATCACCAGAATGACCAGAAACAAAAAGGCATGAAATGACAAAAAAATCAAGGCAAATACAGTTTTGTAAAGTTTGAAAACAATTTTTATTATGTCCAGAAGACCCATCCTTATAGAACATCTTATTAAGACAACACTTTTTCAGATTAAAGTCAATTGATCAGCATGTAACCTGCTTCATAAAGCTCCAGGAATTAACTGCTATTGCCATGGCAGGAAAAATGTACTATAATATTACATAGCATTCATTCACATGATCTTTGTTAGTGGCTCTCCAATTTACAGTGGCTAAAAGGATAGATGTCAGAGGACAGCCATATTCCTTAGTAGGGCATATAGAAAAAAATATCTTACTGCATATATGATAATAATAGATATACCTCCTTTTCCTAAAGGCAATGCCCTTCAATAATTATCTTTTTACATTTTTAATGATCGACGGCCATTTATTCATTTTCCTATTGAAAACTCATTAAACATTTACATAAAGAACACCACGTATGAGCATTACTTCAATGTACATATCTATTCATTAATATGTAATGAAGAGAACCATATGTAATATGTAATAAAAATATCATTATTCCCAGTGTTTTTGTTCAGAGAAAGATATGCAGATGATAGATAGATCCCACAGATCGTTTGTGTGCACCGCTACTACTTTGTACAGTTAATGGGTTTTCATAAGGTGCGTTGGAACCCCCACCAGTCTTATATTGATGACTTGTCCTGAAAAACTCCTTTAGCTCTCTTCAAAGAAGAAGAAAGCGGTGCCTCTAGTGCATCAATCCTATAATATCCAATTTCTAGTCTTTTAGATTAACACAACTAAGAGGTAGACCAAACCAGACACTCATCTGCATACAAATGTTTCAAAGTTATTTCCCTTTCTTAGTACAGAGTAGAGCACTGGTTTGTCCATACTTGCCAACTCTCTTGAAAAATGTGGGAAGTTCCTAAAGGTGGGATCTCCCGGGGTCCTGCAAGAGCAAACAAATCTCCTTCACCCATTGGAATACTTGTGCATCCGCCAGGCTACCAGTCATTTAATTTGTTGCATGGGTACTTTACAGTATGTGCTGGTCACATCTCCAAAAAGAGACATGGCCAGAACATTTAGTGCCTATGTAACAAAAAGGGGATATGATCCCACCCACTGGGGCATGACATTCTATCAGATGAAAATTGAAAATGTTGGCCAATAGGGGTTTGGCTTGGTAATAGGCCCTTGTGGGAATTGAGGAAGTATTGTTTCTCTTTAGGGAGAATGTCATGAAAGAGTGAGGTGTTTTACACGCACAGCCTTTTCTTTATTAGAAAACTTATATGCGTATCTTTTTTCCAGAGGAACATTGCAAGACCTCTCCTTACACTTCCTTGGCACTCCATATGAAGAGAAATAGTACCCCCAGATCCATTATAGTCATTATAATATCCTATTTAACCTTGTGTCAAAGTTGTTTATTAGGGTTTAATGCAGTAGAGTAACCTAAAATGTCAATCGAATGTCTATAGGGGCCTCCCAAAGATAGGGCATGTAAAATTTTAACCCCAATCCATTTGTTCTCTCTGGAGATAAACCACTATCAGAGATTTCTGGCAGCAACTTACTCCAACAACAACATATGCAAGCTCTACTATGTTGAGTGTAAACCATATGTGTATGGGACAGTCAGAAGTCATAGGTGTTGGCTGACAACTATTGAAGGTGTATTAGCACCTTTAGGCTATTAGCACAAAAAGTTAATTGATGTTTTTGTTGTGTGGTGTAAATTAACCACATTATTGGAACACTCTGAAAGGCTGTTTTAATTGTATTTTCCATTGTTATGGTTTAACCAAATATATCAATGGTCTCATTTATGGCGATTAAGCTGTAAAGATCCATTGAAGGAATCAGGTAAAAATGAAATTAATGTAGTGTAACTAAATTTAGTGTGTAGCACTGAAATTTCACAAATTAAATTTCGACCCTGGTCAGTTCTGGGGGTTTTATGAGGAACAGGCAAATCTTTACTACGACGACTTGTAACAGCATGCACAGCAGTTTAGAAATACACAATAGTGTTGGATTTATTCAATTGACTGATTGTCACAGTGGATAGAATTGGATTTGCAAAGCAGTTTAAATTGCTTAGTATTATATAGTGTACAGCTAAAGAGAATCTTTGTGTTCTGTAATAATTCACAGTTATCGCCAATTTTGGTCTACAATGAGACCAAACAATTACATAAAAATAGCAATTGTGTAACAATAACAGATTATATACAGATTGTAAAAATTGGCCAGTAAAAGAACAATCATTAGAAAAACATCAAAAATTATTTTACAAAAATTGTTGATCATTTGGTAGAGTATTATTCTGACCTAAAAATATGACAGCTGTTTTTTTCCATTTTATTACTATTATTTTTCTATTAATCTTTGCATCATTATTCCAACTACTCAAACTTAACTGTGAATATTAAAGAGGTCTTGACATGTCTTTATATGTAAATGTCAGTTTTCCCCATTAAATAGTAATTCTAGAGCATCTTTGCTTATAACTCTACATTGTGCCATTCCTCTGCTGTTTTTCCTGCAAATACATTATCAAATGGATGTCCTCATTCCCCCTATCAATAGTAAATGAGGGGATGGGGTTATCAAGACCATATTTTCCATGCCGGTTCTGATAATCCTTTCGCCAGCAGAGAATGCACCTAATTTACGACATGATGCATATACACTTATCACATAGACGATTCACAAATATGTTTTTGTTTTGTTTTTTTTTTTCAATAGAATTAAAGTAGTTATTAAGTAAATATAAGAATTAAAGGGCAACATTATAGATCACACACCAGAGAGATATTTGTTTCTATGTTGATCTTTCTTTAAATATGGATGGATGGATGGATGGATAGATAGATAGATAGATAGATAGATAGATAGATAGATAGATAGATAGATAGAGTAATAGATAGATAGATAGATAGATAGATAGATAGATAGGAGCAAATAGATAGATAAATAGAGTAAATAGATAGATAGATAGATAGATAGATAGATAGATAGAATTATGAGCAGACTTAAATTATATGCAACTTTCTTAATAATGCAATCTCTCATTTAATAAATTCAACACAATATCACAACATGCCAAAAAAAGGCTAAAATTGTCATGACAATCTGGAGGCCTAACAATGACCTTAAAGATTTAAAAGAAAAAAAAAAGTGAAATAAAAATTTTAAAAATATATACAGTAATAAAAGTACTGTCTACACCACAACCTCGTCAATAATCCAACACTGTGACATTTCTGCCATTTAACACTAGAAGTCCCAGAAATTTCAAGCTCCCCCTTGAAGTCCTGAAAGAGGGTCAAATGACCCTTAGTCCAAACAGACACTGGCTCCTGCTCCTTTCATTTGTATTGGCCATTGTCTGACGAATCTGCAGGGGTACAATGTTTCCATCCTTTCAGTTTTAAAAGATTAAACAAAAGTGAAACAACAGCCCCCCCCCCTGGCCCTTTCTTGGGGGTGGCCCCTATTTTTTCACAATCCCCCCTTTTTTTGGGGGGTTGGCCCCTCCCTTTTTCCCAGGAACCAAAACGCAGAGAAGGCACACCATTCAACAGGCATTGGAACTGATCCTGAGCAACACCAACCCTTCTGACTCAGATGGAGAAGACATAGTCCTTCAACTGGATTCGGACTCTGAGCTGTCTTCAGGTTAGATTTTTTCAAATTACCGATTTTTATTTCCTGACTATCTTTTTTATTTAGAACCAAAACAAAATGTTAGTTTAAAATTATTTATCTTGCAGATGAGGAGACTCCTCCTCTACCAAAAAAGGAGCTGTGGTTGGCGAGTGAGCCGACAGAGACCGCAAAAGATGGCACAGTGTGGCGTGAAGTAGAAGTGGGGGAAACGTCTCCATTTCACCCCAATAGAACCGTACCCTACAGATGGAGAGGCCAAGTGCTAAGGCCAGACAAGTGTCCGGAGTCGCCTTCAGAGCTTCCTCTGTTTTATCACTCTTGACATGCTTCGTAGCATTCAAGAATGGACTACTCAACATGCACGTCACACGGAGCAGGTGGATTGGTTCATGGGTCTCCCGGAACTAATGGCATTTATTTCAGTCATTATCTTGCGGGGGGTGACCAAGGTTCCATCACTACATGACAGCTGGTCAGCAAACCTAGCAAACCCAAGGATCATTGCAACTATGACCCGAAACCGCTTCCAAGACATCATGCAACACCTACGCTTTGATGACATGTTCACACGCAGTGAGCGAGTGGAGCCCCCCCCTCCCTTTACCTTCCTCCCGTCCCCGTCGTCCCCCCCCCCCCCCCCCCCCCCCCCCCCCCCCCCCCCCCCCCCACCCCACCCCCCACCACCCCCCCCCCCCCCCCCCCCCCCCCCCCCCCCCTCCAACACAACACAACAAAACAACACAAACACCCACCCAACTTCCCCCACCTCCCCAAACCAAAAAACAAACCACATCCAACCCCCCCCCCCACCCCCCCCCCCCCCCCCCCCCCCCCCCACCACACCCACCAACAAAAACAAAAAACCAAAAACCAACCACCACACAATTACATCACAACACCTACCCCACCCCCACCCCACCCCCACCCCCACCACACCCCACCCCCCCCCACAACCACCACCACACACCCCCCCACCCCCCAACCCCCCACCCCACCCCACACACCACCCCCCCCCCCACTCCCCCCCCCCCCCCCCCCCCACACCACCAACACCCACACAACAACACAACCCCCCCCACCACACCCCCCACCACACACACCGCGCGACACACACAACAAACCAACAAAAAAAACCCCCACACCCCCCCACAACAACACCCAACACACCGAGCGGGAAAAAAACCCACAAAAAACGCGGCGCCACAACCCCCCACCCACAAACACACCCCCGCCCCCCCCCCCCCCCCACCACAACAAAACACCCACCCCCCCCCAAAACCCCCATTTTTTAACCCACCCCCCCCCGGGCTCCAGGAGAGACGGGTGGACTTCCTGGTTGAGCTTGCAAAAGAGTTAGGTGGCTCTCATGTGACTGAAAAGAAGGCATGCAAGGAGAAACTCCTTCGGCAACAACCTTCCACACCCAGCCCTGGCAAAAGGGCGAAGTGTCAGGTCAACCATCGATGCACGAACAATTGTGCAACTGAGAGATGTGTTGACTGCTATAAATACACCTGTGGCAAATGTACCAGGGACATACCCAGGCAGTGCCAGGTATGTTCCGACAGTGCAGACAGACTGCTGAGTAAGTGCTGAAATGCTAGTCACACAAGAAGGACATGCCACTCACACACACACACGCAGCCCCCCCACAGCAGCCTATTGTAAATATGTGTGGAATTGTTTTATTCCTTGTATTTTTTTTATTTTCATAAAACAAAAAGCATGGAAACAAATAACAGTTGTTCTTTTGTATATTTACATTTTTGTATATTTAGATTCAAGTCAATGGGTGCAGAAAAAAAAAAAACCGTGAAAAAAAACTATTTAAAGAGTACACAAAGAAGGACGCCCCCCACACACACACACACACACCACTCACACACACACACACACACACACACACACACACACACACCCAGCCCCCACAGCAGCCAGGTATATATATTTTGTGGTGGGACAATAAACCCCTTTAATACAAAAAAAAAGGGGTGGTTTTAGGTTTTTTTCTTAAATCCCTCCGGTCCCTCCCCCCCTCTCTGGGTTCCAAAGGTAGAAATGTTAAATGACCCCTCTCTGGGACTTCTAGTGTTAATACAAAATCTGAGTTTAAGTAGAGTCTGTCACCAGAACCCAGCATATCAACTGAGAAACGTAAATAGATAGGTTAGGGTTATCTGAATCAAACAGTGTTTCCCCTGATTTGGTGCAGTGTTTTTCAATATGCAAATTAGCTCTTTGGAGCAACAAGGGCTATGCCACTTACTTCTTTGAAACAATGGCAACCACTTGATTGCTCCAAAGAGTTAATTTGCATATTGACAAAAATGATGAAATCTCTGCAATGAAAACACCAATTTACAAGGGGAAAACACTGTTTGATATTCTGGGTTCGGGTGACAAACTCCTTTTAAAAGACTTGTATGACAATAAGTCACACAAATGTTCCGTAATTCAACTTGTCTGCAATTTTTTGGTGTGTAATGTTATTTATCCCATAGAGTTAATGCCAAAAAGAAAAAAAAATAATGCAAGAACTCTTGAAAATAACAGTACTTTCAGTATGGTCATTTTTAACTCACTATCCAAATGTTAGATGTTACTGGTAGTCACAGCAAATTGACAGTCTTGGAATCCATTAGAGCTGGGTGAAATGATTTATCATGAGCCGGGTTTGACACAAACATGTTCCAATTCGCATTGTTTTTAATAAAACCAAACAAATGCCGATTTCTCTCAGACAAAAATAAAATAGCCGCTGCCACATGTATTGCACAGGAAAAATCCAGGCATCAGCTGACAGCCTGTCAGCCATTACCCTGTGGCAGGTGGACACCTTACAGTGCTGATGTCATATACACCATATTAAATGCTGAACATGAGGCATTGCAGTGAAGGTGGATTTATGAATGGATCTGTGATTTATCTTTTTGCATGATACAGAGAATAACAAGTTCTGAAAAGCCTACAAATTACAATAAAGGTAGAGACTCTTAGGAATAGGAGATTTTAGTCAGATTTAATAAATTTCAGGCAGATTAGTGATAGAAATCATAGATAGGACCTACACTCCGGCTCTGTAAGTCACCTTTCTCAAGGGAGCAGATTCTCCCTGCTCCATCCCTGATGTTCCCCATTCTGGGAATCCCAGCCTTCCCTATAGGTCTGTCACCCAGCTCTTTCAAACAGTGGTGCAAAGCAGGTAGACAGAGCTGAACCTACCCCAACTGGATCCATGGAGAGTCCTTTAGCTCACTCACTTCCTTTCTTTGCTGCCCAAATCCTCTGGCTTTGACAGACCACTCACCCGGTTTGAGAAGGCCTGTTCCGGGTCTGGCCCAGTCAGACAGTGCCTCTTGGATTTTCTCCTGCTGTTGGTCTCCCCACCTCCAGGTAACCTGCCTTCCTCTCTAAATGGGAGATAGGCCTGAATATGGTCTTTTCCGACTCCTAATGCTCAAGGATTCTTGAATTTGCCCACAAGAGGTCAATTGCGAGCAAATATCAAGAGGCAGGATACAAACTCTTAACCAGGTGGTACCATGTCCCATCCAAATTGCACAAACTTTTCCCGTCTGCTTCCCTGAGGTGTTGGTGATGTGGCACTGAGGAGGGGTTGCTATTGCACATCTTCTGGGAGAGTTCCAAGATGAGGGACTTCTGGGAGCGGATCCACCCGGTGATTTGCATGGTATATCAGGTCACCCCATCCTTCTCAGACACCGGCTTTCTACCTGCTACACCTCTCTGACTATTCCCCTTGTGCTTATTGCAAATCCTCCCTGAAAGATCTGGTTAATACTGCCAGGGCTTGAAATTTCTACGCTCTGGAAATCTCCCACTCCACCATCGCTCATTCATTGGATCCATAAGGTGGAGGACATCCAAAGCATGGAGGATCTCACTGTGTGCCTTCGGAACATGCATGAATCCTTCATTGCAGCCTGGACGCCAGGGTTCGCAGGACTACAGAGACTTAGTGCACTAAGTTGCCACCTGTGGGCTTTGCCCCTAGTGGCGAGGTTGCTGGAATTCCGCCCCCCCTTCCCTTCCTTTTCTTCTCTCTCTTATCTCCCATTTCTCTCACTACCTTCTGCCCTCCCCCTTCTCTTACCCTATGTTAATGCAGTTGCCTCTTATTGCGATTGTCCAACCTGATATATCATACCTTGTTGTCCCCCTGTATTTGCATTTTGTGTGAAATGTTTCATGACTCCTTGAGTGGAGTCCATTTTTTGTACTGTTTGTTATTGTTGTTTTATACGATATAAATAAAGAACTTATAAAAAAAAAAAAGAAATCATAGATGGGATGGAGTAAGAAAGAATATCAGTGCTGCTGTAATGAGCCTGATAGCAGCAGCCTGCACTAATACAGACAGACAAAAGTCAGTTAACCCTTTCATTGCCAATAATTTAATTTCTTAGACAACAGTCTAAGGCTCTATCCAGATAACGTTTTTTACATCATTTCAGAACATCCATTCTGATGGATGCAAAAAATGTATCCAAATGGATGCAAACTGATGGTAATCCATTTACATAGACAGCAATTTAAAAAAAAAAATGCATCCATTTCTGTCAGTTTTTTTGGAGGGACACAGAAGTATGTTATATCATGTTTTTGTGTCCTTTAAAAAAAAAAAGAAACAATTTTTTTTTTTATCATTGATGTCTATGTAAATGGTTGACCATCAGTTTGCATCCATGCATTTGTTTTTGGCATTCGTTAAATGGATGTTCTAAATGGATGTAAAAATCATGATCTGAATAGAGCCTAAATCTCTGTAGCAATGTTATCTGTCTACTTAAACACAGCTTTTACTAAAAGTCAGTGCTGTTAGTGAAAATCTCTTCTTAAGTATTTTTTTAGGTAAGAGTTTAAATTTTTTCATTAAATACATAGAAACTGCTGTTCTAACTGCAAAATGCCAAATCTACCTGTGTTAAACTGAAAAAAAATCTCCATTGCATAATAGTTTTTTTTTTTGTGCTCACATGGTAATCTGAAAAAAATATTTGTTTCTTAATGGTTTTTATATTGCTCACCCAATATACAGTCTTGCAGCCTATGCTAATTCGAAAATAATCTGATTAACGGTTTTTATTTGTTTACCCATTTAACATACAAACTACCACCATTGTAACAGCAAAAAAAAAAAAAATCAAGCTGTCTGACACAGTACTAGTCTAATAGTCACTGATCAGGTCACCTTAGTTCTTCTAGAGCTTTAATATTTTTGTTAAAATTGTTTCATGGAGGTGAGTGATGGGTTGATGGAAGGGGAGGAGGATTTAGGTAAGGGTCATTATGGTGGAGAAACTGGGACTCCTAGGCTGAAAGAGGAAGAGGAAGACTCTACTTTGGATGCAGAGGTGGCCTTTGATATGTCACAGGCCCAGCCAGGGGAGGTGGTTGATCCTTACAGTGGTGTGAAAAAGTATTTCCCCCCTTCCTGATTTCTTAATCTTTTGGATGTTTGTCACACTTAAATGTTTCAGATCACCAAACAAAAGTAAATATTAGACAAACATAACACAAGTAAACACAAAATACAGTTTTTTAAATGAATGTCTTTATTATTAAGGGAAAAAGTCATCAAAACCTACAAGACCCTGTGTGAAAAAGTAATTTCCCCCTAAACCTAATAACTGGTTGGGCCACCCTTAACAGCAACAACTGCAATTAAGTGTTTGCGATAACTACCAATGAGTCTTTTACAACGCTCTGGAGGAATTTTGGCCCACTCATCTTTGCAGAATTGTTTCTGAGCAAGAACCGCTTATTTAAGGTCATGCCACAGCATCTCAATCGGATTAAGGTCAGGACTTTGACTAGGTCACTCCAAAATCTTCATTTTATTTTTCTTAAGCCATTCAGAGATGGACTTGCTGGTGTGTTTTGGATCATTGTCCTGCTGCATAACCCAAGTGCGCTTCAGCTTGAGGTCCCGAACAGATGGCCTGACATTTTCCTTCAGGATTTGTTGGTAGACAGCATAATTCATGGTTCCATTTTTCACAGCAAGTCTTCCCGGTCCTGAAGCTGAAAAACAGCCCCAGACCATGATACTACCACCACCATTTTTACTGTTGGTATAATGTTGTTTTTCTGAACTTCTGTGTTGCTTCTACCTCAGATGTAATGGGACTTACACCTTCCAAAAAGTTCAACTTTTGTCTCGTCAGTCCTCAGAATCTTCTCCCAAAAGTCTTGGGGATCATCAAGATGATTTCTAGCAAAACTGAGACATTCCTTTATGCTCAGCAGTGGTTTTCATCTTGGAACTCATCCAATTCTTTGGATGTTGTTGTGGGGTGTTTTGTGACCTCTTGGATGAGTCGTCGTTGCGCTCTTGGGGTAATTTTGGATGGCCAGGCACTCCTGGGAAGGTTCACCACAGTTCCATGTTTTCTACATTTGTGGATAGTGGATCTCACTGTGGTTCTCTTGAGTCCCAAAGCTTTAGAGATGGCTTTATAACCTTTTCCAGACTGATAGATCTCAATTACTTTGTTTCTCATTTGTTCCTGAATTTTTTTGGAGCTTAGCATCAAGAAGAGGGATAAGTACTAAGGGATAAGTATAGCAGTGCTCTTAGACCCTCACTATGAGACCAAAATGGGGGAATCTTGGCTTCATAGCAAAAGAAAAATTCTAATATTATCAGGAAAGGCTGTATATCCAGCTTACCACAGTGTTTAAGGAGATTACTGTAAGTGCAAGTTGCACGCATACCCAGATGGCCTCTTCCTACTCCCAGTCCACCTCACTATGTCAGTGCTATGCTGTTTTTCATAAGCCAAAACATTGAGGACAATGTTCTCAATGAGGTTGCAGCGAGGTAAGAGCCGGGGCACAGACACTGGAGGGGGAATTCATTTTAGAGATGTGGGTCCCAGATGTGTCACCTACATATTTCAGGCATTAATAGCATATCCTGTATGCTATAACTGTCTTTCGTGGGAAAAACTCTTTAATAAAAGAACAATAGAGCTGTCACTTTGTCATTCTGATGACATCTCATAATTGTTAAGTGTCCAGATAAAAGTGTTTCTTTAGTTGGTTCCGTCTTAGGTTTTTAGGCTTCTCATAATCCACCTTAAATAAATAAATAATATAATATAAATAAACTATTATTATATTTAGAGATGAGCAAAGTATTCAAAAAGTCGATTCGCAACTTCACCGAATTTTGCGATATGATTCTATTCGATCCGAATTAAATCACGATGAATCGCATACCAAAAACAGCAATTTATTGACAGCAGAGAGCCGGGGTGGGCGTCAAAATGGTGGAACCCCTTGGATGCCGCGATCATGTTTGACTGCTGCATCCAATTTGTTAAAACCCTGGATCGGCTATGGAGCAGGGTGTTAGCTGTCAGTTACAGCTAACACCCTGCTCCATAACCGATCAGGGGGATTTAACACCTTGGATGCAGCCGTCAAACATGCCATGTGCGCTCGCAAAGAGGTTAAAGGGATGTGACATCACAGGGCTGGCTGCTGATTGGCTGCATGCATGGCATTGTGGGTGATCCCGCGTTCCCAGAGTTCCTTGCCCCATGTAGAACAGCCATTTTGAATTAAATGTGAATCGTTACCATGAAGCATGAGGAAATTCAGATTAGATGCGAATCAAATATTTCCTGAAATTTGGATCAAATTCCACTTCTGCAGCTTTGATTCACTCATCTCTAATTATATTATCTATATACCAGTGTGAAGATATTTTTTCAGTATATTTTTACCTAGTACATTCTACCCACTACATAATCTACATACATTCATATTTAAAGGGGTTGGCCACTTTCAGACCAATATTGAGAGACAAATGTTATTGTCTGTATATTAAAAAGTTGTACAAATTTCCAATATACTTTTTGTAATAATTCCTAAATCTTTGCTTGCTTTCATTCATTCTACTTTAAGTGAATAAAATCAGTCCATGGTCATGTGATATACAGTACATGGTCATGTGATGAGCACACAGGTGCACAGCTCGTTACCATAGAGATGTCTGATTACTGTGCTGTGACTATAGTGAGCTGTGCACCTGTGTGTATATAACATGCCCATGGACCGTATATCACATGACCATGGTCTGATTTTTATCCACTGGGAGTAAGCAGAATAAATTACAGCAAGCAGAGATCTAGAAATTTGTGAGGAATTGTTACAGAAAGTATATTGGAAAATTGTACAACTTTTTATTATACAAATAATAACATTTATTTCTTAATATTGATCTGAACGTGGCCAACCCCTTTAAAATATTTGATGTCCTAAATGTGTATATGAAAAAATTATCAAATATTTTTCTACTTTTTTTATTGCTACTCGAAAGCATGTACAGTTTCCCTTATGTACTCAATAATTTACAGAGACTGTCAACATATTCCCACTTCCCCAACCAACATAATGCCTGAATAGCTGAAGAGGCAGAGATTCCAAATATATAACTATTATCTATGAACTTCTAAAAGTAATTTCATTGATAATAGTTACAGATTTGGAATCTCTGTCTCTTCAGCTGTTGGAGCATTATGTTGGTTGGGGGAGGTGAGGATATGTTGACAGCACAGCGGACTCCTAGATGCTTCATTAGAATAGTGACTACAGGAGTGAACGAATGAAAAGAGTCAGAGTCATTTATTTTATTTTAACAGGGACAGTCAGGCAACCAAACAACATCTTTCCATGGTTTCCATCCCCAACATCCGGCTGCCAAAGGAATAGCGAAATTCCAGGGAAATGAGTAATTTGCTATTAATCATGTAAGCTATATAAAATTCTCTGTACACATCCCACTACTAACATGATTTTATCTGACTTGAAAACACACACATTTTCTTTTGGATTTTATTCAGGTTACGAATAAAAGTTACATTTTAGAGAGAATGGTAAAGCTAAAACACAAAACTATTGTATAGTTCAAAAGTTCAGACAAATACAACATTTTTCCCAGCTACCTTACATATATCTAAGGCAGTCCCTTGTTGTAATATGTGAATGGAGCTCTATATATTTTACATTCATGATAGGTAACTGAAAACAGAATTGAAAAAATGCAGAAGGAAGATGTTTTCCTCTGTAGTGTGTCTGCACTTCATTCAATCACACAAATAAAATGTAAAGCTACGAGAGGGAACAGGACACTTGGGAGTGCATCTTGTACATACTGTAACCATAAACATTAATTTAATGTGATCATAAAGAACTGCAAGTGAGAAGAGAGTGAAGTATCTGCATGCTGACAAGAAATCCTGATTTCCTATCTCTTCTTTCAGAACATTCACCTTTTTTGTTCAGCGGCTGTTGTAAACATCCACCTGCTCTCCTTTACTTCTTACAGAAGTTTAGCATATAGAAGCTGACGGAGGGTTTTAATGGAATTTAGGAATATTTTATATCTCCCAGCTCCCTCCAGCAAGCTGATACTTGTTTAATTCTTCCTTAAAGTAAGAAGTTCCTGGAAGCAAGGGTCACAGATAAACTTGACTTATGAACAGTGTCAGAGTCTAGAAGCAATTTGGAATTAAGAGGCTGAAACAATCTGGAAGGAGGTTGGTATAAGGCAAGACTAGTCCATAAACATTCCAGGTTCAGTACACAGTAATGCACAATAGTTTAAAGTATAAAACAAAGATGTGATCATAAGCAACCTTAGCATAGTACGCAGATTGTAGCATAAGGCAATACAGAAGCAAAGACAAGAAACTCCAGAATCTGGAAAGTAAGAAAATACTAAAGTCAGGCTTATATGGCCAAAGAAGGGTGTCAAAGAAATACATAATTTGTCAATTAAATATTGTCCTGGATCATGTACGGTGTATATTAATTGCTAGTAAGGTCCTCCTTTCTTTGGCATAAAGCCCAGTTTGCCATACAGAGAGAAGGAAACAGCAAACTAATTCCTCAAGTGTTTATTTGGGACATAAGAAAATGATTGGCAGCTTTATACTTATTGTATTAGTGTAGATACCAAAATCAAGGATTAGTTGCCATGCAGAGAGCACACGGGCATGAAAGCTGGAGGAAAATGCTTTAGTATATGAATATATTTATTCATATAAAAAGTTATGAATAGAATATGAAAAAGCAAATAAAATGTTCTCACAATAAAATATATAATTAGTATGATTCCACCCAGCATGTAAGCCTCTTTAGCTCTAGTGTGTCTTGTTAAGACTTAAAGGGAATGGCTTTAAATTACAATCCTTGCCTAAGGTGGATATGCTTTTTTAGGGCATATGGATGTAATAGAGGTGGTTCTTCCACGTAGGATTTTCTCTTTTAGGCACAGATGTAGAAATTGTTGCCAAACGAATGTTGGTATTGCGCTAATGAACCCTTGTTTCTCACTTACACAGTTTGCACAGTGCGGCCACCATTCACTTTGAATGAAAAACCACTGTGCTCTGCAAAGTGCACAGTGTAGAAACTGCAAAACAAACTACACAAAACTAAATGTAAAACAGAATTTGTGTTAGGTGACTACTACATCTTCCACCCCTTCCCCCTCTGCACCATAATATTACATCACGCTGAAATAGTGTAATTGTTAACTCTCAGAGCCGTTATAGTATGGAGCTGTAATGCCGCAGGCACAGGAGCTTTTCCTGCGGCATTACTTCTGGCGCTCAGCTGTCTTACACAGCCAAGGGCCGGGACCAGCCACTGAAGTTGGAAGGTACGCCAACTCCGGGGTATTAACCACCTGGATGCTGTGATCAATAGCGATGATAGCATCCAGGAGGTCCGGGGAAAGATCGCCCCCCACTTTCACCCCTTGGACACCCTATTATAATATTGGGTTCCGAGGGGGTTGCCATGGGAGCCAGGATCTACTGTGCGATGTTCTGCAATACTATGTGTATGACTTGCAGCTTCAAGTCACTTTGTGGGACATGTAAAAAGTGGAAAAACACACATTGTAAAAACATACATAAAAATAAACAAATAATAAAAGTTAAAAAAACACCTTTATATTTGAAAAATATGTAATATATACCAAAATTAATAAACAAGCAAACATGTTAGGTATTCCCATTTGTGTATAACTCCCGACTATCCAAAAATAGTGTTAATTATCCTGTATGGTGACGTATCGCAATATATCACAATGTGCAAATTAACGTATTTTGATCACTTTGCTTTCCCAAAAAATAACAATAAAAGTGATCAGAAAGTCATATGTACCAACCATGGGCACCAATAAAAAGCCCTGACTTATCTCCCTCAACAGTACAGTAAAAAAGTTATATGCGACGGCGACCCCAGTAAAATTGTTCAATTTCAAAAAGTGACGTTTCATTTGTAAAAGTGGTCAATATATATTTGTACCAATATAAATATGGTATTGCCATAATCGTAATGACCCACCGGACAAAGTTGCCATTTCATTTTTAAGGCAGAGTGAATGCCGTAAAAACAAAATGCAAAAAATTATGACAGAATTGTGTGTTATTTCACATGGACCCCAAAAAATGTAAATAAAAGATAATAAAAACATTATATGTACTCCAAGAATGGTGGCAAATTCAAGTACAAGTCGTCACACAAAGAATAGACCGTCACAAAACTATATCGATAGAAAAAAAAAAGTTATGAATTTTGGAAGACAGGGAGGGAAAATATGAAAAGTCGCAGAGCATTAACGTACAAACTACCCTCCGTCCTTAAGGGGTTAATTGTTGTGCTAGATGGTCCCAACACCACTACACCTTCCTATGTCAGTTGGCAGGGTTATGTGGGTTTCTAAGACACCTGTCTCTCCAGCTTCTTAAGAGCCAGTGTAATTGTCAAGTACTCTGTTCTCAACCAATGCCCAAAGGGTTATATAAGACACATTCCCCATGGGATGGTGCCCGAGCAATAAGTGTTGCAGAGTGTGGTTGCTGGTGATTGCTGGATGTGGCAGAGTCAAAACCAGATAGACATTTGTATATAACAGGAACAGACTTTAGTGAATCATGAATGCAGTAAGAGAAGGTAACCTCACATGCAGTGGCGTAACTAGGAATGGCTGGGCCCCAAGGCAAACATTTGACATGGGGCCCCCCCAAGCCGCCACCCCCAACCCCCTCAAACCGCCGCCCCCAACCCCCCCCACACACAACCGCATTCCTGCGCACACTATTATGCCCCATAGTGGCCCCTGCACACGGTATTATGCCCCATAGTGGCCCCTACACACGGTATTATGCCCCATAGTGGCCCCTACACACGGTATTATGCCCCATAGTGGCCCCTGCACATAGTAGTTTGCCTCATAGTGGCCCCTGCATGCAGTAGTTTGCCCCATAGTGGCGCCTGCACGCAGTAGTTTGCCCCATAGTAGCCCCTGCACACAGTAGTTTGCCCCATAGTGGCCCCTGCACACAGTAGTTTGCTCCATAGTGGCCCCTGCACACAGTAGTTTGCCCCATAGTAGCCCCTGCACACAGTAGTTTGCCCCATAGTGGCCCCTGCAAACAGTAGCTTGCACCATAGTGGCCCCTGCACACAGTAGTTTGCCCCATAGTGGCCCCTGCACACAGTATTATGCCCCATAGTGGACCACCCATGAACGATTATTATACTCTGGGGTCTTTTCAGACCCCAGAGTATAATGATCGGAGACCCAGGGGAGGATAGAAACATAGAAAACACTGCAACTTACCTCTTCCTCGCTCCGGTGCACTCCCGTGCGCTACTTCGGCCATCTTCAATTTCGGACCGGATCTCGCGCGATCCAGGCCGGCGTCACGACGCATAATGACGTCGGCTGACGTCTGGGACGTCACCAAACAGGCCCGAAGCCTGCGGAGCGGCGGAGAGGTGAGTTACGGTGTTTTTTATGTTCGCTCACCTCCCCTGGGCCCCCGATCGTTATACTCCGGGGTCTCAAAGACCCCGGAGTATAACGATAGCAGTGATTGTGGGGTTCGCGGTAGCGACTGCCATAGGGCTCCGGGCCCCGTAATGTTCCGGGCCCTGTGGCAGTCGCTACCACTGCTACCCCGGTAGTTACGCCCCTGCTCACATGGTGAGTAACAGATCTAGTTCACAAACATTAAAAATACAGGAAGTGTATATCAACAGCATCAAAACAACAGAGTACAGAGTGTCTACAGATAAACATTTAGTAACAGCTACATCCAGTTTCATAAATGTGAACTGCAGTCAATCCAGCAAATATAGAGATGAAGCTGGCTGTTGCATATCTCCAACACCCCTTCTCAACAGCTAAGGCTTAGTCTGTTAGGCCCATATTCTTTAAAAGCCTTGAGTGTCTTTCAGCGGTCAGGTGCTTGGTGAGGATATCTGCTGTCATATCCTCAGTTGGGCAATAAAGTAACTCAAGAAGTCCCTGCTCTTGAAGATCCCTCAGAAAATGGAACTTCACATCAATATGCTTGGTTCTCGAGCTAACTCTTTCCATCTGCGCAAGTGCAAGACATCCTTGATTGTCCTCAAATATTCTCGTTGCTTTCATCTGTGGTTGACCCAAGTCTTTTAATAGTTGTCTCAACCATATGAGTTTTTGACTTGCCTGCGCTGCTGCAACATACTCTGCTTCAGTAGATGATAGTGTAACAGAAAGTTGCTTTCTACTAGTCCAACAGATAGCACCTCCTGATAGAAGAAACAGGTACCCACTTGTAGATTTTCTGTCACTGGTATCTCCGGCCCAATTGGCATCCACATATCCTGTCAGGGTGCTTTCCTCACTTGCTGGTAACGTTAGCTTGTAGTGTAAAGTCCCTTTGAGATAGCAAATGACTCGCTTCACAGCATTCCAGTCCATCTGACTTGGTGTTGAAGTCTTTCTGCATAGGATTGCAACTGCTGCTGCAATGTCAGGCCTTGTAGCGGTGCTAATGTACAGCAATTTCCCTATTGCTTTCCTGTACTGAGTGTTAGTTAGTAGTGGTGTATCTTGGCTGTCTATCTTCGTCAGGTAGTTGGTTTCCATGGGAGATTTTACTGGTTTTATGTCTTCCATTCCAAATGTCTCAATTATTTCTTGTATTTTGTGTTTTTGGTTCAGAGAGAAGCTGCCATCTTCCTCTCTCTCAATCTGAATGCCAAGATAATTATTTACGTTGCCGAGATCTTTGGTCTCAAAGGGCTGATTTAGGGTTTGGAGTATTTCTCCTTCATCCCCTTCTTGCTTGAAACAAATCAGAATATCGTCCACATAAATGAGTTAATAGATCCACCTGTCTGCCAATTTCTTTGTG
Organism: Leptodactylus fallax; assembly: GCA_947044405.1. Lineage (NCBI taxonomy): Eukaryota > Metazoa > Chordata > Amphibia > Anura > Leptodactylidae > Leptodactylus > Leptodactylus fallax. Next base: position 422,125 of record CAMRHE010000062.1, on the reverse strand, counting down.
TATTAACAGGGGTCTGCTTTACTACTCTGAAAGTCCTCCTGTGTAAGCACTTCATTTATTCTCATATTCCATGCTCTGGCGGCTTGCTTTAGACCATATATACTCCTCTGTAGTTTGTATACTAGGTCTGGCCTTTGCTCATCTTTGAATCCTGGTGGTTGTTCCATGTAGATATCTTCTGCTAACTCGCCATGTAGAAATGCTGTTTTTACATCAAATTGCCTTAATTGCATTTTCCTTATTGCGGCTACTGTCAGCAAAGTTCTTATTGTAGCATGTTTGACTACTGGCGCAAATGTCTCATCAAAGTCCTCTCCATATTTTTGAGAATATCCCTTGGCTACGAGTCTTGCTTTGTATCGCTCCACTGTACCATCTGCATTGTATTTTACTTTGAATGTCAATTTACAACCTATGGCTTTCTTTCCAGGTGGTAGTTCTGTAAGTGCCCATGTTTTAGTGTCATGATTCATTTTATGTCTTCCTTTGCAGCCTTTATCCATTTACTGGCTTCCCCTTCTGAAAGCTGAGATATGTCTTCCCAAGTTGCAGGCTCATTAGAACTGGCAGTGCTTGCCTTGTATGAGAGACGTACAGGTGGTTTACCTTTATTCTCTCTCATCAAGAGTCTTGGTTCTGTGTGTGAGCTTGGTTGTGTCTGTTCTTCATTACTGATGGATTCTGCGCTCACTTCAACTGTTTGTTCAGAAGTGACAGATGTTGGCTGATCAGTGTCAGTTTTCTCTTCTGTTTTTACTTCCTCTGTTGTCATTACATTGTCTCTAAGATCTTCAACAAAAGTTATGCTGTTGCTAATGGTAACCTTGTCAGTTTTGGGATTTAGGATTCTGTAACTCTTAACATTGTCACTGTATCCAACAAAGACACCTTTAAATGCTCTGTTTTGGAGTTTGGTGTGTTTTTCTTCTGGAATGCAGATGAACGCCTTGCATCCAAAAACTCTTAGATGTTTTACACTCGGCTTCTCATTGTGCCACAGTTCATATGGAGTCTTCTCCATTGTTCTAGAAAAGAGTCTGCTTCACCCCAATATTTTTGTGGTAATCCAGAGTCTGTCAGCATGCATCTGATCATTTCAGTCAGAGTCCTTTGCTTGTCAGACGCTTCACAGATAAGAGTCCTCCTTCTAGATCAGGAACATAAAGTACATCTTTTACTGGTATTGCTAAATTGTGTCCCGCATCATTGGGGCATATAAGGGTTCCATGCCCATATCCTTCTGCACATATTTTACTCCCATCTGCTAGGTAAATAGTCTCTTTGTTATTCAGATCAAGTTCTGTGAAAAAAACTTCTATCACTTGTCATGTGACTGGTTGCTCCAGAGTCAATGCACCAGCCTTGCAATTTATGATTGCCTGTCACTTTAAATGTGGCATTCCACTTCCCTTCACTTGAATCAGAAATTGTGGCTTTCACTTTCTGTTTAGTATAAGAGGGATGCTGCCTCATCTGCTCTGCTTTCCATATAGTGCAGTCTTTCTTTATGTGTCCTTGTCTGTGGCATCTAAAGCACACTCTGGTTTCCTTCCTGTGTGACGTTGTGTTTGTAGCTTTAAGAGCTGTCTTGGACTGAGTTTCTGTATAATCATATGAAAACTCATATCTTCGCTGATACTCATCTACGAGCCTGGTCTTTATGAATGTTAGTGTCAGATCTGTCTCAGGCCGTGTCTCCAGCGCATTGATCAGTCCAGTGTATGTGTCAGGTAAACTGCATAATAAAATGGCTGCAGCATGACTGTCTGTTATATTCTCACTGACTGATCTGAGTTGTGTGATCACCTCCAGCATGGCATTTATATGCTCCTGCATGTCCTGCTCTCTACTAAGCCTCATTTTGTAGAGTTTCCTCAGCAGAAACAACTTGCTGTTTAAACTGGATCTCTCATGCAGTCTTTTCAGTACATCCCACATGCCTTTCGCTGTATTCTCACTGCTTATGTGAATAAGCTGAGCATCTTCTACTAGTAAGCTTATGGTGGTCTGCGTCCGTCTGTTTTTCCTGTCCCAGTCCTGATAATCATCTTGTGGTCTCTCTGTAGTGATAACTTCCCACAAGTCATCCCTGGATAATAGCATTTCCACTTTAAATTTCCATAGCTGATAATTGTCATTGTTCAGCTTGGCCACTGATAGTTTAGGTTCTGAACTACAGGCCATTCTCCCTCCTTTATATATAGGAACAGTTTTACTTCTGTACAGGAGATGTCTCTGTGGAAGCTAGGTTATATCGATCTCTGCATCTGCCGCACTGTCTTCCGTTCTGGACTTCGCTCTGCCTGGGCCGCTTCTGGTTACTGGGGTTTATCTGGCTACTGGGGCTTCATTTGATCACTGGAGCTTCATTTGATCACTTGGCTCATAACCTGTTGCAGAGTGTGATTGCTGGATGTGGCAGAGTCAAAACCAGATAGACATTTGTATATAACAGGAACAGACTTTAGTGAAACATGAATTCAGTAAGAGAAGGTAACCTCACATGGTGAATAACAGATCTAGTTCACACACACTAAAAATACAGGAAGTGTATATCAACAGCATCAAAACAACAGAGTACAGAGTGTCTACAGATAAACATTTAGTAACAGCTACATCTAGTGTCATAAATGTGAACTGCAGTCAATCCAGCAAATATAGAGACGAAGCTGGCTGTTGCATATCTCCAACAATAAGTGTATTGTTCTTGTCTGTTCTATTTACCTATGTCCTGACCTCTGCCTGTTTGACCAACTCTGAACCTGTTCTATCTGCCATAACCCTTGCTTAAAACAATACTGACTCTGCTCGTATACTGTGACAATCAAACTCCATCTGCCTGACCTTAGCTTTTCTACTGAACATGTCTCTACCTGTTCCTTTGATGCCTTACACCAGGGGTCGGCAACCCCTGGCACGCATGCCAAGAGTGGCATGTGAGGCTTATTTCCCTAGAACAGCAGCAGAGTCCTCAACCAGCAGTTTCGATTGGACCAAACATGGCTGAAACGAAACTGCTATTATTATACTCTGGGGTTTCTTCAGACCCCCGAGTATAATAAGCGGAGCCTCTGGAGAAGTGATGAAACATAAAAAAACAATGTACTCACCATTCTTGCGCTCCGCAGCCCCACTGTTCTCTTCGGGCGTTTCTGCCTGTAGTCAGCGACAGCTGATAGGGCTTCAGGGGTCATGTCTGACGTCTGAAGAGACCCCACAATATAATAATAGCTAGTGAGTGGTGACAATTGGAATATTATAAAGGTTGGAACATTATACTGTGTGCAGCGGCCACTATGGGATATAATACTGTGTGCAGGAGCCACTATGGGACATAATACCGTGTGCAGTGGCCGCTATGGGACACAATACCATGTGCAGGGGCCGCTATGGGACATAATTCCTTGTGCAGGGGCCTCTATGAGACATAATACCGTGTGCGGGGGGCCGCTATGGGACATAATACCGTGTGCAGGGGCCACTATGGAACATTATTCTGTATAACAGTGTGTTTTCTGTATTAAGGATGTGTTTTTGCACAGAAAACACAGGCATTTTTTTTTGTGCAAAAATGCACCATATGAACGCAGTTTTACATCGAAGTAAAAGCTCCAGGGGCCTAAGAATATAGCTGAATCCAGATGCATAGTGTGTTTTCACCATAAGGATGCTGCCATATGGTGCTCCTGGACACATACATTTGCCACTAATTGGGGGCTGCACATGGACTTTCATTGCTTCTAATTGGAAAGTACAGCTGCACCCCAGGAAATATCAGTAAACGCATGCATCTGGTGGCAGCACTTCTGTGTTATGGTTTGTGGTGTATAACTTTAGTTTAGGGGTCATCAGACTTACAATTATTGACCGGCACTCCGAGTACCTCATCTTTGAATTTTTAATTAAAATCGGCTCGCCGAATAAAAAAGGTTCTCTGCAGTGAAGACCAGATCCTGAGACATGGAGGTTCTCTGCAGTGAAGACCAGATCCCTATACATGCCTGGTGATTCCCTGCAGTTAAATAATATTAGGGGACCACTAAGACCATACCCTCGGGAGTATACTCACGTCAAATCAGCTTAGTGCCACAGAGGGTCCACTGCCGCTGTACAACAGTATTTTTTATACTCAACCCTTTGTCAACCCAATAATTAGTAGAGGGGTTCACATACCTTTTCCGTATAGTGTGTTTTATGCAAAAACACTACTGGCTTGAGATATCCTGATTCTAGGTAAGTATTCACATGGAACTGAGATTCCCCTTTAAATATTGAGATCTTGATCCAGACATTAGTGGTATACAAAGACATGATAACAATTTACACTTCAGATTAATATAATGAATAAGGGCACCGTTTCTTCAGATGTTTGTGGCAGTTTCCTGAAAACAAAACAGATAACGCACAATAATATTCTTTCAATCCTTTACATTATGTGTTTCAATGACTTTTAAGTATGAACAGAATCAGACATGTTCCTTCTTGTACAGAAAGCTTCACTGAATACAATAAGACAATGCTCTGACAATACTGCAGCCCCCTTCACATTTACAATGTAATGCTATTTTTAGCAAAGGAGAGGATTTGCAAATGTTTGTGAAATATACAATAAGGTTTAGTTGCCTTTGTATAATGGAAGGATGGATAACATTATATGGAAAAGTACAATATGTACTGTGGTTTTGCATATTTACACACTTGAAGTCTTATAAAAAGGTAACATATGAGACAGTATTAAGTACCATAGTGTACATAGTATGTGGCAATTTTTAAAATCACACTTATTGTCTAGGAATGCAGGGGGGAGGTCCAAGCAGATATAGGGGTAGGTAGGTCAGAGAGAGGAGACAGGCTACTGTGGAGGGTGGAGAAGTGGATTGTGGTGGGGGCATTAGAATAGTTCATAGGGAAACCGATTTATTAACTGAACAGTATAGACAAATCTGGCCATAAAACTTCCATAATGCTCAGTGTAATTGGGTTGATAATCCTGGAGGGATTTGTAACATAGAAAAAGATCTTGCTTAACTGGATGAATGGTCCAAACAATGGAAACTGCAGATTAATGTTTCTAAATGTAAGATAATGCACTTGGAGAGATGAAGCCCTCTATCTGAATATCATACTGGCAGTTCTGTGTTACCGAGGACTTCAGAAGAGACGGATGTAGGGGTCCTGATATCAGACAGCCTCAAAATGAGTGCACAATGCAGCCAGACAGCAGAGAAAGTAAGAAGGATGCTTGGCTGTATAGCTAGAGACATAACTAGTAGGAAGAGAGAGATTGTGTTCCCACTGTATAGATGGCTGGTGAAACCACATATAGAATACTATGTCCAGTTCTGTTAAATAATATTTGACATGCAATATTCAAGACCTTTAAGGGTTAATTGTATTTTGCTGACAAAGCTCTTGTAACTCATGGTGCATGGGTGTGGATGGGTTATGACTATTTTGGTATTCTCCAAATACAGTAGTAGAAAGTATGAGGATGATGGGGAACACCCCCCTTTCATGAATATAAATGACTGACAGACACACATGTCGGGGTCTCACTCTCGGTGGGGGTCTCCCTCTCCCTGTGGGGATCTGTCCCTGTCTCTCACTTTGGGTGTCTCCCTCGTCCGACCTGTGTCTACGTCCTCTAAGACCCTGGAAGAATGGCTGAATCGTCCTGCAGAAGACTAACACACATTGATGAATAAGCTTGAGCCAAGATGATGCAAGAGAACCACCTTGAAGAAACCTAATTCAACACTTCTCCTAAGAAATGTAAGACATTGACTGATATTTCTGTTATGCTGGAAGATTTCCATGTATCTGTTTTTCCTATGAAGACTTCAATAAATCTCATGTTTTATATGAAGCCGAGTCCTCCAATAATGTTACCTTAGGGGTCAACACGTGAGTAAGGATTTCATTCAATTGTAGACTATTTTATAGTTTAGGTACAGTTATTATTTTACATTTGTGAGCCAGCCCAGTCGATTTTTGCCTGTTTTTCTTTCTCAATTCCTTCTACTTGCAAGAGGGGGAAGAGAGAGTATTTTGCACGTTTTATAAAGTTGCAAGCTTCAGGAAATTTCGAAAATTACCTAGATGAATGAAATCACCTATGATCTGAAAGATGCACGTGTTCTAGTCAGCCTTTACAGACAGAAGACTGTGTAAGAAGAGCTTGTGAGGAACTGAGGAATTTTTTAACAAGCAATAAAGGAGGACAACAGATGCCAGACGTACTGAGACGTGCTGATGAAAGGAAGCAGTTGTTCCAAGGAGAAGCTACAAGTTACAAGGTGACGGTTTTCTATGGTTGTAAGTAAAAATTTTACATTTAATTATGGAAATTATACAGTCGTTGTCTAAAAAGTGTAACTTACAGTTTAAGTTTGAGCCTAGTGATAGGTTACAGAATATATGGCAGAATTTGTATGCGCAGTGTTTGCACGCAAATTCTATCATAGAGACTAAGAAATCGTTGTGTGTTATGAAAGAAAAAGAGAAAATGAGGAATATTATGTATATGGTCAATGTATTCCATAGCATTATAACAGAAAAGTTACCAGATCTACAAGTCTGTAATGTAATTTCTGTTAATACACAAGAGACAGCTATTCAAACAGATTCACAGGAATCTCAATATGCTGACAAAAAGTGTGACGTGACTGTGATGACTATAAATAGCTCATCACAGACACAGGCTATTGAACAAATGGAGTCTGTAAAGACTCTGAATGTCCAAGATAATAATAGCACAGACGCAGATATGTCAGTATATAAGGAATTACAAATTAAAGAAACTAAGCAGAAAATAAAGTTGCAGAAACATTTGACAAATCTGAGTAAAGACATTCCCACATATGATGTAAATATCCATGTGTGTAGAAACTCAGAAATTTTTGAAAGCTATGCAGATAAGCTTGATCTATCTACAAAAGAGAAGAATCTTTTATTTAGAAATTGGCTTCCTGCAAACTTTGCAAGATGTCTATCAGCAAAGATGTCTTATGACAATGAGTCAAATGAATGGTTACAGGACAGTGATGTAGACCGATTAAAGAAATTAATTTGGTGTACTACAGGTGACAGCATGCCAACATCTGAAATTCTGAATGAAATAAAGATTGGCAGAACTGAATCTACATATTCCGTTATGTCTAGATTTGAGAGGACTTATAAGGTGGTGGTCAGCAAAGTCAATTCTTAATCGATGGCGAGAACTTTTGTGAAGAAATTCAGATTTTTGGATGCAGCTACTCTAGCTGTTGCATCAGATAAAAAGTCTTTATTTGAAGCTGCTAGTATACTGGACATGGCCAGAAGACATCAGAGACAGATGACAAATGTGAGACAAACAGGGACATATCAAAGAATAAAACCACCTAAAAGTGATCTGTCAAATCAGATTACAGTGTCACCTATTCATAGAAAGAAAAGTGAGGAAATCTATGAAAAACGTAGAAAATTGCATGTGGCATATAAGCCATATCTCATGAAAGAAGTTCCATTTATAAAAACCCCATTATCAGTTGTAAATAAACAAGTGTCAACCTCTAAGCCAGCTAAACCTATAGATAGAGTCAGTCACGTAGGAAAGAAAATACAAAATAGCAATCCTGACAGAGTAACAGCTTTTCCCAAAATGTTAGACTGTCATAGCAACCCTTTCTTGACATCTGATCTATTCCTGATCAGAAGAATGTCACAAGGCCTAGACTATCTAAATGGCAGAACATTACTCAACTATTGGTGGATGCTATTGACAGAAAGGTCATGGGTCGAATTTAAAAATATCTCTATGTTAATGACTGTCTATTGGCATCATTTTACTAGTCAGGCTGTAGAAAGAATCTTTGACATGAGGAGAAATTAAAATGATCAGGTATAATTCAAATAGTTATGTGATGTTTATAAATTAGTCCTGATTATGATATTGATAATAATACTATATGTATACATCATATTATAATATACAAATATACATGAGAGTCAAGTAAAAGTAACTTGATCTTCCTCTGTTAAGTGGTGATATATATATTTTGCTCACATCCCACTCTGGATACAGAGAATGTGCAAAACCAAATATATATATAATATGATCATATAGTATTAGAAGTCAAGAAAGTAAACTTTCCATTGGTTAAAAATTGTTAGCATATCAATTTGATTTTTCTGCTAAAACTTTTATCTATTTTTCTCCTTAGAGATATTTCATATATGAAAAAGCAACAGTTGAATCACTCATCAATTTTTCATTATAGGCCAATATATGCATGAATTATCTAACAATTAATTTGATAAACAGATTAATATGTGTGACTAATGAAATGCATATTTTAAAGGAATATAAGATATAACTTACAATTTTGCATGTGGTGGTCTTTCCATGTATAATCCACTGTGTGTAAGTGCATGCCATGCAGCTCTGAAGAGCATCAGTGTGACAGTGTTGTCAGTTGATTGACAAGGAACAAATGGTGACGTGATCATGTTGGGCCCATTGTAAGTGTAACTGTCGATGTTATTGATTTATGTATGTGCAGTTTTGTGATGTTAAAAATAGGCCTAAGAAAAATCAGGATGCATCCAAGAAGGAAAAAGTATAACATCTAAAGACGTCTATATTTATTTTTTGTTCTATGTGATCCATTATTGAATGTTCATTGGGAAATAGCAGAATTATTTAAGATACATCAAAAAGAAGCTCATATGATGTAAAACAGAAAATCTAAACTCATATGTTCTTAAAATCTACCGAAGCACACACAAGGTTTGAGTGTAAGTGACAGCTGCTAAAGACATGTAAGGAGAATGAACAGTACATCTAGTTCATGAATGGTCAAAGAAGAGCTTTTGACAAAAATAATACAGATAGCTTTCCAATATATTTGGTTAAAATGACAAAGGTTTATTGGGGTAATCTTATCAAGGAATAATAAATATATTATTTATAGTGTAAAGCTAGATATGATCTATAACAAGGATTGTCTTATGGTATCACTCATTATGTAATCTTACGAAGGTACACACATACTTATATATATATATATTAATTAACACCTACAAACATTGGGAAAATATAATTGTCTTATATGTAGACGAGATGAGCTAATCATCTTCATGAAGGACAATTAATATTAAGATCAAAGAGAAGGTATATCAAGGGATATATTCTTTGTTTATTTTTCAAACTTTTGATTATAGAATGTGACATATTTTGGAATATTTATGTTTTATAATACTTATTTCATATGTTGTTTAATGTGTTTACATATATACAATCATTACACAAAAATATACACATTTAATTAGGTAAAGGATGTATATTTTAAACTTGATTCTAAGCAGAGTCAAAAGTTGGTCACATTTTGCAAAGTGTCAGGTTATACTATTCTTGGAGTGATGGTATTTAAAAGGTTAAAGGTCACAGTGTTTTGTGAAGAGCCAGTTGGTAAAAAAAAAGGACAAAGCAACTGTAAAATGTGGGATTTACATATATCTTTTGACTAAATAAATAAAGTTGAATATCCTGTTTTAAATAAAGAGCACAATAATATTTAGTAAGTAATACTGAATATAAAGGTATTTCTTTATTAAAAAAGGATAGCAAAGTGATTGTATTTTAAAATTTATGATTAAGTATGATAACACATTCATAATGAAACATATTGATGTTTAGTATATTTATGCTAAGTTATAATCAAAGAATAAATATTGTGATTCTCTATAAAATGATAATTAATAATGAAATCACATTAGGTTTCAAGATTATGTTGCAATTTGTCATCACAAGTGAATTAAAGTATATATATGTTGATATATATATAGCGCAGATGTGTATGTTATATATATATGTGTTATATATATATATATGTATATATATATTATATTATATATATATATATATATATATATATATATATATATATATATATATTATATCCAAAGTAGTATTGTATAAAATATGAATATCAATAATTGTTATTATCGTATTACTATTTGGCATATAAAAATGATAATTATTATTATGAAATGATAAGGTACACTGTGATATTATTATGGTAGTAAATCACCAAGTTTTGGATGAATAGTAGGCATAGGGAAATTTATCTTCAATCAAGTCCAATATTATGATAAAGTTTGATATCAAATATTAATAAAAGACTTTGACAGTTACAAGAAGAAAAAGAAGTGCAGAAAGAAACAACTTAAAAAGGTATTAAAGCTACACATGTAAGCTTATGCCAAAGACTGTGTTCATAATTTAACAGGTACTGATGAAAATTATTACTGGAGTTTGGAAACATTGATAATTGGACTGAGTTATAAAGATTGTTCTTCATCAACATTCTTATGGAGTCCCATCAACTGAAAAACTTCAAGGAAAAGTTGCTTGGTAAGCAAAGGGTAATTGATAATGAACCCTACTACAAATATTCTTTATTTGAGACTGTTAAATGAGCTGAAGGGAATAAGCAGCAGAGATGTGTGTAAAAAATTAGCACTTTGCAGTGTTGCCTCAAAAGTGTCACAGCTGCTCCACAACAAGTGGTCAAGGTGAAAAAGAAGAATTCCACTACAGTCTATGTCCGATGACAAAGTTATCATAAGGAATACATACTTAATATATGGACTGTGTTGCTATATCAATATCTTCATAATATGAACTTTATTGGACAATGTGATAATACCTGCACAACATGACGGAAATCTATAAACTAAAGAACTTTACGTTAACAAGTCAAACCCTTCAACAACAACATTTGTGTTAAACCTTCTATTATGACAGAAGAAGATGACCAGAAGAAGATGATGAAAGACGACTAGAAGTCTAGTTTAGTTAGTATATCAAATAATTTTCATATTTGATCACGGTTTACCATAACATTTATTAATGTCAAAATTTATTGCAATTTGATAAAATTATTGTTATATGAACAATTAATTAAGTTCTAGTATCCAAAAAGAGGAAAGAAGATGTAGTCTAATGAATATTGTTTAATGATATGTATCTTGAGGGTTCAAACAGATGTATATCACCCTCAAGAGGGGGAAATGTTAAATAATATTTGACATGCAATATTCAAGACCTTTAAGGGTTAATTGTATTTTGCTGACAAAGCTCTTGTAACTCATGGTGCATGGGTGTGGATGGGTTATGACTATTTTGGTATTCTCCAAATACAGTAGTAGAAAGTATGAGGATGATGGGGAACACCCCTTTCATGAATATAAATGACTGACAGACACACATGTCGGGGTCTCACTCTCGGTGGGGGTCTCCCTCTCCCTGTGGGGATTTGTCCCTGTCTCTCACTTTGGGTGTCTCCCTCGTCCGACCTGTGTCTACTTCCTCTAAGACCCTGGAAGAATGGCTGAATCGTCCTGCAGAAGACTAACACACATTGATGAATAAGCTTGAGCCAAGATGATGCAAGAGAACCACCTTGAAGAAACCTAATTCAACACTTCTCCTAAGAAATGTAAGACATTGACTGATATTTCTGTTATGCTGGAAGATTTCCATGTATCTGTTTTTCCTATGAAGACTTCAATAAATCTCCATGTTTTATATGAAGCCGAGTCCTCCAATAATGTTACCTTAGGGGTCAACACGAGAGTAAGGATTTCATTCAATTGTAGACTATTTTATAGTTTAGGTACAGTTATTATTTTACAAGTTCTGGAGACCTCACCTACAAAAAGACATAGATAAAATAGGTGCAAAGGTGGACTACAAAATTGTTGAAGCGTCTGAAGCATAAAACATATCAGGAGAGGCTTAAAGAACTTAATCTGTATAGCCTTGAGGAAAGAGGTTAAAGGGGGATAAGACTGAAACCTTTAAATATGTTAAAGGTATAAATGCATTTCAGGAGGGAAGTGTTTTTTTTTTAAAAAAAAAAAAAAAAAAGGAAAACAAGGGGCACAATCTGAAATTAGTCTAGACTAGATAGACCATGTGGTCTTTATCTGTAGGCAAATCTATGTTTCAATGACACACTGAGCAGTTGCCAGCACTAGTAAGTTTTCTCTCTTCCCAGTGCTAGCTTCACAACTACATGGTGTTTTCTATTTAACTGTTGTACACTGTAAGGAAGGACACACCTTTATATACGTTATCAATCTATATATGTGTCTACACTTAACCAATCTCCAATTTGGTCAAATATTGCAATTTGCCTTGAAACCAATTCACACAATATCTAAGCATGTGTAAGGGAATTGCCAGTTGAGCAATTCCCCAGTGCTGCTGCAGAACCCTGGGGGGGGAGGGGCACAACAAGACAGTGAGTCCTAAAGCTGAATTCCCTCCCCCCACTGTCTCTGGCTAACTTGCCTAATCTGTCCTAGGCGCCAGCCAGCAACTGGTCGACAGTCCCTTCTTAATATATGTGGAAACACAGAGCGCAGACAGGACGAACAAGGAAAAGGGAGGTCAGCTAGCCAAGGGGTCAGTAACAGACGAGCAATGCAGTACAGAATCACAATCCAAGAGAATAGTCAAGTCAAAGCCAGAGGTCAGGAACAGGAATACTAGTAACAAACAGCAAGGAGTAAAGGCCAGTACTCAAAAGCAAATAGCAAGCGCCAATGTGAATGTGAGCAAAGAATAAATAGGAAGGAAGAACCCGCCCCAGACTTGATAGGACGATAGGCTGTCAATCACGCAGGCAAGGCTGAGGTTAACTATTTGAGGAGCAGAGAGAAACAAAGGTGCAGGAGACAGGTGTGGTAGAAATTCAATTATAGACAAGAGGTACTAGGACAGTGTTCAGACTGAGCAACAAGAATCCTACACAAGGAATCAAACTGAACACGCCTCTTTCGGCGCAGCATGTAAGTGGAGGGTGGCGCAGAGACCTGAACGGGCAGAGATGTTGCAGTATGCTAACAAAAGCTTTGAAAGTCTGTAATCCACATTCGCCCACTTGGTGGTTAAACATTGGCACAAATAGGATCAATAGCTTATCACTTTGTGATAACTTACCACAAATCCATGTTGTGTATCTAAAAGCTTCTTAACTTGTGATAAACATACAGTATATATATATATATATATATATATATATATATATATACAGTGCCTTGCGAAAGTATTCGGCCATCTTGAACTTTTCAACCTTTTGCCACATTTCCGGCTTCAAACATAAGGATATAAAATTTTAATTTTTTGGTGAAGAATCAACAACAAGTGGGACACAACTGTGAAGTGGAACGAAATTTATTAGTTATTTTCGGGGTAGGTCTTATTTTTTGGAGAAACACGGTATATATATATATATATATATATATATATATATATATATATTATCACAAGTTAAGCAGCTTTTCGATTCGCAACATAGATATATGGATATAACTCATATTTCACAATACATAGCAAGAACAAAAGAACTGATAAATTACAAAGTAAGAAAAGCAGGCAGATTTCTAAAACATCTAAATGAAAAAAAAAAACCATGAGTGTTACCAATAGTAACTAATCCTAGCTTTCATATTTCAAGAACAGCATAATGCTAGGTTCACATTAGCATTCAACTCTACGTCGTTCAAGTCCACATGTAGACCCGAAAGATGGAGAGCCTGTCCACTTAAAAAAAGCAGTTACTAGCGGACACCCACGGACCCTTGTAGGACTCTTCTCTCTGACGATTTTAGGTGGAATCTGCTGCGGAGTCTCCTACTGAGACTCCAATGCAGATGTGAACCTAGCCTTAGAAATAAAGTTTTAGCTATCCCACATTATCTTCCACACCTGGAGCATGCATCTCTGCACAGATTCAACATTTCTCCTTCATGTAGCCCTTTGCCAAAGTTTCATCGTCTTTTTACATTCTCTTTTAAAATGTAAATGCTAGGATTCTAACATGAATGGAATCCAGTAACCCTTATGGATGGAATATTGCAGATTGATTCAGCTATTCATATTGATTCAGTGTTTTCAACAATGGCAGAAATTATTCATTAACTTTTGTTGTTAACCATTTTCTCCTGGTTTAAAGGAACATTTTTATATGAAGCAGGCTTCACGCAGTATACAGCGGGAACAAAATATCTTATGAAGATGCAAGAATGGGAGTTATGGAAACAGCATAGAACAGCTCAGTTATGCTCTTTCCATAGCTTCAGAGTTACGGAACAGTGTAGCTAGATGTGTTACACTGTTTCTGTAGCCCCATTCTCCTCTATGGGAGTTACAGGCACAGTGTAGAGCTGTACATGTCAAGGCATTCAGAATGATCACTTATGAAAAAATATAATGTATAAAATGCAAGCAAGGCTCTTTTCCTATTTTTTTCCACCATTATTCTCTTACTGTTAGTTAGTTAGTTAGTTAGTTAGTTAGTTAGTTAGTTAGCTAGTCCAGGTATTTTTGATGAAAAGAATCACATGCATTATTTTTTTTCTTAAAAATATCTGAACCCTGGCAGATACCTAATGGACCTACAGGTAGAAACCATGACGTTAGTGTAAGCATTGGTTAGGATTAAGTGAATATTCCCATGATCCCATCCACAAGGTATACCATAAAATTATAAAATATGAGGTAAGTGTCCCACCACTGAGACCTTCACCCAATAAGAAAATGGGGATAACATTTCTTCATCTCATAACTACCATAGACTACTGTGCAGAAAACCATGTATAACCACAGACCATTATAGCAGTGGCAAATATTGCTACCTTAAATCAGTAAATGTGCGTCAGCGAGTGATTCTCCTGATAATCGAAAGCTCCAGAGGTGACACCCCCACCTGTCAGACATTTGCAATGCACTACACGGGAACACCTTTGTAGTACATTACAAGGTTGTGACTTTTGATAGGGACAGCAAATAGAAGAAAGCTGAGAACATTTTAACATTGCTAACATTTGGGGAACACATACAGTTAAAGTGAGCCTATCACATATAAATACAGTGCATTCTGCAGACAGCATGTTATAGAGCAAGAGGAGCTGAGCAGTTTGATATATAGATTTATGGGAAAAGATTCAGCAGAACTTGTATTTTATTCATGTATGTCTCTGTTCATGTTGAGTGTAGCTGTAAGTGGGCTGTTTCTGCTCAGTGATTGACAGTTATCTCTGTATACACTTGACAACTAAGCTCAGTATGTGCAGAGATATAAATGAATAAAATACACATTCTACTGAATCCTTTCTCTTTGTAATGTGAATATCCATGCAGGGAACCACTTTAAATAATTTATCATGGAATTTGATCAGTATCAGTTCCCTTATACATTGTTATTGTTGGAATCATATGCTATAGCCACTGAAACATTGCAATAAATATGTGTAATTCTGCAGAACATGTGTTGCTTTTAGTGTAGTCTTTAAAGGGCACCTGCCTGCTCTCCTGACGTGACTGTTTAAGTAAATATTTTAATGTTATATAATTTTAATAATTCTTAGAGACAGGCTTGGACTGGCCCCCCAGGGTAACGGTGAATCCCCGATAGGCCCCATGCCTTAAGGGAGCACTACTGGACCCCCACTGTTTTTTGAAATAGGCAGTGGGGGTCTGGTAATGGCCCCTATTAACTTACTTACTCCCATTCCTGTTCACTGCAGTCTTCCTCTTCAGCTTCCGGGGAGCCCCCATGTGCGTACATTACGTCATTGCAACATGATGTTCAGCACACAGCGCTCATTGAAGT
This sequence comes from Leptodactylus fallax, assembly GCA_947044405.1. Lineage (NCBI taxonomy): Eukaryota > Metazoa > Chordata > Amphibia > Anura > Leptodactylidae > Leptodactylus > Leptodactylus fallax. Next base: position 406,460 of record CAMRHE010000062.1, on the reverse strand, counting down.
CAGAGGGAATAAGAGGCTGCAAGCAGGAGTGAGGATCGGTAAGTGAAAGCAGCCTGTTCTCCCCAATTCTGCCGTTTCGGTTGTTAAAACTATAACCGGATCGGCACAATCAGGGAGAAGTGGAGCCCCAACCTGCTTCTGCTACTGGTAGAACAGGAAGCCAGTACTTACCTGTCTGGTCTCCGGCTCCTCCCGCACCTTCCTGCTCCGGGTTCACATGACGTCACAACAGTGAGCCCAGAGCAACAATTAGCAGGACCAGGGAGCAGACAAGTAAGTAATGACCCAATACTGCTATAAGGGGAACCAGTGAAGGACCACTGTATGGCCTATACAGTGGCTCCTCCACTTTCCCCCCCATACAGTGGCCACTTCACTGGTCCTCCCATACAGTGGACATTTCAGTGGTCCCCCCCCTACGATACAGTGGCTACTTCACTGGTCCCCTATAATGTATGGGTTCAGTGATGGGGCCATTGTATTGTGTGGGGGAAAATAACTTTTTTATGGTCTATCCTCAGGATAGGCCATAAATACTTGATCAGTAGGGGAGGGACACATGGTCCCCGGACCTATCAGCTGTACAGAGCCACTTCCGCCCACATTTCCTGTACAGAAAAGGGGGTCAGAAGAAGAAAACTCCATCCACTGTATAGCGGCAACTTCACTCCATCTCAGGACTTATTAAAGTCAGTGAGAGCTGAGCTGCAGTGAAGGTGCCCAAACACTATACAGCTTTCTGCTTCTGGCCCCGTATTGTGTACGGGACGGGCACTGGAAGTGGCTCCGTACAGCTGATGGGGTCAGGTGTCAGCCCCAACTGATCAGGAATTTAAGGTCTATCCTGAGCATAGACTATAAATAAAGTAAAGCCTGGACAACCCCTTTAATATGAAGGTAGACCATAAAAAAATTAAGCCCGACAACCCCTTTAATATTCTCCCCACACACTTTAATGTCCTCCCCACAGGGTATTAGCCCCCATCACTGCCCCCACACTACATAATGGCCCCATCACTGGTCCCCATACAGTATCGGGGACCAGTGAAGGGGCCACTGTATGGGGGGAACCAGTTAAGTGGCTATAAAAAAAATTAGGCATACATAACTCATTTAAGGAGGTTGTTCATAAATTGGAGCAACCAGTGAGATTTCAAATTAAAAAAAAAAAAAAACAACTATCCCCAGCACCCTGTTGTCCCCCGCCAACGTCTGTTCAGTCTCATAGTTGGCGCCTCATTTCATAATTTCTGGAAATTCTGTACCTCTTGTATTTAATTGGTCCCAGTGGTCACATGAGGTGCAGGATTCCTAGCAAGAAGGGTGCGGCATTAAACTGAATGGACACTGGTAGTAAACAACGGAGTGCTGGGGACAGGTGAGTATGCTTTTTTTTTTTAATTTAAACCTACTGCCCACCACATGAGTTGCTCCAATTCCTGGACAACCTATTTAAAGGGCTTATGAAGCTTTTTAATATTGATGGCCTGTCCTTAGATTAGGCCATCAATATTATATGTGCGGGGGTCCGATAGTCAGGACCTCTGCAATTCAGCTTTTCCAGGACAGTGCAGCTATAGGTAATGTTAAGAATTTGCTTGCCATACAGAGTGTAGTGGTGGATTTAGGTAGTGCAGTGGTGTACATCATATGGCAGGTTATTATGGCATTGTTATTATCTCTAGCCGAGCTGTCTTCGTACAGCTGATTTGCAGGCGTCCTGGCAGTGGGCCCCTAGAAATAAAACTCCACAGGTGGGCCCTAGACATGTCAGTCTAACACTGCTTAGAATCCTGCCCTTTGCCTTTTTAATCCTTGAAACAAAGGAATAACTTGACAGCTGAATATTACCATTTTCCTGTCCTTACACATTCTGACACTGTGAACATGGAATTGATAGACAAATGTCCCACTGACAAGGAGAAATGATAACAGTTGTTGATCTATGTAAACATTTCCAAAAGGCATAAAAGAGGGCCAGCACACCATACAACTATAAGGAAAAATGCTTCAGAATTGATATTTTATGGGGCAATGCAAGTTTTTGTTTAAAAAAAAAAGCCCAAAGAACTGACATTTAATCGATCAGTTACTTACAGCACAAAGGTTTTTGGAAAACAGACTGTATTCTGTAAATGGATCTGCAAGACAAGTGTAGTAGATTTGACTGACTTTAAGGCTAAGGTACCACATTGTGGAAATGCAACATTTTTCAGTACCAGCAAAGTGAATGGCTAATCTGGCTAATCCCATTCACATTGTGGGGGAAAAAATGCTGTGGAAAAGCTGTGTTTTCAAAAACGCATGTGTTCATGAAAAACACAGCATGTCAATTTTACCTGCAGAAAAGCTCGCATTTTCCCTATTGATTTAATAAGGGAAGAAAAACCACAGAGAGTTTCTGCTGCATTTTTTTCACAGGATTTTTTAGCTGGGTTCCACAACCCAAAGGGGTATTCCCATCTCAGGATTTCACTTGCTTTTGTGTCTCCTCTCCCCTTCACTGCCTTGTTACTCTTACTCTTCCTTTACGTTAACTCTATATGGTTATTATAAAAGCACTACCAAATAAAATTGCCTAAAGCAACAGATAATAAAAATTCCCTAAATTTGTTTTATCTAAAATTTTGTTTTTGCTAAAATTTTAGCTTCAAATGATAACTGATTTAAAACATTTCCTTGCAATAATGCTTACCACACAGCATAGACTTTTAGTTTTGAGCCCTAGCATTTACCAAGCAAAAAGTAATTTCTAAAAAAAAAAAAAAAAAAAAAAAATAAAACAACAAACAAACTGTTTATGAGTTCAAGTAAATGAGAAGTTTGATCCAGCACAAAAAGAATCAGCAGCTCCATTTATCAGATAAGGGACATAAAAAAATGTAATTTGCTAATTCACAGCCAGGAGCCTGGAACACTCCACAAACCGTAGGAGTGAAATAATTTTATAAAGCTTTTATCATATCAGTCATGTCAATGCATTTATGTAGCTCAATGCATTCTGGAAACAACCATTATAATCTTATGTAGTGAGATCCTGCTAATCCATAATGTGTAGAATGATTATAATATTTCATTGGTATTTCATCTTTCAAAAACATAACACATAGATCCTCCAAATCTTCAAACATATACGTTCTTAATAAATGGCATAACTGCAAGGTTTAGTCACAAGCGTCGTACTGTATAAGGACACATCTGTACTAATATATCTGAAAATAAAAAAGATGAATTACATAACTCCTGGTGTGGCAAGATCTGCTCCCAGAGTCCTAGGTGTCTGGAATATGCAGTAAGGATCTATAAGAACCCTAAAAATGGATTCACACATATGAGTATTGGCACCTGTATTACTTGTTCTTGTTGTGCCCATCCTTAAAGGGAACATGTCAGGTGCTTTTTCCACCAATAACTGGCCCCATCATGTGCAGGATAAAGTACTTACCTTTTTCATTGGTGCCCCTCTGTAATATTTCTGTTGCAGCAAGAGGAAATTTATAAATGTTTTAAAGCATAAAAAGTGGTTTGCAAATTAAACTAGTAGTCAGAGAGGGCGGGGAGCAGCTTCAGCCTAGTCCTACTGTCCCCTTACTAATCACAGCTTCTGGGTGTGATTGACATCTCTTAGTCCAGTCACTCTCTCACAGGGATGCCAATCATGCACAGCGTGTGTGAGTGGCAAGTGAACAGCCTGACTAGGCTGAACCTGCCTCCCGTCCACCGTGACTATTTAGGTTAATTTACATATAACTTTTTATGATTTCCAGCATGTATAACTTCACTTTGCTACAACAGAGAAATTACAGAGGGGACCAATGGAAAAGAAATTACTTCATTCTACACATGATGGGGCCAGTTTATGTGGAAGAACCACCTGACAGGTTCCCTTAAACTTAACTCTAATTTCTCATCAATTCAATATAACATCACAACCAGGGATGAGTAAACAAACCCAATCGTTATTATACGTTTGGGTCTTTTCAGAACCCAGAATATAACAATCGAAGGCCCCAAGGAGATGTGGAAAAATAAGAAACAGGTTATGCACACCTTTTCTCACCTCTCTAGGACTCTACCATGCCAGGTGTCTTCTGGCCTCTTCCAGTTGCATGGGTCACAGTGGTCACATGGGGTGCATCAACATCATGATACTTTGACACAAGCAACATGACATTTACCTGTCCAACATGGCCACTGTGGCCCAATCACAGGCTTCAGTGGTCCCTTAGGAGTTGGCTAGAAGATGCCAGGAGAAAAAACGTAATGCCATGGAGAGACCTAAAGAGGTGAGGAATGAGCTATTGGTTACTCTTCCACATTTTCCCTTTCTCAGGGCTTTCAATTACTATACTCTGAGGCCCAACCAAATTATTGAGATTTGTGGGAGAACCTTGAGAATATACACAAAACAACTTTTGCAAGGATTACCCATCACTAGTCACAACATAGCAACACAACCCTTCAAATGCTGCAATTAAAAATATGGCCACTAAATGGCTTCACGTTTTCACAGGGGTGAACGTAGCCTCTTTGCTGCCTGAGGCAAACCATAGAAAGATGCCCCTCCCCCCAAAAAAAGATACTAATCCCAGTTATCTGTGGTTACGATATACAACCCCCATTTTTTTGGAGCTCCACATGGTATATGAGCCCCTTTTTTTGCCTACACAGTATATGAACCCGATTTCTATGGCCCCTCCACAGTATATGACCACTTTCTTATGGCCCCTCCACAGTATATGACCCCTTTATATGGCCGCCACACAGTATACAACCCTTTTTTATGGCCCCCACAGAGTATATGACCCTCTTTTTTACCCCCCATACAGCATATGATCCCCCTTTTTATCGCTACCACACAGTTTATGATCCCCTTTTATACCCCTCACACAGTATCTTACTCCTTTTTATAACCTACACGCAGTATATGACCCCCTTTTTCACACCCCCAGTATATGTTAGGCTGCTACTTATTGCATTATTGCAATAGATAGCAGCAGATAATTTTTACTCACCCGTCCACGCTGCTGTCCAGGCCTCCTTCCGCTGCTGCCTCAAGGGCGTGCTGTAACCGACTCTGAAGAACCCCAGGACACTGTACTAGCATCCTGGCATTTTTCAGCATTGTGGCTTAAGTGCAGCAGAGGGCGACCTGGACAAGAGCATGGGCAGGTAAGTAAAAAATATTTGCTGCTATCTATTGCAATAAGTAGTGGCCGATTAAAAAAAAAGCCTCCCCCAGTTTGTTCCATGAGGCGCCACCTGAGGCCATCAACTGATGATGACTCAGAAGAGTGCTGGATGTCACAAAGAGAGCTCTCACAAAGAGTGCTCCAAACGGTGTGGTAAAAAAACAAACAATTTGGAATGCTTAGGTCAGACCCGGCTTGGCCATTCTCTCTTTGTGAGGGTCTGACACCCAGGACCCCTGCAGATCAGCTGCTCCCAGTCAGCGCAATTCCTGGTGATGTTTACATGTCCGGACCTGTGCTGCTGACTTGCCATACAAAGTGTAGTGGTGGCTCCTACTGCAGTGCTTTCTCATAGACCTCAAAGTGGTAGCACTGCAGTACCTAAAGCTGTGGCCACACTTTGCACTCAAGTAAACATTACCGAGAGCCATAATGTCCTAAACCAATTGATCTGCAGGGATTCCAGGCGTTGGACCCTTGCAGATCTAATACTGATGGCCTATCCTAAGGATAGTCCACCAACTTTAGAAAGTGTCTATCCCCTTTAACTTGTCATACTCATACAGTATTTGGATTAGTGCAACCCAGAGAATGGGTAAGGGAGGATACATCTGCATATTAGTGGGAAATATCTGCTAGAATTGACTATAGCATGCACTACTTTTGCAATTTTTGTAAACATTTTGCAAAAATTCATGTGCTTATTGTGAAAAAGATTAAGATAAAGGCTTTGAATTTCACTTGCAGAAATTTCAAGAACTAGAGCAAAGATAATATGGAGAAGTTACCCACCTATACCCAGGTCAAGTTGCTGTTTTCATTTTCAATGTTGGCAAAAAATAGAAATGCCATTTAATTGGTTGCTGAGAAAAACCCAATTATACTTGCATTATATTTCTATAAAACTGCTCTCAGTTTCTCAAAACTATAAACAAATATTTTGCAGTATATCCCCTCGCTGCTCCATATCTGTGGTGCTGTGAAAGAAAAAAGCCAAGATATGATGTTAGAAAGTCAAAGAATTACAAAGAACAGATACATTCTGCTTTGCTAATTGAAGACTTTCACCTCATAACCATAAACATTTGCAAAACTATGACAAATTAGTGTCATGGCATATAATTAGCATCCAATTTTCTCTTGACTTAATGCGGCAAAATCTAATGATATGTTATAACCTCTGTATGCTTTACATATATTAGTTTGAAAAAGAGAAATAACTCTTCTCAGTCAGCAACTATTATTTTTGTTAGAACGGACAATACATCACAATGAGCTATTACAAACCACTTGCTCCATGCCAGACGGCTCTATGTCTAACAATTACATCTGTATTTGATCCTGATTTCTGCTGAATTAATGCAATTACAGTATAAATACAGATGTGTCCTTCCATGCCTCTTTTGTTAGTTCATCATATGCCAAGATATTTGTTGCAAAATGAATAACTCTAAAAAAACAATAATTTTGCAATACTCTGTCATGAGATGTCTATGCTATATGTACACCCACCTAGTAGTTATTAGGTCATTTGTAACTAATTAAGGGTTTTGCAAGCACGTTGTGATATTGTATAGAATATTGTAAAAGACCAGGGTAATTAAAGGGACACTCTGTCTAAAACTTACCACCCATGTTAGTCTTACCTGTTTTTTTTCCTCGCTGCTTATATCTCTATATATCATACTGGGCTGTTGCTTAACAGTAGCGTGAAGGAAATTTCTGTAACTTGATTCTCTACTTCAATGAGGGTTATGTATCTCCCATTACAGGCATCATAACTTCCTGAATCATAAAAATTGCATGGACTGTTCCACACAGACTCTCCAAAGGGGAGAAAACAAACTTCTATTAGCTACTGCTGAAGATATGACTTCTATCACAGTTATAATGGAGAAGATGACATCATCCTTGTCTTTTTACCTATGGTCTCTTAGATTATTTAAGAAAGTATAGAGGTAAGGCAGAGATGACACTGGCTGTAGCTGGTCATGTGATGCTGTGCTGAAGCTTCATGATATAGCACAGTATATAGATAATAGCACTGTATATTAGCAATCATGGAGTTGGGAAACACTTTCACTAAAAGACACACAAAATATTTTTTTAAAAATTCAACAAAATAGCATAGTAATTAGAGATGAGCGAATCGAAGCTGGCGAAGTGGAATTCGATCAGAATTTCAGGAAAAATTCAATTTGCATCGAATCCGAATTTCCTCATGCTTAGTGGTAGCGAATCGTATTTAGTTCAAAATGGCTGCTGTACATGCTAGGACATGGGGCAAGGAAATCTGGGAATGCGGGATAACCCACAATGCCATGCGTGCAGCCAATCAGCAGCCAGCCAGCCCTTCTCCAAAACCCCGGGTCGGAGCACAGCTCCGATCCAGAGTTTTAACCCCCTTGGATGCCGCGGTCAAACAAGTGGTTTCACCATGCTACATGTCCCCCTTGGCACCCCCGATGGCGAAATCGGGGGGTGTCGATATGCATCTTCTGCTAGTAACCCCCAGTAACTGGTTGATCCTGCCCTGCACCCCCCAGATCATGCCCAGAAGTGAGGAAGTCAGCCTATGCGTCTGCATAGGCTGACTTCCTCTATAGACTGCATTACACATGTATTGCAGTCTATAGTGCTGAACCAGCGATCAGTGAATCGCTGGTTCAGGTACCCTAGTGGAACATCACTAAAAACCACTGCAAGGCACAGTGTTAACGTGATTCGCTGCAAATTAATTCAGATCGAATCATATCGGAAAAATTCGCTCATCTCTAATCGGCAGATTCTAGTGCCCATTCATATAAGGTCATAAAGTAGAAAAATTGTAAAGTGGAAAGGTCACAGAGCTGATTAGTATTGTGTCTAGGTACAGCAGTTGTATAGGAAATCACTGCATAGGTACAATTATGCCTAGGTGAAGAAAGTGTACATCAACAAATACCTGGAGAAATATCTTAAACCAATAATAAATAAACTGGCCAACAGGACGTGTAATAATGGTGGGACCCCTCTAACCTCAATACTTCAGATGGGGAAAATAAGAAAAGTAGAATGCCGTGTAAGGAATGGCCTGTGCTCGGTTGTGGCAGCACAGCTGTAATCTATACCAGTTCCTCACTGGAATAGATTTCAAATACAGTGAACAGCACTTAGATTATTAAGAGACTGGGATTTTTTCGGTACTAAAATATACATTGAAGAAAAGTTGTGGTTCAATGGTGGATATGGAGCACTGATAAATAAGCTGGGGTCCTTTGTATATGCTCCTCCACCTGTTTGCATGTGTTTCCACCACATATTCTGGTTTCTTCCCACTGTCTAAAAACATACAGATAAATGAATTTGAAATTTAGATTGTGGCGGTGTTTCACTCCTGCTCATTTGGGACCTTTCTCCAGCATCATGTCACCTTTTATTGTGGCTAAACTGGAGGGCTGCCTCATTCTTGGGTATAATTTTTACATTTAATGCTATAATTGCTTTTTTCTTTCTATACAGGATAATATATTTCTGTGTATGAAGAAATTTCTGTAAAAAGATTTTTTTTTAATACAAAGTTATTCTTATGCTAGCTATTAAGAAGAGAATACTTGAGTTGATTAAATAACCTTAACAATTCTTTCAATTATAAGTTTTATAATTCTTGCAATAAAGCATAAGATCTTCTAGATTGACTCAGCATAGTAATCAATAATTTACAAGTAAGTGTTCTATTGAATGTTAGTTCTCCAATTATTTACATCTTGGGACCTAATTATGACTTCAGTAGATGCTGAGAATAAATTAATTAATGTCATCAAGTATCAGTAATGACACTTGAGGCGATCATGCAAATCCTGTATTTGAGTTTTCCATATCATCTGGTAGAATAAAACTCAAGGGAAATTTTAAATATTTAAAAGTCTTTTTAACTTTTAGCTGGAAACAGAATTTGTTTCTTTTTCATCAATATTAAGTATGTATCTGGCGGATGAAACTATTATAAACCAAGCTTTTATGTTACACACCTCTTTGTTAGAAAGTGTTTTGCAACGTCTTATCAAGAATTACAATATTTCTCACTTGTCTGTTAGAGACACAAACTGTATCATACCTCCAGGCAGCTGGAGTCTTGAGATTAAGAGAATGGAACATTAAATCTGCCTGCTGTTCAGAGAGTAGAGCATAAGTTACAACAAGTTATCACACGTGCATATTTTATATGACCCATATAAGAAGACCAAGAAGCATGGTATATTAGCATGTCAGAAGATAGCAGATATTCTGTTATTGGGTGTGACACTGTATTGACGATTACAGTAGGTGAGTTTCTTTTTGGATTTCAGAACCACACAAAATTTTAATTTTTTTCAGAATCACATAATTTTGAATTTGGCTTATGTTTTACTATGAGAAACAAAAAGGTTCCTGCCCACATGGAGAATCAAAGCTCATTGTCATGTAATATGACCTCAGGAGCCATCAAGGAGAATCAAATGATGTATGCTATTTAGCAATTTCTAATTGGTGACAGATCCTCTTTAACTTCCTGTCCTTTTCCATATTCAGGAAATGTTGTTGCCAATCATTGCCGGAGACAAGTTGCCGTTGCTGCCAGAGATTGGGTGTGCGGTCATTTTCTGTGTTTGTTAAGAGCGACCAAGAAGAAGAGAAGAAGCCCCAGCATCAGCAGAATACACAAGTCAGTAGATTAGTGGCGTGAATATTATTTCTTTTATTATTTTAACTTATTCATAGCTTTTTGTAATGTAGTTTTATATTTCAGACATCCTCTTTAAACCTCTTGGCTTTATATAACTACCTTAGGTCCTTCACATACAGTGTTATTATGTTGTACTATGGCAATGCCTTAACCTATTATAAAAAAAAAATATTAAAATAATTAAATTTTTTATTTTTTTTTACTATAATAATTACTACAGTAGTTGAACTGAATAAACTTTTTTTTTTAATTCTGCAGTTGCTTACACTTTATAAGACTACTGTGTGCAGATAATTTTATAATATCAATTATATCCCTGTGTATGATAAACATTAGTAATTTGATGCCGTATACAAATATTGTATATAAAATTGTCAATTAGAATTCTACCTTAAAATATTAAATTAGTACACTGTTGCTTGTGCCCACATTGATATCAGAAGGGAACTTCTCTGCCCCAGGCGTAAACACTGGAGTTATTGTTGGTGGGGGTGTAACCAGAACATCTGATATTATGTATTTGTATTACTGTATCCTTTGAAATAGTAAGGAACTGAAAGAACTGTCCTGAGGGCTCTTTACAATAAACTGACAGACTTTGCAGTGTTGAAAGGATGCCTAGTGGCTCTCTACAGGGCACAGGCTATGTTGACTTGGATACACAAATGCTATATTTCCTGGAATTGATTTAGTTGTATCTACAAAAAGGATTTCTTCTGTGGTAATAGTGAATGCAGCTTGTGTTCCACGATTGTTATTCATGTCATATATTGGGGCTACATCAAAGACTGATAAGGCATATTTGCAGATCAATAATACTGTAAAACGTTACTGTATATTGTGTAATGGTTTTCCCAATTTCTTGGACTATATACAGTAAAGATTTTTTATGTCTTATATTTTTCTACATATTTTGTTTCCATTTATACTTTGAGCTCTTTATACAAGCATTAAAACATACATGTGCTTATATATTTTTGTTTGATGTATTCCTTTGGAGAAGTATTTTATAGATCCCTAAGGCTCTATTCACATGACAGTGAAAGATGGTTGTTTTTTTAAATTCTGGTCTCAACAATGAGAGATTATGGGACTATTCACATGTCCATTTTTTTAATAATTGTCTGAACAGTCCATCAAAAAATAAGACAATAGGATTACTCTTAGACTCAAGTCTATGAGGAATCCATGAAAGTGGGTGCTCCATGGTTGAAAATCTGACTTGAAAAACAGACTGTTGCATTTCTTTTATTTATTTACTTATTTGACTTACTTGTATTGAGACATTGACAGTCAGTGTCCCATATAGGGCTCTACATTCCCTATCAGTATGTCTTTGGAGTGTGGGAGGAAACTGGAGTACCCGGAAGAAACCCACGCAAACACAGGGAGAACATACATCCTTTGAGATGTTGTCCTTGGCAGGATTCGAACCCATGGTTTTATTTATTTTCCTAGGTCATTTTTACTACAATTGCTTGAATATAGCCTAACCTTTTCTACACCCTGAAATTTGTAACTTGCAAATTGTATGTCTAATTTTGTTGAGATAACAGAATATTAGCCTATATCCATCTGTAGCTGTATAATTACCAACCCCTGTAATGAAAATAACCCTCTTGTCTAATATAACACTGATCAGGTTATATGCTGAAATATAACATCAAGAAAATGTCTAAGAAATATTAACAGACAATTGTTAAATGAAAATCTATTCTATGTCCTATGTGCATTCTGAGGCATATTGAGTACTGCAGCTTATCCATGTAGAACAGGCACAGAATAGTTTCACATTTACAAATATTAGTTTTGGAGTAAGTGGCTGTGCCTTTGGAAATGCATATCTACTCGCTGTAGCAGAACATTTAGTTCTTCAACATGTTCAATAAGCAGTTGCAGGGTAAATGGAGGTTTTATTTACTGCATAAAGTGGAATGTTCTCTTTAATTCAGACACACTTGGCTACCTAACTATAGAAATGTAAGATTATGTTAAAGGTAATGGGCCGTCTGAGTTCCACTGAATTTATAGAAAAGCGCCACTTCATCCCGACACACCATAAAAAATAACCATCAAGGCTTGTAATACAAAAAAGGAAAAACATTGTTCCTTTGGACTTTCTGATTTCTTTTCCTCCCATACTATTATTTGAGAGATATCTAGTTAAAATAATTATTAAAAATCTCTTGTAGAATTCAACCTGCAGATTCACGATCAATATAAATCTTTATTCCATGAGTGATTGGGTGCCAGGTCCATCTAAGACCTTGCAGCTAAGTACATTTCTCTGAAAATGTAATATCCTGAAAATTGTATTTCAATCTGCCTTTGGGGGGAAAACACAAGCTATAGTTCAAATTTAGCATGCTATTAATATTCATTCAAGCATTGTAATGTAATCTATTTTATATAAATCTTACGTTAAAAAGCAATATGCTTACCCCTGGATAATCCAATTGTCTGATCTTATGAAACAAAGTAGCTGAGAATTGGTGTCCTTCTGAAATGTCTACTAAAGTAAACTCTGAGAATGACAGGCAATGTCTTACTATTCTTGTTAAAGAATGATATATTACATACATTAAGATTATATGATGTTTACGTAAAAAGCTATTAAAATCTTAGCAGGATTCCTAGGAGAGACAGTGATTGTCAGCCTTCTGTGTACTGACATTGAAACAAGGAGAGCTGTCAATCACTATGTGTAGGTGGGGTAATCAGGACTCTCATTGTTTCTCCTAGGAGTCCTGTCAAGATGTACTGCACATTTTATTCAGGAATCCTGCTTCAAAAATTCTAAATCTATACAGATGTGGCCATCTTCAGCTTGAATCTGATAACTCACTGCACCATAATAACTCACAACAAAAGTAATTGAAAGCAATAGAAAAATGTCAAGTAAAAGTAAACAGCAACTGTGTACTTAACATGTTAAAGGTTATATGAACTTGGCTACACCTTTATATGATAAAGATTAGCTTCTTCCTCTCTATCATATCCTGTTCAGATAGAGTAGGGTAATAAAATCACCTGACTGGTTTGCTTTAAACCTTCAATAACTAAATTCAAGTTTCAGTGAATCTTTTCCTACAAAACTATATATCAATCTGTTTAGCTTAATTAACCCTATACCATTCTGTTTGCAGATCAGACTACATGTTCAGTGTGACAGGTTCCCATAAAATAGCTCAAAATAATCAGTGAGTAATTACCCAGGGTGATCCTAACTAATCCAAGATGTATAACTAATCTCAAATTATTCCAATAATTATATTTTTTTTTTTCAAAATGCCTTAGTAATATATATGGGGTATAAAACAAAAAATATGGAACGTAAGCAAGAAAGCCCATAACTGTTTGACTAAAGAAGCTTCAGTCTCTCTGATTGATATGCCAGCTACAGAATACTCACAGAACTCATTAAAATGAATCAGAAACTATTGTCAGGAAGTATGCCAAGACAATATTACATTTTAATTGTGGCACTAATTAAACAAATGTTGCTGCCATCAAGTAGAAATGTGTTTTAAAGTTGAGCAAAGCTAAAAAAAAACCCCTCTTATTCTTATTTAAACCTCATTTGTTCTTAAAGCTTTTTCCTAGAATTATAGGGAAAACTTAGTATGATAGTAAAATAAGTTATTTTGTCTATATAGATAGATAGATAGACAATATGTATAAGTGTATATATACAGTGCATTGCGAAAGTATTCGGCCCCCTTGAACTTTTCAACCTTTTGCCACATTTCAGGCTTCAAACATAAGGATATAAAATTTTAATTTTTTGGTGAAGAATCAACAAGTGAGACACAATTGTTAAGTGGAACGAAATTTATTGGTCATTTTAAACTTTTGTAAAAAATAAAAAACTGAAAAGTGGAGCGTGCAATATTATTCGGCCCCTTTACTTTCAGTGCAGCAAACTCACTCCAGAAGTTCAGTGAGGATCTCTGAATGATCCAATGTTGTCCTAAATGACTGATGATGATAAATATAATCTACCTGTGTGTAATCAAGTCTCCGTATAAATGCACCTGCTCTGTGATAGTCTCAGGGTTCTGTTTAAAGCGCAGAGAGCATCATGAAGACCAAGGAACACACCAGGCAGGTCCGTGATACTGTTGTGGAGAAGTTTAAAGCTGGATTTGGATACAAAAAGATTTACCAAACTTTATACATCCCAAGGAGCACTATGCAAGCGATCATATGGAAATGGAAGGAGTATCAGACCACTGCAAATCTACCAAGACCCGGCCGTCCCTCTAAACTTTCATCTCAAACAAGGAGAAGACTAATCAGAGATGCAGCCAAGAGGCCCATGATCACTCTGGATGAACTGCAGAGATCTACAGCTGAGGTGGGAGAGTCTGTCCATAGGATAACAATCAGTCATACACTGCACAAATCTGGCCTTTATGGAAGAGTGGCAAGAAGAAAGCCATTTCTCAAAGATATCCATAAAAAGTCTTGTTTAAAGTTTGCCACAAGCCACCTGGGAGACACACCAAACATGTGGAAGAAGGTGCTCTGGTCAGATGAAACCAAAATCGAACTTTTTGTCCACCATGCAAAACGATATGTTTGGCGTAAAAGCAACACAGCTCATCACCCTGAACACACCATCCCCACTGTCAAACATGGTGGTGGCAGCATCATGGTTTGGGCCTGCTTTTCTTCAGCAGGGACAGGGAAGATGGTTAAAATTGATGGGAAGATGGATGGAGCCAAATACAGGACCATTCTGGACGAAAACCTGTTGGAGTCTGCAAAAGACCTGAGACTGGGACGGAGATTTATCTTCCAACAAGACAATGATCCCAAACATAAAGCAAAATCTACAATGAAATGGTTCACAAATAAACGTATCCAGGTGTTAGAATGGCCAAGTCAAAGTCCAGACCTGAATCCAATCGAGAATCTGTGGAAAGAGCTGAAAACTGCTGTTCACAAACGCTTTCCATCCAACCTCACTGATCTCGCACTGTTTTCCAAGGAAGAATGGGCAAGAATTTCAGTCTCTTGATGTGCAAAACTGATAGAGACATACCCCAAGCGACTTGCAGCTGTAATTGCAACAAAAGGTGGCGCTACAAAGTATTAACTTAAGGGGGCCGAATAATTTGGCACGACCCACTTTTCAGTTTTTTATTTTTTACAAAAGTTTAAACTATCCAATAAATGTCGTTCCACTTCACAATTGTGTCCCACTTGTTGATTCTTCACCAAAAAATTAAAATTTTATATCCTTATGTTTGAAGCCTGAAATGTGGCAAAAGGTTGAAAAGTTCAAGGGGGCCGAATACTTTCGCAAGGCACTGTATATATATATATATATATATATATATATATAATATATATAAAATATACTGTCTATGTTATCTTGATCTTCAATGTATGCCAGATACGCATGTGGCATATAATCAGGTGAACTGGTTGTGCTACTTAAATTTAGATTTAATCCAGTTATGTAGTACTCATGAATAATGCCTTATTAAAACGTCCAGCTATCACATGGCCATTATAGAACCCATGTATGTCAGTGGGTCTGTTCACATGGCTCTATCTATGTCCATTTTGGCTAACAAAGATATAGCATGTCAGTTTTTTTCATGTCCATGTAAAACGAGCAATAAAAAAAAGCTGTGTGAATAGACACATTGAATTGAATGTGTTCCCAGAAAAGCTGTGAGGTGGAAGTTGCAAAAACGGCAGTCAAGCAGACGTTTTTTACTGTGGTGTGAATATGTCCTATGGCTACATTCACGTGACAGTGAATACTGACCGTGTGACGTTCGTTTTTTTTGGGGGGGGGGCTATTCACATTACCGTTATTTTGATGGTCCATTATCATGGACCATCAAAATATAGGTCATGTCCTATTTTTTGTTTTCACAGATCCTTCCATACACTAAAATGTATGGCGGATCCATAAAAAACGGGTGCCCCTTGAGTGCAAGACGGCTGTGAAAAATGGATGTTTTGCACCACTTTCATGTGCATCTTCCCTAAGGCTACATTCACATTAGCGTGGTCAATTTGGTATTTCAGTGCTTACCCCTGTTGTCTTGCAGCTCTGGGTTCATGAATTATAATCTGACCAAAGATAATATCTGTATGGAATTTGAATGTTCTCCCTGTGTTTCCATGGATTTTGTCGTGGTACTCCAGTTTACTCTTATATTACAATAAACTGTTAGGTTAATTGGCTTCCTATGAAATTGAACCCAATGTGCGTGTCCGAGAGAGAGAATTTAGGGGACTGGAACTTATGTAAGTGATAACAATCTATGTACAGCACTATGGAATATGTTAGCAAAATAAATTACATATAAACATGTACATACTATTTTGTATAGTATAATGGCTTTAACTTATAAAATATTGATAATAGTTATATTATGTGTGATTTCTTTTCAAATGTGTTCTGAACACATACAGACAAAATGTTTATAAATAACATACAGTTTGGGTACATATGTTTGACTACAGCAATTTTGCTGCAGACTGCGCTATTCTTGCCAGGACAAATTCCAGAAACCCAACAGAAACTATTAACCCTAGTCAACTAACTCAATGGTATCCATGTGTACTTTTTTTCAGTGCAACTATTAAAGAGGTTGTCTGGGACTGTGATATTGAGCTTCACTTCTTCTCCTCAGGCTAGTGACATCACATTCATTGGTCACTTGGCCATGCTGCAGATCAGTCCCTTTTAAATGAATAGTGCTGAGCTGCAATACCAAGCAGAACTACTTTACAATTTAAAGTGCTGTGCTTGGTAAGTAGTGAAAAGGCAACAGCAATCAATACCATAGTAATGAACAACCCCTTTAAAACTGACAGGTTGCAGCAATGTTTGAATGAATATTGAATGAATGAATGAATGAATGAATGAATGAATAAATTAATGAAGTTTCCCTGTGTTTTTACTGATAATAAATAATAATAATAATAATAATAATAATAATAATAATAATAATAATAATAATAAAAGAGCTGAGCTCTCTCCATACATGGCGGTTGCCGGCTGTATAACACAGCCAAAACCCAACACTAACAGCTGCGATCAGTGGCGACACCGACTGCAGCTGTTAACACTTTAGACGCTGTGGTTAAACATGACCATGGCATCTAAAGTGCGTAGGCGGCACAGGCACCGCCATCTTTTACTGATCGCCTTCCTCCAATGACGTTGGTTGCCATGACAGCCGGGAGCCTATTGAAGGCTCCCAGGCTTGTCAATATATCAGTTCTATTACTGCCTATGGCAGCGTGTAATACAAGTCAATGGATTTCACTATTCACTGCAATACATTAGTATTGCAGTGGATACTATGAGCAAACAGATCCCATAGGGTTCAAGGTCCCTAGGGGGTCTGATCATGAAATTAAAAGAAGAAAAAAAAGTTTTTAAAAGTCTAAAAAAAAAAAAATAACTTAAACACAAAAGTTACCTCCTCGTGGCTGCCAGGGCAGTCATCCCTAGGCACTGGCACAGTGCCGCCATTCCCTCTTTACAGGAGTGGCTCCAGGAGTTCCTCCACATATGGCGTATGGAGGTGCTAGTAGCAGCGGATTCCGCTGACTTCTCCAGGTCTGATGCACTCTGGCAGCCGTGGGTGGTGTTCCAGGAGTCGACTGAGTTTGCTCTTTCTCTTGACCTCCTCATAACTTGGGATGCATTTCTGCTACTACATTTAGGTCTGTTGTGCCTTATTTTCCCCTCCTGTTCTCTCCTCTGTTGTCCCCCTCGTCTTTGTGTCTTCCTGTTCCCTGGTCCTACTCATATCTGCTCCCATGGGAGCAGGGGCACACCGCTAATGAGGCAAAGAGAGACGGCCGCCTCAGGCAGCACTGTCCGTCACTGTCTGGGGGGCGGCATTTTTACTATTTATTTAATGTAAACCAGCCCAAGACAGGCCGCTTTAAAAAAAAAACAAAGCTGCTCAATACCTGTCCTGGGCTGGTTTACGAGACGTCCGCATCACAGCGCAGGCGGCAATACAATGACGTCATTGCGCCGCCAACGTTGAAACACAGACGTTGCGGACAAGAAGAGGCGGCGGCTCCATCAAGGGATCACAGGTGAGTATAACTTTTTTTTATATATAAATATGCCGTGACCTGCTGTAGTATCCCCAGCAGGTAACGGGCTATTTATTTACCTACCTCGTGGCAGCCTCCGCTTCCCCTTCTGCTATGGGACGCAGAAGGGGAAGTGGATGCCGCTGTGAGCAGCCACGGCTTCGGTAAGTGAGGCCGTGGGCCTCAAATACTACTATTATTATATTCTGGAGTCTGGGGTTTCAGACCCCAGAGTATAATAATCGGAGACCCAGGGGAAGTGAGGGAACATAAAAACATATCCTACTTGCCTCTCCTGCAATCCGGTGTTACTCCGAGCAGGCTTGGGCCTTCTGGTGACATCATCAGGTCGCGTCGCCGGTCTGATCACGTGACGTGTGTGCGCAAATAAACAAGGCCGAAAGCTGCAGGGAGTGCACCGGTGTCCAGGATAGGTAAGTAACAGTGGTTTTTATGTTTGTCACCTCCCCTGGGTCTCCGATCATTATACTCTGGGGTCTGAAAAGACCCCAGAGCATAATAATAGTTCATGGGTGGGCCACTATGGGGCATAATACCATGTGCTGGGGCCGCTATGGAGCATAATACCGTGTGCAGGGGACACTATGGGGCATAATACCGAGTGCAGGGGCCACTATAGAGCATAATACCGTGTGCTGGGGCCGCTATGGAGCATAATACCATGTACAGTAGACACTGTGGAGCATAATACCCTGCGCAGGGGCCACTATGGAAATTAATACCCTCTGCAGGGGCCACTATGGAGCATAATACCAGTGCAGGGGCCACTGTGGGGCATAATACCGTGTGCAGGGGCCACTATGGAGCATAATACCGTGTGCAGGGGCCGCTGCGAGGCATAATACAGTGTGCAGGGGCCACTATGGAGCATAATACCAGTGCAGGGGCCACTGTGGGGCATAATACCATATGCAGGGGCCACTATGGAGCATAATACCGTGTGCAGGGGCCGCTGCGAGGCATAATACAGTGTGCAGTGGCCGCTGTGGGCCGTAACACTGTGTGCAGGAGCTGCTGTGGAACATTATAGTGTGTGTAAATGGGGTTCTATAAACAGGGGCTATGGCCCTTGGGGGTATTATTCATTATTGGGGGTTATATCATATATTTTATAATTGGGGTAGCAGCAGGATGGGTGTGCAGGTGAGGACAATGTGGGTCGGGTGCCTGGAAAAGTGAGGAGTCAAAGATGTCTGTGTTGCAAACTTTACAGAGACAAGTCACAGCTGGAAGAAGTGGTCATGGCGGTCCAAAGGTAAGAGAAGGGAAATGTGAAGGATTAGTCAGAGACGTCACCTGTAAATCACAAAACGTTACTGCCCTGTATTCACCTAAATGATAGAGGATAAATACCTGATTGATGGGGGTCTGTCTGCTGAGACCCCCACTGAGCCTGAGAATTGGGTTTTTTCCCCCACTGGGTGGGAATTCATCCTGACCGCAGCCATATATATAGGTGTGTCGCTTGCTGGATGGACGAACCCGCGTGGCTCTCATTCACTTCAATGGGAGTGCGAAAGATAGCCAAAGTTCAGTACTCAGCTATCTGTGGCGCTCCTATTATAGAGAATGGGGGTCATCCTCCAAGCAGAAGATGTGTGAAGTTACTTTCATTGTTAATGCCGTGTTGTTAATCTGATACTGAAGTAATTCAGTAAGAAGAATTCTTAAAAACTGTTTCATACTTTGTGTATTGTGTATATTGTGCGACAATAGCAGCGTGTGAAGCTAGTAGCATGGATCGCAATTTTTTTTAATTTTTTTTTTGGGGGGGGGGGGCGTCTTTCTATAGTCCGCCTCAGGCAGCAAAGAGGCTAGGTTCACCACTGCATGGGAGCAATAGTTCCCAGGAAGCCCTCTTTCTAGGCTCCAGCCCTTTCTCTCTTTTGTTTATCATGTTATTGCAAGAGCCTGAAACGCACCTTCCTGACTGTCCTGTTTTCTGGGCCAGTGGCCCTGGCTAGTCTTGCAGTATGGTGCAACACTGCTTCCTGTTTTGCATTTTGTTTTGCATTTTGTTCCATCCTTTGTTACTTTTTGATGTTGTATATTTGAAAAACTTTAGTAAAACTTGATTAAACCTAAAACACAAAAGTTCTAATCCCCCCTTTCCCTAGATCACATATAAAATTAAATAAACAAAAGTAAACATAAACACTTTAGGTGTTCCCGCGCTCCAAAATGCCCAAACTATTAAAATATAAAAATATTTATCCCATACAGTGAACGACGTAGCATGGAAAAAAAATCAAAATGGCCAAATGGCGATTTTTTTTCAATACTTTGCCTCCTAAAACGATTAAAAAGTGAGCAAACCATCAAATCTTTCCCCAAATGGTATAAATGAAAACATCATCTTTTGCCACATAAAAATGCCATACCAGCTCCATACTTGTAAATATAAAAAGAACATGTCGACACAAAAAATGTTTTCTATTTTGCAAAAATTTTTCATTTTTTAAAGGTATCAAAACATTACAAATACTATATAAATTTGGTATCGCCGTGTTCACACTGACCCATAGAAAACAGGTAACTTGTCATTGTTACCACACAGTGATCACTGTAAAAATTAAACCCTTATGAAATTGGTGCAAATACGTTTTTTTTTCCAAATCCACCTAATTGTGAACATTTTTTCAGCTTCCAATTACATTGTACAGGATATTGAATGGTGTCATTACAAAGTACAGTTTGACCTGCATACAATAAGTCATCATGTGAGTCTGTGGACTGAAAAAAAAAATATGGCTCTTGGAAGGTGGGGAAGAAAAAACAGATATGCAAAAACAAAAATTGGCTTGGTCTTTAAGGAGTTAACATGACAGCAAACCATGTGGATGGAAATTGTATTGCAAATGAAACTTATCAATGCTTTTACAGCATGAACAACACTTTACAAAAACAGTATATTCTGATGATTACTGCTTTTATTTTTACAGGCTAGGGTAATCTAACAGAGGACTCTCTTAGAACTGATTAATTCACATTTTCTGCCATTGTTCTGCAAATCTGTCAGTAGAATAAAGGCTACTCAGGAAGGATGGTCTTTGAAAAATGGCAAAGGATGGACTCCTATTGATTTCAGGGATTCCTATTAACAGTTTGTATCAGATATAAATTCATTAAGAGAGTAAACTGCCCAATCCCTTCAAGGCAAATTTATCAGGTGAGGGATAGGTATAGACTTACATGATTCAAAACAGCATTATAGATTAACTGGAACAGGATGAAATGTTCCCCTGTTTAGGAATCCCCAAAAGACAGATAAATGCAAAATAGAAAAGACGGGGACATCTTATGCTGTAGCTGCTGTACATTTTGGAGGAATAAAGTTTTTTGAGGACTCTTAGGAGAGACAGTGAGAATCCTGCTTATCCTGCCCACATATACTGATTTGTAGCTCTTTCTATATTAGTGTGTGAACACAGCTGTCATTCAATATGTGTGGAAGGTGTCAGTATTTCCTTTGCACATATATATATATATATATACAGTACAGACCAAAAGTTTGGACACACCTTCTCATGCCAAGAGTTTTCTGTATTTTCATGACTATAAAAATTGTAGATTCACACTGAAGGCATCAAAACTATGAATTAACACATGTGGAATTATATACTTATTATATGCTTTGATTACTGCTTTGCACACTCTTGGCATTCTCACACCTGTGTTTTTCACTTCACAGGTGCGCCCTGTCAGGTTTAATAAGTGGGATTTCTTGCCTTATAAATGGGGTTGGGCCCATCAGTTGTGTTGTTCAGAAGTCAGGTGGATACACAGCTGATAGTCCTACTGAATGGAGTGTTAGAATTTGTATTATGGCAAGAAAAAAGCAGCTAAGTAAAGAAAAACGAGTGGCCATCATTACTTTAACCCCTTAAGGACCCAGCCCAAAAGTGCGTTAAGGACCAGGCCTCGTTTTTCAAAACTGACATGTGTCAATTTATATGGCAATAACTTTGAGACGTCTTAACTTACACAAGTGATTTTGAGAATGTTTTTTCGTGACACATTGTACTTCATGTTAGTGGTAAACACTAATGAATATTTTTGTATTTATTTATAAAAAAATAGGAAATTTGATGGAAATTTGGAAAAAAAATCGCAATTTTCAAAATGTGAAATGCTCTGCTTTTCAGATAGATAGTCATACCACCCAAATACATTAATACATATTATCTATCATATCTCTGCTATATATCGGCATCATCTTTTAATCGTCCTTTAATTTATTTTGGATGTTAGAAGGCTTACAAGTGT
Source organism: Leptodactylus fallax (assembly GCA_947044405.1). Taxonomy (NCBI): domain Eukaryota; kingdom Metazoa; phylum Chordata; class Amphibia; order Anura; family Leptodactylidae; genus Leptodactylus; species Leptodactylus fallax. The sequence continues at coordinate 384,191 of CAMRHE010000062.1, read as the reverse complement.
AACAGCGATTTTGCAGATTTACAAGAAAATTTCCCAAACTAATTTTTTAGGGACCACTTCAGTTCTGAAGAGGATTATAATGGCCTATATATTAGAAACCCCCATAAATCACCCCATTTTCAAAACTGCACCCCTCAAATACTTCAAAATAACATTTGGGAAGTTTGTTAACCCTTTAAGCATTTCACTGGAATTAAAACAATATGGAGGTGAAATTTAGACATTTAATTTTTTCCCACTAATTCCTTAATTTAGCCCTAAAATTAACACATTCACAAAGGGTTAAAAGAGAAAATGCATCTCACAGTTTGTTATGCAATTTCTCCCGAGCACGGAAATACCCTACAAGTGGGTGTAAACTGATGTTTGGGCGAATGGCAGCGCACGGAAGGGAAGGAGTGACACTGGGCGTCTGAAAAGCAGATTTTGCTGGAATAGTTTTCAGGTGCCATGTCTCATTTGCAAAGCCCCTAGAGTATCAATACAAAGGAAAACCCCAAAAAGTTACCCCATTTTGGAAACTACACCCCTCACAGAATTCTTATAGGGGTATAATGAGCATTTTGACCTTACAGTCGTTTCACAGATTTTGCTAACACTGGGATGTATAAATGAAACATTACTAAAATGTCACTTTATCCCCAAAGTTTTCATTTTCACAATGGGTTAAAGGAGAAAAAGCACCCCACAGTTTGCAAAATAATTGCTCCTAAACACAGCAATACCTCATATGTGGTCGTAATCTGCTGTATGGGTACATGGCAGGGCTCAGAATGGAAAGAGCGCTATTTAGCTTTTGGAGAGCAGATTTTGCTGGAATAGTTTTCAGGTACCATGTCGCATTTGCAGAGCCCCCAAAGTACCAATACAGTGGAAACCCCCTAAAAGTGACCCCATTTTGGAAACTACACCCCTCACAGAATATATCAAGGGGTATAGTGAGCATTTTGACCCTACAGCTGTTTCACAGATTTTATTAACATTGGGACATTAAAATGAAAAATTACTTTTTTTCCAATAAACCGTCAATTTAGCCCCAAATTTTTTATTTTCACAAGAGGACAAAGGAGAAAAAGCTCCCCAAAGTTCGTTACACAATTTCTCCTGAACACAGAAATGCCCCATATGTGGTTGTAATCTGCTGCATGGGTAAATGGCAGGGCTCAAAATGGAAAGAGCGCTATTTAGCTTTTGGAGGGCAGATTTTGCTGGAATAGTTTTCGGATGCCATGTCGCATTTGCAGAGCCCCTAAAGTACCAATATAATACAAACCCCCAAAAAGTGACCCCATTTTGGAAACTACACCCCTTATAGAATTTATCTAGGGGTATGGTGAACATTTTGACCTCACAGCTGTTTCACAGATTTTATTAACATTGGGACATTAAAATGAAAAATTACTTTTTTTTCCAATAAACCGTCAATTTAGCCCCAAATTTTTCATTTTCACAAGAGCACAAAGGAGAAAAAGCACCCCAAAGTTCTTTACACAATTTCTCCTGAACATAGAAATGCCCCATATGTGGTTGTAATCTGTTGCATGGGTAAATGGCAGGGCTCAAAATGGAAAGAGCGCTATTTAGCTTTTGGAGGGCAGATTTTGCTGGAATAGTTTTCGGATGCCATGTCGCCTTTGCAGAGCCCCTAAAGTACCAATATAATGGAAACCTCTCAAAAGTGACCTCATTTTAGAAACTACACCCCTCAAGGAATGTATCAAGGGGTATTATCATTTTGAGCCTAAAAATGCTTCCCAAAAATTAATGTACAAAGTGAAAATTAAAGTTTTTAAAGAAATATCCAATTTCAGTGCCTAATACGTTGGGGCCACTTTGTGGCATCAGAGACATGAACTCCTAAAACTATTAAGTGGGCTATCCTGGGGACAAAAAAATTAAATATGTGGGTATAAACTACTGCTTGGGCACGCAGCAGAGCTCAGAAGTGAAGGAGCACTGTGTTTTTTTTAGCTTTTGGAGTACAGATTTAGAGGGACTTTCTGGTCGCCATTATATTTTTACTGGAGGTGCCAGTAAATTGGAATTCCCCAAGAAGTGACCCCCATTTTGTAGGGGCAATTTTAGGGTCTCTGCAAATGTGACACGGTGTCCAAAAAAACAACAATCTAAATATGCGCTCCAAAAGCACATAGCGCTCCTTCACATTTACACCCTGCTGTGTGCCCAAATGGCAGTTTATGCCCACATGTATGACACTGGTGTACCAGGATAACGTACTTAACAATGCCATATGTGGGTATAAACTGCTGTTTGGGCACAGCCAGGCACAGAAGGGAAAGAGCGCTATTTTGGTTTTTAGAGCACAGTTTGGTTTTTGGACACCATGCCACTTTTGCAGAGCCCATGAATTGTCAGTAAAGTGGAATCCGCAGACATGTCACCCCGTTTTGGAAACTATACCCTTCAAGGGATTTATCAAGTGGGGTAGCGAGTATTATTAACCCTTAAGTGTTGCATTCTTTTAATTTCCAAAAATGAATGCGCAGCTGATAATGGAAAGTTAAAAATGAAATTTTTCTATAGATACGCCATTTCAGTGCCTGATATGTTGTTCCCAGCTTATGTCTGCACAGACACACACTCCAAAAACTGGTAAGCGGGGATCCCGGGCACAACAGCTTTTGGAGAATTCATCTCTGATACAAGCCGGGCACAATATATCACACACTGAAATGATGTATTCCTGGAATAATTGTCATTTTCACCTTTCACAATCAGCTGCGTATTAATTTACGGATAATAAATTATAGCAACACTTGGGGGTTAAAAATGCTCACTGTACCCCTGGATAAATTCCTTCAGGGGTGCAGTTTCCAAAATGGGGTGACATGTCAGGGGATTCCACTGTACTGGCATTTCAGCTCTGCAAAAGTGCAATGGCGTCCAAAAACCAAACCGTCCAAGTCTGTGCTCCAAAAACCAAATAGCGCTCCTTCCCTTCTGTGCCCGGCTGTGCCCAAACAGGAGTTTATACCCATATATGACATTAAGTACCTTATCCTGGGTACACCAGTGTCATACATGTGGGTATAAACTGCGGTTTGGGCACACAGTAGGGCGCAGAAGGGAAGGCTATGTGGCTTTTGGAGAGCAGATTCACATGTTTGGGATCTGGACGCCATGTCATGTTTGCAGAGCCTCTAAAGTACCAGTAAAATGGAATCCCCTAGGGAATGACCCCATTTTGAAAAGTGCACCCCTCAAAGAATTTATCAAGGGGTGTAGTGAGCATTAGCATCCCAGACGTGAGTACACAGCGGATGGGGGAAAGTGAATGAATATGTAAGCTGTGCGTAGTACATTGGGTACACTAAATTCCCTACTATTTCCCCAGTAGTTCCTATTATTGGGGGGGGGGTCACTCTGGTGGTCATTTCTGGTTTATTGTCCCTCGTAAGCTCTAAATCTGGTTTGTCCCCTGATATACGCTCGCACAGCTTATACATTCCCTCCTGCCTGCAGCCAGTTATGTTCTAATGATTTGGCGATTTTTGGGGTTTTTGTCTTCACATTGTACGAGCTATATTTTCTTTATTTCTCTGGTGATGTAACCATATGAGGGCTTGTTGTTTGCGGGGTGAGATGTATTTTTTAATGACATCATTTTTAGGTGCTTACAACTTATTAAATAAATTTTATTAACTCTTTCTTGGTGGATTAAAAAACAACCCCATCAATTCTGGCACTACGTTTTATCTTTTAAATTTTTCACCATGAAGCGTAGAGCGTAAGTAACATTTTACCTTTATTCTGCGGGTCAGTACGATTACGGCGATATCTCAATTATACTGTTTTTTTATGCAATACCAATTTTGCAGAACAAAAATCCATTTGCGGACATAAATCAATTTGTTTTGCATCGCCATCTTCTAAGATGCGTAGCATTTTTATTTTTCAGTTTAGAGAGTTGTTTTAGGGCTTATTTTTTGCGGGATAACCTGTGCTTTTTATTGCTACTGTTTTGGGGTACATATGACTTTTTGATCACTTTTTATGGCATATTTTGTAAGGTGAGATGGCGAAAAATCGTTACTTTTGGCGGGTTTTTTCTGTTTTTTTTTCCCCGACTTTCACCATGTACATTAAATATGGTTTCAGTTTTATTGTACAGGTTGTTACGGACGCAACGATACCAAATATGTATTGTTTTTATTAATTTTTAGGTTTATTTTTTATATAATTCATTTTATATAGGAAAAGGGAATTTTTGGGGCTTTAATCTTTTATTAATTTTTTTCACATACTTTATTATTTTTTTTTTTCACTTTTTTTTACTTTTTCTTGTGTTCCATTAGGACAGCTGAGCCAGAGATGCTTTGATCTCTGGCTCAGTACTATAGACTGCAAGACACGAGCATACACGTGTCTTGAAGCCTATACAGGAAGTCAGCGCTATGGAAACACAGCGCTGACTTCCTGAGGTCTCGGCAGGATCAACCAGGCACTGGGGGCTCCAGGCAGCCTGGGGTCACTTGGCAGACCCCGGGCTGCAGATTAGAGATATCGGCACCCCCCGATCTCGCCGCGGGGGGTGCCGGGGGGGCGGCAAGACGGCGGAACCCCTTGGATGCCACGGTCATGTTTGACCGCAGCATCCAAGGGGTTAAAACCACCGATCGGAACTCAGTTCCGACTGGGGGTTATGGAGCAGGGTGTTAGCTGTCAGATACAGCTAACACCCGGTTCCGATGCCGCCCGCTCAGATAGTGAGCGGGCGGCCGGCCTCGGGCATAGTATTACGCCCTGGTGAGTGAAGTACCAGAGTTCTAGCAGCAGACACATCTCTACAACAACTGTTAGGAGGAGACTGTGTGCAGCAGGCCTTCATGGTAAAATAGCTGCTAAGAAACCACTGCTAAGGACAGGCAACAAGCAGAAGAGACTTGTTTGGGCTAAAGAACACAAGGAATGGACATTAGACCTGTGGAAATCTGTGCTTTGGTCTGATGAGTCCAAATTTGAGATCTTTGGTTCCAACCACCGTACCTTTGTGCGACACAGAAAAGGTGAACGAATGGACTCTACATGCCTGGTTCCCACCGTGAAGCATGGAGGAGGAGGTGTGATGGTGTGGGGGTGCTTTGCTGGTGACACTGTTGGGGATTTATTCAAAATTGAAGGAAAACTGAACCAGCATGGTTACCACAGCATCTTGCCGCGGCATGCTATTCCATCCGGTTTGCGTTTAGTTGGACCATCATTTATTTTTCAACAGGACAATGACCCCAAACACACCTCCAGACTGTGTAAGGGCTATTTGACCAAGAAGGAGAGTGATGGGGTGCTACGCCAGATGACCTGGCCTCCACAGTCACCAGACCTGAACCCAATCGAAATGGTTTGGGGTGAGCTGGACCGCAGAGTGAAGGCAAAAGGGCCAACAAGTGCTAAGCATCTCTGGGAACTCCTTCAAGACTGTTGGAAGACCATTTCAGGTAACTACCTCTTGAAGCTCATCAAGAGAATGCCAAGAGTGTGCAAAGAAGTAATCAAAGCAAAAGGTGGCTACTTTGAAGAACCTAGAATATAAGACATATTTTCAGTTGTTTCACACTTTTTTGTTAAGTATATAATTCCACATGTGTTAATTCATAGTTTTGATGCCTTCAGTGTGAATCTATAATTTTTATAGTCATGAAAATAGAGAAAACTCTTGAAATGAGAAGGTGTGTCCAAACTTTTGGTCTGTACTGTATATATATATATATATATATATATATATATATATATATTTCCACAGCTCAGCTTTTCACCCTCACACTATGCAATTTATTTCACTAAAGAAAAGTGTTTGTGTCTTTAAGTATTATTACTATCTTTGCTTCTTATCTGATTGATTTCAGTCTATACTTCATATATAAAGCTGCATCAATGAAATCAACAAATCTACAATTTACAATTAAATCTATAGAGAGTGGAGGGACATATGAAGTGGCCTACACCATTAAATTAGTCATTTCTGGCCACATAAGGTTATTCCTGATAACCCAACACAGTTTCTCTACAGTGCAGATGTCTCTCTGCTTTGAGGAGCTCTTCTCTTCCTCCCCTTCCCTCTCCATAGATGTGTATTGTAGAAATTTTATCAGTGGCAAAAGGCAAGTAAGTGAAGAAACATACTAGGTTTCACCTACAGTATTGATTTATGAAAAAAATAAATGAAAGAAACCTTTAATCCCATTGTGTGTTGTGTTTAGATGCACCAGAATTTTTTAATAATTAGGTGTATGACAGGAGTTACCATGAGCTGGAATTGAAAGCTTTTCAGTATAAGTTATAATAAATTTTTCAGCTGGAGGTGTCACCACCCCAACTTTCCTTCATCCCCACCCCACACACTTTCTTAAAAGTGGTGAATGGGGAACAAAATGAACAAAAGTCTAAATGTATGTGCAAAAAACAGCACATGCATAAAAAATTGCAACTTTTTTATGCCTAGTACTTTGCTTCAGCGGCTCTTTAGTAAAATTACAGATAAGGGGTTAAAATTATTGCTGATTATATATTTCCTTTGGGAAATCTGTTATATATAGACAATGCTACAGCAATTGTACAAGAAAAGCTACACAATGGCAGATAAAAGTAATGTATCTTATTATGCTAAAAAGAATCATGCAATTGGAAAACACAGAGCACTATTAAATAAAATCAAAAGCTGGAATTGCAAAAAGGCCTTTCTCGGTGGGTGATAATAATGTTTCTGAACTTTGTAATTAGTTCTCCATTAATAATCATAGCATGGAGCAAGCTCCCTTTCAATCAAGTGTCAGAGTCTATTTGTATGTAGCCTTGTATTTTGCCTGCTTCTAATTTTGGTATTCTAAGGTAATACAGCTCAGCATGGAGTATGACCAGTACTGATTTCAGCTTATCTTTCAGAATCGTATAATTAGGTGACTTTATGTATATTTCTAATAGCTTTTAAAGGTGTTCTGGAAAGTAAATTACTTATATCATTCCCTCTATATTTCTCAGCTTTTTACTGTATTATAGTTTCCATTTTTTTACAATGTATAGAATACATACATGTGTATAACTCCCTTCAGTATACATTTAAATGATTGAATAGAGTTTACATATCCACCAAGTTTTCAAAAATAGCATTGATGGATCCTTTATATGGAGGGCACCAATGTCGCATGGCAGACCTTATTGACTGTAATATAATCTTCCAGGATTTTGTTGTAATGTTTCTCATTTATCAGACAAAGTAATACAGCTTGTATCACTATTTCATCTGTAGGAAAGCTAATTTCTTTCCTGCAAGAATAATCCAGTTTTTATTAGTATTTCTTTGACGCCTTTTGGGGTATGAAAACCTCTTTCTCAAATAGTAAAACAGGTTTTCTCTGTGATCTGTAGGAAAGGAATGTGTCAAGTCTTATCTTAAACATATTTTTAAAGAATTTTTAGAAAGCTTTTCAAAAATTATACATGTTATCTATATTTATAAAATACATAAAAATACCGCAGTTCTGATTCTGGCCACTAAGTCATACAATATGCTGAGACTTCCTGTTTTCTGTAGGAGATTTCTTTGCAGCAGCCACCTCACTTATCAGCACGCTGATGATCACAGATCATTTATATATAGATAACCCATATCCACAAGTCATAATAGGTGATTTCACAGCTTATCTACTCCCCTCATTGCTTAATGTCCTCTGCACAGGTCACAGAGCATGCCTAAAAAACTCTCCCATAAAAATCAATACAGTCTGCCTCAGATCATTGTGTCTATGGCCCATGGTCCATCTCCAGAAGACACTAAGTCACAAACTATTTTAGGCTTAATGGCGAGAGTTTTTAAGACTTTTTTTAAATATAGATAACATGGAAAATCAACATCATAACAAAATCCTTAAAAAATATGGTTAACATAAAAACGTGTTTTAAACAATAGGTTATTTGCTGGTGACACATTCCTTTTAATGCTGATATGATTGTTTCCAGTACCAGGCCTAAAGTCTGAGGCTGCATTACTAAGAGTGGTATCATATATATAAGTGACAAAAGACTACTGATGCCATACACATCAAAGTGTTCCCACTCAAATTACCATGTACTCATGTAGCAATGTTTAACTTGTCATTTAACTACCTACACTGGGGCACAGAATGTCAACTCGATTACTCTAATAGCTTTTCAATGTCTCTTGTTGTGTTCTGTGATAAGATATCTTCCTACAGCAAGTTGTCTGTGCCATGTTAAAAGAATATTCTGGGGACTATTTTTAATTTACTTTGTGCCAAGGTTCTTTATGTGCTGAACGTGGAGCTTATAGGAGGTTTCTGACACCAAGCTACAGGATATGAACTAGCACCCAGCTCCATCTTCCTCCTTTCTGTGTTCAATGATATTACATGTATATGGGAGCCTTACTATTACAATGAATATGACAGCTCTCATATACACATAATAACATTAAACATGGAAAGGATGGAGGAGGCCGAAGGGGACGGGTGCAGGATGCTGGTTGGGATTACCTCTTTTATTTCTTCTAGAAATGTATGATTAAATTCATAACTGGGTTACCTTTCCCCTTGCTACAGTGGTGTGTCCCTACAAAGTCTAATACTGCCAGCACCGATTGATGTTGGGACACACCTCCAACTGGGAACATCCAGCTGTCAATCTATTTATACAAGTATCAACTAAAATAAATAATAGAGCTTACAAGTCCTCTTAAGGCTAGACCTATTGTTCATTGCAATACTATAAGTTACAATACAAAAATCACTGTAAAATCACTATCCATATGAAAAGCATTGAGTAGCTTGGAAATTGCGGCAGACAAGTGAATAGCTTAGACTTTCCTGGAGAAATTGCTAAAGATCAAACTGTTGTAAAAATCGTAGATTTCTTATGTTTCTCTTGGGAGAAAAGAGCAACTCACAGCGAAATTGCTCTGAAATTCCAGTACCTAAAACAACCACTATGCACTAAATACTCACTTGTCTGCAGCTACAGTATATTACAGTATTTTAGTTTAGTTACTCTAAACTGTTTACTCAATGCAGTGATTCTGAACAGATTATCTAGCTACTGTACTCAATGCATACGCTATGGACAGTGATTTCACAGCTGTTTTTTGTAGTGTTTTAAAAAGGATAGGTGCAGCCCCAGCCTGTAGACCTGTCACCAATTACAAAATGCTACTTGCCAAACATCATTTCATCCCTGTTGTGCCCCTGAATAATTTTGTGTTTATCTACCCACCCAAAATATACGGTTCCTGGAAGATTATATGTAAACCTTTTGCATTTCTCTAAGAAACTAAAAAGGTTCCCACCCACATGAAGAATCAGAGCTAATTCACATATAACCTTCCCGGGATCGTATCTTTTGAACAAGTGGATATAGTTTAAAAATAAAAACACCAGTAAGAATCAAATGATGTATGGCATTTGCACGCAGATGTTCCAACAGAAGGTCACAGCCTGGAGGTTGGTAAGGCAGACTGAATGGAGACCAGTGGAAGAGTGAAGAAATCAGGCGATACCTTTTAGAGGCTATCTGAGTATATTTGATGGTGAGCTTTCAGAAGTACTAGCTCCCTTCATCAGACATGGTGTTATACAAGAAACTGAAAATTCGCAGATTTTTTATACCCTAAAGACATGGGTCTTCAAAGGATCTTAGAGTCCTAAAAAAAAACAAAATGCAATCTAAGTAGAGAAGTTATTTACAACTGGTCAAAAAATAAACAATCTGGAAAGTTGTGGTGCATGACAGAGGGATCAGTAATTCTTGCTGTTATCTGTTTGCTATCAGGTGGTGATTTGTGACCTTCACAGTTCATACATAGTGTGACATGAAACTGGCATGAATATTAAGTCTGAATGGAGACCAAACACTGGAGTGCAGAAAGGTCCAGAATAATGGGACTGCATTCAGCGGGGTCTGCATTAGCAGCTCAGTTCCCAGCAGATGAACAGCTATGACCAAGAATCAGCTGGGATTGCAGTAGTAACACAACAAGCTCCATATGAGGGAGATGGAGACTCCCTTTGCACAAGCCAGAAGGCTGAAAACCACAGGTGGAAGACATTATTGTTTTCCTTCCCTGCCTTTTCTCTTTCTCAAGTAGTTCTTCACCCTTAATCACCAGTAAAGTAGTAAAAACTCCAGACCAGACTGTCATCTCTGTGTCTGTCACTTGCACATTACAGTGTCCACACTAGACCTAAGAACCAAGAAAACAACTGGTCTTAACAAAGTGTAGTTGTAATGTCAAGGAACTTAAAATTGTCTTCTAACCTTTAATTTAAAATAATTGTACCAGCAAAGAAAGAAAAAGAAAACCATTGGAACAAAATTCACATTTATTGAACTTTGTGTTATCTTTTACTTTCAGAACCCACACGAGGCAAGAAAATAACACAGCTATATTTAAAAAATGACTCAAACCAAGTGAATGACAGATCATAGATGTTACCAAAGACAAAAATATCTTCTTTCTATCTATTATTGAGAGACCAAGGAAGGGCTGTTAAAGTAAAACATCTAGCAGTGCCAATATGTCAGTATGTTTAGGTCAACTTTATACCTGAAGTTAATGAGATATATACAACTTTAGTAAACTATGGAATGGTAACTTTCTTGACTGACAACTGAAGTTGCAAATAGAAAGCAAGCACAATGGTATGCAAAAAATATAGTGTGCTAACATACTTTGATCCCTCATAGAAGAAATTTTAGGTTTCTAGAACCGGTTCCAAGATACTTGAATATTGACATATAATAATAGGTAACTCACTAACTGAGATCTATATCTAGAAATGGGCCTATAGATGAGGTTATGTTATGCTGTTGATAGATTTAATAATAATAATAATAATAATAATAATAATAATAGTCCCACAATTGGGAAATTCAGTATTAACCTATGAGATATTTGATTAACCTATAAGATATGTTCGACTCTTTTTCACAGATACAGGTATACCATTTTCATATTTGATAAGAAAATGATCTAATATTGCCCCAGAAAGCCAATGTGGAAATTATGTTGGAGCCTGGAAACATGCAAGTTACTGTATACATTGAGACTCCATTGACTTCCATGGTAATGTTGATATGACTGTATTCTCAATAGAAGTCATTACAGTTATTGGCTTCTTTAAGGGCCTAGTTCTCCCCTTACTTCCATAGTGCACATATACTATATATACAATTTTGTTCTCTGTCTAAGGGTATATTTACATGACAGAAATGGAAGAGGAATGTGAGGCGGTTCTCTGCCTAAAATTCCTCTTCCATTTCTGCCCCTCAGGCTTTACGTCATGGCTTGCGCCACAGATTCTGCAGTCTTATTTTTTTTTAGCATCCTGCTTTGATCTCTGCTCCCATTGAGGCAGCTTCACGGTGGAAATTCACGGCTTACACCCTCTGTGCCGCAAAGCCATTTTTTTTTCGTGGGACACAAAATCCTGCATGTCTGACTTTGTTTCCGATGAAAAAAAACAGCTTTGTGGTGCAGAGGGTGTAAGTGCACATCAGCGCATTGCTTTAAAAACCCATAAAAGTGAATGGGTTTTTAAGCAAAGTGTTGCAAACCTTTCCCTATCCAGTCCCTAGCCTGTTTTCTGACATTTAGGTCGGATTCGCGGCGGACGGAGTGCGCTGCAAGTGTGAACCCACCCTTAGTTGCCAACTGGTTGTTTTCTTATGGAGGTTTTAATGTGAATGTGTTTGCTGTAATGCAGTTCCTAAAACTGTTGTTCACAAAGAAGAGCAGCAGGTCAGGCAAGATGGCCACTCCTTATGTACCATTATAATCTTTTTATATATTTTATTAGTAAAATATATGTATAGGTGAGACATTTACTTTAATGCACTCTGGGAATCCCCCATTGCTACTTGAAAATTCACAAATGGAGAAAATACAAAAGCCATACAAAAGTCTAGATATACACTTTATAGTACCAAAAGCTATAAATCTTATTAAACTTTATACAGAGCATCAGTCAACAGAGACCAGAACTCAAGAGGTAAAACTGAGAGGAGGTTGATGGTGAGTTCAGAGAGGTCAGTACTATGAATGAAAGAAATATTACTACTGACAAAAGGTGAGATGGAGAAAAGACAGGAGAAAGACATATTTTTGAGTATAAATTAGAGAGGTTTGCGCAAATATATACTTATAACAAGTGAACATCTTAAGAGACTTTGCGAAGGGGTGAGATGTGTTTTCAGGAGATTTTTCACTTATATTTCTAGAAGAACCACATTTCAACAAAGGAAGTTGTTGTTAAATCGCTATAAAGAATATTGAAGAAAGAAGAAAATTACAGGGCAAATAGGTAGGACTAAAATTAACTCATAAAGTATGAAAAGATACCTCCTACCATTAGCTTACATAGCTGAATATATGCATATTACACTGTAAGATAAACAATTGCCCTTAACAGTACGGTTATGAAGACTTCAGGTCCAGGTAACAGCTTTCTTTCTTTTAAAGATCTGAATAAGAAATAGGTGATATGGGATAGGTTTTTTTAATTTCAAATTTTTTTTTTATTTCTAATTTCTTTTTATTGCTCTTATTTATACAAGATATTATAGATTTGATTGTTGTAGGATTTTGTTAACTTTCTTTTTTCTGAATTTTGTGATGACTATTTTTGTAAAAATGTGCGGAAACTCCATTGAAGATGTAAACACAGCCTTATATATAAATAATATTTTACATTTATTTGTCATTTTTGAAGCATGTGGATCCACCCTTATACATCCTTCAGTGAATCACATGGTGAGCCAATAGAAGCCTACAAAATACTTAAAGCCATTTTAAAGGGAGTCTGTCAGGTCCAAACGACCTGCAAAACCAATAATGCAGTAGCCTTTAATAGGAGCAGAAACATACAGTTGTGGGCACAAACAGAAGAAGCAATGCAGATGCAAATCAACTTGCAAGTGCACCAGGGGTAGGCCTGATTTACCAAATTTGCCTACAGACACCTGAAAATGATCTGGCTCTCCTCTGGAATTGGTTCCCAAAGTCCCAAGTCCCATTAGCCATGATTGACATGTTCAGCTTTTCTCTGCATCAGGTGCAGGAACGTCAGGCCCTGTCCCTTGTACTTCATTGTTTGATTGCCAAGAAAGGCACTATTATATGTTTGGGAGGGATTGAGAATCCTTATATAGTCAATTAAGGCAACAAGCTGTGATGTTGTACAGATTAAAGTATAAGTACCTTCAAATAAGTGTGAACTCCCATTGTACAAATAAAGACCCCTATCTACTATTGCATGCACTGTGTGGGGAAAAAAAGTTAGTTTGAGATATTCTATCACAAGAACTATATTCTATACACTATAGACCAGATTTACTAATAGTTAGACAGTGCAAGCTTAGACAGGCAGTCTGAAAATACGCCAGATTTATCACAGTAACTGATGATGGATATTTCATCAGGCATATATTTAGACCATCTAGTCTGCATTTATGCCAGAATTTTTTAACACTATTTTTGGTGTATTTTTGGTAAATAGTGGCACATTTAAGTGATTAACCTTTTTCTAATATTCCACACCAACATGTCTAGCATGTTGAAAAATGTTAGCCTAAACTAGATGCACCAAGATGCACCACAGATTCATCACATTACACCAGAGATGTCAGTGTCTAGTTGTAACCATAACAGTAAATCTATGACATGTGTCTAAGTGTGGTCATCCAGTGGTTGCATTGTAGAATGCAGCATGTCAATGATTTTGCTAGCATACCATGATATTGCATTGAATTAAGAAATTGGAATCCTCAACTAAGTTTGAGCTAAGATAAGGGTGGACTCATCTTAGCTCATATGACTTATCTATGTGATCACTTTCTTGACCATTACCACTTCTGCACATGTTAATCTGTTGCACAGATACGGGCAGCAGAATCTCCTATATCTGAATAAATGCCATATGCTTTCAGTGCCTGTATAGAAGTGGAGAAATCCAAGGAAGTGCTAAGGTGGTTAAGAGCTTTATTTGCATGAGGCAGTATTGCCTACCATAAAGTGGTCAACCCCTTTAGCTGCTTATGGACTGCCAGTTAACTTTATACTTTTGAGCAGTCCACTCTTAACACTTCAAAAGTATATACCTTTGGAGTACTAAGCAGCTGCAGAAGCATGGAGCTGGCTGTTACTAAAGCCAGACCTCTTATAGGGAAGGCAAGGATATTTTATTACTGTACCTGCCTTCCCGAGTGCTATGTACACAGCTTTAGGAGCTGCCCTTGATGAGTCTCCACTTCTGGGTCTGCAGTCACATGACTGCCAGGGGTCAGGAACTTCATGAGCTAAATAAATGAATAAATGATAGAAGAAGGATTCCTCCTGTAACTGAAGCTAATGTATCAGCCCCAGATACAGAAGAAATCAGCAAAAAGGAAAGTTAAAATGTCCCCCCCCAAAGGTATATTATAATGTACTGTATAAAAGAACCCCAGTGATACAACAATAATTGTCACCTACATAAAAATTACCGTAACAGAAAGGTAAAACTATTTAAATCGTTTTTTTAGTAGCACTTTATATTTAAAAATAAAAAAAAATCCCCTCCTTTTTTGTTTACATTTTCTCAGATATTAAAATAAATAAAAACATGGAAAAATAAAAACAATATAAAAATTAAGCCCTATTTATCACTGAAAAAAAGACACAAAAATTATTTGAATAACCCAAAGAAAAAAATGATATAGCCCGAAAATGTATCCGATTCTGAACCAGGAAGAATGGCCCGTTCCTGAAATGGACAAGACATTGTCCCATTTGTATGACCACCTCCTCTAACTGAATCCCTGGTGATCAACAGCCACTGAAAACTCTGAATTGAAAGGTCAGCAAAAGAAATGTCTTGCTGAATTCTCCAGATTACTCTGCTACACTCAATAGAGAGGGATCACAAGCAGCAGAGCCCTACCACTTAGTGACAATACCACCAATGCACCAAGAAGGAGATGCTGCATCGAATGAAATGTTATACAAGTATGTGTGAGTGTAATGATGTTATATGTAAGTGATTACAATATTACAGTGAAATGATAAATTTCTTGGGGAAACTGTACAAATGAAAGGAAAATCTATAATCCTGTGTTGGATACAAGATGAGATATGATTGTGCATGAAGGCATTTAGATTTTTTATGGTATCCTGCGGCACATTTTCCAACAGATGTTGCAGCTGGGCCTGTAGAACTTGCATACTTATAAGCTGCCAAAGGTGGCACCTCAGCTGGTCTCATAAATGCTTGATTGGTGATAAATCTGATGACTGGGCAGGCAGCAAGAAGGGTTGCAGTCTGACGCATACATTCCTCTGAAACTGTCTTTGTGTGTAGTGAGCATTATCCTTCTGAAAATGCCAGATGGAAGCCCTGCCATGAGAAGCAACACATATGTCCCTAGGATGTCCTGCACATATCGTTGAGTTGTCAGCGTCCCTCAATACTCAGAGTGAACGATTGTCATATCTGATGGCTCCCCAGATTATCACACCAGCAGTTCTTGCAGTGTGTCTCTCCACAGAAAAGGTAAGATTGAAGCACTTACCACAAGGCCTCCATACTCAAAACTGACTGCCGTCGGTTCCCTGTCAAGGGCAGGACACATACTAGGCTCATGACACCAAATTTTCTTCTGCTAAGCGGTTGGAAATGGTCCACCCAGAAACAGGGGTGTGAAATGGTAGACATGGAAACTGTGGGAGGTACCTTTGCTTGTCGGCGTATTAAAGGATTCCCTCTACTAGTGGTCTGTCTGGGCTGTCTGGATAGTGTTAATTGTATGAGTGCCTTGACGTAACCACTCTAGGTTAGAACAGCCTAGATGGCAGGCAATTAATCAAAATGCCCATCCAGCTTCTTTCAGTCCCCCTCTCAAAGTCTGTCAACTGAGCAAACTGTTTGTGAGTACATCATAGAGGCATGTCTAGTAGTCAATAATCTATCACTAAGAGGCATACTATCCAAAAGTAGCCTCTGAGAGCCTTTTTATAGGGAAGCGGGAGAAGCACTTTTGCATCCTCTAGTGGCAAGACCCAGTGTTTAATCAGATCATATCTGTAATTATTTACATTGTATCTGCCTGAGAAGTAACTATATTTAACATTTCTGTCCAGGAGACTTATTTATTTGTGTTAATGAATATATCTCTAAAAATTGTCTTGATTGATTTTCCCAGATACAAATCAACCTGATTTGATGTAAATCTAAAGCTTTGTTAGGCTAGGTTCACACTTGTGCCTGCTCTCTGTCATTCGTATCCACCATGGGACCCGAATGATGGAGAGCCTGCCCGCTAAAACAGCGGTTACCCACGGACAACCGCAGACCCCATATAATATAATGGAGTCCGTCAGTTTCAGTCCCTGCAGGACTTTTCTCTCCGCTGAGACTCTCCGCTGACGGAGTCTCGTACGGAGACTCCAACGCAGATGTGAATGAAGACTTACTTGATTTTTAGAATATCTGTGATAACCAGAACCATCTATTTGAGTAATGAATGATATCCATCATTCACCTTTATGTTTTATATGGTATGTAAAACAATACAGCAGTATGACTAGGCTATCATTGCTGAATACTGTATATAACAACTGCTTTAGTTGTAAAGTGTACAGATTAAAGTCCTTATTTTACTCCACTGATAGCTCAAGAAGATGTGAACATAGTGTATGCAGCAGGTAGCCAAAGGATTATGTAGGTGTATAGTTTCAGGTCCAGTCAGTTTGCACATGATTAGCCAAGTTAATAGCAAGTCTCAGCATATGTCTATATGCATCAGCACAGTTTTGAGGAGACAACTTAGGATGTAGTAGATTGCTATCACGTTAGTTTTTACCCATGGGATAGCATGCAGCACGGACCTAGGCGCATTTAAGTACAGCCAAGCAATAAGAGGAAATTGTGTTTACTGTGTTGTGCCATTTGTACAAATAAATTGGGAATCACAGAGGAATATTCTTAGCTCTTTTATTCCCAGATGAGAATGCACTTCAGCTGAATACTAGATAAGCTTGCAGCTTGCTATGCTTTGCTATCATTACACTTTAGCTGCTACTAACTGGATATCCTGCAGTAGCTTCAGAAACATAGCAACAATCATAAAGGCTATTTGTCTGCCGCAAGACATTCTTCTGAAGAAAATTTAGCAACAAAAAGTTAGTTGAGAGGACTGCAGCTACGAATAAAATGTCATGTAAATGAATTTATCATTGCCATATGTATTTAATGGAGTTTCCTGCCCCTAGGTGGTTTTTCATACTTATGACCTATTCACAGAATAGGTTATCGGTATCCTATTGGTGGGAGTCTGACACCCAGACCCCGCACTGATCAGGTGTTTTGGCTGTATCTTGGCACTGGAAGCTACTGCACAGGATGGAATCAGAAGCAGCTCTATTCCTATTGTATAACAGTGGTGCCAGGATACTGTGCCTTAGCACTTATTACTTCAATAAGAGAAGAGCTACTTCCAACCACATCCTGTACAGTAACTTCTGTTGCCAGGATGTGGCCAGATCAACTAATATGTCAGGGGTCTCGGTGTCGGACCCCTCTGATCAGCACATGTGGATAGGCCATCAGTATAAAAACCACCTGCAAACCAGAAAACTCCTTTAACCATTTACAGTATTGCTGACTAAAGCTCTAGAACAGAGAAGTACACATTATATTGAGTGTACTCCTTAGTTTGTCTCCTCTGAAGATGGAAACATTGTGTACATTTTCATAGTTTACACTAAAATGTATGCTATATAAATTGGACAATAAAATATATTAGCTTGAATAGTTCTATATATTCTATGCTTTAATGATGGCACGCATATGCTAATTTGCCCTCATGAGTGCTTAGGTTAATATAGCACACCCATACTTTGGCATCATTTATGATATACACTATAGGTGGTCCAGAGTGAGGTTTTTGTTGTATCAGATCATCCCTAAGATAATGTATGTGCAATAGTTTTGTTTAGAAAAACACATCCAAATGTGCTTGAGCACACAACATATTTTCAGCTATCGTGAGTTTCAGTCCCCTTATTATGTATTTTAGTGGATATAGTGTAGTCATTTAATATGAATTTAGCATTGCAAACAATGTATTATACAATTGTTATACAATTTTAATTTTTATTTTTTTACATTTGCATGTGTTCTTTATCTATATCAAATCAGAACATCTTAGTTTTATGTATACACTTGTTTTCTGAGATTTATATACATTTTGATCAAATATCATCTTAAAGAAGCACTCCCACAAATAGTTTTATTCTCTGGCCTGTTAGAAAGGTACATGATGTAAATTGTAGTCAAGGTAATTGTAACAGCAGGTGGATGTGTGGACCCACTGTGTCATCTACCTAAGGAGTCCTGGTATAGGTGGTTGCTGACCAGGGGCCAGATAGACTCTGGCATGAGGCACTAGAGGGTACAGGCAGAGGGATAGTTGGGAACAGGCCAAAGCTCAGAGGCAGGCGGCAGATAAACAAGGTTGGAGATAAGCCAATGTGTCAGGGCGGGCAGCTCAGGTTCAGTAGTCCAATACAGGACAAGATCATGCACAGATAGGCACAGAATTAGGATCAGAAGCCTGGTCAATAAACAAGCAGAGGTCAATAAATGATAATCCAAACGCAGTATAGTACAGAACATTTGCAGAATCAGCTGTTTCAATGTTGCTTGGGCATGGTTCAGAGGGCTGTGCAGACTAATATAAGCATAAGCCATCAGGGGTTGGCTCAGGAGCATCCACAGCTGAAATCTTTATGCCTTATAGGCTAGAACATGTGCTACACAGAAGGGAATACACAGATGTAGGGAGTGTCAGAAATGGCATGGTGTAAACTGGAGGCAAGCCAGTGGCTGCATTTGCTGGGAGAGAGAGCATGAAGGGACAGCGGGTAGCAAAGGTAATTTGCTAGCGGCTCCTGCTGGAAGTTTTTGTATGCTGCTGGGTGCAGGCCACTGGCGTTAGAATAATCTTTATACCACTGTCTGGATTTTTTAGTAATTTACTACCTTCTGATCCTCAGATGTGTCATGTGACCAGCAATAAAATTTTCCATCTGGCACAGCATGATATGTGTGGACAAGAGTTAGTTTCTCTACTCATTCCAATAAGAGTCTCAATGTGAGTCTTATAGGGCTGAATAGAAAAAAAGACTTTGTGTTCATACATAACACAATGTTAATTGGAGAGTCACAGATATTGGTGGATAACACAAATATGGTCACCAGTAAGATGATAACCTTTACTACAATTTACATAGTTTATCGTTCTAAAAATTTTATGGGAATGCTACTTTAACTGCACAATTGGATTTTGGTATATATACACATTCAATAAAATACTGCTTGTAAATATCTTTACAGGGTAGCTGAAACATTACTGTATACTATGGTTGAATATATATTTTTTACACTTTTATGAAGTCATTGGAGTGCTGCTTCCTTCTTCCACAAAGACTTCTGGTGCATTTTTAAACCAATTTAAAAGTGGAGTATGCTTGCACAAAACTTTTGAGACTTTGAAAAAGTTCCATATAATGAATTTGTAGTACACCTATATACCATCTCAGTCACACCAACATTAAAATTAATTTTTGAAAAAGGGGCGTCGGGTTCAAATTATAACAACCATTATAAAAGTCACAAAATAGTTAACAGAATTGACTTTGGCACTGTTCTTGAATTGTAGCTTACTGTGAATACAAATATAGCACACTTGTTCAGCAAAATGTCGTATCTAGTTATTGAAATATTTAATAAGTTAATGTGCAAACAAGAACAGCTGTCTCTAACACACTTTAATCTTTTCAAATGTGTTTAGGATAGCTGTGTTGCATAGGGAAAGGGAAAATAGTTTAACATGTAACAAAATACTGCTCATTTGTAAATTATGCCAAAAGACAAGGGGTCACTACTCTCCGCCTGAAGGAAAAAGGAAGGTTTAATCTCAAAAGCCGACAAGGCTTCTTCACTGTAAGGACTGTGAATCTGTGGAACAGCCTACCCCAGGAGCTGGTCACTGCAGTCACAGCTGACCAGTTCAAAAAAGGCTTAGATGCCTTTTCAGAGCAAAGTAGCATTGATGGTTATGGAAATGTATGTAGAATGTCATGCCCTTACCCATTCCCTGGTTGCACTTGATAGACACATGTCTTTTTTCAACTGTACTAACTATGTAACTATGTAACATTGTTCCAATATATAGCATAAAAATTCAGCAAAAACCAAGCCAGCCAAAAGGTGGTATCAATTTAGGTGTCTAAAAATCCATCAGATTACAAATCCTGCATGAGCAACTGTTAAAAACATGGCATATTTTCAGAATGCCTAACTTTATGATGTCTAAAAATATGAAAATCTGCCCCAATGACAATATGTCAATGTCATGATTTATATATACTGACCTGTCATAGCTACTTATCTAGTTTATATGTAGTAGTAAAGAAAGTATGAGGTGTATGAGGTTATATATCATTCCTAGTTGCTGACAGTGATCTGTGCAAAGGAATGGAGCTTCACAAGGAAAATTCTGATGCTAGTCCTAGTAATAGACATGTTGGCAAGGGGGAAAGGAAGGTAACCTTCTCTAGCGAAACCCATCAGGCGCCTGTGGAGTTTGAGTTCCTCATCCCTACAAGAACAGTAAATGTTTATAATATAATAATACAGTAGAAATAATGCCTTAAAGGGGTTTTCCCATCTCCCTGTCTCAGTAACTTTGCATGCTGTCTCTTCTTCTCACTTCCTGTATTCTTCCGCAAGCTGGTAGGAGGGCTTTGACTGTTTGATGAACAGGACACTATGAAGTACCTCACTAGATATAGACATTGCCTTTACCATGTGAGATGATTTATTATCATTACAAAAAATCTAATGTAAATGCAAATATCAAATATCCACAGTAAATGTATATTACATTACACATGGTTGGACAGAACATTTACCATGCTTAGAGACAACGGACTCGCAGTAAACTCAATTTTATCTTTGTGTTTACTTATAGAAATAACAGACAGTTCCAAGACTTTATCAACAAACTGCAATTAGCTGAACAGATTGTCCTGAGCACAGAGCTGTACATAACAGTGAGAGCACTCTCAGAGAGCAGTGAGTGATCACAGGACAGGAGGGGAACCAAGGAAAAGTTGTGTAACCAATGAGAAGAATAATGTAACATAGCAGACAAACAAAGCAGCCTTGCTAAAGCAATGCTTTTGGGAAAACTCTTGAATTTACATAAGCTAGCAGTATAGATAGGATCCTTGAGATGGGAATACCCCTTTAATGACAACCCTGTAAGATGGTCATCATAAGAAATTTTTTGTCTTGCCATGCGTGTACAGGGTCCTAAAATAAGGGCTACACAGGGAATTATCCAGCCTTTTGACAGGCATCTTGTTGTTACAGATAAACATTAATTAACTTTAGGAAAACAATAAGAATCAAATATTAAAACTAAAACATCCTAATAAATATTCATTATCCTAAAGTATAGTTTTTTAGTTTCCCAAAAAATTGTTTCTAACAACAATGTGTCTAAAATGGTAAAAAGAATAATTATATTTTCCGCAAAGAAAACAAATCTAAATTACGCTTTGACCAATAAAGATAGATAAATAAACAAATTAATTATTATCATACAAGAACAGCAGAACTCTAATATATGTTTATGTATGCCATGACCCAAAAGAAAAAAAAAAGAACTGTGCACAGTTTTGTAAAAAGTAACATAAGAAGTAATAACTAATACAGAATCACAGGGATTCTAAATCATACACAATGTAAAACAATAAAAAAAGACATACTTTCAAGTAAAAAATTAAATACTTTTCTGGACAGCATGTGCATGATACAAGATTGCATTTTAATAAGCCCTACATATTTTATAGTTTGGTTAATCATCGCCTGACTAAAGACTGCTATTGAATATTTTCTTCAAATATCGATATCTTTCCATTCTAATTAGTTCAGCTAGTCAGATGCAAATGTAATTATACATCAGTTTGATCCTTATTCATTTGAAATATTAATATGCATCACTAAAGTGATATTTTGTATCAATATGAATACACTGCATCTGGTTTTAATACACTCTCCAGAGCCTTAACTGAAAAATTCAAAGCTGTAGACTATTTGTTGATTCCATAAAATGCACCAAGCTGCCTACAGTTATTTAACTTTTTATTCCTCGCTGGAGTGTTATCAAAGAGTAGCAGATTTTCTTTAGTGATGGGCTTTGCAATTCTTTGTGTGCTGTAAGTAATTCTTTCAGAAACATGTCTATACCAATCTGCTCTGCAGGTTATGTAGCTAAAAATACATTTTAAAAGTTCTATCTACAAACTTTTTTTTCTTTTTTACATTAAGGTAAGAGGAAATTTTTTCAGGCACTTTATTTAATAGAAAACTATGTGAAATTGCTGATGGCAAGGTAATTTTTCACTAATGGAAATAGTAATTTAATTTGTAAAATGGGATATATAAAAATATACATTTCTGCTGTGGTAATGGTAGATGGAAGAATGCATTTGCCAGGTTCAGGATTTGTGAGTCAAGGTTTATAAGAATAAATAACATTATAATTGGTAAAGATTCACTCACCTGTACTCTTTTAAAGGCAATATTGTTGTCATTGACGTAGGTCAGTTGATTGGTCAACCATTAATTTAAATAGATTTACTCAGGGGCACACCTCTAATGAGGCGAAGTGAGGCGTCCGCCTCAGGCGGCACTGTCCGTTACTGTCTAGGGGGGAGGCATTTTTACTATTTATTTACTGTAAACCAGTCCAGGACAGGCCGCTTTAAAAAAACAAAGCTGCGCGGTACCTGTCCTGGGCTGGCTTACGAGATCTCCGCATCTCAGCGCAGGCGTCAATACAGTGATGTCATCACTCCTCCTACACAGGTAACGGCCTATTTATTTACCTATCCCCGCACCTGCTCGTGACCGCCTCCACTTCCCTTTCTGCTATGGGACGCAGAAGGGAAAGCGGAGGCGACTGTGAGCAGCCGCGGGCATCGGTAAGTGAGGCTGCGGGCCTCAAATACTACTATTATTATACTCTGGGGTCTTTTCAGTATAATAATGCCAATATGGAGCATAATACCAGTGCAGGGGCCACTTTGGGGCACAATACCATGTGCAGGGGCCAATATGAAGCATAATACCGTGTTCAGGGGCCACTATGGGGCATAATACCGTGTGCAGGGGACACTATGGAGGTTTATACCGTGTGCAGGGGTCACTATGGAGCATAATACCCTGTGCAGGGGCTGCTACGAGGCATAATACCGCATGCAGGGGCTGCTGCGGGCCATAATACCATGTGCAGGGGCCTTTGCGGGCCATAATACCGTGTGCAGGGGCTGCTGTGGAACATTATAGTGTGTGTAAATGGGGCGGTATAAACAGGGACTATGGCACTATGGACTATGTCTGTTTATAGTCATCGTGTGATGTAATTACAGCCTTGTCACATAAACATGTATAGGACGAGGCTGTAGTTACATTACATGGCTGCTATTAGATGAATGACACTATGTAAACAGAGAAGCGGTCAAGGCACTTACACAGGTACCATTCAAACAGCTGATTAGTAGGGGTCCTGGGTTTTTGAGCCCAACTGATTAGTTTATTACTGACCTGGAAAACCTTTTAATTAGTTAAAATTAGTTAACATCTGGGGAATTATTAATAAGGGGCACTCTTTATACAGGGTACACACGGACATTATTAATATAAAGATGCACTTGGGAGTTATTCATTATGGGGGGGTTATATCATATATTTTATAATTGGGGGTAGCAGCAGGATGGGTGTGCAGGTGAGGACAATGTGGGTTGGATGCCTGGAAAAGTAAAGAGCCAAAGATGTCTGTGTTGCAAACTTTACAGAGACAAGTCACAGCTGGAAGAAGTGGTCATGGTGGTCCAAAGGGAAGAGAAGGGAAATGTGACCGATTAGTCAGAGACGTCACCTGTAAGTCACAAAATGTTACTGTCCTGTATTCACCTAAATGATAGAGGATAAATACCTGATTGATGGGGGTCTGTCTGCTGAGACCCCCACTGGGCCTGCGAATTGGGTTTTTTCCCCCACTGGGTGGGAATTCAGCCTGGCTGCGGCTGAATATAGATGTGTCACTTGGTGGATGGACAAACCCGCGTGGCTCTCATTCATTTCAATGGGAGTGCCAAAGATAGCCGAAGTCCAGTACTCAGCTATCTGCGGCACTCCTATTATAGAGAATGGAGGCCACGTGGGCTCGTCCATCCACCAAGCAGAAGATGTGTGAAGTTACTTTCATTGTTAATACCGTGTTGTTGATCTGATACTGAAGTAATGCAGTAAGAAGAATTCTTAAAAACTGTTTTATAACTTTGTGTATATTGTGCGACGATAACAGCGTGTGAAGCTAGTAGCATGGAAACTCAATTTTTTTTTGGGGGGGGGGCGTCTTTTTATAGTCCGTCTCAGGTAGCAAAGAGGCTAGGTTCACCACTGGATTTACTGTATATGGCAAATCTAAAACAGACCATTCATCCATTCTTATAGTAATATATTGCTATTAAGCAAATGAATTAAGAAATGAACATAAAGTTCTTAGTACACATTTTGATCAAATTGCAGCCGCTTTTAAGTGGGTCTGTACTTTAGTTAAATAGAAAGATGTAGCAGTGGTTGGTGGCCACCATATCACTGCAACATAGCAAGTGCAGTAACTTAGCAGCCCAACAGGCACTGCACTATGACGCAGACCACCAGATAGTACCAACATCAAGCAGACAAATAAAAAAACTATAATATAAGGTGCCCAATGGTACAAACAGACACAATGTAAAAGCTAATCCTACTGACAAAAAATATAGTATATTCCAATAATAGTTCATCTGGCTGACACAGAACACCAGGGGGACTGTTTACTATATAGCACCTTATTTTGCTATCTTTGTACAAATGGGCTATATACCATGGAAGCTAGTAAGGTACATTTGTGCACTCTTGTTATGTCTCCTCATCTATGTATTTTGATGTTGCTCCTCCCTTATATTCCTCACTCTTTAACTAGTACTGTGGTAACCTCCTTTTTTCTTGTTTCCCCCATTTATTTGTATTGTATGTCTTTATTTATTGATATATTTAATAAATATGAATTCTTTTTAGTTACTTGTGGGCATGATTTTTTGATGGTTCTATTCCATCTATGGCATAAAAATCCATTCTACTGCACATGAGAGGCCTAAATTATTAAGAGGTCGGA
Source organism: Leptodactylus fallax (assembly GCA_947044405.1). Classification (NCBI taxonomy): domain Eukaryota; kingdom Metazoa; phylum Chordata; class Amphibia; order Anura; family Leptodactylidae; genus Leptodactylus; species Leptodactylus fallax. The sequence continues at coordinate 358,898 of CAMRHE010000062.1, read as the reverse complement.
GCCTCTTAGTAATTCAGACACAGTTAGCACCTGCAGGAGAATGGATTAAAACTGTCACACAGAATACCAGTCTTAATAAATTCCCCCCAGTATGCATCACTTGTTAATTTTTCCCCAAGTTATAAATGCTGTTTACTAATGATTTAAGAAGATGGATTCATATCAATCAGTTGACTGCAGTTTAATTGACAACCCTATTAAGGATTAAGACGTGCCCTTCCTTACCTGTCTTCTGGGCAGAAGATGACCAGATAAGTTATGCAGTTTTTTTTTTTTTGTTTTTTTTTTTAACTGCATAATTTTGTGATAAGTCATTACTAAGTAATACGTTAACTATTGTATATGTGTCTATGTGTCGCTACTGAGTGGTTACTGTATCAAGCAAGTTCTGATATTGTATTGATTTGGTTTCATGAGAAATTGAAGTCCTAACCAAATTCAAGACAAGTTAACGGTGGACAAATCTGTATAAGATATACAGGATATATACAGGATATACATGTAATAATTTTCAACTATTCAGTATAGGATTTGAGAGTTAGCTATTCAGTATCTATGTATAGTTAATTATAAATGTTTTAGATGAACTCGCTTAGAATTTGTAGCAAATGCATTTAATGTTCCTACTAATCACAAATCACACAATAGAAAATGTATTCCAGTCTACAGCTGAATAGCAGTTACTGTAGAAATGACTATTTCTTTTTCCATTGCTATGTTTAGCTAATTTTAAAAAATGTAACCAATTCCACTGGAGCTGCACGCAAAGCACAAGGACAAGGCTTTGCAGAAAATTAGGAATTAATTCAAACAAAAGAATCCAATAGTGCTTGCACAGGTACAAAATACAATATTCCGAGTAAAATATCCTTTCTCTGTTTATGTGTTCCATTATTTCAAGATTTATCTTCAATTTTCCATAACAGCCCACATAAATTATGATGAGATTCAGTGCATTAGAAACACAGAATGGTAAACAATACAACACAAATTTTCAAGGAGCATTTCATTTTAATGGCATCATATCAGCTACTATACAGTAGATGGCTTCATTTCTCTGAACAATCAGAAAAGTCTTGAATAATTTGCGACCTGCTATTTGGATGGCATTCCAAACTTAAAGAGTCTGGATATGTAACACCAGGTAGACTAGAGTGCTGACAGGTGCTGATGTTTAATAATTTTCTTCATATTTTTGAAAGACTACTTTGTGATGTATGTAGCTATTAAATAGAGACTTAGATCATTTCTGAAATTTTTGTGAATTTGTGAAAGTTGATGATATACCCCATTACAATAGTGCAATATCACTAATGAGCAGCTTTTCTGCTGCTTTACCTTTCTATATATCACTCTCAATTTTATATTTGCAGTTTTTTTCACATACATTTTTAATACCATATATTATCACTTATGAGCACTTGAAATAAGAAAACACCTTAAAATAGTATTGATTATACAAACAGTACAGTTATGTGTTTTACCCTTCCACATGCACCTGCTTCTACCTAAACTTGGTATTTTTGTTAAATCAAGAAATTTTGCAAAGTTACTTTGGTATATACAGTGGGTACGGAAAGTATTCAGACCCCTTTACATTTTTCACTCTTTGTTTCATTGCAGCCATTTGCTAAAAGCAAAAAAGTTCATTTTATTTCTCATTAATGTACACTCAGCACCCCATCTTGACAGAAAAAAACCAGAAATGTAGATATTTTTGCAAATTTATTAAAAAAGAAAAACTGAAATATCACATGGTCATAAGTATTCAGACCCTTTGCTCAGTATTGAGTAGAAGCACCGTTTTGAGCTAGTACAGCCATGAGTCTTCTTGGAAATGGTGCAACAAGTTTTTCACATCTGGATTTGGGGATCCTCTGCCATTCTTCCTTGCAGATCCTCTCCAGTTCCGTCGGGTTGGATGGTGAACGTTGGTGGACAGCCATTTTCAGGTCTCTCCAGAGATGCTCAATTGGGTTGAGGTCAGGGCTCTGGCTGGGCCAGTCAAGAATGGTCACAGAGTTGTTCCAAAGCCACTCCTTTGTTATTTTAGCTGTGTGCTTAGGGTCATTTTCTTGTTGGAAGGTGAACCTTCGGCCCAATCTGAGGTCCAGAGCACTCTGGAAGAGGTTTTCTTCCAGGATATCTCTGTACTTGGCCACATTCATCTTTCCTTCAATTGCAACCAGTCAACCTGTCTCTGCAGCTGAAAAACACCCCCATAGCATGATGCTGCCACCACCATGTTTCTCTGTTATGATTGTATTGGGCAGGTGATGAGCAGTGCCTGGTTTTCTCCACACATACCGCTTAGAATTAACGCCAAAAAGATCAATCTTCGTCTCATCAGACCAGAGAATCTTATTTCTCATAGTCTGGGAGTCTTTCATGTATTTTTTGGCAAACTCTATGCGGGCTTTCATATGTCTTGCACTAAGGAGAGGCTTCCTTCGGGCCACTCTGCCATAAAGTCCCGACTGGTGGAGGGCTGCAGTGATAGTTGACTTTGTGGAACTTTCTCCCATCTCCCTACTGCATCTCTGGAGCTCAGCCACAGTGATCTTTGGGTTCTTCTTTACCTCTCTCACCAAGGCTCTTCTCCCACGATTGCTTAGTTTGGCTGGACGTCCAGGTCTAGGAAGAGTTCTGGTCGTCCCAAAGTTCTTCCATTTAAGGAATATGGAGTCCACTGTGCTCTTAGGAACCTGGAGTGCTGCAGAAATTCTTTTGTAACCTTGGCCAGATCTGTGCCTTGCCACAATTCTATCTCTGAGCTCCTTGGGCAGTTCCTTAGACCTCATGATTCTCATTTGCTCTGACATGCACTGTGAGCTGTGAGGTCTTATATAGACAGGTGTGTGCCTTTCCTAATCAAGTCCAATCAGTTTAATTAAACACAGCTGGACTCCAATGAAGGAGTAGAACCATCTCAAGGAGGATCAGAAGGAAATGGACAGCATGTGAGTTAAATATGAGTGTAACAACAAAGGGTCTGAATCAGAGGCGTAGCTAGTGGGGGGCAGAGGGGCGGCTGCCCCGGGCCCACTGAATTTTGGGGGCCCACCCCGGGGCCACCATTAATACATACTTTATTTCTAACTAGATCGGTGTCTGCAGACACCGATCTAGTTACAATACTTCCTGGTGCTTAACTGACTTGTAAACCGCAAGCCAATACAGGCTTGCGGTTTGTAAGACGCCGAGAAGCAGACCTAGTCTGTGGTCTGCTTCTCAGCACGGGCGGCGCGATGACGTCACAACATCGCGCCGCCCGAGCTCAGAAACAGACGTCATGCGCGTGGACAGGGAGGAAGCGCCGGCGGCTCCATTCATCAGCATCGCAGGTGAGTATGACTTTTTTTTTGTGGGTATATTAATAGTATAAGGGGTGGTTAGGAGGGGGGGAATATAACTATAAAGGGAGGATTCATTAGGGGACATTATGACGATTGGGCGTCATTTATATAAGGGTTAATATGGGGTATTATTAATACAAGGGGGAGGTTATTTATATAAGGGGCCATTAGGGGGCATCATTTATATTAGGAGGCATTATGAACATAAGGGGTGGTCATTGATATAAAGGGTCATTAGAGGTGCTGTATTTGTGTCACGGGGAATGATGGTAGCGATTGCCACAGGGCCCGGAACATTACGGGGCCCAGAGCCCTGTGGCAGTCGCTACCACGAACCCCACAATCTCTGCTATCGTTATACTTCGGGGTCTTTTGAGACCCAGGAGTATAACGATCGGGGGCACAGGGGAGGTGAGCGAACATAAAAAACACTGTAACTCACCTCTCCGCCGCTCCACAGGCTTCGGGCCTGTTTGGTGACGTCCCAGACGTCAGCCGACGTCATTATGCGTCGCGACGCCGGCCTGGATCGCGCGAGATCCGGTCCGACATTGAAGATGGCCGAAGTAGCGCACGGGAGTGCACCGGAGCGAGGAAGAGGTAAGTTGCAGTGTTTTCTATGTTCCTATCCTCCCCTGGGTCTCCGATCATTATACTCTTGGGTCTGAAAAGACCCCAGAGTATAATAATCGTTCATGGGTGGTCCACTATGGGGCAAACTACTGTGTGCAGGGGCCACTATGGGGCAAACTACTGTGTGCAGGGACCACTATGGGGCAAACTACTGTGTGCAGGGGCCACTATGGGGCAAACTACTGTGTGCAGGGGCTACTATGGGGCAAACTACTGTGTGCAGGGGCTACTATGGGGCAAACTACTGCGTGCAGGCGCCACTATGGGGCAAACTACTGTGTGCAGGGGCCACTATGGGGCATAATATTGTGTGCAGGGGCCACTATGCTGCATAATACCGTGTCCAGGGGCCACTATGGGGCATAATACCATGTGCAGGGGCCACTATGGGGCATAATACCGTGTGCAGGGGCCACTATGGGACATAATACCGTGTGCAGGGGCCACTATGGGGCATAATAGTGTGCGTAGGAATGCGGTTTGTGTGTGGGGGGGGGGGGGTTTGGGGGCGGCGGTTTGGGGGGGGTTGGGGGCGGCGGCTTGGGGGGGTTGGGGGCGGCGGCTTGGGGAGGGCCCCATGTCAAATGGTCGCCTTGGGGCCCAGCCATTCCTAGTTACGCCACTGGGGGCATAATATGAGGGGGCAATTAATTTAATTAAAGTTGCACTTGGGCTTTATTAGGACTAAGGCCCCACGTATCGGGCTGCAGCAAAAAAAGCGCTGCAGGAAAATCCATGGCGGTAACATTGTGGTTTTTCCTGCAGCGCTTTTCACAGAAGGTCTGCAGAGGTTTCCTCTGTGGACTTTCTGTTTTCAATACACCTAAATGGAAACCGCCAGCATTTCCATAATTGACATGCTGCAATTTCCAAAACTACAACGGTTTTGGAAATCGCAGTGCGTCTGCTGCACATATTTTTCCCGCTATGTGTGGATGGGATTTGCTCGAATGCCATGGTTTTTTTCTGTGGGTTTTCGCCACATGGGGCCCCCATCCCATTCCAACTCTGCAGTAAAATATGCGCAGCGGACACGCTGCGATTTCCAAAACAGTCGCAGTTTTGGAATTCGCAGCATGTCGATTATACCTACGGAAACGCCGGCGGTTTCCCTATAGATATAATTGAAGCAGAAAGTCCGCAGAGGAAACCTCTGTGAACTTTCTGTGCAAAATGCTGCAGGAAAAACCGCGATGCGTCACCGCCGCAGTTTTTCCCGCAGCTGTTTTTTGCTGCGGGATGCTACATGGGGCCTTAGGCTGTATTCACACGGCGGAATATTTTCCGCCCCCGGACTTTTGCCGTGGTCAGCCGTGACGGGATTCCGATGCCGTGCATCAGCATTCTGTTGTGCCTAACTGCTCCTGATTAAGCCCAGATGAATGGGCCTAATCAGGCGCGTGGCTCGAGCCGCGGACATCGCGGGCGGAATCCGCGGGAAGATAGGTTATGTTGATTTTTTTTTCCGCTAGCGGAAAAATACGCTACTGACTCCCATTGAAATGAATGGGAGGAGTTTTTTCAGGCGGATTTTGAGGCGGATTCCGCGTCAAAATCTGCTGCCAAAAAACTCTGTGTGAACACAGCGTAAGCCTTAAGGAGTTTTCCAGCTCATTTTTACGTGTATAGGATGAGGCTGTAGTTACATTACATGGCTGGTATGAAAAGAATGACACTATGTAAACAGAGAAGGGGTCACAGCGCTTACACAGGTACCACGGTTTATTCAAACAGCTGATCCTGGGGGTTCCGGGTATTGGAACCCCAATAATTTTTTTTCCCTTGTTTTTTTTTTTTCCCCCCTTTCAATTAGGAAACACCTGGGGCATTATTAATAAGGGGCACTATTTAAAGGGGGTGCACAGGGAAGTTGTTAATTTAAAGATGCACTTGGGGGTATTATTCATTATGAGGGGTTATATTATATATTTTATAATTGGGGGTAGCAGCAGGATGGGTGTGCAGGTGAGGACAATGTGGGTCAGGTGCCTGGAAAAGTGAGGAGCCAAAGATGTCTGTGTTGCAAACTTTACAGAGACTGGAAGAAGTGGTCATGGCCGTCCAGATGAAAAAAGATGCGGAATGTGAACGATTAGTCAGAGACGTTACCGGTAAGTCACTAAATGTTACTGCCCTGTATTCACCTAAATCGTCTGCAGAGCCCTGTGTAGAGCTGCTATATACCACTATACGCTCACTGTATACTGATAGTATCGGTATACGAACATGTCCAAGTTGGGGGCCCACTTGGACATGTTCGCCCCCCTGTGCTGAACCCCTAGCTACGCCTCTGGTCTGAATACTTATGACCATGTGATATTTCAGTTTTTCTTTTTTAATAAATTTGCAAAAATATCTACATTTCTGTTTTTTTTCTGTCAAGATGGGGTGCTGAGTGTACATTAATGAAAAATAAAAATAACTTCTTTGCTTTTAGCAAATGGCTGCAATGAAACAAAGAGTGAAAAATTTAAAGGGGTCTGAATACTTTCCGTACCCACTGTATGATTTTAAATGAAATCTGTCACCAGAGCAATCCCTATTATACTGTAAGCTCAGTCAGATAGCCTGGGTCCCACTTCACCATCAGTGTTACTAAGATATTAGCTTTTTCTTGATAGGCTAATGAAATATTTGGTGCCCTAAGGGCATCAACATTGCTCTCATTGCACCAAAGATCTACCTCTCTGCTATGATTAACAGGGCCAGGAAATGTATATGCCAGTTATAGTAGGGAGAGAGGGAAGTCAAGAGGGACTGGGCGCTGGAAAGCATAACTCCTTTGTGCAAAAAGAGCAATAGCGACACCCTGGTTGAACCAAACAGCTCATTTACATATCAGGAAAAAAAATCTAATATCTTAGCAACTGAGGTAATAATTGGGAAGTAGAAAATAGTTTTTATTAATGTGTGCCCATGATATATGACTGTGCTTATAGTTCAACTAGGATTGTGCTGGTGACAGTCTCTCTCTAAGTTAAATTCCACTTCAAATAATGCGTTATATTAAGAGTATAAATTTTAAAAAAATAAGCACATTAAAATATTTTTTCATATACTTAAGCCAGCAATGCCTCTCTCCACAGTCCTCTAGTAAACAGCAGAGTGAGCCTTCTCCTCTAACATCTTACAGATAGCTGGCAATTCACACTAGTTATCCACGGTCTTTTGCACCAAAAGTCACAACACACTCCTATCGCAGAGCTGTAGAGATTAAAAAGAGCAGACATGATGCCATCTCCTTTTACTAGTAGTAGTATTCTCATGAGTTTTATATATACTTACAAAAGGAGAAATGAAAATGAGCACAACAAACAATTTGCCAGGGACTTTTTCTTTTTTATCACCACTCTCTATGATCACTGTTTAATGTAACTTGAACATAGTGCAGCCAACCTCTGGTAATAAGCATATTAAAAGATTGTATTATATTCACAAAGGAACTATTTGAATGGATATATCTAAATAATGTTTAAAATCACAGCACAGCACATCAAACCCAACCAAATTTGTGTTTGCTTATGACCTCAACCAAGAATAAAGCCATGAGGTGAAACTTGAGTTGGGTGGAGTGTGACATGATGCACTGTGCAGAGAAGGATATGGGGGACTGTGGAGTGGGGAAATGCTGATTTTAGTATCAAGTATGATTTAAAAGACACTGGCCATTCTTTATCTTTGCTTGCCGCAGACTACTTGATTTATACAACTAGATATTTTCCTGCTAACTTTTCCTTTAAGTAAATAGATAATTTTGCTTATTAGTGAGTCATGTAATTATTAATAAAGAAAATAATAATACTTTTCCTCTAAAAGTTATAAATTACTAGAGGAAGGACCCGGCTTCGCACGGGTATATTTCATTTTTTGTTTATGTAGTGACCCCATAAGAATTGGCCAGTTTTGCACTTGACATCCAGTATGGCAGTCCAGTATAGGTATAGTCTATTTATGGCTGTGTTGCTATGGAAACCAGGTAAATGAAATGTGAACTTATATTGGCTGATACACGTCATATGACTGAATATTTAAGGACCTGCGAACTGCTATTGACTCATGCAGGACATAAATAGCTTGGTTGCTATGGAAACCTGGTGTAAAGCTGTGTGTATGTCAAGACTGAACCTGCGATTTTCCATTGGTCCATAAGTGTCATGTGACCATGTGCATCTCAGTTTGGATATCAGTGAAAAACCTGCGATAGGTTGTTATGGAAAACCTGGAGTAAAGCTGTGTATATGTGACCTCGTGTAACAGTGTCATCCACAGCGCCCTGGCCCTTTAAAGCTGACCTACAGCAGTGAAGAAAAATGGCTGGGTTGTTATTGAAACCTGGAGTGCAGCTGTATGCATGTGGCTGACAATGCTTTGTCAGATTGGAGACGGACTTGGGCCTGCTGGGGAGTTTCAGCAGCTCGCTGTTGTCTGTAACGTACCTTATCAGATTGGAGACAGGCTTGGGTCTGCTGAGAGTTTTCATTAGCTCGAGCAGCAGCCATGCATTTTGCTGCAGGGGACATGTGTAGTTTAAAAAACGTTTCAATTTATAAGAATGCTGAAATCCAGTATGGCAGTCCAGTCAGTGGCGTAAATACCGGTTTAGCAGTGGTAGCAGCTGCCACAGGGCCCAGGACATTAGGGAACATGGCGGGCCTCTGATGTTTTTTTTTTTTAACACCAGCAGGTAATGGGCCCTATTTAGTTACCGATCCCCACTCCTGCTCACGGCCGCCTGCACTTCACCTTCTGCAGAGGCGGCTGTGAGCAGGAGCGGGGATTGGTAAGTAAGGCCTGTGGGCCGTGAACCCCACAAACACTGCTATCATTATACTCTGGGGTCTTTTCAGCAGGCTTCGGGCCTCCTTGGTGGCGTCCCAGAGGTCGGTGGGCCAGTCCAACGTCATTACGCATTGCGATACATGCCTGGCTCACGTGACATCTGGTCCAACATTGAAGAAGTAGCGGGAAGTGCGCATAATACTATATGAAGGAGCCACTATGATACTGTGTGCAGGGGCCACTATGGGGCAGAATACTGTGTGCAAGGGCCACTATGGGGCCTAATAGTGTATGCAGGGGCCACTATGGGGCATAATAGTGTGTGCAGGAATGCAGTTTGTGCGGGGGGGGTTGCCGGGGGGGTCCCATGTCAAATGTTCGCCTTGGGGCCCTGCCATTGCTAGTTACGCCACTGAGTACAGTATAGGTACAGTCTATTTATGGCTGTGTTGTTATGGAAACCTGGTAAATTAAATGTGAACTTATATTGGCTGATACACGTGATATGACTGAATATTTAAGGTCCTGTGAACTGCTATTGACTAATACAAGTCATACATAGCTTGGTTGCTATGGAAACCTGTGTGCCTGAGGAGAGTAAGCGCCTGCGAGCTGTTATTGGCTGATAAGGGACATGTGACTGTGTGTATGGCAGTTGGAATATGAGTGAAAGACTTGCAGGCTTGTATAGACTAATGCTGGTCATTTTTTGGGAATACTGTATCTCAGGAACGGTACGTCCAAGAGAGCTGAGACCCAGTCTATAATATTCCCGAACACCTGATGTACATGTGTGCCAAATTTGGTGAGGATCGGTCCAGTCGTTTGGTCGAGCATAAAGAACAGACAGACAGACAGACAGGAACTCATTTTTACAGTATATATAAGAGATAACAACATAAGAAGTATTGGCAAAAATCATCATAAATTACATTCAGAGAGTGTTCAATTGAAAATGAAGCATTCTTGAATGCATAATAGTGCACCAAGTGTTTTTGTCTCCTATTGCATCAAGTACATTCAATTTATTACAACATTTAATAACTATAAGACTTTTGACCTAAAAGCTAAAGTTTCATATAAGGGTTCAAACAGTAAGGACTCCTAAAATAGTCGCAGGGTCTTTTACCTTAAAATAACTATAGCACGGAAAGATAAGGGTTGCTATAATGCATATGTAACAACTAATGAGGACCAGAAAAGACTAAACTGTATTGCTGAGTCAAAGTTTTTGTTGTTAGTCTGGAGACTGTCTGACCTTTAAACATTATTTTAATTTTTTAACAAAAATTTCTTTTAATTATCAAGTATCCAAACAACCAGAAAGTTGTCCAAATGTCTTGATTATACATATATTTAACACGGGTATGATAATGCACTTTCAATCCGTATTTTTTAATTGCTAGTCCTTTCCACCACATGCTGAAAGCTTATTTGATGAGCACACGCTTCTAAGTAGGTCACCAGCCTCTCGTTACATTGTAAAGTATGTAAACTATTAAAATTAGACAAATGGAAGAACATCTCTTTAAGATCAAAGGGCTTAAAATGTTAGAATTTATGAAAGCCTTTAATGAACCTGCATAGTGCAAAATTAGCAAAACTAAAAAGTGACACTAAGACCCAAATGCAAGGGAAATATACAGAAACATCTTGTCTATGCAATTTCAGGCACTCAAGGCCATCCTAGAAAAACATAAACTATACTGATTTTTGAATCCCATGGAGAAAATAAATGCTGTATACATAGCCACAAGGTTTAGCTTAGCAATTGATGATGCAAGAAGTTAATCATTATCGAGATGTGCAAAACATTTGTCATCCCCTTACCCTAAAGAAATATTCAAAATAAAGTAAGAATCCTAAATCAAACATAATAATAAAACAGATGCTGAAATCTCAGTTTAAGATGAGGACAGATTGAGATTGATTTCAAGTGTTTTTTAATTTTATTTGCTTGTTTATATTCTCATTGTAATATCAAAGTTTATACATTTTTGCACTTTCACCATTTGTGTATTTTATCTGAGATGTGCAGATATTATTTGGATGTCCCTGTCTAGTGTGTTACCTAAAATTAATGCTTATTCTTATGCCATAAAAATATGTTTATATGGTGACTGACATTTCTTTGTATTAATTTATGTTTGTCTCAAAATAACAAATGACCTATTAGAACATAAAGATGACATAGAGGGAGGTCCCCTAGACAGGACATCCCTCTTATAAAGCTAGACATACAAATTAGATTAATTTTGTTTGAACCCACCAATTTCAGAACCTGATGGTGTCAGGGAAGAGGAGATCAGGCAGGTGCATACCTAATCCTTTTTTTTCTTAGGAAGATAAGCTGCCTACAAAGGTGACTGCTGATAGACTTCCTTCTTCCTGTTTAGAAAACAGATGTCCTCAGCCAAGGCTAATGTGCATTTTATGGAGGTAGGATCAGCAGAATAGCTATCTGCAAAAAGTTTTGGGTAACTGCTATCTAAGATATGAGTGGCAGAGAAATTCCTCCTCAAAATGGCCTTCCATTTCTGCCCCTCCTGTGGCTTTCATTTGTAGGCTCAAATGAACGAGTTTAATCAGCATGGTGGCTTATGCCCTGGACTCTGAGTCAGCTGTGGGATGCGTGGCAAGATCAAACAGAACACTGTCTGCCATGTAAAGTTCCCTAAAGGAATTTATAGCTAGCTACAATTTAAGCTGATTGTCAGAGCTTCAAGAGGCAGTGATCAGCTAATAACCAGACTAGATTTACTATGAGTTGTCTTCTCATGACAACCACTTCATCTAATAAAAGCAGCAACCCGATTTACCATTAAACAAATCTTCTTTAAACTCAGATTTCGACAATAAAGTTCTGTATTTACAGTATGTACAATTATTGTACATTGTTATATAGTTAGAACGTTTGAAGAAAGACATATGTCCGTCAAGTTCAACCAGGATATGGAAAAGGGCATGACTGAGGAGACAAATGAAGGAAATAAGCGTTTTATATATAGATATCTATATATATATATATATATATATATATATATATATATATATATATATATATATATAATTTATATATATTGACTCTTAATTGGATAACACTAAATAATCAGAAACTTCAGCATTTACAATGACTATTTTTACATTGTGCCCTACTATCCATTAATTTAATAAAATAACACTTCCTATTTTCAGTAAATTTTGTCATTTTTCAAGCCAGGGTAGATACCATACTTGCCATCTATAGTTATAATTTGTGAATAACAATTTTTATTTCATATGGAGGCTATAATAATGAGAACAATGACAACAATGAGCTGATGGAGTTGAATCCCTTTGTGTAAGATGGCATTCATGTCTTATCATGTCTATTAAACATTTGGTTGAATTGGAACCTCATAACACATTCTCACTGTTGAAACAGAGATGCAATTACATGCCTTTGTAGCTAACAAACTTTTCATTTCCTGGTAGTGCAATCAAAAATTAGTAAAGCCAAATGAACCTTTTCAACTTCAGACTGGAGCAATCCCCTAGATGAAATGTCAGCAATACTAAATGTAGGGGATAAGCCTTTTCTAAATATTGTCTCTTAACATTAGTATAGACTTTTTAATGTAATCCATAAGCTCCTATAAATGGAAAAATATATTCAAGACCTCTAGTTTATGAATAATTGATCCCTGCACTATTCATGAAAGTCAACAGCAGCTAGGGCCAACAACTAAATACTTCAATGACTTTTTATATTTCTCATAAGTAGGCAAGTCATCTCTATAAAATTGCCTTCTTACAATAAAGTAAAGTGTACCCCCAGTAACAAGTTTTAGATCCTCATAAAACAGTAGCTATTATATATGAATCATTTCATTTTTGATTATACAGATGCTCCTTTCTAGCTTTAGGAGTCTGCACTAGCTGCTGGTTGTGCGGCAAAACTTTTTTGTCACGTGGGATCTCCTGGGATGCACAATAATCACAGTAAACACTTTTGCTGCCATGGTTATTTTGACATTTTGCACCTTTGGTAACCAGGAAAGTCTTCACACTTTTGAGCTCTACAAATAAAACCTAAATTACAACATAAAAAAAATCGAACTCCCAGGGTGTGGTCTAGCTGCTCATGGAGTGAGACGCGTCTCTCTCCCTCTCCATCCTGCCGCCACTTACCTGGTCCTGTAGCCGTCCTCCATCCTGCACCATAGGCAAGCGACTTCCCAAGAAAGTACCCCTAGGTACCCCAGCACCCTCTGAACGCCCGAGTCGGGCCACTATGGATGGGTATTTGGCCCTGCGGACCACTTCACCGGACCAGGCCACTGCGGGATGGCAGCCATCTTGGATACAGCCGATACCCTCCTCCTCTCCGCAGCAGCACGGCTCGCAGCGCAGACTGTCCTCCTGAATTTCCCTGCCGCTTCCCCAGCGATCTCTATCAGCCCCCGGGCAGCCAAGGATCTCCCCTGTGCTGCTTCAGTTACAGGAATCGTTTGATTGCAGTGATTGCCTCAAATGTTTGTGCAACAAAATATTAAGTTAAGGGAACCATCATTTCTGTCCAGGCCTGTTTCATGAGTTTTCTTTTTTAAAAAATTCTGTTGAAGCATGATTGAAAAGCAATGTCTGACTTTAATTTGTTAATTTTCATAAATTTTTTATATATTATTACTTTTGTCAGATTCAAGTTATTTCTGTGACCATTGTGGGTTTTTCTTTAATTAAACGAGGGTTACCAACAATTTTGTCCACGTGTGTATTATGTATGCAACACCAGTATTGCAGTTAGAGCACCGTTACTATGGTTCTGATGACCCTCTGAAGGTCCAGGTATTATGTATCTGTAATATGGATGCATAAAATTACCTGTATTACACCCATCTGAAAGCAGAAAAATACAGATTTTTTTTGTTTTTTAAATGGTGACAGTGGGCAAAACTTTTTTTGTCTGTCAAAAATGTGTTAGATGTTAACTTTATATATTATTGATCGTCGTTATTGTAGCATGGAAAGGGAATTTCTTTATGCTTCGGCCATTTGAATCTAGAATGGTCCAATAACAAATTCAATAGCAGCAGCACTTCTGTGATAGCCAGAAATAGCGGTAAATTATAGCAGCAATACCTTCGGTGGTCCTGCTATGATCTAAATTCAAAAGGGCCAATGACACAAGAGTCAGCGAGCGTTGTTGATTAAAATTTTTTTCAGAGCAGTAGTTCAGAGGATGCTCATGCTAACACAATCTGCCAGTCATGTTAAATAGTGCTACATCTGCATATGGCTCTTCTAAATTATAGTATTATAGTTGTGTTAAGTTATAAAATACACTATTTTGGACAATACAACCCTAGAACTGACAAAAATCAAGGGTCATGTGGTCATCAGCAGCTTTCAGAACTCCAGCCTCAAGCTTTGAGTCTAAAACTTCAAGTGTTCATATTTCAGCTAAGACGTAAGATACATTTTTAATATACACTAAAGGCCTTTTTCTATTTTTCTGGTAAATCTTCTTTAAATAAAGCATATAAAAGATCACACAGTGTTCAGTGAGCTCACGGTTTCTTTTGAGAATATTTAATAACCCGCTACAGTACCAGTCAGACTCAAATGGTATCAATGGCTTAATATACTTTTTATGTAACATAGGAATAATATAGCTTAGAAAGAAAATCAAACTTTAGGTTCATCTTAAAATTATACTTTCCGTAAGCCTAAAAATTGCACAAATTAGAAATATATTAATGTTTAAACTTTTTGGACCAGGAAAAGACATTGCAGGAAAGTGTTGAAATAAAGCAAAATAAAAAAAAAAATCACAAACAACAGTTACTTGCCACAAGGGGCAGACACTAACAGTAAAGGGTCCCTGTGTAGGATGTGTATCTGAACCCCTCTATGTGGGAGTCTCCATTACAGATTTTATGATAAATTCTTCCATAAAATTGTGCAGCATGCTGCACTACTTTTTTTTAAAAAAAAGGAAATAAAATGAGAAACATTAAAACTCAATAAATGTAACAGAACCAGTACAGATATTAATTTTAATGTTCCACATCTATGAAGGAGAAGAACAATGTAATTGACTAGCATAGATGTGAACATAGCCTTACATACACATATACATATTACTCACCTATACAAATTATATACAGTACAGAACAAAAGTTTGGACACACCTTCTCATTCTAAGAGTTTTCTGTATTTTCATGACTATAAAAATTGTAGATTCACACTGAAGGCATCAAAACTATGAATTAACACATGTGGAATTATATACTTAACAAAAAAGTGTGAAACAACTGAAAATATGTCTTATATTCTAGGTTCTTCAAAGTAGCCACCTTTTGCTTTGATTACTGCTTTGCACACTCTTGGCATTCTCTTGATGAGCTTCAAGAGGTAGTCACCTGAAATGGTTTTCACTTCACAGGTGTGCCCTGTCAGGTTTAATAAGTAGGATTTATTGCCTTATAAATGGGATTGGGACCATCAGTTGTGTTGTTCAGAAGTCAGGTGAATACACAGCTCATAGTCCTACTGAATGGAGTGTTAGAATTTGTATTATGGCAAGAAAAAAGCAGCGAAGTAAAGAAAAACGAGTAGCCATCATTACTTTAAGAAATGAAGGTCAGTCAGTCCGAAAAATTGGGAAAACTTTGAAAGTGTCCCCAAGTGCAGTGGCCAAAACCATCAAGCGCTACAAAGAAACTGGCTCACATGAGGACCGCTCCAGGAAAGGAAGACCAAGAGTCACCTCTGCTGTGGAGGATAAGTTCATCCGAGTCACCAGCCTCAGAAATCGCAGGTTAACAGCAGCTCAGATTAGAGACCAGGTCAATGCCACACAGAGTTCTAGCAGCAGACACATCTCTACAACAACTGTTAAGAGGAGACTGTGTGCAGCAGGCCTTCATGGTAAAATAGCTGCTAAGAAACCACTGCTAAGGACAGGCAACAAGCAGAAGAGACTTGTTTGGGCTAAAGAACACAAGGAATGGACATTAGACATGTGGAAATCTGTGCTTTGGTCTGATGAGTCCAAATTTGAGATATTTGGTTCCAACCACCGTGTCTTTGTGCGACGCAGAAAAGGTGAACGAATGGACTCTACATGCCTGGTTCCCACCGTGAAGCATGGAGGAGGAGGTGTGATGGTGTGGGGGTGCTTTGCTGGTGACACTGTTGGGGATTTATTCAAAATTGAAGGAAAACTGAACCAGCATGGTTACCACAGCATCTTGCCGCGGCATGCTATTCCATCCGGTTTGCGTTTAGTTGGACCATCATTTATTTTTCAACAGGACAATGACCCCAAACACACCTCCAGACTGTGTAAGGGCTATTTGACCAAGAAGGAGAGTGATGGGATGCTACGCCAGATGACCTGGCCTCCACAGTCACCAGACCTGAACCCAATCGAGATGGTTTGGGGTGAGCTGGACCGCAGAGTGAAGGCAAAAGGGCCAACAAGTGCTAAGCATCTCTGGGAACTCCTTCAAGACTGTTGGAAAACCATTTCAGGTGACTACCTCTTGAAGCTCATCAAGAGAATGCCAAGAGTGTGCAAAGCAGTAGTCAAAGCAAAAGGTGGCTACTTTGAAGAACCTAGAATATAAGACATATTTTCAGTTGTTTCACACTTTTTTGTTAAGTATATAATTCCAGATGTGTTAATTCATAGTTTTGATGCCTTCAGTGTGAATCTACAATTTTTATAGTCATGAAAATACAGAAAACTCTTGGAATGAGAAGGTGTGTCCAAACTTTTGGTCTGTACTGTACATAGAAAATATAAATATACGAATACATATGCATTGCACATTAAGCACAAATATACAGATTACTAATGCATACATAACTTATATGTACATATACATAGTACACACAAATACATCTATATATATATATATATATATATATATATATACTGTATATATATTACACATGCGCATTACATGCAAAAGACACATACACATATCATGTATACATATAGATATACACATTTCACATGCATACACAAGCATCTATAAAATGCACACACAGGACTTAGCTTCCCTTCTGTTGCTCTGCTAGCAGTATTTGCTCACGTCCTCACTTACAGTATATGAAAGCTCTGTTATAAGGACAGATTTGCTGTTGTGTATTGCATGCATCAGTCTTGAAGCTGCTTATAATGAAAGCCCCTACCTACTTGTCAGTGTATTGATGATGTGTATGTGTATGTGGTGACTATGACACAATCAAGAGGTAAATATTATCTTTTTGTGCCTGGCAATTCCATTGTTAATTACTTGTCACTTAGGAAAATTTGTTTGTTTTTGTCACCTCTGACCTTAGGTTTGTGAATGGTGTTCCTTTCAAAGTCTGCAACTTACAACACAAATAAGGCTTATGGCCTTTGATGACCAGGAAGTTGACAAGAGGCCTAACATTATAAAAACTGTTGTTGTCCAGAGAAACTTTGTCATACCAGTGGAGCCAGCCAAGCTGGATGGCTGGATCTTTCCAAGCTCCATGGGATCAGAAGAACTGTAACTTGTAAAGTTTTTATATTTGTCTACATTTTTACTTTAAACTGTTTGCTTGTTTATGTCACATTTATGTCTCTTTTTGTAAGCACTGTACTTTTTTTGTATTTACTCTTTCACTTTAATGTTGGTCCCTGTATGCTCTTTTAAAGTGTGTTTTGCTGTCTGACTGTTAGAGAGATATCTGAGTTGGGTATCTACTTTAAAAATCAGTAGGTGGTGGCAGTGTGTATCTGGAGTGCATGGACCGTTTTGAGATTTATGCTCAATTTGCAGCCTGAGTGAAGGATAAGTGCAAGATTGAGCGAATGTAGTGAGTTAACCCTTGACAGCCGCACCCATGTCACGTGCTAGAAAGGTTGGTACATACATAACACTGCAGTATACAATATACACTCAGTACTCAGTACAGCTCAGTACTGTACAGGTTAGTTTAGGTCAGTTCCCTGGCAGGGCTCATCTTCCATAGGCCCTTGAACTGACTGAACATGCAGTGTGTTTGCCTCTGCTGGCCACTGCCCTACTACCTCAGAAGAGCTGTAAGGTGGTGATACACATTACATAGCTAATGAAAGTGTATTGCAATTTAGTATTTTTGTTAATTTAGTATTTTCCAATTTAGCTGTTCTGTATTTAAAGTGTAACTAAGCAAAGATTTAAAAAATTGGATCTAGGGAAATCCGCATATTTCATTTCTTGCGTTTCTTAAGAACTACAACATGAATAATGTTTTTTTCCTTTCATTAGCAACCTTGGAGAAATGTATCATCAGTAAATTTATAATTGTTGCTGGTTTTATCATAATATGCACCAAATTCATCATATGTTGCACAATTTTTAATAAATTTCATAGATCTATAAGTCTATCACTTCTGCTCTCATGTGTTACTCTACATTTATGTCACTCCCTCACTTTTTAAATTTTTGCATTTTAAAAATCTGCTGTATTTCAGCTTGTCAGGTAAGCCATGCTCACTGCTGAGTGGGGTAAAAATGCTAAATGTCACAAAATTTTCTTGCACATAAGCTCAACAATGCACAACTTTTTTACGCAAGAATTGTGGAGTTCAGGGCTTCATAAATTTCCTCCTATTTTTCTAAACATGTTGGTCCTTAAGTGCAGACAAGAAGCATCAGACCACTACTGAAATCTGATGTGTAACTATGAGCTTGCACTGTTTTAATGCATGCAATTCATGAAATCTTTGCAAACAAATAGCATTAAATAAAAATGCTTTCATAAAAGAATAAACAATGTCTGCTAATTTATGATTCTGTAATTTTAGTAAACTAGAAAAATAGGGCATTTATAAATTTGATTTCTGCATTTTATGAAGCCAAACAGCATATGCTACCATTTTTTAAATGTTACATTACATGTGTTCATTCAATTTTGGTTTCTTTATTTTTTGGTGTCCTTTTTAACGTTTTTTTAGGAAATGGTACAAAAGGATCCACTATAAAGAAGAGAAAAATGAGTCACACCTACCTTTTTTTGGCAAGATTATCTTATGTGTATGGGAACTAAGAATGAGCGAACCAGTTCATAATGAGCCAGGTTTGTTAAAAATTTTCCAGAAGATTTTGGCTTTGGCCACCCACAAATCACTATTATACCCTGGGGTACCTGCCTGCCTGCGAGGTCCTACAAGCCACGCTGAGCCATTTACAGTTGAAACATACCCAGGCTCTCTTTCTTGTGTCGGGTGATTTCAACCATGCCTCCCCATCATCCACACTGCCCAATTTCACACAGTATGTAACCTGCCACACAAGAGACAACAAAACACTGGACTTGTTCTTTGCCAACGCGAGGGAGGCATATAACTCATCAGCCCTACCACCCCTGGGAAGATCGGATCACAACCTAGTGCATCTCCGACCTGAGTACAAGCCACTTGTACGTAGAGAACCAGCTGTCACCCGCACAGTGAGGATATGGTCCGAGGAGAGTGATGAGGCTCTGAGGGATTGTTTTGACACAACCGCATGGGAAGTTCTGCAGTATTCTAATGGAGAAGACATAGAAGGACTCACACACTGCATAACGGACTACATTAATTTTTGTGTGGACAATACAGTACCCACAAAAGTGGTGAGGTGCTTCTCCAATAACAAACCATGGATTAACTCTGATATAAAAACATTGCTTAAGGAGAAAAAGATGGCATTTAGGAGAAGAGATAAGGAGGGGTTGAGGGAAGTACAAAAGGAGCTGAGGCATCAAATCAGGCAGGGAAAAGACAGTTATAAGGAAAAAATGGAAAAGCAAATGGAAAAAAAAGACATAAGGGGGGTCTGGGAGGGGCTTAAGTCAATTTCGGGTCATAAACAGTCTGTCTGCCAGATTGAGGCAGATGTTAATTGGCTTAATGAACTAAACCTATTCTTCAACAGATTTGATCACACACCAGCTCCTCCCACCCCAGTATGTCCTTCAGCTCCCCCACCACAATGACTTCACCCCATGCGGCTACTTCCCAACAGACCAGTAAATCCAGAAATCCGTCTTTATCTGACCACAGTCTGACCTTCACACGGGCCCAGGTGAGGAAGGAGATGAAAAAGATCAAGGCGAGGAAAGCCGCAGGACCAGATGACATCAGTGCAAGGCTAATTAAGACTTGTGGGGACCAGCTGTGTGGTATAATTACATATATGTATAATATGAGCCTGAGGCAGGAAATAGTCCCTAAATTATGGAAATCTTCTTGTGTGGTACCAGTTCCAAAGAAACCTCACCCTATGGACCTCAACGACTACAGACCTGTAGCACTGACATCCCACCTGATGAAGATCTTAGAGAGATTGGTTCTCACACATCTCCGCCCTCTAGTGAGCCCCGCTATGGACCCCCTCCAGTTTGCTTATCGGCCGGGCATTGGGGTAGATGATGCCATCATCCACCTTCTGCACAGGGCTCTGTCTCACCTGGAGAAACCAGGGAACACGGTGAGAATAATGTTCTTTGATTTCTCCAGTGCTTTTAACACCATACAGCCCAGGTTATTGAGGGACAAGCTGGGCCTGGCTGGAGTGGACCACCACCTCTCCAACTGGATCCTAGACTACCTCACAAATCGACCTCAATACTTGAGAGCCCAAGACTGTGTGTCAGGTACCGTGATCTGTAATACGGGGGCACCTCAGGGTACAGTTCTCGCCCCTTTCCTCTTCACACTGTACACTGCAGATTTTAGGTGCAACTCATCCAGCTGCTACCTACAGAAGTATTCTGACGATTCTGCAATAGTAGGCCTCGTTACAGACGATGATGACAGGGAGTACAGAGAACTGAACCGGGATTTTGTGGACTGGTGCCACCGGAACCACCTGAAGATTAACGCGGGGAAGACCAAGGAGATGGTGGTGGACTTCCGTAAAGGCAGATGCCCTCCTAAACCAGTGGACATCCTGGGGACGGGCATCGAGATTGTGAACACCTATAAGTACCGGGGTTTGCTCCTTAATAATAAGCTGGACTGGGCAGATCATATGGAGGCCCTGTACAGGAAGGGCCATAGCAGGCTTTACCTGCTTAGGAAGCTGAGAGCCTTTGGAATCCGGGGGGAAAACTTCTTAGGACTTTCTTCAACTCGGTAGTGGTATCAGCCATCTTCTTTGGAGTGGCCTGCTGGGGGAGCAGTATATCAACCAGGGACAGAAATAAACTTGACAAGCTGATTAGAAGGGCCAGCTCTGTCCTGGGGAGCCCACTGGACCCAGTGCAGGTGGTGGGTGACAAAAGGATACTGTCAGTGGTGAGCTCCATGCAGAAGAAGAAGTCCCATCCCATGCATGAGACTGTGATCGCGCTGGGCAGTACTTTCAGTGACCGACTGCTCCACCCTAGGTGTGAGAAGGAGCGCTATCGGAAGTCTTTTCTCCCTACCGCGGTTAGGCTGTACAACCAACACCGACCTAAGCGGAGATCATTACACACAGAGAACTGAAATATCTCTCTGCCTGTTAACCCCCCCCCCCCCCTCTGCTACTTTCTATCTGTCTGTCTGCTATCAATGTAATGCCTCTTACCTTGGAACATTCCTGTACATGTTGTATTTGTATTTGTATCTGCTTATCTTTGCTGCTGTAACACACTGAATTTCCCCATTGTGGGACTATTAAAGGACTATTATTATTATTATTATTATTATTATTATTTTTTTAATAAGCAGGCGTCCAGGGGAAGTAAGTAAACTTAACCAACAGTGTTGCTCACCTTTCCTGAGCTCCATGGCGGTCATTATACATAAAGAGATACTAAAAAAAAGTTATGTGACACTAACCTTTCCATGGTAGAGAATATAATTATCACATTATTTTAACATTATTTTTGGCAAAATATATATTAAATATTTGGGTTAAAGACTGTCCACTGATATCAGTACAAAGTAAATTAATAAAAACAGTGACTTATAACAATACAATATTTTTTATGCAGATCTTAAGTTTCAGTACAAAACATAAAACATATTGGATGAAATTCCCAAGTGAAAAGCACAATAAAAAGTTGAGAACATTAAGTAAAATGTGTTCTACTTAATAGCATGCAGTGTAGTTATGATTTATCATTTTTTTGAAAATTGTATATTTCATTTATGTAACAGAAGATTCATGATTGCTGGCATGAAGCTTCTCATCGTGATCTTTTGTATTTTCTACCATATTGGTCATTTATCAAGAAGTAAATCTGCCACACTAGCTCAAATTGGTCTTA
This sequence comes from Leptodactylus fallax, assembly GCA_947044405.1. NCBI lineage: Eukaryota > Metazoa > Chordata > Amphibia > Anura > Leptodactylidae > Leptodactylus > Leptodactylus fallax. Next base: position 336,885 of record CAMRHE010000062.1, on the reverse strand, counting down.
AGATCAGCTGTGCTGTTAGCTTTCTCCTTACATAGATGCTATTTACCTTCTTGATATGCAAATGTCATCACAATATTAATTTCGACCAACATCTCATTTGTACATGTAAACAGTGGGTATAATTTACAAAGGTTTACCTTTACCAAGGTCAGATGCATATGATGAATTCTATAATGTTAGTCATCCTTCTAATGAGCTTGTCAGAGGACTTGATATTATCATAATGTGTAAGGAGATTTTATTAAAAATCATTCCTGGAAGGATGACCTCTGCTTAGTTTTGAAGACTTTTCCACCTTCAGTTGACTTTCATTTATTGAATTGTATATTTTCTTCTGCAACCTTTAGTAATGTTAAAACTATCCAGCCTTATCTTTTAATAGAAATAAAGTTTTGCTTTTTCCTTTTGTCCTGTAACATTACAAAGATATCCTGCAGCCACAATTACGGTAAGCTACCAGAGGAAATACAGTAAATACAGGTTACTAAATTCACAAGATTAACAGAAATACAATGCACAGTTGAGGCATAAATAAATCATTACTAGAGATGGGCAAACCGAATCGGTCCAAGCTGGGATCGACCCAAATATTATAAATTGTTCGGTTTTTAATGAAACCAAATAAATGGTGATTTCTCTAAGATGAACTAAAATGGCTACCATGACAGCCTCTCAGCCAATAGTCAGTGGTAGGTGGATACCTTATAGTGCTGATGTCACATACAGTATATAAAATGCGGTGCGCAGGAACAGGAAACATTTCAGTGATGGTGTAAATTGAGCACGGAATCACAGGAGTAGGAGAAGTAGAACAAGGCTCAGTCATATTTAACCCCTTCCCTTTGCAAGCATTTTTTGATTTTCATTTTTGACTCTTATTATTTTTTCCATTCACAGAGTTGTATGAGGGCTTCATTTTTGGGGGACAAATTGTATTTCATAGTGGTACCATTTAATATTCCTGGAAAATAATTCGGAATGAGTGGAATTAGAGAAAAAATGCATTTGTGCAACTTTCTTTTGGGCTTTGTTTTTACAACGGTCACTGTGCTGCCAAAATGACATTTCACCTTTATTCTGTGGGTCAGTATGATTACACAATACCAAATTTCTATATATATATTTTTTTTTTTTTTACATTTAAAACCCTTTAAAAAAAATCCAAAACTTTGCAAAAAACATAATTTTGGAGTCACCATATTCTGACACCTGCAACTTTTTTATATTTCTATGTACAATGATGCATAAGGAGCCTTTTTTTCAGGACCAGATTGAGGGCCAGTTCACATCTGCGTTTGGCATTCTGTTCGGGGAGTCCACTTGGGGAACCCCCGAATGGAAACCTATATGCATAGAAAAGCGGTTACCTAAGGAAACCCGCAGACCCCATAGACTATAATGGGGTCCGTGTGGTTTCCGCTTGGTTTCCGCACGAAGCAAGCGGAGAGAAAAGTGCTGCAAGAAGCACTTTTCTCTCCGCATGTGTCCACATGTTTTGTATGGAAATCGTGTGGAAACCACACGGACCCCATTATAGTCTATGAACCGGCCCTTACTTCTTATTTATATCAATATGGAGAAAGTCTATTGCTTTAATCACTTTTTATCCAAATTTTTATGGGAGATGAAACAGAAAAAAAAACTGCGGTTCGGCTCTTTTGATTTTTTTTTTTCCCACTACAGCGTTCACCAAATGGGAAAAATATTTTTATAAGTTTGTAGACTGGGCATTTTTGGAAACAGGAATACCTCATGTGTATGTGTTTTACTTTATTTCTATACTAGTATATATGTTGTAGAGAAAGAGGGGTGATTTGAAATTGTTTTATTTTTTTTAAAAAACTAAATTTTTATTGAATTTTTAGAATGAAAAAGACATTACAAATGAAAGTGAAAATAGCACCATACAAGGCACCAATAAAACAGTGCACAAGACATGAGGTGGATACAAGGCAAATGCATGATGAGATCACATATGTATCAGTTAATGGTTGCATATAGTGCTTAAAACAGCATCATGTTTAATAATAAGGGGGAACAAAGAGTGTTGTGGACAGTTCTGGAGGAGCAAGGTAGAGCAATAGGCATTGAGGGGGAAAGTAAAACAGAGAGAATAGGGAGGAAGGAGGGGGGGAGAGGTGGGAAAGGGGAAACTCAGCAGAGCACACCTGTGACTGTCGAACAAGACATCTTAACAGGCAAAGCCCAGGCACATATGAAAGGCAGGGTCATCCTTAATGAGGTCCACGGGTACCACAAGACGGTAAATGTGTCAGAGTGTTGTCTGTCTTCAGCCATAAGGAGTTCCATCCAATAAATATGGTCAAGTTTGACAGTCCATTCTCTGATGAATGGAGGGACAGAGGTATGACAGTAGCGAGGTAGGACAGTAAGAAAATGTCTAGCAAGGCTAGCACCTATCCCACATCACCCTTAACCAGGACACCATGTAGAAGAGAAATCATATGAGGTACGATGTCACTATCCAGCAAGAAGGACTCAAAAACTGTGGGAGTGGAGGAGCCCAGGTCCGGGGAGACCGACTCCCTTGTGTACACGCACAGCTGTGCATATTCCAACCATGAGAGCCGTCTCCCAGGTACATTGCCTTGAAGAACTTGAAAGCTAGGTAAGGTGTCGGTTGAGTCAAAAACTTGGGGATGTTTGGAGGCTTCCCATATGAGAAAAGAATCCCCATGCATCGTGGGGGCAAAAGCAGTGTTGTCAAACAGAAGGATCATCAGACCCAATCTGTGAGACAGTCCAAATTTAATTAGTAGCTTATCCCAGACAGTCAGAAGGTGAGAGGTCAATGGAGGGAAAGGACCAGGAGCAGGCCTATCATTAGGGAGTATCGAAGGCAAGGAGCATGTCGATATGGCGGATAGAGAATTCTCCAGTTCAACCCACTGTTTGTCACTGTGGCAATGAAACCAGTCAACTAAGCACACTAGAAGGGCAACATGGTGATATCTAACAAAGTCAAAAAGACCCACCCCCTCCCAACAACTTGGTTCTGGTGAGGGTATGCAGGGCCAACTGTGGGCTGGTGGAGCCCCAAAAACTCTTGAAAAACTGGGAGGGGAAGATAATAGGGATGGCTTAAAAAGGTATAAGGTAGAATATCCATCTTGATCGCATTTATTTGCCCAAACCAGGGCAAGCTAACCCTGTTAGGATGTCAGAGGAAAAAGTTGAGGGAGTTTAAGTCAGAGAGGTTAGCAGAGATGTGGATCCCCAGGTACTTAAGAGACATGGGCTGCCAACGAAATGAAAAGCTAGACTGGAGCTAGGATGTAACTGCTGCCAGGAGAGTAAGGTTAAGGGCCTCCATTTTGGAATATTTAACTTTAAAGTTGCTGGCATTCCCAAAATTTTCAAACTCCCTAATCAAAGAGGGAAAGGCAATGACAAGATTGGAAATGTAAAGCATAAGTCATCCTCGTAAAGCACAAGCATATAGCGCCGATGACCTATTCGGATGCCTTGAATGCCTGGGCACAAATTTTATTTATTTATTTATTTATTTTTTAAATTTACTTCTTATACCCCAGGGATCTTGAACCCCAGGGGGGTCTGAATACTAATACAATACATTGCAATGAATTCTAAAATGATTGTTACCGTATTATTATTTTAAAATAGCGGCAACTGTATAACAAGCTTGTCTATGCCAGACATGCCTGGGAGTCTTCAGTAGGCTCCCGGCTGCCATGGCAATGGATCACCAGCCCCAGATGTTGTTCCAGGGGCTGGCGATCAGCCCCAAAATGGTGGTGACCATGAGCTTCCGGGAAAATGGCACCAAGGTCAGGTGAGTTAATGCCCGCAATTGGTGCTGGCACTAGTTGCAGTCATTAATACAGCAGCAACCCAGTGACTATGGCAGCTGCTTAGCTCCTGAGCAATATTTAAATATTTAAATACCTGACATCTGCCATACTATTACAGTGGATGTCGGGAAAGGATTAATCAATTTCCGGTAGATAGAAATATTTTCTTAAGGGTTTTTTGGGGCAAAAAATAAACACATTCAAACTTCAAATAGCAAAAGACTAATTCTGTCTGCACTGATCTGAAAATTCTTAAGCTTTTTTTTCCTCACCCAATAAATAGTGTGTCACAGTCTGCCAATATGAAAAAATCTCTGTTAAGGGTTTTTTTTTTTGGTCACCAAATTAATGATCTTGCAGCCTGCGCTAATCTGAACAATCTCCTTTTCTGGAGGTTTTTTTTTTTTTTCATTTGCTCACCCAAGAAACAGTGTGACATTACCAGCTAATCTCAAAAAGTCTCCATTTGTTAAGGGGTCTTTATTGCTCACCCAATAAACAACCATTCTATTCCTTCTCCCCATTATCTTCTTTGTAGAAGGCCACATCCATACCTAGTACATGGTCATGGTCATTATCATTATTACCTCTGTCTGCTTCTCCTCCACTTCCCCCATTGCCAACGTCAGTCTTGCAATCAAATCACCCAAGCCCAAAATTAATCTTGAAAGGTTCACCCATCTCTAGTCATTACATTACATTATTTTCTATGACAATTACAAACATATATATAACAGGGGTTGGTAGAGGTGAAATAAAATATCGGGTAAAAGCTGGAATGGTACAAAATAACAAAGTGGTATAATTATCTGCTGGATTTCTGTCACTCCAGCGATATTGCTTTAGTGCACTCTGTCAGAGTTTGTTTACCTGGTCAATGTGATATTGGCACTATAGCAGCCAGGGTTTGGCCTCCGTACACTTAGATCTCCATCCATTGCCTTTGTTCAATTTCTATTTGATCTTGGACGATTCCATTTACATATTTCTAAAAATGAGATAACTTCCGATTTTAACATCCATCAATTCTAGGTGCTAGAATACATTTATTAATAGCGTACACCAAAGTACTGTTCATAAATCTTTAGTAATATACACAAAACTGCCCTATTTATTTCGAGATTTTATCTTTTAAAAATATGGACACAAATAATATTGGAAGTATTTATCAAGCCACTTGCACCTATTTTTTTCTAATTTTGCCCCTATTTTAAAGTTTTATACTATGTGCACAAGATATATCATGTGTTTGTTCCTATTTCAAGGCTTGTCATTTCTATTTTTTGTTGCGGAAAGTGGGCATGGTTTATCTGGAATAAGATTTTGCACTGATTTCAAAAAGGTACAAAAAAAATGGAAACAATTGATATTTTTTAGTAAATTAGACACTTGGAATGCCGAGTCATAAAGAAGGACATGCTAAAAAATAAGTGGAAAAAAATGTACAAATGATAAATGCCCCCTTCCCATTTTGTTGTTTTTAATCCAAATAGGTCTAAAATTTTGAGTTGATTAATGTCACACTATGTTCTTACTTGAAGAAAGAGTTAATCAATGAAATTCTGCCTGCAACAATCACTAGAGGGAGTTTAGGAAACTTTGTAACTGGTCGTTGCTGGTTTATGTGTTTCAATGATATTTTATGTACTGGGGTTGGTTATGTATAGGATGAAGAAAATGCTTAGGAGAAAATATTAGCTAGCTTAGTATAATCGAATGACTAGCTAGGAAAGCTTTAACAATGTAAGGTAAATAAGCACAATGGTAGTATCTGCAGATATGTTTGCTTATATTTTGAGTGTATAACAGTCAACGACTGTTTTCCTCTGGAGAATTCTGTGGCACAATTGTTTGACCTTTCATGGCGCTATAACTTTTCATTTAGACCTGTCATTCTTTTCCTTAGCTTTTAACAGCTTCTGACTTCTCTCCCATGGTCAAAAAGGAGCTATACTAACTGTAAATTGAATATACTGGGAAATGACAAATTTTAGTGCTACAGTTTTATGTTACTTTTAGTGAAATACGGAGAAAATAGCAGTAAGATGATCTTGATATACAGTATAGATGGAAAATCATAGTTACATACTTAGTAACTGGAAAAAGACTATTGTAAGTCCATCAAGTTCAACTGCATTATACTTATAAACCCAAACTGATACATTGGAAGGTAAAAACCACTATCATAATGGTATAGACTCAATCCATCACAAAGTGGAAAAAAAATTCCTTTCCGTTCCTTGCTGACAAACGGACTGATCTTAGGATCAGCATTTTACATTAATACCAGTAGTCCTGTATATTGTGGTTTACAGGGAGATATCTAACCCTTTTTTAACCTTTTAACCCTTTCCCACTCTGTGCTGTACTACTTTGTTACACTGAACGTATAGTTAACGCTCAGCACTGTTATAGTATGGCACTGTAATGCTGCAGGCACAGGAGCTGACAGATTAACTCCCTGGATTCCACGATCAATAGTGATCACAGCATCCAAGGGGTCTGGGCCTTTGCTACCCCTTGGATCTCCCGCGATAAGATCAGAGGGGTTGCCATGGCAGCCAGGAGGCTGAGCAGAGGAGAGGCATTATTTCTCCTCTGCTACAGAGATCAAGCCTGACGAAAGTCAAAGACCAGACCGAAATTTTGCACACAATTTTGATTTGCATTCCTACAACAACATTATTTGTTACTATACAACATGATGTTGTGATTAGAGATGAGCAAACCGAAGCTGCAGAAGTGGAATTCGATCCGAATTTAAGGAAATATTCGATTTGCATCGAATCCGAATTTCCTCACGCTTTGTGGTAATGATTCGCATTTAGTTCAAAATGGCTGCTGTACATATTAGGACATGGGGGAAGGAGCTCTGGAAACGCGGAATCACCCACAATGCCATATGTGCAGCCAATGAGCAGCCAGCCCTGTGATGTCACATCCCTTTAACCGCTTCGCGAGCGCACACGGCATATTGGACCGCTGCATCCAAGGTGTTAAAACCCCCGATCGGTTATGGAGCAGGGTGTTAGCTGTCAGTTACAGATTGGGGATTTTATCACTTTATCACTAAGTGATTTGCCGCCATTTAATTTGGATCGAATAGAATTGTATCGTGAAATTCGGCTGAGTTGCCGAATCAAATTTTTGACTACTTCGCTCATCTCTAGTTGTGATGAATTAAACTATTACACTTGTCTTGAAAGAACTGAGCAGCCATATATGCGGCAGACACCCAGTGGATATGGCTGCTCAGTTCATGAGCGGCCGCCATATTTAAATAGCCGACATCTGCCGTATTATTAGGGCAGATTTCAGGAACGGGTTACTGAAAAAATTTAAACTCTTGCCCAAAAAAGCCCTTAACAAAAGATTTTTTCACTAACAGGATTGTTTTGTCAGTAAAAAGTGTGTTTAAAGACTGTGCATATAAATGAAACTGCTCTATTGCACTACAGACTTAGACAAAATTAGATTATTGTCAATGCAAGGGCTAACTATTCTGTCTGTGTGTCTGTAATTCTGTATTAGAGCAGGAATGCAGCAGCCACAAGCTCCAACAGCAGCACAGCTATGCCCTCACTTCTATTGATTTCTATCACTAATCTGCCTGTGTAATTGCTTGCATCTGATTGAATTCTCCTATTACAACTATTGCTTGCAAGCTTTTCAGAACTGTGCTCTGTATAATGCAGTGAGATGAATCACAGATCCTTTCCTATGTCCACCATCACAACAACTAGCTTGTGATAACGCTTGGTGCACCTTAGATAGTGCATATGACATAAGCACTGTAAGGTGTCCACCTAACTCTGTCTATTGGCTGGGAGGCTGTCAGCAGATGCCAGGTGGTGCTAGAACATCACAGTCTGAGTCACATACATGTGTCTCTTCTGTATTTCCTGCTCAAACATGTGGTTATGGCCATTTTAGTTTGTCCGAGATGAATCGCCATTTGTTCGGTTTCGTTATAAAGACCCAGTTGTCGTGGTCCATGTAGGTACCAATAAAAGAATACATAGAAAGGTGGAGGCTTCTTAAGAATAATTTTAGAAAACTAGGCCTCAAGCTGAAGGGAAGGACTTCCAAGGTTATATTCTTTGGATTTTTGCCTGTACCATGTGCTACACAGGAAAGCCTCTGGGAGCTTAGGGAGATAAATACATGATTCGAGTCTGGTTCAGGAAAGAACAGTTTGGATTTCTAGAACTCTGAACTGACTTTTCATTGGGGTACAAGCTTGTTTCCCACAGATAACTAGCACCTAAATGGAAGGGGTCTGCTGTGCTGGGGGAGATAATTCTAACAGGGGTGATGGAGCATTTAAACTAAGAGCTAAGGAGAGGGTCAAGAAGTTATTACAGTGATAGTTAAGTTAGAGTGGGGACAGACTTTAGTGGTGGGTGGAGAAGTAGATTACGGTAGGGGATTAGAACCGTTGATAGGGAGATATACAGTGGGTACGGAAAGTATTCAGACCCCTTTAAATTTTTCATTCTTTGTTTCATTGCAGCCATTTGCTAAATTTTCTTGACAGAAAAAAACAGAAATGTAGATATTTTTGCATATTTATTAAAAAAGAAAAACTAAAATATCACATGGTCATAAGTATTCAGACCCTTTGCTGTGACACTCATATTTAACTCACATGCTGTCCATTTCCTTCTGATCCTCCTTGAGATGGTTCTACTCTTTCATTGGAGTCCAGCTGTGTTTAATTAAACTGATTGGACTTGATTAGGAAAGGCACACAACTGTCTATATAAGACCCCACAGCTCACAGTGCATGTCAGAGCAAATGAGAATCATGAGGTCAAATGAACTGCTCAAGGAGCTCAGAGACAGAATTGTGGCAAGGCACAGATCTGGCCAAGGTTACAAAACAATTTCTGCAGCACTCAAGGTTCCTAAGAGCACAGTGGCCTCAGACTGGGCCGAAGGTTCACCTTCCAACAAGACAGTGACCGTAAGCACACAGCTAAAATAACAAAGGAGTTGCTTCAGAACAACTCTGTGACCATTCTTGACTGGCCCAGCCAGAGCCCTGACCTCAACCCAATTGAGCATCTCTGGAGAGACCTGAAAATGGCTGTCCACCAACGATCACCATCCAACCTGACAGAACTGGAGAGGATCTGCAAGGAAGAATGGCAGAGGATCCCCAAATCCAGATGTGAAAAACTTGTTGCATCATTCCCAAGAAGACTCATGGCTATACTAGCTCAAAAGGGTGCTTCTATATAAATAAAATGAACTTTTTTTTCTTTTAGCAAATGGCTGCAATGAAACAAAGAGTGAAAAATTTAAAGGGGTCTGAATACTTTCTGTACCTACTGTATATTGCAACCGAACAGCATAGACAAATTTGGCCTTAAAACTTCAAGAATGCACATTTCTGGAAATGAATGTGTGATCTTGGATGGCAAGTTAAACTGTATATTCACTAATACAAGTAGCCTAGCAAGAAAACTAGGGATGCTTGAGTCCCTGGTCCAGGAGGAACACATTGATGTAATTTGGTGTGACTGAGACCTGGCTAGATTCCACACATGATTAGGCTGTTAATGTTCAAGGTTTTAAACTCTTTTGCAAAGACAGGGCTGAAAGGAAGGGAGTTGGTGTGTGTAAGTATGTCAGAAATTGCATGAAAGTGAGAGTGAAAGAGGCAAATGTGGGTGAAGATTGCGAGGATGAGGAATTGTTATGGGTGGGATGTGACCACTGATAAAATACTTTTTATCATAATCTATAAACCCCCCCAACATAACTAAAGAGTTAGAGGATCAGTTTTGTAACCAAATTGAGTTGGCAGTATAGACAAGTATGGTTGTCTTGATGGGAGATTTTAACTACACCAGTATTGGCTGGGGTCATGGTTCTGCATCGTCTGCAAAAAGGAGGAAATTTCTCAGTTTATTGCAGGACAATTTTATGGTCCAACTTGTAGAAGATTCACTTAGAGGCGATGCTCTATGTAGGACTTTAAGGGTAAAATCCCTTAATTTTAAGCACCACAATTCAAGGTATAGACTGTGAACGGCTATTGTCAGATAATGATACAGATCTTAAGTGGGAGACATTTAAATCGTACATAGTGCATTGGAAAATGTATACCCATAAGGAACAAGTATAACACCCAAGGCTTAATGCTAAGGTTAAAATGGCAATAAGCAATAAAACGGCATTTAAAAAATATAAATCTGAAGGGTAAGTGTCACTTATGGGCTGTCCTAGCAAGAGACGTGGGTGCAGCCGCCAGGGGTCAACCCACTCCACTCACTTAATCTTGCACTCACTCTTCACTCAGGCTGCAAATTGGGCATAAATCGCATCCCAACACAGTTCACGCACCCCAAATACACGCTGCTACCACCTATTGTATGCAGATTCAAGGACCAATAGGAATCCCTGACACACACAACTGCTCCCAGCAGTCAAACAGTCAGTGTTGGGGCATCCACTTGGCAAAGAGAAAATAACAGTAACCTTCTTATTCCTAAGTTACTGATCTTAAAGCCGAGGCCCCACGTAGCGTAAACGCCACGGTTTGGCCGCGGCAGAAACACCCCAGAAAAAAAGCTGCGAATCCCATCCACACATTGCGGGAAAATATATGTACAATACAATTTCCAAAACCGTCATAGTTTTGGAAATCACAGCATGTGAATTATACCTACGGAAATGATGGTGGTTTCCCTATAGGTATAATTGAAGCAGAAAGTCCACAGAGGAAACCTCTGCAGGCTTTCTGTGAAAAACTCTTTTTTGCTGGGGCTCGCTATGTGGGACCTTAGCCTAAATCAGAGTCAACATACTCTCAAGCTGCCACACCCACTTAGCTGCATATCTACAGTGGCTTGCAAAAGTATTCATACCACTTGAACTTTTTCACATTTTGTCAACTTACAAACACAAACTTAAATGTATTTGACTGAGATTTTATGTGATGGACCAACACAAAGTAGCAGATAATTGTGGAAGGAAAATGATACATGGTTTTCAAAATTTTAATCAAATAAAAATCTGAAAAGTATGACGTGCAAAAGTATTCATCCCCCCTATATCAATACTTTGTAGAGCCACCTTTCGCTGCAATTACAGCTGCAAGTCTTTTGGGGTATGTCTCTACCAGCTTTGCACATCTAGAGACTGAGATTTTTGCCCATTCTTCTTTGAAAAATAGCTCAAGGTCAGCCAGATTGGATGGAGAGCGTCTGTGAACAGCAATGTTCATGTCTTGCCACAGATGCTCAATGGGATTTAGGTCTGGACTGTGACTGGGCTATTCTAACACATGAATATTCGTTGACCTAAACCATTCCACTGTAGATCTGGTTGCATGTTTAGGGTCATTGTCTTGCTGGAAGGTTAATCTCCTTCCCAGTCTCAAGTCTTTTGCAGCTTCCAACAGGTTTTCTTCCCAGATTGCCCTGTATTTAGCTCCATCCATCTTCCCATCAACTCTGACCAGCTTCCCTGTCACTGCTGAAGAAAAGCCTCCCCATAGTATGATGTTGCCATCACTATGTTTCACAATGGGGATGGTGTGTTCAGAGTGATGATCAGTGTTACTTTTCCACCACACATAGCACTTTGTATTTAAGCCAAAACGTTCAACTTTGGTCTCATCTGACCAGAGCACCTTCTTCCACATGTTTGCTGTGTCCCCTATATGGCTTGTGGCAAACTGTAAACGGCACTTCTTATGTCTTTCTTTCGACAATGGTTTCCTCCTTGCCACTCTTCCATAAAGGCTAGATTTGTGGAGTGCACGACTTATAGTTGTCCTGTGGACAGACTTTCCCACCTGCGCTGTGGATTTCTGCAGCTCCTCCAGAGTGACCATGGGCCTCTTGGCTGCTTCTCTGACCAGTACTCTCCTTGCTCAATAAAATACATTTAAGTTTGTGGTTGTAAGGTGACAAAATGAGAAAAAGTTCAAGGGGTATGAATACTTTTGCAAGCCACTGTTTATGTATTGAAAATATGCTGCAAAGTGGGAATGCTTTAAAAGATTGTCCACCAATTGTGTAGCAGACTGCAATACAGCCCTGATCACTTGAATGGAGTTGTGTTGCAGTTCCCTGCACATTGAGTGGTTTAGAATAGTGGCAAGGCACGATCTTCAGATAGTGGGGTCCAAACACTTAGAATCTACAGATCAGAATGTGATCTGTAGATTCTACATGTCCTAGCAATTTGCCATCTATTTCTATGATTGATAAAACACTTTAATGTGGATAACACATAGTTAATTACCTGCTTATATATAGTATATTATGAGATAAAATAATTTTCCACAGTTAATATCTTATATTGTCTATATAGCACAAAAATCTCATAAATAAAAGGAGATAAGTCATCAGAATTCTACAGTGTCAAGTTTGCACATTAGCTTTTAGTCCTCAGCTTATCCACTTTTATTTTATCATAAGAAAGAACTTAGAATGTTATATTTCTGAATCCTGAGGACTTTCTATTATACTCTGAATTCAACAGTATTCAATGCTAGTATCAAACAACCAAATGTCTTTCATAGCAAGCTGAAAAAAAAATAAAACATACACTTTGGATACATAAATTCAGAACAATTGCAGCATCCCAGTAATCTCAAACACAGTCTCTCTTTTATTATTTTTGATACAGTAATGTTTGACTTATACGCTCTGTTATTTACAAAAGTGTGTCATTGTGGCATTATATACCAACATTTAAGGCTAAGAAAGTGTACGAAAGTACTACAAGCTTTGTAAGTTTTTGTGGAATTCTTGTGACAAGTAAAGAATACATACAAGACAAAATAAAAAAATAAATAAAAATAAAGAAAATGTACAAAGCAAAATGAAAGCAAACATTGTTGCAGCTTGAGAAAACTAGTTGGTATCTTTACCTGGAGATCAACCTCACATTGTATTATGATGGATGGTATTTTGTTATTATGTAACTTTTATAAGACATTCTTAAAGCAAGAATGTCCATTGGGAACTCTCTCAACTTTGTGACTCAGTGTTGTACTTTATTTTTTGTGTTTACTTTCTTTACTTTTTGCGATATCCATTTGATATCCAATTATACATTCTGATCAACATGAGCAGAAAAATACTCTTTAAACATACAGTTTGTTTGTTTTTACTGTAAACCATGTAACCCCAGAAAACCAATTGATAATAGTGAATGAAAAAGTAATAATATTTCCCTTATTATATTATTAAGGATTCTTTTTGATTCTGTTGTCTTTGTTTCTTCCATCTTATGATTGATGCTCACCTATGCATTATTAACGTTATTACTTCCCACTGACTGCACACGCATTTTTACTCTTTCTTTCTCTCAATCCCCCTTTGCCCTACTTCTCTGTTACTTAGGTTTAGAGGACCTGTTATAGATGAATAGGTATGTATTTTATTACAGAATCAAGAGTCTTTCGAAAATATATCCTCAAATGTAACTAACAAAAATTAAAAAAAAAAAATAATAATAATAAATAGTAATAGTAAATGATAGTAATAAAAATAATATTAAAGCATTAGGGGGAATTTATCAAGATAACAAAAAATTGATTGAGCGCACCAGGGATCTCTTATACACTTATTAGCCTATAGTATATATGCTGCCGCTTCTTCATGCTATGACTAAGGATTAAACTAATGGATATGTATTTTAAGGGATGTACAGTGCCTTGCAAAAGTATTCGGCCCCCTTGAACTTTTCAACCTTTTGCCACATTTCAGGCTTCAAACATAAAGATATAAAATTTTAATTTTTTGGTGAAGAATCAACAAGTGGGACACAAATGTGAAGTGGGACGAAATTTATTGGTTATTTTAAACTTTTGTAAAAAGTAAAAAACTGAAAAGTGGGGCATGCAATATTATTCGGCCCCTTTACTTTCAGTGCAGCAAACTCACTCCAGAAGTTCAGTGAGGATCTCTGAATGATCCAATGTTGTCCTAAATGACTGATGATGATAAATATAATCCACCTGTGTGTAATCATGTCTCCGTATAAATTCACCTGCTCTGTGATAGTCTCAGGGTTCTGTTTAAAGCGCAGAGAGCATTATGAAGACCAAGGAACACACCAGGCAGGTCCGTGATACTGTTGTGGAGAAGTTTAAAGCCGGATTTGGATACAAAAAGATTTCCCAAACTTTAAACATCCCAAGGAGCACTGTGAAAGCGATCAAATTGAAATGGAAGGAGTATCAGACCACTGCAAATCTACCAAGACCTGGCCGTCCCTCTAAACTTTCATCTCAAACAAGGAGAAGACTGATCAGAGATGCAGCCAAGAGGCCCATGATCACTCTGGATGAACTGCAGAGATCTACAGCTGAGGTGGGAGAGTCTGTCCATAGGATAACAATCAGTCGTACACTGCACAAATCTGGCCTTTCTGGAAGAGTGGCAAGAAGAAAGCCATTTCTCAGAGATATCCATAAAAAGTCTCGTTTAAAGTTTGCCACAAGCCACCTGGGAGACACACCAAACATGTGGAAGAAGGTGCTCTGGTCAGATGAAACCAAAATCGAACGTTTTGGCCACAATGCAAAACGATATGTTTGGCGTAAAAGCAACACAGCTCATCACCCCGAACACACCATCCCCACTGTCAAACATGGTGGTGGCAGCATCATGGTTTGGGCCTGCTTTTCTTCAGCAGGGACAGGGAAGATGGTTAAAATTGATGGGAAGATGGATGGAGCCAAATACAGGACCATTCTGGAAGAAAACCTGTTGGAGTCTGCAAAAGACCTGAGACTGGGATGGAGATTTATCTTCCAACAAGGCAATGATCCCAAACATAAAGCAAAATCTACAATGGAATGGTTCACAAATAAACGTATCCAGGTGTTAGAATTGCCAAGTCAAAGTCCAGACCTGAATCCAATCGAGAATCTGTGGAAAGAGCTGAAAACTGCTATTCACAAACGCTCTCCATCCAACCTCACTGAGCTCGAGCTGTTTTCCAAGGAAGAATGGGCAAGAATTTCAGTCTCTCGATGTGCAAAACTGATAGAGACATACCCCAAGCGACTTGCAGCTGTAATCGCAGCAAAAGGTGGCGCTACAAAGTATTAACTTAAGGGGGCCGAATAATTTGGCACGCCCCACTTTTCATTTTTTTATTTTTTACAAAAGTTTAAAATAACCAATAAATTTCGTTCCACTTCACGATTGTGTCCCACTTGTTGTTGATTCTTCACCAAAAAATTAAAATTTATATTCTTATATTAGAAGCCTGAAATGTGGCAAAAGGTTGAAAAGTTCAAGGGAGCTGAATACTTTCGCAAGGCACTGTACATCCTGTTTGATCTGTGGCAATAAAGTCCTGTATTTTTAATTGAGCGATGTGCTGGACCTGAATATTTTATGAAGCCCAGAACTCCAGAATTCAGCCATAAAAAAGTGAAAAGTAGAGATTTGCAACTTTTTAACTTATTTGCATAAAATTTGTGACATTTTGCATCTTTCTTTCAATAGTTTTTATTGATTTTTAAAAGATGAAAGAATGAACTTGGATGAAAATTGTAAAACAGAAATACAGTAGAAGAACTATAATAAACATTCATACAGCACTTGCCATAAAATAAACACTGCAGAATATCATCGTTACACTACACAAAAACGAGTACTCTTGAGAAGTGGTATACTACTTAGAATTGTTTGTGTTTATAATAAGTGATATGAAGCCATGCTTTCCAACTTGAGAGAAATGTTTTAGATGTGAAATTCCCGTAAACAATTATTTTCTCATATACACCGACAGTATCAATTACAGAAAGTATTTCCTCTATAATAGAAGGTCTCATACTTTTTCAATGTCTAGTTAATACTAGTTTAGCTAGAAGTATAATTATACAGGTCAAAACTCTGTATTGGGGTGTTGATTGGTCCGTTCCCAAAAAAAATAGGACTTATTTGGGAGAGCTTACTTGTTTTTACTGCTGCATACTGCCATATATTATAAATGTGTCCTCCCTTACTTTTATCTTGGATATACAATTAGGTCCAGAAATATTTGGACAGTGACACAGTCTTCATGATTTGGGCTGCATGCCACCATATTCGATTTGAAATGAAACAACTGAGGTGCAATTGAAGTGTATGCTTTCAGGTTTAACCCCTTCATGCATTCTCACGTTCATGTACGTGGGAGAATGTGGTTAGTTACCGCATCCCCACGTACAGGTACGTGACGGTGATCGAGCAGGCTCAGAAGCAGAGCCCATGCGATCACCGCGGGAGCCCGGCT
The DNA here is from genome assembly GCA_947044405.1 of Leptodactylus fallax. NCBI lineage: Eukaryota > Metazoa > Chordata > Amphibia > Anura > Leptodactylidae > Leptodactylus > Leptodactylus fallax. The sequence continues at coordinate 320,797 of CAMRHE010000062.1, read as the reverse complement.
GTATTTGACACCCAGGCTCCCGCTGAAACAGCGGGGACCAGTGATAACACCGATCCCCGCTGTTTAACCCTAAGATGCCGCGGTCAATAGCGACCGCGGCATTTTAAGTGTTTGCTAGCGGCACTGACTGCCGCGGACGGCATCGGGAGAGGGTGTCAGCTGTAACTGACAGCTAACACCCTGCTCCTTAACCTCCGATTGGCGCGAGCGCCGATCGGGGTTTTTAACCCCTTGGATGCCGCAGTCAAACATGACCGCGGCATCCAAGGGGTTCCGCCATGTTGCCGCCCCCGGCACCCCCCGCGGTGAGATCGGGGGGTGCCAATATCTATAATATGCAGCCCGGGGTCTGGCCAGTGACCCCAGGCTGCCTGAAGCCGACACTACCTGGTTGATCCTGCCAGGACACCTGGAAATCAGCCTGTCTACATAGGCTGAATTCCTGTATAGACTGCAATACACGTGTATTGCAGTCTATAGTGCTGAATCAGCGATTCAGGTGTCCTAGTGGGACATATAAAAAAAAGATAATACTTTATTAACTTATTTGGGTGGTATGACTATCTGTTTGAAAAGCAGAGCATTTCACATTTTGAAAATTGCGATTTTTTTTCCAAATTTCCATCAAATTTCCTATTTTTTTATAAATAAATACAAAAATATTGATCAATGTTTACCACTAACATGAAGTACAATGTCTCATGAAAAAACAGTCTCAAAATCACTTGTGCAAGTTAAAGCGTCTTAAAGTTATTGCCATATAAAGTGACATATGTCAGTTTTGAAAAATGAGGCCTGGACCTTAACGCACTTTTGGGCTCAGACCTGAAGGGGTTAATGCAAGGGGTTGAACAAAAATATCCTAGGAAACATTTAGCAATTGCAACCATTTTTCTACCAAGCATCCTTATAACAGGGCCTTAAAAGTAATTGGATAAATTAATATTACCATAAATAAAATGTTCATTTATAACACTTTGTAGAGAATCCTTTGCAGGCAATGACTGCGTGAAATCTGGAACCCATGGAACTCACCAAACACTGGGTTTCCTCTTTTGTGATGCTTTGCCAGGCCTTTACTTCAGTTGTTGCTTGTTTGTGGGTCTTTCTGCCATAAGTTTTGTCTTAAGCAAGTAAAAAGGCATGGACAATCGGGTTGAGATCTTGATTGGCAGCCATTGCAGAAGATTACATTCAAAAGGGTTTTCCTGGTTAAAAAATATCGATGACCTATCATAAAGATACTTCCCTAATATCACCCAGCACACCCAGCACTGTTCTCAGCATCCGATAGACAGAGAATGGAGCAGGAAGTAGACAGCTCAGTTTTCATTGCACTGGTGGTACTGAGTCACTGTAGCTTACCTCCCATTCAATAAATAGGAGCTGATCTACAGTATTAGATCTGACCACTATGCTGAGTACAGAGCTGTCTGCTTCCTGCTCCATTCTTTGTGTATCAGCTGCTAAGAACAGGTGATTTGTGGTGTAAGGTATTGGACCCCGAACGGTCTGGTATTGAAGATCTATCATTAGGATAGGTCACAAATATCTTTAGCCAGGAAAACCCCTTTAATATGCTTACAGCTGTTTAAGCTTTCTCCATCATAAAATTCTGTACACTGCATTGTGCTTACTCCCATCAATCCCTTCATATGTGGTCCCATTTCAGGCATTAGACAAGTAATAACTTTTACATGTTTCATTTACTTTGCTTCATGAACACCAAATTTGGCAGTCCCTATGTTTATTTACATAAGTTATTTCTTTCAGTATATCATCATGATTTTTTCCAAACGACAAATGTGCGTTTGCACATTTTATACAGGTATCATGCTTATCTCAGCTTTATGTTCACTATGAACATTTAAAGCTGCTACAACATTATGTTACACATCTGTATTTTACAAAATCTTACCATAATTGTACAAATATATTATCAAGTATAAAGTATAACATTAAAGAAAGGATGTTTATAGCCACTTACCTTCTAAGGGCCCACAAGGTGTCTATTTCACTTGTAAATTGCATGCTGTGCATAAACTGTTTTATATTAGACTCTATTGATCTTTTTTTCCTAATTTTATTTTACACTTCTATAGTATATGCAAGCCTGGCACCATGTAAATAAAACTGCTCACACAGATACATGAGAAATCCAATATTTCCATCTCCTGGAGATGGCATATTAAATATTAAATGATTTTTTTTATTAGCCTGCTATGTTTCTAAATATTGGCTCTCTGTATGCTTTTGACTTTTCATGCTGCATTTCCAGTTAAGATTTATTAAAAAGAATTCATTTAATTCTGTGTAGGATCATATTCAGAACACAGTAATAAAACAGAAAACAAGGTTTACTTTGTCTTTTCAGGGGGATATTGAATTTTAGAAATTGAATTCAGGCCTAGTGCGCCTTAAAGATAACTTGTTTGGGAAACACATAATTGCTAATTATAGCTGTAAAAATACCAAGAGTTCAAGGACTGGGAACTCCACTGCAGAAATTCAATGCGAAAATGTAAAGACTTTAGTGCACATTTTTAGAAATAAAACACCCAGACTGATTTTCACATTACAATAGGAATAGGTTTGCAAATTGACTGATGCTCGGTGCTTTTGTTTCCTATTTCTAATTAAGAACTACATTTCGTGTGGTTCTATATTTACACATGTATTTGTTTAGCTTCTTATTTCCATAAAGAGTTATGAAATATTTTCTTAGTTTATTGCACAGGCATGTCTATTGTCATTCATAGATCAATCAAAGTGTATTAACTTCCTGGAAATAGAAGATGAACCTAAGAAAACACTAGACTCAAAGGTAAAAAAAAAATGTGTGTATATATATATATATATATATATATATATATATATAAATACTTTACAATAACTGAAAAGCTCCAAAGTAAAAATATGGGAAATTCCAATTGTCCTTCCATTAACTCCAATTGTGTCTTTGTGTCTTCCTCTCAATCAGTAATACAGCATGATTGAAGTAAAAAGATGCAGTAAACATACATTTTTAAGTGACTTGACAATTGCAAGGTCACTCACAGCAGGAATGTCTGTTCCTTGACACAACTTGTAATTTAATGCTTGAGAGCATAATGTATTTAGTGACAGGGAGTCCATGTGGATATCTAGTTGTTTTTTTTAATCACAGAGATCTTAACACTGTATATATACACGTTTACTAAAATACAAAGTTTTTATTCATCAGACTATAAACAATTGTGAAGTCTTCACCAACTTCACAAACAAAAAATGTAACAGATTTCAATACGTAATTATAAAAAAGTAAACCATTCTATATATCAAAACCACCATAAGGTCGGCACTGTCCTAATCTGTATGTAGAAACAAGACTGAAAAACCACTGAATAGATATGTGCAAAGAGTTAATAAATAACACAACTCAATCACTTTATATAAATATAACAATTTATTAGCAGTACCATATTATGATAAAATAATTCCTGTATAGTATATGTAGCATTTATATTCCTGTATGGTACATGTAGCATTTATATTTCTGTATAGTACATGTAGCACTTACATTCCTGTATAGTACATGTTACGCTAGGTTCACACCTGCGTTCGGGTTTCTGTTTGGGGTTGTCCGCTTGGGGACCCCTGAACAGAAACCTAATCCACTTAAAAAAGCGGTTACCCGAAAAGGGTGAAAAATGAATGCAATTCTTTTCTCTCCGCATTTTTTAAATGGATTCGGGGACGGAAACCCCGAACAGGTAACAGGCACAGGTGTGAACACAGCCTAACATTTTTTGCCTTTTAAGTGTTTTTAATCATAATATGGTACTGCTAATAAACCATTGTATTTATATAAAGTGATGGAGTTTTGTTATGTATTAGCTCCTTGCTCACATCTATTCAGTGGTGTTTCGATAAAAAAGTAAGCCAACATTCAGAAACAAAGCTAGAATAATGCACAACGTAATTTAGCAAGTTGTAGAACCATCAAACCATCCATTCAAGCTTGATGCATGGTATAGCATTAAAGCAGAGCAGAGTACAGTACACTGCATAGCGCATGAGTACGGAATACAGGTGGTACATCTGAGACTTGAAGAAAGTAGTGGATGCCTATCAAGCAGTAAGGGAGGGTGTGAAGATCTATCCTAAAGACATCTTGACTCTTCAGGATAGCAGTGTCCCCCAATAACTATTCAATCATAATTATTATACAATGGGAACTACATTATAAATTCACTTTATTTACAATGCTGAACTGGCAATTTATACAGGAGCATCTTTATAAAGCTATTTTTTTTGGCTGACACATCATCTAGGCAATTTAGGGGCCTCAAATTAAGTGACAGGTTCCCATTAATTTGACCAGAGAGACTCAAATTTCTCTCTTGAATATTCTGATATAAAGTAGAATTCATTGTTTAGACAATACCTGAAAGTTTGCAATTGAAACATGATGTGTACAAGTTTTTGACAGACGGAGCAGATCAGTTGTTTGAAGCAACTGTAGAACTCCCTCAGTTCTGCTTCCATTTCACAGACTATGTGATGTCATGTTCATCGATCATATGGCCTGTTCTCAGCTCACCATTCAAGTTAATGGACTGAGCTGCTATACCAAGCACATCCACTATACAAAAGCCTGGTACAGTGTTTGGCAAGTACTGAATAGGCTGCAGCGCTGCAGCCTCTTCAAATAGCTGATCGACTGGGGGCCCAGGTGTCAGAACCCTAAGGATGGGTCAGAAATTATTTAGTCTGGAAAACCTCTTGAAGATTAAAATACCAATTTAAGATATTTAAAGCTTTGAATTAGGCCCCCCTTTTTTCAAAAGCAATCCCTATTAAGTTTCTTAAGGCTAAGGCCCCACGTAGCAGGCCACAGCAAAAAAGTGATACAGGAAAAACCACAGTGGAAATGCATTGTTTTCCTCTGCAGGCTTTCTGCTTCAATTATACCTATAGGGAAACCACAGGTGTTTCCGTAGGTATAATTGACATGCTGCAATTTCCAAAAACGTGATGGTTTTGGGAAATCGCAGCGTTACCGCTGTGTATATGTTTAGGCAATGTGTGGATGGGATTCACGTGGGGCCCTGGCCTAAAGGGGTTATCCAGCTTCCAAAAATTAACTGCAAATACATCCACAGCAGTGCTAAATACTCACTGTTCCCTTGAGCACCCTTTGCTTGGCTTTATTTTACTTGCTGCTCCTTGTATCACTGTTATATACACGTAGTGAATCTGTGTACAAACTATATTTCCCATGATTCACCTGCCTGCTCTTACTCTGTGTACCCCTCCTTTCTCCACTATCCCTGTGTGCAAATGTCCTCTCCGCTACAGGGATTGTTTTGTGTCAGTTTCTTGTGTCTCACTTCTTAAGGCCGTGAATCATCTCTCTCTTTCATATATCTGACCAGGCAATAAATAACTCCCATGAGTGGCTTCAAGGAACAAGGAGGTCACGTGCTGCTGTGACATTTCATTTGCTGGCTGAACTGCTTACGGGGGAGCTTGCAAGTGAAATGGCTGTGGTTACTGACCGGAAAATAAATCAGATAAACATTTCTGAATTTAAACAGGATATATATTAGAAAGTGTTTTGTATTGAGCATCCTGTTATTTTAACTATATTTTTTAAAAACTGACTAACTCCTTTAAGGATCTCTTCAAAACCCAGTGTGGGAGACTAAGTCAGAGCTGTATAGAGGGGCAGATTGTGGATGGCTTTGTACAGTGGGGAAAAAAAGTATTTAGTCAGCCACCAATTGTGCAAGTTCTCCCACTTAAAAAGATGAGAGAGGCCTGTAATTGACATCATAGGTAGATCTAAACTATGAGAGACAAAATGAGAAAACAAATCCAGAAAATCACATTGTCTGATTTTTAAAGAATTTATGTGCAAATTATGGTGGAAAATAAGTATTTGGTCAATAACAAAAGTTCATCTCAATACTTTGTTATATAGCCTTTGTTGGCAATGACAGAGGTCAAACGTTTTCTGTAAGTTTTCACAAGGTTGGTACACACTGTTGCTGGTATGTTGGCCCATTCCTCCATGCAGATCTCCTCTAGAGCAGTGATGTTTTGGGGCTGTCGCTGGGCAACAAGGACTTTCAACTCCTTCCAAAGGTTTTCTATGGGGTTGTGATCTGGAGACTGGCTAGGCCACTCCAGGACCTTACGAAGCCACTCCTTTGTTGCCCTGGCGGTGTACTTGGGATAATTGTCATGCTGAAAGACCCAGCCAACTTTTCATCTTCAATGCCCTTGCTGATGGAAGGAGGTTTGCACTCAAAATCTCACGATACATGGCCCCATTCATTCTTTCATGTACACGGATCAGTCGTCCTGGTCCCTTTGCAGAGAAACAGCCCCAAAGCATGATGTTGCCACCCCCATGCTTCACAGTAGGCATGGTGTTCTTTGGATGCAACTCAGCATTCACTCTCCTCCAAACATGACGAGTTGTGTTTCTACCAAACAGTTCTACTTTGGTTTCATCTGACAATATGACATTCTCCCAATACTCTTCTGGAACATACAAATGCTCTCTAGCAAACTTCAGACGGTCTCATATATGTACTGACTTAAGCAGGGGGGCACGTCTGGCACTGCAGGATCTGAGTCCCTGGCGGCGTAGTGTGTTACTGACGGTAGCCTTTGTTACATTAGTCCCAGCTTTCTGCAGGTCATTCACTAGCTTCCCCTGTGTGGTTCTGGGATTTTTGCTCACCGTACTTGTGATCATTTTGTCCCCACGGGGTGAGATCTTGCGTGAAGCCCCTGATCGAGGGAGATTATCAGTGGTCTTTTATGTCTTCCATTTTTTAATTATTGCTCCCACAGTTGATTTCTTCACACCAAGCTGCTTGCCTATTGCAGATTCAGTCTTCCCAGCCTGGTGCAGGTCTACAATTTTGTTTCTGGTGTCCTTCCACAGCTCTTTGGTCTTCACCATAGTGGAGTTTGGAGTGTGACTGTTTGAGGTTGTGGACAGGTGTCTTTTATACTGATAACAATGTCAAACAGGTGCCATTACTACCAGTGTCGGACTGGGATGTCTAGGGCCCACCAGTGGAATTGTTTCTAAGGGCCCACCATCAGAACCCCTGCAGATCAGCGGTACCGAGACAGGGCGGCTAAAGGTAATAATATGTTGGGAGCCATGCTGCTCACCCACTATACCATGTGCACTACTGCACTACCTAAACCTACTGCTACACCTTGTATGGCAAGTGAACAGCGTGGCTCCTAGAATTGTTACCTTTACCTGTAGCTGCACTGTCCTGGAAAAGCTGATCTGCAGAGGTCCTGGCTGTTGTATCATCGTAGATGTAATATTGATGGCCTATCCTAAGGACAGGCCATCAATATTAGGAAGATGGATAAATCCTTTAAAGAGGTTGTCGAAGGAATTGGAACTATTTTTATTAGAAAAGTAAAAATTCACAAACAGTGTCACATACGAAAATACAATATAAAACCCATAAACAGAAACAATACATAAATCCAAAACATAGCATAAATAGCATCAATAAATAAGATACAAGAAACCGGGACAAAATTAAAGACCAAAAAGAAAATCCAGCCGCAAACCAGCCCCCATCCATTCTGCCTTTCACTCCGCCTTTCACTCTCCAGTCTTTCTTCAGTCATCTGCCAGTCAAAACTCTACCTATCTTGGAAACAAAAGAAAATAAGTAATATACAATGGAAAACATATAACACTAACAGAAAACTAACAAAAACCCCAACTGAAACTTATTAGAAATTTTTTTTTTTTTTTTTTTTCCCTTCACCACACCCGGCCAGCACCATGCCCCATGTCCTCCCATGTCCGCATAGTCCTGGTGCTGGCACCACCCGCCACCGAGCCCCTGAAAACCGACCTGGCTCTCCGCCTCATGTCCTCCCATGTCCGCATAGTCCAGAGCCAGGCCGGACACACGAAACCTATATATCAAACCCTCCACCCCCAAAAGAAACCCCCCTCCCAAACAACCTACCCCCCTAAGAAAAAAAAACCCTTTTAACTACATACAATGGGAAATAGAAAAATGGAAACGAACAAAAAAATATGTTAAGTGGCAAAAGCAAATAACAAAATACCAGACAAGAAAACCAGACAAAATACAATAACAAAACCCACAATCTTATATAAACCGTTGACACCCCCCTTCCCTCCCATAAACCTCCCACAGGCCTAGGGTCGGTTATCCTCAAGCCTCTTACCCTTTCATCCTATTTCCAAAACAAAATGCCTATGTGGTGACACACCAGCCCTCCACCAGGAAGAGAGCACAAGAGGCCCGTCCCTACCTACTTGCCCTACCACTATGTCCCTATCTATCAATCTATCCCTACCCTATCCCTACCTGTCCCTCCCTACCAAAAAAACAAACCCCACCTCTTGTGCAAAACCTTGCCCTCCCTTTCCCTATCTGGCCCTAACCTAACTACCTTTTAATCCCTTATTCTATCCCTCAGGGAACAGAAAAGGTGAAACCCCTCCAGAGGGTACCAGCCCTTTTTGCGCCCAACCCCTCATACTCCCGAGAGCGCACCCTCACCAGGTCCACCATGATGTTTTTAACCACCTCCACCTCCGGGAGGATTTTGCCTCGCGTCGATACTAGACACCGGGATGACCACAAGTGGAACCTAACCACTGCGCTAACTATAAAAAGTGTCTGGCAGTCCCTGCCCTCCAGGTGTTTGAATGCCCCATAGGCCCACTCGGCATAGGAAAGGCCAGCCAGCCGCAGCCAACCGGTGGAGGTCCCCACCAATTTGAAAACCCTTATATTGAAGGGGCACTGAAGCAGGAAGTGCTCCATGCTTTCCAGCATGTCGCCACACTCCTCCCGAGGGCAGCCTCGCTCGTCGGAGTTCCGGTACTTCAAGTTCCCCCTCACATATAACTTACCTAGGAGGCAGCGCCAGGTCAGATCCCAAAACTTCCGAGGAAACCTTTTGGAGTTAAGAAAATGCAACCCTCCCTCTAAGGTTTCTCCTGGGCAATCTTTGAGCGCCAGAGGCTTCTGGAAGCGGGTCAACAGGACTTTGTCATCAAGAAAACGTCTTGACTGAGTCCTGATCTCCCACGCCCCCAGACCCCACCGACGAATCACTTTCAAGACCAGGGAAGCATAGGCCGGGAGATATCCATGGGGTGCACGAAGATCTTTCACTTGCCCTCCTGCCTCCCATTTCTGGAAGAAGGGCCGAAACCACCCCTGGCAGGAGGCTACCCACGAAGGAGCCCCCTCGGCGGAGAGGTTTGGTAAATTGATCTTAAGAAAGGTGTTCATTAAGAACACCACGGGGTTAACCATATTTAACCCCCCTAGCCTCCTTGTGCGGTATGTAACCTCCCTCTTGATTAGGTTGAGCCTGTTCCCCCATAACAGTTGGAAGAACAGGCAACAGATCCTACTCCAACAAGACTCTGGCAAGGCACAGACGCTACCTAGATAGATCACCAACGGGAGCAGGAAGGCTTTGGCAAGGTGAACCCTTTCTCTCAGGGTCAAGGACCAACCCTTCCAGCAATCAACTCTCTGGGCGACATCCTTAAGCCTACCTTCCCAATTTTGGAGTGGGTAATCACCCTGGCCAAAATGGATGCCTAAGATCTTTACAGACCCCTGGGGTTCTGGGTGGGTGTCCGGGAGAGAAAAACCAGGCTCTCCCCCTCCCAGCCAGAGGCTTCAACACTTGTTCTTGTTCACAGCTGATCCGGAAGCCTCCGAGTAACTGTCCACTTCAGACATCACCCACTCAATCTCCTCCCGTGACGAGACAAGAGCGGTGACATCATCCGCGTAGGCTACTGTCCTCAAAGGGGAGCCGGTGCCCTCCAGCTCCATCCTGACTCCCGCCACCGGCCCACCATTAATCTGTCTAATCAGGGGATCAATGGCGAACACATACAGTAGCGGGCTCAAGGGACATCCCTGTCGGACGCCTGACCCCACCTCAAAAGGACGACCAACCCAACCAGTCACAAGTGGGAAAGACTCAGCCCCAGCGTATAAGGTCTGCAGCCACTGAATGAACCCCCCAGGTAGGCCATACCTCGAGAGAGTTGACCACAAATACTCATGATTCACCCTGTCAAAAGCCTTAGCCTGATCTAGGGACAGCAAGTACCCCTTCCACCGACCTGCCCTACTCTGCTCCACAGCCTCCCTGACACTCAGGACCGCACTTAAGGTGCTACGACCAGGAACAGAGCAGTGCTGAGCTGGCGAGAGGAGCCGGGGCGCAAACTGTACCAGCCGGTTGAAAAGTACCTTCGCCAGAATCTTTCGGTCCGTATTGAGAAGTGCTATGGGCCGCCAGTTCTCAATACGGCTCGGATCCTTACCCTTTGACAGAACTATAAGGGCGGACCTCCTCATTGACTTCGGCAGAGTGCCCGAGGATAGACACTCATTAAGCACGTCAGTCAAGAGGGGAGCCAACGCTCCTTTAAAGGTCCGATAGAACTCAGATGTTAAGCCATCTGGGAAAGGTGACTTCTTGAGGGCAAGACCCTCAATAGCCCTGACGACTTCCTCTTCCCTTATAGGTTCTATCAAAACACCAAAAGAAGGGTCTTCTGCTGACTCAGGAATGGCTTCAGCCAAGAAACCTGAAATCCGATCCCGATTCAGTTCCTTCTTTGCCAAAAGGTTTGAGTAGAAAGACCTGACGACCTCCAAGATCCCTGACCTGGATCTTGTCAGGGATCCTGTACTGTCAATCAGGCCTGTTACTGTCTTACAAGTCACTGACATCTTACAGTTCCTGTAGGGGTCGGGCGAGCGGTATTTCCCGAAATCCCTCTCAAGAACCAAGGATGCGTGCCTATCATACTGACACCCTTTAAGCAAAGCCTTCACACCGGAGATATCCTCCTGGCTACCTCCGGTCGAGACCAGATGTTCAAGTCTCTTCCTCAGTGCACTGTACATGCGGTACATGTCCAGTGACCTGAGGCTTGAGAGCCGGCGGAAAAATCCCGCCACCCTTTTTTTGAATATCTCCCACCACTCTGACCTAGTACCCTCAAGACCCAGTAATAGTACCTGATCCTGAAGAAACTCCTCAAAGGCTTGTCTTACAGCTGCCTCCTCAAGGAGTGACGAATTCAGCCTCCACAAACCTCTTCCTCTCCGGAGGGTTTCTGAAATATTCAAAGAAAATAAAATTAGGCAGTGATCGGAGAACTCCACCTCCACCACGGACACAGGGGTGGTGACGGAATTCTCCTTCAAAAAAGACCTATCTATCCTGGACCTAACACTTCCTCTCTGAAAGGTGAACCCACGGTGACCTGGGGAATGCCTGATGTGGATATCCTCCAGGCGAGCTTCACTCACTATGCTATTTAACGCGACGCCATCATAGGGCAGTCTATCTCTGGTACCTCCTCGGTCTTGGGGTCTAGTTATGGTATTAAAATCCCCACCAAAGATGACTTGTTTGCCCGTAAAAAGAAAAGGCTTGATCTTCATAAAGAGGCTTTTACGGTCCCACTTTGACTGGGGACCGTAGATATTAATGAGGCGCAGGCTTTGCCCCTTCATGAGGACGTCTAAGACTAGGCACCTTCCCATTTCGAGTTCGATCAGCCGCTGGCATTTCACCTCTGCGGTAAAAAGCACCGCCACTCCACTATACGGCTCAGCCGCAAGAGACCAGTAGGAGGGCCCCCTGCGCCACTCCCTCCTTGCTCTGTTTATCTCTGATAGAGTACCGAGCCTAGTCTCCTGCAAAAACAAAATGTCAGCTTCAACTCGGCCAAGAAAATCAAAGGCTGCAAATCTAGCCGTATCAGACTTAATGCTGGCCACATTAATGGTGGCCAGCGTCAGTGGAGAGGGGACTGCCATTAAGACCGATTGAGCTCAATGACCTTCAGTTTCCCACCCCCTTTCCTCCTACCACCTCCACCCCTTGATGAGTCAGAAGAGGACCCGCGACTTTTCCTCGTCTTACGGGTCCTCTTCTTACATTGGGATTGGTCCATCACCTCACCTCGTGCGGTTTGGCCAAGCAAGGGATGGACTTCCCCCATAGTTTCTCCCTGGGGAGTATTGGTAACATTTTTTACAACGGTTTCCAAAACAGCTTGAGGTGCATCGTCTCCATCTTTGGGTACCAGGCCAGCCTCCTCCACTGAAGGCAGGGGGCCCTTCCCTGTGGGAGACTCAGCAGCCCCCGACGGTCCCACCTCCCCCTCTGAAGCCTCCCCTGAGGCTGATGCGTCCTCGCAGAGGGTTTGGTACCGGTTAGGGCTGATCACTGAAAGGTCCTCAAAGTCTCCGTTCCTTTGCCGGGGGGGGGGGGGGGCAAATGTTTTTACCCTCGCTTTACTCGGTGACTTTCTCCTCCTGACCGTCTGTTCCTCCCCAGCACTAACGTACTGGGAAGATGAAGACAGGTCAGCCTCTTCCTCCCTCTGCAGTCTTCTCATCTCCTCAATCAGGGCCGTGCCCGTCGCTACTTCAGCATTAGAATCCAACCCAGCGGGATCAGGGGCAGAGGGGAGACACATAATACCTTCCCTCTGCTCCCTTCTCCTATCTCTCCTTCTCGCCCTGGATGGTGGCTGGGTTTTCTCCCTCCGCGTCGGCAACCTGGTCTCTCCACCTCCGACCCCCTCCTCGGTGACAGGGACAGTCTCCTCACCTGCCCCTGCCCGTCGGAGGGTGACATTAGCGAACGACCTCGGGCACGCCCCGATTGGGTGACCAAGGTCACCACACAGGTGGCACCGAATCCTATCACAGGTTGCAGCTAGATGACCTAATCCCCCACACATGGCACACTTCTGCACCCTGCAGGAGGCACTCAAGTGCGAGGGATCACCACACCTGTGACAGAGCTTCGGCTGCCCCTGGTAGAAGACAACGATCCTGTCTTTCCCGAGGAAGGTTGAGGACGGGATATGCATCACCGAGTTATCCTCATGCTTCAATTTGACCATAAAGGTCCAGGCCCCCGACCAAATGCCAAACTCATCAAGGTTCTTCCGGGGGAAGTCTTTCACTTCCCCATACCTGTTGAGCCAGGTCATAATGTCCATGTAAGAAAGTGACTCGTTACGAGTCAAAACGGTCACTTTCTTAATTGCATCCTGGCGCGACACCGCCCACACATTGAAGTCGCGCCAGCCGGGCTCGTTCTTTGCCAACTCATAATTACCCCAGAAGGTTTCTAAGCCCCCCGGGGTAACAAAGCTGACATCAAACTCTGAGGAGCCGACCGGGTGAATGAGGGCAAAGATGTCACTTGCCCTAAAGCCCATCCCGAGCAGAAGTTCGACGACCCTCCTCCTCTGAGGACAAGGGCCTTCTCCCCCCCCACCCGAGACGGACTACATTCCTCCGGACCGGCCGCTGCCCAGGTGTCGGGAGAGTCCACCTGGTCTCACCCCCCTCATCTCGGAACTTCCCTAGGCCAAAACGTTCAATCCAAAACCTAAGGTCCCTCGATTGACCATCCACTATCATCGTTCTCTGCCCTGCTCGTAAGGCCGCCAGGAGCTGCTGTTGTAATTCACCATCCCTGGCCCCCAGTGATGAACACGAGGCACCCCCTGGGACCCCCGAGGCGACACTGGCATAGGAACGTACCAAGCTTGAGGCCGCAGTCCCAGCCCCCGCAACTCCAGTGCCACCTTCGGGCGCCCCCTGAAGCCCGCTCGGCCCGGCCACCACCGCGGCCACCGGGACACCAGAGACAGGAGCGGTCGTTCCCAGCGTCGCAGGCGTGGACCGGGCAAACACATTTGGCAAAGCTACTTCTGCAGCAGCCATGCCTACATTTTCCAAAGTCCTAGGAACCTCCACTACCCCATCTTTAACAAAAGGGACAGCAGTAGCAGCAGCAGCAGCAGCAACACAAGGGGTGACAGCCTCCATAGCCCCCCCTCCCCTTTCCCTCACAAGGAACATCTAAGTCACTCTCTGGAACCACAGTTTTTTCCCCCTCCTCCGCCCTCCTCTCCTGACGCCTGCTTTCCCTACTCCCCAGTCTGCTCTTACTCACCGCTTTCTTACCCACGCTCACCATTACCTCATTCACACCGGGGCTTGCGGCCTTGGGCGGCTCCACGAGCGGGATTGGCCTATTCCGGGCCTCCGCTTCACTATCCTCCCGCTTAGCTGGGGCGTCTTGTGCCTCTGCCTCGACCTCCGCATCGTCAGCTGTCGCAGCGCTCAATGCTTTAGGAGCGGACTTGCTCCTAGCGCTGACGGCAGCCTCCGCATCACCGGTCTCATTGGCTTCCTCGGCACCTGAAACCGGAAGGGAGGGACAAGCAGCACGCCCCTTCCCCTTACGATGGACCTGGGGAGGGGCCGGCGCTACTTTGACCCTGCCCACAGGGGAAGGCTTCACCGCTTCTCTACCTCCCTTCGTGGGAGGTGCTTTTCCGACCTTGTCCGCTGCAGTTTCGGGCGCCATTTTCAATACTGCACCCAGCTCCCCAGCCACACCGCTACTTAGAGAAAGCGGGGTCTGGGGGAGTCTGCGCCCCCTTATCTCACCCGCGGGCAACACCCCAGATTCAGCCTGTGCTAGAGTCAATGGGGGTTGCCCTGCGGGAACAGTTATACCTGCTGCGACACTCACATATTTCAGGGTGCCGACTTCTTGCGGCTTAGCCTTCTTCTTTTTCCTTTTTTTTCGATTCCTCCTCATTTCCAAGGTCGTCTACGGAAAAAACCATCTTCTCCATTCTTGCCGGGGATTCTAGCATGCATATTTCGTGGATTAGCCTCCCCGCAGCAGAACCCATATCGTCTTCTGATGTTGCCGGTAATGGTGGTAAATTCTCCGGTAGCTTGGGTAAACTTGCCAATTTCTCTGGGGGCGTATAGGTCGGAATACCTGAACTCACCCTCGTAGGCTTCCGGCTACTGCCGTACTCTGCCAGCAGGCTCCCCTCTGAGTCAGTATCTGTCTCATATTCCGGATCCGAGCTTTCGGAGGATGCGAGGCCTTCCCGCAGCAGCCGCCCCTGCTGCTTGCGGTAAAAACGGTCATCATTCAGGAGTTTCTCCCTGAAAGGTCCCGCGCCCTCCAGGATCTCTCGGCATCTTTGGTCAAGCCCTTTAATTTGTTCCTTCAGCTTTTTGACCTGCTTACTCAGTGCCGGTCTCTCATGCCTTGAGGCCCTGTCACTACGGGCACGGACACTCTGAAGCTCCGCACCCATAGCGAACAGGGACCTCCTGGCTTTATCATATTCCTCAAGGGTAGTGTTAATACGCTTACTGTATGCAAGCACATCCTCGCCAGCCTTCCGAATCCCCCAACCTGATGATGGCAAGGAAGGAGGGGGGCTTCGCTGGCCTTTTTACTTGTACAGGGCTCAGCCTCCGCCGGGGTTTTCTGACCTAGACGTCCCTTGCTGCGGGTTGCCATACCTTTTTCCACTGGAGCCTGCTGCCTCTCCAATCTTCTCCTGCTGCTGCTGCTACTGCCGTCCATTGAGAGCCTCCTGCCCCCCCGCCAAGCTGGCTCGGGGGGCAGGAGCACCTTGCTCCATGGTGAGAAAACCCCAACCTTGGAAAAGGAAAGGGGTTGGAGCCTCCAACTATGGCTGGAAAAACTGCTGCTGTTGCACAAACACCACACACCAAGCCTCTCTTCTGAGCTGACAAACAGACTAGAGCCTCTGGTCTCAGGAGCTCAGACAGGCGTGTCTGATTCCCACAGCTGCCCCGAAGGAATTGGAACTATTTTATTAGAAAAGTAGAAAAAGTTCACAAACACTGTCACATACGAAAATACAATATAAAAACTATAAACAGAGACAATACATAAATCTAAAACATAGAATAAAACCATCAACAAATAAAATACAAGAAAACACCGGGACAAAAAAAAAAAACCAATCGCGAACCAGCCCCATCCATTCTGCCTTTCACTCCGCCTTTCACTCTTCTCCCGTCTTTCTCCAGTCATCCGTCAGTCAAAAACTCTAACAAAAGAAAATCTAAATGAGCAATATACAATGGAAACTTATAACGGAAACTTATAACGGAAACTTATAACACTAACAAAATCCCCAACTGAAACTTACTAAAAATTTTTTTTTTTTTTTTTTTTTTTTTTCCCTCACCACACCCGGCCAGCACCACGCCCCATGTCCTCCCATGTCCGCATAGTCCTGGTGCTGGCACCACCCACCACCAAGCCCCTGAAACCCAACCTGGCTCTCCGCCTCATGTCCTCCCATGTCCGCGTAGTCCAGAGCCAGGCCGGGCACACGAAAACTTATAAACCAAACCCTCCACCCCCCAAAAAGAAACCCCCCTCCCAAACAACCTACCCCCCTGAAAAAAACCCTTATCTACTAACAAACAAATGGAATTATGGAATATGGAAAAAGAAATATGGGATATGGAAATGGATATAAAAAATGGAAATGGAAAATGAATATGGGATATGGAAAAATGGAAAATGGGAAAATGGACACAACATATGAACGACAACAATAACAAATAAGAAATAACAGACAAGTAACAAAAACCCACCATCCTACATAACCTGTTAAATTACCTTCCCTCCCATAAACCTCCCATGGGCCTAGGGTCGGTTATCCTCAAGCCTCTTACCCTTCCATCTGATTTCCAAAACAAAATGCCTATGTGGTGACACGCCAGCCCTCCACCAGGAAGAGAGCACAGGAGGCCCATCCCTGTCTACTCGCCCTACCGCTATATCCCTATCTATCATTCTGTCCCTACCCTGTCCCTACCTGTCCCTCCCTATCAGAAAATAATAAACCCCACCCCTCGTGCAAACCTTGCCCTACCTATCCCTATCTGGCCCTAACCTAACTAACCTACTTTAAATCCCTTATCTAACCCTCAGGGAACAGAAAAAGTGAACCCCCTCCAGAGGGTACCAGCCCTTTCTGCGCCCAGCCCCTCGTACTCCCGAGAGCGCACCCTCACCAGGTCCACCATGATGTTTTTAACCACCTCCACCTCTGGGAGGATTTTGCCTCTCGTCGATACTAAACACCGTGCTGACCATAGGTGAAACCTGACCACTGCACTAACTACAAAAAGTGTTTGGCAGTCCCTGCCCTCCGGGTGTTTGAATGCCCCATAGGCCCACTCGGCGTAGGAAAGGCCAGCCAGCCGCAGCCAACCGGTGGAGGTCCCCACCAATTTGCAAACCCTTATATTGAAGGGGCACTGAAGCAGGAAGTGCTCCATGCTTTCCAGCATGTCGCCACACTCCTCCCGAGGGCAGCCTCGCTCGTCGGAGTTCCGGTACTTCAAGTTCCCCCTCACATATAACTTACCTAGGAGGCAGCGCCAGGTCAGATCCCAAAACTTCCGAGGAAACCTTTTGGAGTTAAGAAAACGCAACCCTCCCTCTAAGGTTTCTCCTGGGCAATCTTTGAGCGCCAGAGGCTTCTGGAAGCGGGTCAACAGGACCTTGTCGTCAAGAAAACGTCTTGACTGAGTCCTGATCTCCCACGCCCCCAGACCCCACCGACGAATCACTTTCAGGACCAGGGAAGCATAGGCCGGGAGATATCCATGGGGTGCACGAAGATCTTTCACTTGCCCTCCTGACTCCCATTTCTGGAAGAAGGGCCGAAACCACCCCTGGCAGGAGGCTACCCACGAAGGAGCCCCCTCGGAGGAGAGGTTTGGTAAATTGATCTTAAGAAAGGTGTTCATTAAGAACACCACGGGGTTAACCATATTTAACCCCCCTAGCCTCCTTGTGCGGTATGTAACCTCCCTCCTGATTAGGTTGAGCCTGTTCCCCCATAACAGTTGGAAGAACAGGCAACAGATCCTACTCCAACAAGACTCTGGCAAGGCACAGACGCTACCTAGATAGATCACCAACGGGAGCAGGAAGGCTTTGGCAAGGTGAACCCTTTCTCTCAGGGTCAAAGACCAACCCTTCCAGCAATCAACTCTCTGGGCGACATCCTTAAGCCTACCTTCCCAATTTTGGAGTGGGTAATCACCCTGGCCAAAATGGATGCCTAAGATCTTTACAGACCCCTGGGGTTCTGGGAGGGTGTCCGGGAGAGAAAAAACAGGCTCTCCCCCTCCCAGCCAGAGGCTTCCACACTTATTCCTGTTTACAGCTGATCCGGAAGCCTCCGAGTAACTGTCCACTTCAGACATCACCCATTCAAGCTCCTCCCGTGACGAGACAAGAACGGTGACATCATCCGCGTAGGCTACTGTCCTCAAAGGGGAGCCAGTACCCTCCAGGTCCATCCTGACTCCCGCCACCGGCCCACCATTAATCCGTCTAATCAGGGGATCAATGGCGAACACATACAGTAGCGGGCTCAAGGGACATCCCTGTCGGACGCCCGACCCCACCTCAAAAGGACGACCAACCCAACCATTCACAAGCGGGAAAGACTCAGCCCCAGCGTATAAGGTCTGCAGCCACTGAATGAACCCCCCAGGCAGGCCATACCTCGAGAGAGTTGACCACAAATACTCATGATTCACCCTGTCAAAAGCCTTAGCCTGATCTAGGGACAGCAAGTACCCCTTCCACCGACCTGCCCTACTCTGCTCCACAGCCTCCCTGACACTCAGGACCGCACTTAAGGTGCTACGACCGGGAACAGAGCAGTGCCGAGCCGGCGAGAGGAGCCGGGGCGCAAACTGTACCAGCCGGTTGAAAAGTACCTTCGCCAGAATCTTTCGGTCCGTATTGAGAAGTGCTATGGGCCGCCAGTTCTCAATATGGCTCGGATCCTTACCCTTTGACAGAACTATAAGGGCGGACCTCCTCATTGACTTCGGCAGAGTGCCCGAGGATAGACACTCATTAAGCACGTCAGTCAAGAGGGGAGCCAAAGCTCCTTTAAAGGTCCGATAGAACTCAGATGTTAAGCCATCTGGGCCAGGTGACTTCTTGAGGGCAAGACCCTCAATAGCCCTGACGACTTCCTCTTCCCTTATAGGTTCTATCAAAACACCAAGAGAAGGGTCTTCTGCTGACTCAGGAATGGCTTCAGCCAAGAAACCTGAAATCCGATCCCGATTCAGTTCCTTCTTTGCCAAAAGGTTCGAGTAGAAGGACCTGACGACCTCCAAGATCCCTGACCTGGATCTTGTCAGGGATCCTGTACTGTCAATCAGGCCTGTTACTGTCTTACAAGTCACTGACATCTTACAGTTCCTGTAGGGGTCGGGCGAGCGGTATTTCCCGAAATCCCTCTCAAGAACCAAAGATGCGTGCCTATCGTACTGACACCTTTTGAGCAAAGCCTTCACACCGGAGATATCCTCCTGGCTACCTCCGGTCGAGACCAGATGTCCAAGTCTCTTCCTCAGTGCAGTGTACATGCGGTACATGTCCAGTGACCTGAGGCTTGAGAGCCGGCGGAAAAATCCCGCCACCCTTTTTTTGAATATCTCCCACCACTCTGACCTAGTACCTTCAAGACCCAGTAATAGTACCTGATCCTGAAGAAACTCCTCAAAGGCTTGTCTTACAGCTGCCTCCTCAAGGAGTGACGAATTCAGCCTCCACAAACCTCTTCCTCTCCGGAGGGTCTCTGAAATATTCAAAGAAAACAAAATTAGACAGTGATCGGAGAACTCCACCTCCACCACGGACACAGGGGTGGTGACGGAATTCTCCTTCAAAAAAAACCTATCTATCCTAGACCTAACACTACCTCTCTGAAAGGTGAACCCACGGTGACCTGGGGAATGCCTGATGTGGATATCCTCCAGGCGAGCTTCACTCACTATTCTATTTAACGCGGCGCCATCATAGGGCAGTCTATCTCTGGTACCTCCTCGGTCTTGGGGTCTAGTTATGGTATTAAAATCCCCACCAAAGATGACTTGTTTGCCCGTAAAAAGAAAAGGCTTAATCTTCATAAAGAGGCTTTTACGGTCCCACTTTGTCTGGGGACCGTAGATGTTAATGAGGCGCAGGCTTTGCCCCTTCATGAAGACGTCTAAGACTAGGCACCTTCCCATTTCGAGCTCGATCAGTCGCTGGCATTTCACCTCTGCGGTAAAAAGCACCGCCACTCCACTATACGGCTCAGCCGCAAGAGACCAGTAGGAGGGCCCCTCCACTCCCTCCTTGCTCTGTTTATCTCTGATAGAGTACAGAGCCTGGTCTCCTGCAAAAACAAAATGTCAGCTTCAACCCGGCCAAGAAAATCAAAGGCTGCAAACCTAGCCGTATCAGACTTAATGCTGGCCACATTAATGGTGGCCAGCGTCAGTGGAGAGGGGACTGCCATTAAGACCGATTGAGCTCAATGACCTTCAGCTTCCCACCCCCTTTCCTCCTATCACCACCACCCCTAGATGAGTCTGAAGAGGACCCGCGACTTCTCCTCGTCTTGCGGGTCCTCTTCTTACATTGGGATTGGTCCATCACCTCCCCCGGTGCGGTTTGGCCAGAGGAGGGATGGACCTCCCCCGCAACTTCTCCCTGAGGAGTTACGGTGGTCGCAGAGACAGTAGCAACTTCGGCCCTGGGTGCATCATCTCCTCCTCCAGGCTCCAGGCCAGCCTCCCCCCCAGAGGGCAGGGGGCCCCTCCCGGAGGGAGACTCAGCAGCCCCTGACGGCTCCACCTCTCCCTCTGAAGCCTCCCCTGAGGCCGACGCATCCTCACAGAGGGATTGGTACCGGTTGGGACCTACCACTAGAGGGCCGTCGAGTCTGCGTTCCTTCGTCGGGGGGGGGGAGGCAGATGTTTTTGCCCTCACTTTACTCGGTGACTTTCTCCGCTTGACCGTCTCTCCCTCCCCAGCACTGACGTACTGAGAAGAAGACGACTGGTCAGCCTCTTCCTCCCTCTGCAGTCTCTTCATCTCCTCAACCAGGGTCGTGCCCACTGCTGCCTCGGCATCAGGATCTGGCCCAGCAGAGCCAGGGGCAGAAGGAAGGCACATAACTCCCTCCCTCTGCTCCCTCCTCCTCTCGCGCCTCCTTGCCCTTGATGGTGGCTGGGCCTTCTCCCTTTGCCTTGGCAGACTAGTCTCTCCTCCCCCACTCACCCCCCTCCGCAGCAGGGACAGCCTCCTCAACTGCCCCCGCTTGCCGAAGGGTGGTGTTGGCGAAAGACCGTGGACACGCCCCGATCGGGTGCCCAAGGACACCACACAGGTGGCAACGCACCCTGCCACAGGTCGCCGCGAGATGGCCCACCTCCCCACACATGGCGCACTTCTGCACACGGCAGGAGGCGCTCAAGTGTGAGGGGTCACCGCACCTGTGACAGAGTTTTGGCTGCCCCTGGTAGAAGACAAGGATCCTGTCTTTCCCAAGGAAGGTTGAGGACGGGATATGCATCACCGAGTTATCCTCGTGTCGCAATTTGACCATGAAGGTCCAGGCCCCCGACCATATCCCGAACTCGTCGAGATTTTTCTTTGGGAAGTCCTTGACCTCCCCAAACCTGTTCAGCCAGGTCATGATGTCCATATAAGAAAGTGACTCGTTACGAGTTAAAACGGTCACTTTCTTAATGTTATCCTGGCGTGACACCGCCCACACCATAAAGTCACGCCAGGCGGGCTCGTCCTTCACCAGCCTATAGTTTCCCCAGAAGGTTTCTAAGCCCTCCGGGGTAACAAAGCTGATGTCAAACTCCGAGGAGCCGACAGGATGAATCAGGGCAAAGATGTCGCTTGCCCTGAAACCCATCCCGAGTAGGAGTTCCACGACCCCCCCTCCTCTGGGGACAAGGGCCGGCTCCCCCCCACACGAGACGGGCCACGTTCCTCCGTGTCGGCCCCCTACGCCCGGGTGTAGGGAGAGTCCATCTGGTCTCACCTCCTTCCTCTCGGAACTTCCCTAGGCCAAAACGCTCGATCCAGAACCTAAGGTCTCTCGACTGCCCATCTATGGTCATTGTGGACTGGCCCGCCCGTAAAGCCTCCAGGAGCTGCCGTTGCAAATCGCCGTCCCTGGAGCCGGGCGGAAGACATGATGCACCCCCAGGGGCCCCAGAAGCGACGCTGGCATAGGAGCGTGGGGGCCCGGAGGCCGCAGCAACCTCCGCTGCCGGAGTACCAGCGCCACTCCCAGGGACCCCCGCAGAACTACTTAGCCCAGCCACGGCAACCGGAGCACCAGAGGCGGCAACAGTCCGCCCTGGCATAGCCGCCGCGGACCGGGTCACTCCAACTGCAGCAGAAGGAACAGCGGCAGAGAGGACAACAGGAGCAACAATATCAGGAGCAGTGACAGGAGTAACAACAGGAGCAACGACAGCATCAGGAACAGCATCAGGAACAGCAGCAGAAACAACAGCAGGGACAACAGCAGGGACAACAGCAGAAATACCAGAAACAACAGGGGCCACAACAGAAATATTACCAGCAGTAGAAACACTTTTTTTAGCAGCAATGGTAATAGCCCCTCCTCCCGCAGCCTCCCCGACTACAGGCTCTTGGACCCCCATGCATACTACACGACCTTCTTCAGGAATACTACTAATTACCCCTTTTGTCCCACCCGCTTTCCCCTTTACCTTACCTGTCTGCTTAACTAGCTTCTCCACTCGTCCATCATTCACACCTGCAGTCTTCCTTCTTACAGCGGGGCCGGCTGCACCACTCGCTGATGGCTTCCCCGCTTTTACCTCGGCCTCCGCATCCACAGTCACCCCGGCACCTGATGTTGTAGGAGGACACGCCCCCTTAGCCCCGGAAGTGACCTCCGCATCACCGGCTTCATCAGCACTGGAGGAGGATGAGCCACGCCCACCTGCCACTCCCCCTTTCCTACACCTTACTCTGGGGGAAGCCATCGATATTTTAAAACCTCCTACCAGGGAGGGAGGTTTCCCTACGCCACTCCCCTCCGCAGGGGGGGCTTCTTTGCCTTTGCCCTTGTCCGCAACTATGAGCGCCTTGTCCGCAACCATGAGCTCCTTGTCCGCCACCACCTGAAAGGTACTATCAGGCGCCATTTTGACTGCTGGCACCCCGGGCACCCCACCACTTGGCGTGACCCGAGGTGCCTGCGCCTCCCTTTTCTCTCCTGGAGGCATCGCAACCTGGGCTGAGGTCCCGGCACGATGCTCCCCAGGCAACGACCTGACAAATTTAAATGTCTCTATCTCTCTTTTTTTTTCCTTCCTTGCCTTCTTCCTGGTCTTGGCTCCTTTTCCCGCCTCCTCCCCGTCCAGATCTGACATGCTGAATGCTAATTGGTCCATTCTGGACGGGGACTCTAATTGGTAGATTTGCCTCATCAGCTTCCCCGCCTTCTCCCGAGGCTCCGCCCTCCTCCTCCTCCTCCGTCTCGGGCAGTGGTTGGTTCTCTGGGAGTGTGGGAGATTGCGTCACTTCCTGCCCTGTCATTCTGACTTCCTGTCTTGTCATTCTGACTTCCTGCTTCACTGCCGGCACTGATGCCTGCGTATACGTGGGTATCAGGCTGCCGCTACTAGGGACGGCTGCCCGACTATACTGTACCGCCATGCTGTCATCCGATTCCAGGTCTGACTCACAATAGTCGTCCTCTCCCGAGCTGTCTGAGGACGCGGGGCCATCCTTCAACAACCGCTCCTGCTGTTTGCGGAAGAAGCGGTCATCGTTCAGCAGCTTCTCTCTGAACGGCCCCGCGCCCTCCAGAATCTCCGTGCACCTGGCTTCCAGGGCCTTTATTTGTTTTTTCAGGCTCCTTACCTGCTTACTGAAAACCGGGCGGTCCTTCCTCGAGGCCCTGTCGCTACGGGCGCGAGCGCTCTGCAGCTCCCCACCCATTGCGAACAGGGACCTCCGGGCCCGGTCATACTCCTCCAGGACCGCCTCGATCCTCCGGCTGTAGATGGCAACTTCCTCTCCAGCTTTCCGGATGCCCCATCCTGCGGGTGATTGCGGCAGCGATGACGGTAAGCTTGTGTCTTTTCTCCTGCTTGCAGGGACCCTTCCAGAGGGAACCGCATATCCTGCGGCCATAGCCCCCTTCGGACCGGCTTCACCCGCCACTGCCGCTGATGTTACCGCCGTGGCTGATGTCGCCGTCTTCACGGATCCACCTGCCGGGACTGCTGACACCCCTGTCGCCACCGCTACTCCTGCCGGCGTCGCCCGCTCCACGGACGTCGCTGCTCCCGATGCTGTTCCTGATGCTGCAGCCGCCAATGTCGCTGCTGCTGCTCCCGATGCTGCTCCCGATGCCGTTGTCTCGGTCGCCAGTCTCATTGAGGCTTGCTGCCTCAGCGACCTCCGCCTGCCCTGCTCTGCTGGTGCTGTGTCGGCAGACATTCTCCTGCCCCCCGCCTGTAAGGTCCGGGGGGGCAGGAGCTCCACGCTCCATGATAAGGCTCCCCTCCGCACGGGGGAAGGGAGTCGGAGCTACGGTATGTATCACACAAAAGACCGAAAACCACACCCAATAATCGGTCTCCAAATATCCAAAAAAGCCTCTTAAGCCTCTGGACTCAGGAGCTCAAACAAGTGTGTCTGACTCCCACGATTGCCCCGAAGGAATTGGAGCAACCCATGTAGCTGGCAGGAGGTGTAAAGTAAAAAATAAGTAAATTAAAAAGCATACTCACCTGTCCCCGGCACTCCGTTGTCCGCTGCCAGTGTCCATTCAGTCTCATGCCGGCGACTCCTTGCTGGGAGTCCTGCACCTCATGTGATCGCTAAGACCAATTAGGTACAGGATTTCCAGAAATGAGGCGCTGCCATAAGAACGAACAGATACAGGCAGGGGAACACGGGGTGCTGGGGACAGGTGAGTATGTTTTTTTTTTAAAATTTCTTATTTTTACACCTCCCTGGCGGCCGACATAGTGTTCGCTCCAGTATGTGGACAACCTCTTTTAAGGGGTTGTCTGGGCCAAATTTTTCTATGGTCACTTCACTGGTCCCCCCACATAGTGGCCTCTTCACTGGTCCCCCATACTGTATGGGGAATAGTGATGGGGTCATTATATTGTGTGGGAGCAGTGATGGGGGCTAACATCCTGTGGGGGGGGGCATTAAACTGTGTGGGGCATATTAAAGGGGTTGTCCAGGGTTAATCTTTTTTATGGCCTATGCTCAGGATAGGCCATAAATACCTGATCAGTAGGGGGCTGACACACGGCCCCATCAGCTGTTCGGAGCCACTTCCGGAGCCTGTTCTGTACACAACACAGGGCCGGAAGCAGAAAGCTCCATCCGCTGTATAGCAGCCCGGCGCCTTCACTGCAGCTCAGCTCCTACTGACTTCAATAAGTGCTGAGATACAGTGAAGGTGCCCGGCCCCTTTACATTGGACAGAGCTTTCTGCTTCTGGCCCTGTATTGTGTACAGTACGGGCATCAGAAGTGGCTCCATACAGCTGATCGGTCCGGGGTCAGCCCCCTACAGATCAGGTATCTGTGGCCTATCCTGAAGATAAACCATAACAAATTATGCCTGGACAACCCCTTTAATATACACCCCTAATGCATCACACTTTAAAGAGATTGTCCAGTATAATTTTTTTCTTTTTTATAATTAGTCTGGGGGAGGTGAATGCCCCCTACCCCCCCCCAAAAAAAAAAACATGCTAAACATACTCACCTGTCTTCGGTGCTCCGGTGTCCTCCCAACACGGTCCGGTCCTGCAGCTCCGCTGTCTTCTTTTTGCCGGAAGTCCTCACTGGCTGTGACGTCCCAGGTCCCTTCTCTTAGGCCGCTGATTGGCCTCAGGGGTCATGTGACGTCACAGGTAGTCACGTGCAGAGGGAACTTCAGCTGGAAGAAAACAACAGAACTGCAGGACCAAACCGCACTGGGAGACACTGGGGACAGGAAAGAAAGTTTGTAATTAAAGTAATTAAAAAAAAAATGAAGGAGCCACTGTATGGAGTATAAGCTCCACAGTGGCCCCCACCCTGTATTATAAGCTCCACAGTGGCCCCCACCCGGTATTATAAGCTCCATAGTGGCCCCCACCCAGTATTATATGCGCCCAATAGCCCCCTCCGCTCCGCTTCAGTGCTATTATTATACTCTGGGGTCTCCTCAGACCCCAGAGTATAATAATCGGAGGCCCAGGGGAAGTGATTAAAAATAAAAAATTCTCATACTCACCTTGCCTTACCTTTCCTTGGCATCCTCGCTCCATCCTGCCGTCTTCAGTGTCTTCAGGCCCTTTTCCGATGACACTGCTGAGGCCTGTGACTGGGCCTCAGCGGTCACGTGGGGGCGCACTGACGTCATTACGCGGCCACGCCCCATGTGACCGCCGGGGCCTAATCACAGGCCTCAGTCACATGACGGAAGAGCACTGGATAGAACGCTGTGCCCAGGAGAGGTGAGAATATGTATTTATTATTTTCAGTCACCTCCCCTGCCCTGCCATCTATTGGAAAGGGGCCTACAATATGCCAGGGCCCCTTTCAAATAACAGTATGTATAGCGGTCGGGGAACCAGGCTTTCCCCGACCGCTATCATAATGGTCCGGGGCCCGGCCATCTCCAGCTGGCCGTGGGCCCCGTACCCTGCCGCGTCCGCTCGCGGTCGCGCCCCCTGCAACCGCGATCGTAACGCCACTGGTCAGGGGCCCGATCGGGATGGTCAGGATCCCGATCGGGCCCCCATGAAATGAGGACTAATAGTCGAGGCTCGGGGCCGACCGGTGGATTCACCGGTTCCCCGGTGGGCCAGTCCGACCCTGATTACTGCAGGTAATGAGTGGAGGACAGAGAAGCCTCTTAAAGAAGAAGTTACAGGTCTGTGAGAGCCAGAAATCTTGCTTGTTTGTAGGTGACCAAATACTTATTTTCCACCATAATTTGCAAATAAATTCTTTAAAAATCAGACAATGTGATTTTCTGGATTTGTTTTCTCATTTTGTCTCTCATAGTTGAGGTCTACCTATGAAGACAATTACAGGCCGGCATCATCTTTTTAAGTGGGAGAACTTGCACAATTGGTGGCTGTCTAAATACTTTTTTTTCCCCACTGTATGTCAGCATTAACATTTTAAACTCTATTTGCTGGGTGATAGGTAGCCAGTGAAGGGATTGGCAGAGGTGAGCAGCTGATGAAAAACAGGAGGAGAGATGGATTAATTGAGTAGCAGTGTTTACGGTGGACTGAAGGGGAGCGAGAACATTTGCAGGGAGGCCATGGAGAAGGGTGTTACAGTAGTCTAAGCAGGAGATTATGAGGGCATGGACTATCATTTTTGTAATTTCAGGGGTGAGGAAGGAGCGGATTCAATGAATGTTCTTGAGTTGGAGGTGGCAGGATGTGTTGAGGGTTTTGATGTGAATGATAAGTCAGAGTCAAAGGTTATCCCAAGACAACGGACATGTGGGACTGGGGGTGGTACTGTTAACTTTGATAGATGGTTTTCATAGCCAAATTAGATACTTGAAAATATAATACAATAATTTAGTTACTTGAAAATATAATACAACAATTGTATATGTATTCTACATAAAATACATGACTTTACACTTTTTAGATTATTTCACCTAAATTTGTTACCACACATTTTTTATTCTCCTATAAACATATTTGATAAATCATATATTAATAAATGTCATTAGAGCTCATATTAGAATTTGTAAAACACCATGTCCAAGGTTGCAAGCAGAGACAAGTGTAATAAGCAATATAGAGGATCAGATATTATAATAAATAATTAAAGTAGATTCAAGTCATGAACTAATCTTCTAGAAATGCTTTCATGAAATATAGTGTGCAATATTGCTGGACAGTTAATGAAGGACAAGTAAAGCTTCAGACCTATTAACTATTAGCATTTCTTAAAACTTTCATGCCACTGCCTATTTTCGTTTTTGCATTTCCATTTTTCTCTCCCCATTCCAAGAGCCATAAATTTTTTCATTTTTCAGTTCACATGATGGCTTACTGTTTGCGAAACAAATTGTACTTTGTAATGGCACCATTCAATATCCTGTACAATGTCCTGGGAAGCTGGAAAAAAAATTAGAATAAGATGGAATTGGAAAAAAAAATGCATTTGCACCAATTTCTTATGGGTTTAATTTTTACAGCATTCACTATGTGGTAAAAAATGACATGTTACCTGTATTCTGTTTATGTAGTATTTGTAATGTTTTGATACCTTTTAAAAAATTAAAAGCTTTGCAAAATAGAAAAAAAAAATTTGTGCTGCCATATTGTGGCACCTGTAACTTTTTTATATCTATGTGTATAGAGCTGGTTATGGCATATTTTATTGATACCATTTTGGGGAAAGGTCTGATAGTTTGATCACTTTTTATTCCATTTTTTATAGGAGGCAAAAAGTTGGAAAAACAGCCATTTGGCAATTTAGATTTTTTTTTTCCCCTGCTACGCTGTTCAACATAACGGATAAATATTTTAATATTTTAATAGTTCAGGCATTTTTGAGCACGAGGATCCCTAAAGTGTTTATGTTTACTTTTGTTTATTTATTTTATATGTGATCTAAGGAAAGGAGGGTGATTTAAGCTTTCATATTATTTGTGTTTTTTTATACTTACAAAACTTTTTTTTCTTTTTCTTTTACTTTTAGAACCCCTAGGGACCTTGAACCCTAGGGGGTCTGATCGCTCATACTATTCACTGCAATTCTAATGTATTGCAGTGAATAGTAAAATGCCTTGACTTATATTACCTACAGCAGCGTGTAATAGAGCCATACTAATGGCTCTGTTTTGGTTTTCTTTTATTACACCTCTGTAATTCCTACGGTTAGACTGTTAAGACTAAAATATTAGTGATGTTTATTATTTTAAATATATAACTACAATAAATGATTTAATTAGAAAACGGTCATTGAAATGTGTTTTCCAATTTTAGTACTGTAAATAAAGTATTTTATTTGTATGTCAAATCTTATATGACTTTTTATTTACTTTGTGTTTCTTTACTCTTGTTTTAATTGAGAGGCTAAAACCTGTTCTGATCAGTTCTTAATGACATAAATTCAGGGCTTGTTAAACTCTTCCTTCAATTGTCATTTTTAATTTTTGAGTTTTAGTTGTTTTACTCCCTGCCTTCTAAAACCCATAACTCTTTTTTATTTTTAAGTTCACAGAGCTATAGGAGGGGATATTTTTGTGGGACATCTTTGGAGCTGTGTGAAAGCTCTTTTTCATGGGGCAAGATGTAGGTTTAATTATACCAATTTGGGGAATATATGACGTTTTGATAACTATTTTTCATTTTTTTGAGAGGTAAAACAGTGAAAAAATTCAGACATTTAGATTTTTTCCCCTATTTTGGCAATCACCGTATGGGATAAAAAATTTTAGTTTGTAGTACTGGGATTTTTGGATGTGGAAATATGTAACAAGTTTATTTTTGTTTTTTTATATTTCCAAAATGAGAAACTAGGGTGATTAGAATTTTTCTATTTACTATTTTTTATTTCAGCATGTTTTTGCAATATTTTTAAATTCTTTTTTACACTTTGAGAATTGAAAATAAACAGATTCAACTGTTAAATGGGTTGGCCACTAATATCTGAGAATAATATTTTATAAATTAATCTTTATTTAAGTAGTATCACACTTTCTTCATTTGTGAAAGGGAACCTGTCAACGCCTTTTCACCTCTTCCCCAAACCACTAGAACCTACTTGTAACTCTCATGTGTTATCTTCCAAGGTTTATAATGCCAATCTGCTGCCACCATCATAAATTTTTTTGTTATTTAAATTAAGTCCCTCAAGACAATGTGTTGAAAATGCCATGATTATATCCCTCAGCCATAGTCTGGCAGTTGCAAAGTTGTTAGCAAGTCTGAGGACGTCAGTCACAGAGGAGCAACCAATTTAGGCCATGGAGCTTGACTTCTTCCATTAACTCTCCACCCCCTTGATTTGAAAGACTAGAAGAGACTAAGCTGACTTAGAGGGGTTTGTCTTAACCAAAGAGGAAAATGAGCCTCTTGCATAAAAACATTTTGACACATATTAGTAAAGATTACTAGTATTAGTGTCCAATCCCATTAAGCAATAGACCAAAATGACTTATTAAAGTCAGTACAATGGGGGAAATCTTCTAAACTAAACTTGCCAGATTTCTAGTTTAATTTGTGGCACAAAAAAAAAAACCTGGCGTACTTGCTTTGAGTTTGACATTTTTTGTGCCTCGCTTGGCAATTGTGAACGGCTTAGTGAAAATGAGCATGGTGCATAACATTTTTGGTGGAAAGTAAGCCAAGGAATAGATGGTGTAAAGTTAGACAAATGTGTCTTAAGATTTACCAAGTTTATCATTCAGTGTCAGCCACTTTATATTGCCTGGTCTAAGTGTCTAAATATTAGACATAAGTAAATGTGTCCCATTGTGCTCAAATGTAGTGGATGGTGTTCATAGCTTATATCTTTTATAACCCCATCAACCAAAGAGCATAGCATCACAACCCCTGAGTTGTACAAAGGAACAATATGATGCACTAACCACAGACTTTCATGTGCAATCACTTTTAAAACATTGTTTTTTCCAGTCGTATACACATGCCTTATTATGGAGTTATGCCTCTAGAGAAGAATAGCTGTGTAATATAATACTGGACAGAGGCAGCCTACTATGTGGCATAAGGACTACAGGTCCTCCTATCATCATAGTGCCTGCTTAAATGTGCATGAGACCTTGAACCTGCAATTTTTGTGTGGAAGGTCTTTTGATCTGAGAACTTTTAGAATTCTAAGAGGAAATTCATGTTTTAATAATTCTGATTATGGTTTATGTTATCAGTTATGTTTATTTTCATATGTCTGTCTACTTTTGCCAAATATAATTTATTTTGAATTATAGATTCAATGGACTAGTTACGGTTGTACAAGAAAAGTGTGTCATGACTTTTGTGCATAAAGTCTACCACCACAGCCACTGTAAACTGCAGAAATCTGCAAAAAATTATTGCACATTATACTTCTTTAGCAGTGATATTTTTGTTCTACAGAAAAGGAATCTGTGGCACGTAATAGAATAACAGAATTTGTGAAGATTTTTTTTCCTCTTTTAGACAAAATGTTGAAACAATTATGCAGCTCTGTTCCAAATCCAAAACATAATTTCTGTGTTATGATTTAACACTTCCATCTTTCTTGCTGTAAAACATTCCAAACACCATGGAATTAAATTAAGTTCTTGAATTGCATTGATCCATGCAGATATTCTGCCAAGAGCACTAATGATTGTCAGCACAGTATGGATCCCAGATGAGGCAAGAGCCCAGGGAGTTTATTAGGAGAGACGATCTCAGCCATGAAATGGTAACTTAAATAAATCTGATTTCCAACCATTTCCTTCAGTGTGCATCATATTTTTTCCACTCATGGCATAGAAAATATATTGAATATAGTAACATTTTTCATTTACAATATACATGCTTTTATTCATTTGGATCCCCACTAGATTACAAAAGCAAATATGCTTCTTGAGATAAGAAGGGATTTATTTATAGTTATCTCCTGGGCTTCAGCAAATATTGTTAAATCATGCCAATATGACTTTATCCTTTTTAGTTATTAAAATTTTGGATGTTCTAAAGGGTATACCAGTCCAGATTATGTTCATAGGTTGATTTTCTTTACTTCCTGGGGTAAAAAAATAAATATAAATATATATGTTTCTTTTATTTATTATGTCTTCATTGCAAAAACAATTGTAAATGTTTGTATTGTGATGTCAATGTTAACAAGGTTTCCTGGGTCACAAACAAAAATTAGTGGGTGGCAGGGAAGCGGTTAAAATAAAAAACAGAAGTTGTACCCACCTGTCCTTTGTCACCTTGTCCCAGCCACAGCTTCCCAGTCCTCATTGTTGTTGGACTTTGGTTTTGACACACTAGCCATAATGTCATTCTCCTTCTATGTGCTCGCTGTATTCAATCATTGGCCTTAGAAGTCACATTTGATAGTCAGGCATGTCATAAAATGAAAATGCAAGGTCTCCAGCAATGATGTACCTGATTATTTCCCATGATTGGTTGCAGCAGCCTTGTGAGGGGCAACAGATGGACAACCAAAAACTGGTAACAAGGATGGGATAGATGCTTCTGTGAGGGAGAAGGACAGGTGTGTATAACATAATTTCTTTATTTTATTTTAACCCTTTTTCTGACTTCTGCTAATTTTTGTTTGGGCCTGGAAAATCCCACACTGTTGTCGCAATAAGGCCAGCTTTTTTGTTATTCAAAAACTAAAATTAGAATTTTTATTCTATTTGAAAAGTACTGTATTTTAAGAGAATAACAAAAACAATCTAAATGGTATAACAGTGGAATCAACCAAAAAGTGTCCCAATATACATAGATTAATTATATATTACAGATGTACTTTAAAGTAGTAGTACTCCATGTAAATAAATACATGAAATAAAGTTACTGTAAATGACCTACCTTTCTTATCTATCTTTTTATACTGCATACATACAGGTATGTGTATCATGGGAAAATTCTTCAAAACAATATGATTTCATGATAAGATGTCTATCCTATGTATCCATATGAGGCCGTCTAGTGGTTGTGCTGGCTCCATTTATAATATATAGGATAAAAATCAAGGTAATTTTTTTCAAGCATAAAGGTACATACACCCCCCTTTTTTCCAAAAAAAAGAACAATATTAATGTTTATGTATAAATGTTGCTACAGTATGTGTGTCTATGTTTTAGATATATCATGATGTTTTAATGTATATGCAAGAGTTGCTTAAAAATGCAAGGCCTCAGATCTCTTAAACCCTGTATATATCCTAAAAAATATAATGATGACTATTACAAATTATTAAAGAGAATAACATGACTATTTTACTTTAATTTCATCTACAATTCCAATTCTGGAATAGTAATTTTTTTTTTATTTTAAGCAGAAAAGCTGTAAAATGGCAAAATTGTACTTATTGGCAGCAGTCCAGCAGTTTCAAGCAAATAATTGGTAAAGGAAGTGTCATATTTTTTATGAGACCAGCACACCCATTGCTATTTAATACATATACCTTATTGTCACCTTGGTAAAAGGCCAAGTTACACTTCCAATCAAATACCACCAAGTCAGGACCAATATTGCACTTTTTTCTGAACAAATTAAAGATGACATGTCCCAAATATTATAAGTGTCAAAGTACATGTTAGTATTGAGATGTCTGTTATACCCAGTGGGGAAAAAGAAAAAAGAGTCAACTCCAGTTCTAGAAGGTCAATGCAAGTATCATCAACCTTCTTCTGAAAAGCTCTTCTTCTAGTTTACTTCTAGTCTTTCATTGATCCATGCATAAGCATCCAATTTATTTATGCAAACATGTCTAAAATAAGTGAATACAGTTAACTGGATACACATATTTTTTTAAAAATATTCATTTATTCAAATAAAATCTACAAAAATATAATCTAGCAAATTTTCCACCCCATGCTAAATCCAGTTGGGTAAAAAGAAAGGACAAAAGGAACCACCCATGCAATTACAGGCAATAGGGAATATTCATTAAGACCAGTGTTTTATACACAAATATTAAAGGGGTTATGCAGTGAAAAATAAAACTTACTAGTGCATTCCTTGCATTGGATAAGCCTTATTGCTAATATATAAGTTCTCCGGAACTCCAATGATTGCATTTGCAGAGGGCAGTGTTTTGCTGGAAGTCTCTGTGCACTGCCTTCCCTACTGCTACTTCAGCTATCTGTGATGCCACAGAATCAACTCTACTCTTCACTCGGCTAATCTAAACATCGTGGATAAAGGGAACCAGCATATATATTCGGATTAAAGAAATCCAGTAAACTTTATTTTTTCTACATAGCCCTTTAATGTATTCTTCCCTGGCATCAGATACATAGCAATTAATAAGAGGCAAAGGGCTGTTAATAATCTCAGTTCATTTGTACTCCAGAAACTAAAATCTGGTGTAAGCATTCAAACATATGTTGGGAAGTTAGGACGCTTCCACTTTCTATCCAGTACCTTCCTGTTCCCACCCACAACATTCACACTTTAGGCTGGGGCCCCACGTTGCGTTTTACAATCTCTGCGAGTCCCATCCACACATTGCAGAAAAATACGCACAGTAAAAATTCTGTGATTTCCAAAACCGTCGCATTTTTTTGGAAATTGCAATGTCATTTATAACTACGGAAACACCCTATAGGTATAATTGAAGCAGAAAGTCCGCAAAGGAAAACTCTGCAGACTTTCTGTGAAAAGCGCGTTGGGAAAAACTGCAATGCGTTTCCACTGCGGATTTTCAGACAGTGCTTTTTTGTTGTGGCCCACTACATGGGGCCTTTGCCTTAGACAGTAGCATGAGTATATAAAATGGATTAAAAGGACCAACATATATATTAGTAATAAAGAATATCCAGTCCAGGGAATGCATTGATAAACTGTATTTTTTCCTATATAACTCTTTTAATTTATGCACCCCTGGTGTCGGATGCACCATAATTAGTCAAAGGCACAGGTCCGAAACTGAGACCTGCTTCAGTTTTCTGCTGTAAGTAATGTGAGAAGGTGACAGGTAAGATTCTGGAAGGTCGCTATGTCTCCCTCAGATTCCTCACTTATGTGTGGTAAGTGAGGTTGAAATTCAGGTAACTAACAAAACCTTAGCTGTGAGAAGGCTTTTTTTTTCTGTTAACCTCTTCTTGTCCTACTAGGGAGGGGCCTTCAAGCACAGGTGGGAGCTTGGCCTCATTAAAGGCCTATAAAAGGTTTGCCAGTTCTCAATCCTGAGCAGTTCCTGGGGGAGAGAGGAGGAGTTGGGTTCTGTCCTAACACTTTGAAGATTTGCAAGACTCCAGTGTGAACTGCTGCTACTGTTTTTGCCCTGTTTTTTGATCGTGTGGCTGAAGCAAACCACACACACAGTTAGGGTGTTTTCTGCATTAGTTAGTAGCTCAGATGAGCAGGTTTTTGTTAATGTTTTGCCTGAAAGTTAAGGCTTATTTTGTTTTGCCGTTTTTGTAAAATAATCGTACAGGGTAAAACCTGTTTGCACCTGAATTTTTGTGTTTGTCTTTGACTGTCTGGGTCCGCTGCTGCTACCACTGAGCCTATCCTCTCACATTTTGGTACTTCGGATGCGGGCAAATCCAGTTTAAAACAAGCCTTAAAGAGACAGACACCTATTTTTCCATTTTTTTTTCTCTCCACCACCTTATGTCCTGGGTGAAGGCGGTAGGAGAGCTAAAAAAGGTCTCTGACTGTCTGGGTCCGCTGCTGCTACCACTGAGCCTATCCTCCCACAGTAATCAAAAATATCGCAGGCAGTTAAGGCACCTCCCCTCTCTATCCAGTCCCGCCCATTTCCTCTCCACGACATTCACATTTTTAAAAAATTGTCCTCCTGATTATTTTGTTTAAACAGAATTTATTTAGATTTAATAATATATTTAACTAGTTTTCTAAAGCAGACATAAAATCAGATAACTAGATTCTAACAATCATAACATTTAGAGATAGATATTGTAAAATCCTTAGAACCCAAGTTGAAAGAAATCACCAAGAACTGTGTATTCCACAAGAGCAGAAATAGACTGCTTGTTTTATCTGGCAACTTCTTAACCATTGAGAGCCAATGCTGTTGAATTTTCAGGCAATTGAAAAGGATGAAAATAAAATATGATCCAGTCTAAGCATTGAAAGAGAAAAAAGGAGAAAAACAAGAGATAAAAAAAATACAATGGTCCTTTGCCGAAAAATGACCCTCTCCTTTATCTTCTTTGTAAATAAATGCAATGCTTCACAAACTAGGTTGCTTTTTATACCAGCTGTTAGAGTCATATATGGTTATCATGTCTCCCTAGGAAAAAAATAGCCTTTACCTATTACCTGTGAGCAGTTTTCTGCCTTTATGGGAATCCATCAGTTCCTCAGCAACAGTAACTGCAGTGTGTGCAAGACTGATATCGCCGCTGCCTTTTATATCAGTCTCACTTTATAATTGCTTTACAATCTGTTAGTGGTAGTCATACTTTTGTAGGAACCAGCACTCTTTTACTTGCTCCCAATGAGTGGCAAAGCTAACAGTAGTAGAGAGGAGATAGGTGTTGGTGTTGGAAGGAATTTACAAGTTTCACAGCAGCATAGCTGGCTGTCCCAGATAACTTAGTTCGAGTCTTAGGCTAAGGCCCCATGTAGTGAAGCACAGAAAAAAAAAACAAAAAACGCAGTGTTTTTCATTGTGATTTTTCAGAGTTTTTCTCTGTGGACTTTCTGCCCCTATTATATCTATACGGAAAATGCCAGCGTTTCCACAGATTTAATTGAAATGCTGGGATTTTCAAAAATGATAGCGTTTTTGAAAGTGCAGGTTTTCCCCTTTGGATTTTTTTCCCTGCAATGTGTGGATGGGATTCGCCAGAAGAAGGGCTTCAGCCTCAGCCACCATCCTACTACTGACACAAATATCTATATACATAAATTATACCTCACTATCAACTTGTGAAACAATCAGACAATGTTCTTTAGTACATTCTGTATCTTCTGAAATAATGCACTCCGGGATGTATCAAAAACTACACTACTGAAAAGGTACACAATGCAACCCAGGACACACTGAAAGAAACAATATAGCAGAAACAGAGCATTGTAACTCCTGCAGCTAAAAGTCATTAGTCATGTTTCACCACTTAAATGTATAAGAGCATCTACCTACTTGAGTAATCAATTTCTCTTTGTATAGAATCGATTTTATACAAAAAGAAACTAGAATTCAAGACTGTATATTGAGCATCTGAAGTGTTAGCTCCAACTCATCTCCAGGTCTCTGTGATGCTATTGCTGATAATTCAACTACTGCAGCTCTATGAAATCCTTCACAGCAGGAGTCATGGAGTCTGAAGTCAGTCTGTATAATCTAAGTAACACACTGAAGTTGTAGAAACACCGTACGTTACATCTTCTGGTCTTTTTATCAAAATAGTTTCATTATATGGATCATACATTTCTGTTAGGTAGGATTAGGTAAAACAGCATGAAGAAAGCGGCAACCATTGAGGTGCAATTACATCTAAAAAGCACAGTGGGTTTACAAATATTACAAAAAAAACACAATAAAAAATGTATCAAAACCATGATGAGATGATTTTTTTTTCTTAAAAAATTATGTTTTTCAAAAAATTGTCTTTAATTTGGATAACATTTCTCATTGCTGTCAATTTAATGTCTCCTAGCATGAAATTATCATTTTGCTATGTTTGTTACCTAAACATAACAAATAAAGATTAGGATATATGTATGCTTGATTATGTAAACCAAACTGTTGGCCATATCATGCTCAGCAATTATAGGAGAAGGATGTGAAGATTTTCCACTAGTCTGCACTAATACTTGCATCTGTCTTGCATCCGAGGGCAACTGTTTTCATGAATCTCCCATACATTTGAATGTATGGAGGGATCCATGAAAACGGTAAAAATAAGACATGACCTATATTTTAACAGTCCATTATTTTTTGATGGACCATCAAAATAACAGTCATATGAATAGCTCCCATTCACTGACATTGAATGTAATACTGTCATGTGACATCCAATAAAAAAAAAAGCTTAAGGCTACATTCACATGACCGCTTTTTTAACGGACATCACACGGCAGCATTAATTTCACAGTCAGTCAATGGGGGCTATTCTCATGATTGTTATTTTGACAATCCGTGACCAAAATATAGGTCATGTCCTACTTTCTGCCTTTCTTACGGATCCCTCCATACACTGAAATGTATGGGGGTTAAATTAAAACGGCCACCCCTTGGGTGCAAGACGGCCGTGAAAAATGAATGTTTTTCATGGCTGTTTTGCACCACTTTCATGTGCATCTAGCCAAAGGGCTTATTTAAACAAGAGTGACATGTCCATTTTGAGGATACATTGAATGTGTCTATTCACAGGGTCGTTTTTTTGAAGGACTATTTATCAAAGCCATTAAAAAACTGACATGCTCTATCTTTGTCCATCAAAAGGGAAATAGATGGAGCTATGTGAATAGGCAATTGACATACATGCAATCTATAATGGCCATGAGACAGCTATTTCAAAAACCGGTATTGCGTGGTTACCCAAAGAAAGGTCATTATTGTTATGGAATATCATGTACTGGGTATGGATTGCCCATTAAATATACAATGAAATCTATAATAAATAAATATCCTAATAATAAACATCCTAAATAAAGTACTGTATGTATAATAATATGTATAGCTAAAGAACTCCTACAATGTAAAGATACAATATACTATGCAAACCATACTTATGACATAATAAGAATAAACAACCACAGTCAGACTAGGTTCACACCTGCGCCTGGATACCGTTTGGGTTTTGCTGTCCCCAAATCCACTTAAAAAATGTGGAGAGAAAAGTCCTGCAAGCAGGACATTTCTCTCCTCATTTTTCTGTATTTTTTGGGTGGAAACCGGGAAGAAACCTGGCGGATCCCATTATAGTCTATGGGGTCCGCGGGTTTCCGCGGGTAACTACTTTTTAAGCGGATTAGGTTTACTTTCTTCGGGTCCCCAAGCGGACCCAGAGAACGGAAACCCAGGTGCAGGTGTGAACCTACCACCAGGAGGTACAGTAGCAGGCATAACAGATGCTATGGAGATTAATAAGTAAAGAGGGAACATCTCCACTCAGGGAAGATATGCAGTGAGTGATCACTATAAAAGAAGGAGACAAAGTGTCAAGTTAAATAAAGATAGCGGGGATAGAGCTGGGATAGAATGGAATCCCTGTTACTAATAGTAGCCCTGAATAATGGGGTGATTGAGGATTAGAAAACAGGGCTGCATTCTACTTCTCAGGAAATGACATCATGACCATGGGTCACATGGTCATGCTGCAACTCAGTCCTACTCATTTAATTTGGATTGAGTTTCAGCATGGCCCTGTGACAACAGACATGATATCACTTCTTTAGAAGAAGAATGCAGCCATGTTTTCTAATTCAGTATAACACCTATAAGAACGATCACTTCATGTTTTGTTCTGCTATGAGGCTTGAACTTTCTTTTGTTATATTAAAATATCTCCACTTTAATAAGGAAACAATAAAAGCAAACCCTAAAGGCACATAATTAACATATTTTTTTACATTTGGCTTAACTACAATTGTTTTGAAAAAAATACCATTAATTTTTTTTTTAAATAGATATCAATCTAAAAATGAAGAACCGCAACATCATTGGATCAGAATTCCCATCAGTTTTTAAAGCGTTTGCTATCCAAGTTCTGTTTGTATGGGATTTCTCTTTCTAGCCTAAATTGTCCTTTATAAACTTTACTCAATCTCTATTAAAAAGCTTTTTCCATTAACCAAGTGCAATTTTTTTCCTTTTTTTTCTAAAAAGCACTTTGCTGTGCACACAAATAGCTACCAGTTTATTGTTGAATTTCGACTTGTCATAGCTGCACATTGACCGCCAAATGTGTTTTACCAAAGATGACTGAAATGGTGTGTCATAAAATACCCTTTTGACATCTGTCGATGTTAAGAGCTGAAACAGACTGTGCTGAGCAGTAATAGGATTGAAGCATGCTATAATGCTCAGTTATCTTGGCAAGAACAGAAAGTATGGAATCCCCGAGAAGCGGAGTTATTTGAAATGAAGCCAAGTTTAAAACTATGCCATGCAAATGGAGACAATTATAATGTAGCATTACTATGCTAAAACAAAATAACAGATTTATGTTAATGCAATTACTAGATGAGCATGTGTGCAGATTTAGGCTATGTTCACAAGTGCACTTTACTATTAATTCCTGTTCTAATTTTATTTTTTTTTCAGTGGACATGCATGGTTATTGTACATCAAAAGCATTTCTAACTATCTTTAAAAATAATGTAAAAAAAAAAAAAAAAATTACACTGTTGTGATTGTATTTCAGCAGTAAGTTATGAATGACACTGCATTACAATGAATAACATTAATAGTAAAATTTAGAGATGAGCGAAGCAGTTTGGATCAAACCATGTTCAACCCAAATTGAACCCAAATTTTCTTAAAGTATCAAGATGGACCCAAACCAGAAACCTCTAGGGTTCATCACCCATGAATCACTATTACCCTCTGTGGTCACTTCATACCTCACAGTATATATATAGTGGAGGCCCATAGACCATCCAGTAAAATAATAAACACTTGTACTCATCACCTCTCCTGGACTCCCTCCTTGTGTCTGGTGCTCCTTTTGAGTCCTTTTCTGGCCTGTTCCAGCCTCCTGGTTAACGCCACCTGCCCCAGCAGACCCATGAGGCCTCCATATTGGTCGCGCTGCCATCACAATGCTTATATTACAGCGTCATGACGTTTATGCGCTCCATGTGACTGTTGATCTCCAATCACAGGCCTCAGAAGTCGTCAAGGGCATGTGACGTTAGTCAGGAGGCTGGAAGAAGACACAAGAAGACCCAGAGTCATTGCGAAGGAGACCAAGAGAGAAGAAGAAAGGCGAGTATAAGTGTTTATTATTTTACCACACCTCCCCTGGGCCTCCACTTTATATACTCTGGGTCTGAAGAGACCCCCAAGTATGATAATAGCACTTCCATTTCTTGTCCAGCCTGAAAGAAGACAGACGGAGGAGCCCACAGAAAATCGTTGAAACAAATCTTACGAGGTTCATCCATATCTAGTAAAAATGTGTGACATCTCTGCAACAGTTAAGGCATCCTGCAAATTTGAGAATCCATAGCATGTATAGAATCTGTAATGGAGAGTGAAAAGTGATTGTTAAAACTCCATTCATTAACATTGTATTGTGCTTTGATGGGGAATTTTGGTACAGATTTCAAAACCACCATATGTTCTCTAAAATTGTCATTTAATTAATCTTTTTTACTATTTATGTCTTTTCTGATGTTTTCTGGGTGGGAGAGTAAATGTAAAGTCCACCTTCTCATACTAATTTTTATTCTTTTAATCCATTTCAACTAACTTTACAAACATTCTTAAGTACACTTTCTCCTATAGTTTTGTCTGTAGCTCCTATGCACACCTACACCATCTGTCCCTTAATACTTACATTTAGAAGGTTATCAGGTAGATGATGTAGGTGGCAATATGACTGCAGGATCAGACCACATAGAGTTTATCATTTGTATCCAATGAAACATATAGATTTTCATCAGCAGATTTAACTTTCATTACCATCTATATCTATATACCCCTTCCCATGCCATTACCCCTGTACTACAAAACAAAATGGACTACCAGTAGAATAAACAAATAATTGTATCTCTTATAAAAATAGACATTTTTATTTATATCCGAAACTTCATACTCCAGAAATAAAATCAACCCCACAATGATAGACAAAAATAACCACACACTGTCCCCCATCACGGACCCTCACACCAATGGATATCAATTGCAACAATGCTGATTACAAATAACATTGTATATAGGTTCAGCTAACCTTAACATTATAATATATTTCCAAATAAAATACATCTAAACATTAAAAATGTATAACTATGCATCTACACTTACTGTAGATAGGTGAGGTTAAGAGTTGAACGGTGAAATGCCGCCTCCACCAGTGACTACACCAGTGACAGTGTCTACTTTCTTTTTTTTACAGTCAGTTCAAGGGATAGGTGGAATCAAGGATGGTGACACATCAGTAATTTAAAGTGTAACTACCATTTGTTTCATTTTGTTGCTATTGTGTCATGGGGTGTGTGATGAAAATTTTTGTAATATACTTTATTAGCCTATCAAACTTCATTTTAATAGTGATTTACAGGATGTAAAGTTCCCATTAGCCATGCCCTAACTAAGCATTGCCAGGCAGACTCTGTCTGTACTCCCGTACTCAATGAAGTATACTGCCTATGATCTAAGACTTACACCCGCCCAATCAGGACCTCACACTCCCATCTTATAGAGTTCTCTTCAGCTGAACCAGTTTTCTGGAATGCACTGCCCTACACACTTAGGTTAATTGCCAATATCCACAGTTCAAATTTCATTAGTATTTTCCATGTTTTCTTACAATATTAGCAATCTAAAATGTGACCTAAAAAAACATTTTAGACAGGTTTATCACATTGCTTCATCTAAATCTTTGCTATTCCTCAGAACTTAATCTCCTTTTCCATACGCTTAACTGCATTTCATACTGTGTTTCTACAAAAATAAGCCCTACTCCGAAAATAAGCCCTAGCTTGATTTTGCAGAATTTTTGGAGTAGGCTTGAAATATAAGGAGAATAGGCATACCGTAGCTCCCAATCATCCTGGACAAGTGCCCCGCTACCTCCTGCAACAGCAGGGCAAAATCCGCTCACCCGATCCAGCGTCCTGCCTCCTGTCTCCCAAGTCTGCCTTCCGAGTACCCCCACCTCCTGGATCCTACCTCCCAGCCACAACTATGCTGTGTGCTTGGCTACCTACGTGACCAGACATCAGGTGCCAAGCTTGATTGCTCCCACAGAGGCAGCCACTGCACTATAGCACCTCCCTCTTAGTGTGAAGGAGAGCGTAAATGAGAGGAGATAGAGAGGGCATGGTTTCAGTGCTACATAAAGTATTTAGAGAGAGAGTGCCAGTAAGTTTGTTTAAGACCC
Organism: Leptodactylus fallax; assembly: GCA_947044405.1. Taxonomy (NCBI): domain Eukaryota; kingdom Metazoa; phylum Chordata; class Amphibia; order Anura; family Leptodactylidae; genus Leptodactylus; species Leptodactylus fallax. The sequence continues at coordinate 278,299 of CAMRHE010000062.1, read as the reverse complement.
ACTGACACAGCACTATCAATTGTGAATGTAAGTTAGGGTTAGTGTTACTATCCCTAACCCTAATCATTTTGAAAAATTTGTTAGGAGCAAATAAGAAAAGATTCTGATTAGCAGAAACCTGGAAAAGTCCCAGGTTTCTTCATCTATACAGTGTTATCACTGTCTTCTTTGGGTCTCCTAGCGTAGCCCATTCTATATCTGCACTTACTTTGGTTTTAGTTGGACCAGGTACCGGACCTCTCTCCCCCCTCCTTCCCCCCCAACCCCCCTTCCTTCCCTCTCTTTTCAATGTTATCAATACTATTGTCTCATTGCTATTACAGCCCACTGTGGTTACACACCACCATTATGATACTTTTTGTGCTCTCTTACAGGGGTAGATGGTCCATGCTGTCTGGAAGAAAGCGGGTGCTCCAGGGGTGCAGGCTCTAGTAATGTCTCTTTGTCCAGATGTAGTACAGATCAGCTATGACAGCATGGACCAGGTAGCTTCTGGAGTTTAGAACGGAAATCCATTAGATATCCGCCCCCTCCCAACCCCCTCTCTCTTTGCCCTCCTTTGGTGTGTCCAATTTTCAATAGGATGTCTATTATGAATAGGTTTTTTCACTGCTGTGATAGTCTTCAAGTTCACATTATTCTATTGTGTTGTATCTTAACTGCCTTGACTCTCGAGTTCTTTGTTGACTCCCATATAGTTGGTCTCTCTGAGTTCTGCTCGTCATTGCTTAAACGACAGAGTTCCTATATAAGGGAGCATTTGTTCATAGCTGTGCTCAGACAGGCCGGAGCACTTGTTTATCTGATTTTGATTTGCATTTTTTTTGTTTATTTCTCTTTCTTCTTGCACCACTACTGCTCTCTACTTTCCTCTTTCTCCTCCCCTTTTCTTCTTCTTCTTTTTCTTCTTCTTATGTACTAACTCCCCCTACTTCCCCAGCCCGAAGCTCTTTGATTGGCGACCCGTTTATCTCTTAATACTTTGGTAATATGGCGAAGACTATGGTGACCTCGTTCAACGCCCATGGCTTAAATTCTCCTGAGAAGAGACAGAGTGTCCTCCTTCTGATGAAGAAATTGCAGAAGAAGGTCCTCTTCTTGCAAGAAACACATTTTAAGAAATGCAAGATCCCCGAACTCCCATCCAACTATTTTTCCCAATGGTTCCACAGTGCTAGTGACTCAGCTGCATCGAGAAGGGTTACAACGGCAATTCATCATTCTATCCCTTTCATCTGTGAACATTAACATAAGGATGGAGAGGGTCGTGTGCTGTTTTTGAAGGGGAAGATCGCTTCTGAGATGTTTACACTGGTCAATTTATATGTCCCTACCTCAGGACAGGTGGGCTGGCTTATCCGTACTTTTGAGGCCCTACACCTCTTTGCTGAGGGAGCGATATTGGTTGGCGGTGACCTCAATTTGACTTTGAATCCCTCACTAGATGCATCTACTGGAAAATCACACGTCTCCCAAAGAGCTCTGTGCAAATTACACCAAACTCTTCAAACCTGTCATTGTTGGATGTCTGGAGAACCCATCATCCCACTATGAAAGGCTACTCCTTCTATTCAAACCCAAGAACTTCGTATCACTGACTTGATTATGTCCTAGTCTCTAGGAATCTACTCCCACAGTGTAAGAAATCCTCCACTGGCTTGATCTCACTATCAGATCACGCCCCAGGTTCCTGTATAGTTCTGTTCGCACCTTTGCCCTCCTCGGACTGGAACTGGCGGATGAATGAATGGCTTCTTGACTTACCTACCACCAGAGACTCTATTAGCCAGCACATTACAGAGGTTTTTGCCCTCAACTGCTCACCAGATGTCAGCCATACGGTGGTGTGGGAAACGCATAAACATTATATCAGAGGTTTGTTGATTGCTCACGGTGCCAGAGTGAAAAAGCAGTTACAAAGTAGGATTGACTCTCTATCAGGACAGATAGCTTGCTTGGAACAGATGCACAAGCGCTCCCTAGTGGACTCACACCAGGCACAATTGATGGAGCTCAGAAAGAAATTAAGAGATATTCTTCACGCTAAGATGGCAAAACTTTTTCTCAACTACAAGCAGAAGCTGTACGCTCATGGAGATAAGAAGGTAGGACGATGATCTCTCTGATCAAGAAGGCTAAAGCTCGAACGTATATACCGTCTATTTCTTCCTCCTCTGATAATACCACGCACACTGCTACTTCGGAGTTTGCTGCGGAGTTCCACTCTTTTTATACTTCTCTATACAATCTGCAACCAGCGGCTCAGTCAGATGTCGCTTCGACTAGTAGAGACTGCACAAAACGATTCCTTGACTCTCTGTCACTACCTTGTCTATCCCAAGTACATCGTTCCTCTCTTCTAGAACCAATCACTGAGGATGAACTCAAACGAGTCATTAGCAGCTTTCCTCCTAACAAGAGTCCGGGGCCGGATAGATATTCTTTGTTCTACTACAAGACTTTTCTTTGTCTCTTACTCCCCCAGCTGACCTGTACCTTTAATGCTGTGCTCAAATGTGAGTGATTTCCTCTTCAAGCTCTGGAGTCACATGTGACTCTCATTGCTAAAGAAGGGAAGAATCCCCAATTATGTGGCAGCTACAGCCCTATTTCACTACTAAATCTGGATTTAAAATTTTGGGCGAAGTTATTGGTTCTATGCATTTAACCACTGTTGCCTTCACTCATCAATGGTGAACAAGCATGGTTTATAAGAGGCCAGGAGGGCAGACAGAACACTGTCCGCCTGCTACATGCTAAATGCTTCGTTAAATCTGCCAATATCCCACTGGTCCTTCTCGGCCAAGAAGGCATTTGACAGAGTCAATTGGTCTTTTATGTCAGCTGTGTTGAGGAAATTTGGGTTCCCTATTTCTTTTATAACCGCAATTCTGTCTCTTTACACTAAGCCCCAGGCTAGGCTGAAGATGAACGGCATTCTTTCGGCCCCCTTCATTTCGAATGGGACAAGGCAGGGATGTCCCCTGCCCCCATCCCTGTTCATTTTATCCTTGGAGCCATTTTTACAAGCTGTCCGTGAGCATCCAGAGATTGAGGGCCTCAGATTCGGTTCGGTCTCAATCGACTCATTAGCCTTTGCGGACGACGTGCTCTTCTTATTCACCAACTCAGAGGTGGGCCTGAGGAAGGTTTTGGACATTATTGAGGAGTATGGAGCCTTGTCGCGCTATAAGGTGAATTTAGGAAAATGTGAGATACTGAATGTCTCTCTCCTCCCAGCTAAGATGGTTGACCTTCAGAAGGATCTTCTGTTTACTTGGTCTTCTTCGCATATTAAATACCTTGGCATAAAAATGCCCAGTGCCTTAGACCGTGTTTGCTCTCTCAACTACGCAGCACTCTTACTAGAAGTGGGAAGTTTGCTGAAAAAATATGATATACCTTGTATCTCATGGTTCGGATGGCGAAACCTCATTCAGATGTACATATTGATGAAGATTACTTATGTTATCCGTATACTTCCTATGCTGCTGCCTTTCTCCTTCTTCAAGTTGGTCCGCTCTCTATTTTTCAAATATCTTTGGAGAGGTAGAAGGCCTCGCTTGGCCTATTCAGCACTGTGAAGATAGAAGTCTGATGGAGGTATTAATCTGTCTGATGTGCAACAATATTATTAGGTGCTCCAACTCCAACTGTGTCTAGATCTTACAACAACATCCCTCGACACTTTCCTGACAAGATTGGTAGAAGTGACTTACGGTGAAAATACAACATATGATCTGTGGCTCCCAGGACGGCAGTCTTCTCCCTCCTCTAAAACAGATGTCCTTTTGGGAGGGGTGTTTGCAACCTGGAGTAAATGGCAACCAAAACTGGTGCCTCTTCCCTCTCTGTGCCTACCGGTAGACCTCCTTCCTCATCTACTCACAGAAATATGGACTCCCATTACTGATTTTTGGAAGCCACTTCTAAAGACGCCACTGAGTACGTTATGCACTGATGGAGTTTTCGCAGCAGCCGAATATCTGAGAGATTCCCCTCTTTTCCAACATCACACCCTACTGAACTTTCTGCACCTAAACCATTATTCGAGTTGTAGATAGGAATTTGAAGCTGCCTATGCCTGGCGTAGGCAGCATACTGACTTTAAGAAAATGTTTCTTGTAGCTAATCACAAGCTGTTTAGGATGTCTTCTATACTTCATCATTATATCCGCCTTACACAGCAACAAAACCATTTTTTCTGATAAGCTGGGAATTGGATCTAGAAGTCTCGTTGGACCCACCAACCCTCAAGGTCATTATGTCAAGAGCTCATGTAGTGTCTACCTGTGTCCGTCTTCAGGAAAGCCACTTTAAGCTACTCTCCAGATGGTATCGGTCTCCAGACTGGCTGTTCGATCACAAGCTTTCCGATTCAGCTTCATGCTGGAAATGTAATTCGGCAGTTGGCTCTCTGTTACATTTGTGGTGGTCATGCCCCTTGCTGTCCTCTTACTGGGCATAGATTGAAGCTCGAATCCAGAAAATGGGTTTTCAGGACTTTACCCTCAATCAACTTTCCTTGCTATTTTGTCACCCTGGTTGGAAAACAGGTGATCCTCTTCAACATCATCCACTTGAGCCCCCCTTCTTCTTTCTTCCTTCTTTAACTTTCTCTTTTTCTTTTTTTTTTTTCTTCACCTCTCGTCTTCTCCGCTTTCTCTCTATTTTTCCACTCTGTGCTTCTTTACTGTGTCTTATATATATAAAAACTCGCAAAATGTTTGTTGACGACTTACATATTATTGGAAGTGTACATTCTGTGCCTTAAGGGGCGCGCCCCCATTATATATGTCTCTGTACTTGACTTGCTTTTTGTCAATAAACTTAGAATTAAAAAAAAAAAGAAAAGATTCTGATTTGCTCCTACCCTAAAATAAGCCCCAGCCCTTTTTTTGGGAAAAAAAAAATAATATAACACCCTGTCTTATTTTTGGAGAAACACGGGTATCAGTCCATACACCTGTACTGGCTGGTGACAGACTCATTAAGTTTTATATATCTCCATTTTTAGAAAAGACCATTGTACAAGCACTTTTAACCTTTTGTGTCAGCCACATTTATCATAGATTGTAAACTGTTGCAAAATTTCAGTTATTTAGGTTGCTGCTCTGTAATGTTCAATTGTATTTGTGAATGAGCCCTAAGAAATGCTGGTGCTATGTAAACAACCATTATCATTATCATCATTATTATTGATTAATAGAGGAAATTATCAATGAACTAAAACATTGTTCATCCATATTTATTTATTTTTTCCATTGAAAAAGAAAAACTCCAGTATACTTGGGTGGGTTCCATACCAAGTTCAAGATGGGAGAGGAAAAGGATCACGAATGAAAAACCTTTCAGATGTTCAGAAAGAAAGATGTCTGAATGAAGACAGAAAGAAGGGGAATGGATAAAAACAAGATGACTTAAAAGAGTGTGTAGTGTTCTGTACTTATAGTTTAATCTGATTTCCATTGGATTTGTGAAGAATTAAAACATATACAAGTATCCAAGCTTTTAGAAGATCCATACAGTTGAATGTTTCAATACAAAATATCTTAGCAAAAGCTTCAGGCTTCAAGCGTGTATTACAATATAGAAGTATAGAAACAGAAGTAAACTTGCTTTAGTAAGATCCCAAAGGGACTCTAACCATCCAGAAAAAAATAAGAATACATAGAAGCGAGATAGGAAACAAAGAGGAAGGAAAGGAAAGATAAGAATCAAAAGATAAAAAAGGGACAAAGGAAAGAGAAAGAGAAAAATAGAGGGAGTGGAATAGGTGCAGGCAAGACAGTCATCCTGAATACAAGCATGAGACATTAGCTTTCAACAGGTCAAACCAGCAGGGACTGACCATGGTTGCCATAGTGAGGAGAAAGTGGCTAGTGTTCTCTGCTATCCACTACCAACTTCCCCATTCACATAATATGTTGTAATTCTGAAACCCACTGGCAAATAGCAAATTATTGACCACATTCATGATGACAGTGTATATGGCACCACATTACTATAGCCTACAGTCACATTTGTGACTGCATTTATGACATCACCACATCACACTGATAATGTAAATAACACATTAGGACCAGGCTACTAGCATTATGGTAATGGGGCAGAAAATAAACTGCAACCATATTACAGTTTACTATTAAGCATTTCAGGCTTATGTTGGTTGTTGGAAAACTCCTTTGAGGCTTCCTTTGCAAATGTTTTGTGGGCTTTTTTGACATTGTGAAAAACTATGACTTTTATGTGCTTTTACAACTATTTTTGTAGTGACATTTTTTACATGCTTTTTCATAGTTGCTTTTTTACCTATAGAGAAGTCAATGGAAAATATCTTTAAGAAAAAGTTCTTCAAAAAAGCTATACCTACTGTAGCTCATACATCATTTTTTAAAAAAATCCAATGTTGAAAATGCAACATCGTTTATGGTGTTTTTTTTAATTCCTTTTTAAAGGGGTAGCTACATGTCTGAATTTATGACTGTATAACCAGGATATGCCATGAACGCTTGATATATGAGGGTCCCACTGCTGGTACCTGCATCTATCTTGACTATGGTTCCCCCGATCATGGCCACAGTTAAGGGAGAAATTAGCAGCTCTCTCCATTTACTTGTACAGGACTTCCGAATATAGTCAAGCAGGTAGCGTGTTCTGTTCAGGTATGTTACTTTGTTTTTATTGTCTCTGAATCCAATTGCTCTTCTGTTGTCTCTGTTAGGGTCAACATTGCAGATTAGGGAAATCTATAGAAATAGTGAGTTCCATGAGGTATTGGGGTCATCATTTAGAAATAGATATAAAAAATATTCTGGGAAAGTTAAAATCAGAGTCAGGATATTTTTTTCTTGTTTAGTTATTTGTTCACACTATCATCCCCATCATCCATTTCTTCCATTATTCGACTATCATCACTTTCATTCCTTAGTTCCCTCACCTGATTACTGTCACCATTCTGTTCCAGCCATGTCAGTCATTCTCTTCCAGTTTAGTGTCATCATTCTGTTCTCATTCTTTCAGTTGTATGGTTGTTGCATAATTCAGTCTGACTGTAATTCCTGGTGCTGAGGACAATTGGGAATCAGGAGATTCAAGTTACATTTCTGGACATGACAATAGTTTAGTAGTTTAGAAGCAGACAGGCCAGGGATATACTTAGTGACTTCTTACTAGGTTAGCCACAAGGCATTATGGTAAAGGAGCTGGGGAGCTCATGCGCCCTCTGTTGGATGTAACAGATCCTCAATTTGCTTTTGACTCACCGAGTCTTGAGACAGCAAATGGGATTTTAGCCAAGCCAATTTCATTTATCTGCATACAGCGCCGTTTCAGGATTTTTGTCCCTCATCAGTGCAGAGCAAAATGAACTGGCTGGCTTTGTGGGAAGCAATGAGTGGGTTATAGACAGGGTTAGCCACAGCAGAATCACCAGCAACTAATCTGCTGCAATGTATAGCAGGAGTCCACACACTTCAGGAAAAAACCTGCAATGCAAAGTGTCTTACCCCATGGGTTTTGAACATGCAGCATGTGAATAATTGAAGCATGTTCGGTTGAATGCCGTAGCTAAAAACCAGATGATTTTGGCAGTTTTTAGTCATGGTCAGATCTGCTGCAGGATGTCTGCTGTGAATCTCCCACAGTCAATCTGATCTGTGTTCCCTTAGCTTAAGTATGCTTTTTCTTCTCCTAAAGTTATAATGTCACAGAATATCTCTTGTATCACCAGGAATGCCAGCAGTAATATATTATTAATATCACATGAAAAGACTTTCTGGGGTTTTCCGGGAGTATAAAAAAATGAAAAAAAGGACTGTGAATGCTTGCTACATGAATGAATAAAGACAGCTGAGTACCTTTATATATTTAGACCATTGTTTACAATCCTGCATCTACCCGTTGCACCTTTTAGTAGGTTTCTTCTACATCCATTACACCTTCTCAGCCAGACCCCTGCCCACCTCACTGCTTGCATCATTTTTCACCACCTACTACACCCTTTTATGTCTGATACTTGCCATTGCAGTGTATTTCATTACCAGCTCCTTATGTACATATGCAAGCATAAAGTTATTTATATATGTGTGCCAAAATACTAGGACATATTTATGACAACTGGTGGTACTCATGGCAGTCTTCATAGCCCCAGAGCTGGTGGTGGGTGAGCCTCATATATGATGAGGTACACGCCTCCTCATTAATGAGGTACACCCTCCGCCAGAGTTTACGCCTGGTGTGCATTTCCCCCATCATTTAAACCAGATTTATGTTTCTTCGTGTCACCCAACGGTCCCCGTCCCACCCCGTGAAAAGAGCATTGAAGATATCTATCCTAGAGCCACTGCAGCCTTGGAGCGCTGGAATCCTGGGTTCAAATCCTGCCAAGGACAACATCTGCAAGGAGTTTGTATGTTCTCCCCGTGTTTGCGTGGGTTTCCTCCGGGTACTCCTGTTTCCTCCCGTACTCCAAAGACATACTGATAGGGAATGTAGATTGTGAGCCCTATATGGGACAGTGACTGTCAATGTCTGTAAAGCGCTGCGGAATATGATGGCGCTATACAAGTAAGCATAATAAATAAATAAATAAATAATAATAGAGCCCCCCAGGCTTGTCCAATCCCCCAACCTGTGAAGAGATCATTGAATATAAGTATAATAAAGTGTAATAAAGCTCATTGAATTCCCCCTCCCCAGCCCTTCACCTTAACACTCCCTCTTCCCATGGAGAGAGCATCAAATATACTGTAAGTATCATAAAGTGTAATAAAAACTCTAAGGATTCTGGTGCAGACAGAAAAAAAGGAAAAGGGTTCGAAGTTTTAACAGGGTATAAGTCATAAATCTTCATTTCAGAATATTTTTTAGATGATTTAAAAAAAATCCCTGAAAACTCCTTTAAAGATGGTATTACAGGAAAACCTACAGTAGCTTTTATATAATATATGTTATTAACCTGAGATTCCCATTAAAGTGGATAAAAGTATATAATTTAAAGTGCCCAGTATATTTAACAATTATAATATGTTTATTTAAAGAAGCTCTGAAAAAAACAAGTCTTTCCATTACATATGGTCAGTGAACGTTTGATTGACAACTAGAAGTTCCTTTCAGAAAGGGAAAAAGTCAGCAGTGCTAGTGACAAACAAGAAATCGAACAGTCCAGCAGCATACATCAATAAAAGAATAATCAAGTCTTTTAATTAAGTTAAGGCTTCAAAGGAATAGTGAAGCTAATTAAAGTCAACTATGAAAGTGAAAACCATGAAATAAAATAAAACACATGCATCAAAAATAATTAAAAACATATGGAAGATTAGAAAAAAAAAATCTACAAACTGTTTTGCTTTATACAATCTTGTAATTTAGAAAAATTCATTAACAGTAAAGTATTGAAGTGAAAACACATTTCTTAATTTAGTAATTTCTTAAGTAGTGTAAATCTCCTGTATTTTATTATAATGCAGAGAGAATGGGGTAGATTTACTAAACCTGTTTAAAATTTAGACAAGAATGTAAGGAGATGTGCCAAATTTATTACAGTGGTGCTTCCTATGGGATAAACTTCAGGTATCTCTGTGGAACTTGTAAGAAGTGTCTCTTACACATTCTTGGTTCATTTTACCCAATACTACCAGATATTTTCTCCCAAATTTGTGATGCACGTTAGTTATAAATTTGATGCAGTTCAGGGGGGTTCACATTGTTATTGTCCATTGTTAGCATCCATCAGAAAATGATAACAATGAACACTAACACATCCGTGAAAAATCCTTTAAAAATCCCATTGATTTCAATGGGATTTGTTCTGTGTTCCGTTAGCATCCGTTTTCACAGGTCCATTATTTTGGCAGAGATAATAACACAGGATACAAATCTTTTGGCTTTGTTCAAAATATAGGACTTATGACATATGTGAAGCATCTATTATTTTTTTTTATCATTAATGTCAATGACTAATGAACGTAAGACGGAAAATAATGGACAGTTGTCCTTTATACTATCCATTATTTTCTGCACGTGCAGAAGAACAAAAAAATGGACTGTATAATAATGGACATTATTGGACGCTAACTAATTTTTTAACAGTTTAATTTTTTTTTACATATCCATTAAATGGAATGGGTTAAAAAATGGGCACATTAACATCAGTTAGTGTCTGTTTACTGTATGTTATGGTAGACATCTATTTTTATTTTTTTCATAACAGAACCTATCATATTATATCATATTAGATGATGGACACTACCAATGGTATAAATGAACTGCTGTATGAGGATAGGTCTCAAAAAGATTATAAAACTTAACCTGAGATTCAAACAAGTACAAAAATTAATAAAGGTGTAGGTGTACCTATTAGAAACAAGCACACAAAAACAAAAAAAAAGAAAAGTGCATTAAAACCTAATTTTTAATAATAATCCTAAATGCAGTACTAGAGCAAGTAGGCTATTGAGCCCAAATACTGAATCAGAGAAAAGGAAAGCAAGCACCCAGGAGGCCAACAATAAATAAATATAAGATCCAAAATAGTGGACCTCTATAAATGGATCGACTGGTGATGGATAAATCTGATAACCCAAAAAAAGTATTTTCCTCTGGGATCCTATAAACAAAACCAAAGTAGAGTTGCTGCCCCACCCTGAGGTGTTAGGGATAATAAATTGTTCCTGCCTGCCAGGGATAGATAGAACAACTAACAGGGTGACTGATGATAACCCAGTTGTTAGTCACTATATCCTATATCCCGGTAATCCGGCATATCATTCTCAGGAGACACACATAACACACATACACTAACTTAGGGGTCAATAAAGGACCAACCCAGGTGCTGACTATCCACTAACTAGAGAGTTTACATTACACTCTCAGAACAAACTAACTAGTGCCACACATATACATCACATGTCAAGCACATAGTAAAGCTCATTAACCAGGATGACGAATTTCTGATGGTAAAGGAAGCCAGATCGTCAGAGGCAATAATGAAATTTGGGCATTAATTGACCCACAATTGAGTTGTTCAGGTCTGTTTGCAAAGATTCAGAGAACGAGCATAGGGCATGTCCGCCTGGCCGGCCGTGATAACTGGCCACGAAGTAATTCCAAGCGGGGCCTCGGTATATCAACCCGCAGCCACGCTGTTAGGGTCTTGCCAGACGTAGCAATACCCTATACTACTGCAGGGGTCTGGGAGGAAGCACAGAGACAGGTGAGCCCTAATCTCACCACAGCCACTGTCCCTTCCTATTGCCTCAGTTACCCTAAACGTTAAAAGGACAACCTGAAGACGAGCCCTATACTTAGTAAGTGACAACACTGAACAGGACAAGACAAAACAACACAGAAACAGAGTGAGCAAGCCAAGGGGTCGGTAACAGACGAGCAATGCAGTACAAAATCAAAATCCAAGAGAATAGTCAAAAGTCAAGGCCAGGGGTCAGGAATATGAATACCAGTAACAAGACAGCAAGGAATATTAGCCAGAACACAAAAGCAATAACCAGCGACCATGAGAAGGCTGACAACCTGTTTATAGAAAGTCTGGGCAAGCCCCAGACTGGATTGATAGACAGGCTGTCAATCACACAGGCAAGGCTGAGATTAACTATATGCGGTCCAGAGAGAAATGCTCAGAACACGGGTGTGGCTGGAAATCCATTACATTGTCTAGTACCGTGTTCAGACTTAGCAACAAGAAACCTACACAAGGAACCAAACTGAACACGCCTCCTTCGCCGCAGCGTGCGAGCGGAGGGTGGCGCAGAGGCCCGAACAGGCAGAGACGTTACACACGCTTTCCTTTTCTCTGATTCAGTATTTGGGCTCAGTACACTACTTGTTCTAGTACTGCTTTTAGAATTATTATTAAAAGTTAGGTTTAGTGCACTTTTCTTTTTTTGTTTTTAACCTGAGATTCCCATTAAAGTGGGAAAACTTAACTTTTAATAAATAACTTTGGTAATAAAAACTAAAAATAATGTATGTTGTAACTCACTTTGAAGTGTTATGTTGCAATAAAAAATAAACCCTCGGGGAAAGTCAGGATGAGGGGAGGGTGCTCTTTACTGTGTCTATAGACTACAGGGGTGTAGATGAAGGTGTCAAGAGCCAGATTTCAATAAGTCTCTGTATATCCACTGCTACTTATACTAGAATCTGATTATAATAACACCATCTATCCTACAATCTCCTACTAAATTAAAAGGTATTCAAAAATCTATATTAGCACCCTATGATCTTCCTAGGGCCAGAGTTTTAATTTACACTATTGAGGGTGCGCTCTGAAAAGAGCATACTCTGATATACCTAGATGGAGTCCTACACTTAATTGTCATTGGTAAATCTGCCCTAATGAGTTGAGAACTGAACTGGTTACTTTAATAATATCAAACTGTCCAAATTGTATAGATGTAAAGATGTACAGGGTGAAGCAATGGACTTCTATGAGCATCAGTATCACAGCTACTGAAGATAGAACTTGGAGCTTGTGAGGATTCTTAAGGCATAAGGTTGAAATGTGCCCAACACACATGTGCAGTAACATAAGCTTTGCTTCTAAGGGGTCCTGCACACGACCGTACTTTTGATCCGCAATTGCGAATCCACATTTGTGAATCGAAGTATGGACACATGCATTTTTAAGGGCCCAGACACATGACCACATTTTTGGTGGCTGTGTGTACATGCCATATACAAGGACCGCAAATTATGAAGCATGTCCTATTTTTGTCTGCATTTGCAGCACAGAGCAGTGTAGGGAATCATGCAAGATCCTTGATTGCGGATGACATACTGATGAAATGCGGACGTGTTTTTTTGCTGAATGTAAAATAATATTTGGGGACTGTAAATCCACTAGGGTCATGTGCAGGAGGCCTAAGGGAGAACATCTCTGTAATGTCATGCCTTTCAGAAAAACACAGAATGCCTATAGTTCTGTAATACAAACACATAGGGACTCTGGCTCTTGAGTCTACTATGAGACCTTAATACAATAAAAAATAGCCAAAGTAACAATATAGCAGATACACTGCTAGTAATAAACAATTGTTCATAATCATTGGAATAAATTTTGTTTGAAATTTCTTTCTTTCTTTTCTTGGAAAACTACAGGCTACAATTCACATCATAAAGAATCTACATCTGAAAATCTACTAATGCACTCCAAGAGTATTTTTATTGTCAATTGGATAATCTTTCATTATTAATTCTCAGGATAGTGGTGGCTTTAATTTACAATGTATCAAACTAAAAGAATGTGTATCTGTCACTCTTATTTTCCTGCTTTGTAACTTCCCCCCTCTTTGCCTTGACATATTGTGAAAACAGTAATTATAACATTAACGCGCACAACTACAGTAACAACTTGGCATTGCTTTGTAATTGCCCATGTGGCACAGCTGTCTATACTTGGTAATCATCTGACTCATACCATCTGTAGGTGTTTGCAAATGATTATTATGTCTACAAGCTGCAAAAATTGGTCTCTGTCATGTAAAGAAAATAAAGAACATATAATGGGTTAATAAACTAATAAAGTAATACTCAAAAAACAATTGAACAGAGTTAACTGAAATGGAAACCCTACTTGTCGCTGGCATTTAATCATGCCTGTAATTTATCGAATTATTGATGAAAAGTACATTCAGAGGCTACCAAGCATGTAAATCACCTTGCAACAGTTAATCTATGACATTACTTTCCAATCATCCTCCTCACTATACCGTTACTAATAGTTTGTCTACTGCTTGCCATTTGTTGGTTTTGTCCTGCTTCATATGTAGTAAATTTTTGATATTAATGATACATTATTTTATGCAGTAAGACCATTAACGTCAAGTGTTATGGCTAATCTGACTTTGGGATTGTATTTTCACACAGATTAGTAGGATTTCCACACCACTGGTTGCCAGATTTATGGAATATTCCTACAGTATATGAAATACTTTACCTATCTGAGCTGACATCAAACTGGACACATTAAGATTCAAAATTCAATTTTCAAGCTCATATCTACAGTAAATAAACACAGCGCAGGAATTTTACTACATAATGTATTCTTTATTGCATAGCTGCTCAAACCAATTTCCTCATCAGTAGGTTTAATAAGGCAGTACTGTCAATTGCGCGGCTCGTCTTAGAATGCACCATATAGTTTCTTGTACCTACATTTATGTCAGTCTATACATGTGGCTGCAAATTATATAGATTTTATTCCATACGTATTTAATTTACAGTTATTTTAATAATGGATTCCTCTGCAGCACTTAGTGTTTTCTGTATATGGCAGAGTCAGTATGGCATGCTCTACGTATATTGGTGTTCATAGTATATACAAATAACAGTGCTGCTTGCAACTCCCTTGCCTTCTAAAAGTGAAAAAAAAAATGCACAGCAACCCACTGCATAACCAGAAGCTGCAAATACAGCACTGTACCAAAAGTTTAAAGAGGACCTTTCATGTCCTCTACGATGTGACATATGCTGCTGCAAAGCTGACAGTGTGATGAATTCAGCACACAGTTAGCTTTGTAGGTATGTGCCATAGTTCCAAATATATTGTTAGTTTCAGCTACTGATCACTGCACTGGCGGAGGGGCGGGCCTCACAGCTCAGCATCATCACTAGGTGGTGAGGAACCTATAGAAGGGTTCCATCAGGGGGAAATTACTATCTGACACTGGGCATTACTGACACTGAGCTGTAGGGCCAGCTCCGCTGACAGTACAGTGATAACGGTAGGCAACCTTTGCCTTCATAACAATAACTTGTGTACAGTTTTTGAAGGAACATGGCAGGAAGGTTGTTCCAAACATCTTGGAGGACTAACCACAGATCTGTGAATTCAGCTTACTCAGACATTCTGCTCTTCATGTAATCTCAGACAGACAGGATAATATAGAGATCAGGGCTCTGGGGAGGGTCATATGATCACTTCTAGGACTCCTCCTCCAAATATTGGTCACAACAAATATTGATATGACTTAGATTTTATTTGACAAAAAAACTATCAGCACTTCTGTTTTTGAAAGCATTCTTACATTGCAGTATTTTGGTGGGAGATATCCTTGAAGTATGGAAGTGAAGATATGGCCCCCACTGAGCCCTACTCTTACCATATATTTATCTTATTCATTCACTTAATGTTGCTAATTGACAAAAATAATCTATTAAAATTTCTACTTTGAAAGCATCCTTACTTTGCAGCATTTTTTCCACACCTGCCTAAGGCTAAGGCCCCACATAGTGAACCATGGCTAAAAACACCACAGAAAGAAACACAGCGAAAACACATTGCGTTTTTTTCTGCATTTTTTTCTGCAGTTTTTCTTCTCTTATTAAATCTATAGGGAAAACGCTTGAAAACACAGTACTGTATGTCACTCTGTTGGTTCTATCCTAGTACCTCCAGGTCACAACACACTATATATACACCTTATCTGAATTGTGTGGAAGTACTATTATCCTATCAAAGTTACTGGATCATATAATAATAATAATAACAATCCTTTAATAGTCCCACCATGGGGAAATTCAGTGTGTTACAGCGGCAAAGATAAACACTACAAATACAATATATACAAGAATGTTCCAAGGTAGAGGCATTTCATTGATAGTAGACAGACAGATAAGAAGTAGCGGGGGGGGGGGGGGGATATCCGAGACAGAAAGAACTTTCAGTTCTTGTCTGAAGCTGGCCGTATACTTTGGAGTATACCTTAGTGTATGACCAGCTGGTGAAGATAGGTTCCATTAATTTTATATAACTTAAACTGATAGGATATTAGCACTTACAGACAGTTTGGACAAGGTGTGTATAACTTGTACTGAGCATGCATGTGTTCTGAATAAAGAAAGGAAAATAAACTAGTGCCAGCACCTCAGGCGGTGGCTTGTCTGAGAACAAAAGAATTAGGTATTAAAATTGCACGAGCCTTCTTACCCCCGACATATGCAAATTGGGATAAATCAGGTCATCCTCCTTATACACCTGAGATGCTATTGGTAAAATCAGTTTGGCCAACATTTATTGTGCACGGCCACCTTTAGCCTATGCTGTATTGTCTTTGTATCCAGGTTCTGAATCGTATTTGTGTGCTCATCCTGAGGTCCTATCCTCTCCACATCTAGCTAGTACTGTGGATTCTGTGTTGTCTGTGTTCACAAACTTTGCCATAGGTCATCTGTAATTCAATTCCTCATTCCTGGATTTATATTGCCTGGTTGTTAGCGACCTTGTTTAACTTTTACTACAGTATGCATTTGTTCAACATTGAAAAGATACTGACAGTGATATCTGAGCTGGAATTGTAGCTTTTGCTTCTGTGTGAAATTTTAACAGAGATTGATGCAGGATTAACATATACTTGACACTCATTTTTCTTTCTGATATAATCAGAAAGAAGGGGGGGGAGAGGCAGACTTGTTATGGCTGGAGTTTACCAAAATATACATTTTTTTCAGAGTATATCTTATTTATTGTCCTTTAAAGGGTACCTGAGTTTTCATGAAAAGTTGAAATATGTGCAGGGTCTTGTTGGCAGTGTGTTCTGTGACTGTAAAAGCCTTCATACATGATGTCCTATAAGTTTTTCTGCTGCTAATAAATTATGGCTGAAACACATTTTTCATTTGTGTCTCAGGCTGTGGCAGTGTACAATAAGGAGCAGTCTTCCCCCTCTCCTATCCATTACTGATAATGTTCTGCCAGGAGTAACTATACAATTGCAAACAAATAGCTGAGAAAAGCTAAAGTGACTATAATATAAGAGATACATGAACACTGGATTGAAAACACATGGCAAATACATGCAACTAAGCAAATAAAACACATGAAAAAAAGCAATCAGACAGAAGTACAGTAGATACAAGTACATAGAACACTTTTCTTACATTGCAGAATTCTCAGTCTTTTGCACACAGCAACAGTTTGCAGACATGTCTGTGCAGACTGTCAGGAGAATCAACCCCTTTCCTCTCCATTCACTGTGTGAAGAAAGAAAACTAGCTAACTTAACATACGTCTTAAGTTATTTTCTTCTGACCCAAAAGTCCTAAACCCTGCGTTATTATATGTGTCAAAATAATGGACCTGTGACGAATTTGGTGAAAATGTAAATTGTTAGCCTATATGGGAGAGTGATTAACAATGTCTGTAAAGCACTGCAGAATATCATGGTGCTAAATAAGTAAGCAAAATAAATAAAATAAAAACTGACACTAATGGACAACAGATCAAATGCTATTGAAATCGATAGGATTTTTAATAGATTTTTGACACATCTATTAGTGTCCTTTGTTAACATTTTCTGATGGATGCTAGCAACAAACACTAACAACAATATTGTGAATCCTACCTTAGGCTAGGTTCACACAGTGCAATTTGCAGAGGAATTTGAGGTGGTCTTCCTCAGATTCCTTTTCAGACTCTGTGGAAATCTCGTAGGAAAGCCAAAACAAGGCTGAACACCCCTCAGTCTCACACATACAACTCTATTGAGCAGGGAGGGGTGAGTAGAACTCTCCTGCCAACTGTTTAATTGATTTATTGCCTCATTCTGTGTGCTAGTAGCCTCTTATCTACAACCAAGCAGTATTAAAAAAGCAAGGAATAGTAGAGTGTAACAGCAGAAATTATTTGAGTGCCTTTTATATCTCCCCATCTTTCTTTATAGACTAATATGGAGAAAGAAACTGCATGCATGCAGTATTAGTGAACCTAATTAAAACATAATTTTCAATGTTAACCAGATAAAATCTATTTCAACCCAGGCATAAAATATAAGTGCATCAAATAGTTAAATAAATGAAAATAGAGGCTATTCACCTCCAAAATAGCTGCTCTAAGTACACCATATACTATTGTCTATAGTAGTAAGGATTATAGGTAATGAATTAGACACAACCTTACCAGCCTGTTGGAGGAATAAATAGATATAGATAATCCTTTGATGTCATTAAGGGATAGGGTGAGTAACTAACTTAGCCTACACTCACCATATACAGTACACCCAAAATAACTCCCGCTCAATTATGACCCTGTTACACTGCCCAATCTACTCAAAAAACATTTGACTCGTTTTTTTCCAACCACAGACATAGTATCGGTTAAAGGGTATCTACATTTTATCGGCCCCAAGAGGACCCGAAGAATGGAAACCCGAGCGCAGGTGTGAACCTAGCATAATAGGCCATGTGTGCCCCCTAACTCTGGACATATGAGTACTAATGCTTGGCCATTAACTATTGGGTTAAGCTAATAGGTAACAGCCAATTTCTAAATGAATACTGCAGCGACACTGTCTGGGGCAAATATTGGTACAGTCCTGTCAAATTTAGGACAGTATGCAAGTGTGAGACAGACAGGTACTGTAGATGGACAGGCAGATAGATGGATTATGTTTGTACCGTGGCTCTACATATTGTAACAATATAACTTTAGAAATAACAATAACTTTAGAAATTTACTGCCGCTATTTCCGTAAATGATAGCAGTGACAGTCTGATAACTTAACAGACCCCAATTACAGTATACATTATATGATTCTGATAAATGTAGAAATTCCATTTGCAGCAATTAATTCTGATTATAGGTATCTATCCAAGCACAATGTCAGAGCATCTAGCAATCATAGAGCCACAGTGACCCGGAGCTGATGACTCCCAACTCATTTTATCTGTTCGTAGATATTTTTGTTTTATCTTAATTGCTTATTCTTCTGACAACTCACTTTCCCAATAATGATTCTGTTAATTATAAGAGAAACTGCAATAACTGTCTGCCTTTCATTCAGTCGGCAGGACACTAAGGCATATACTAAAGGCAATTAGGATTGTCAGCATTCATGCCTCTGACACTGTTTACATGCGCAGCTGATTCAGCAAGTCATTTTGATCCTATCTAAAGAAACAGAAAAGCTGTGTAGACTAAACATTTGTTTACTGACAACAAAACCTACTAGGCGAAAATCTGATCCGACAGAAGTAAAAAAAAATATAAATACAAACAGTAAATTGGTTCACATTTATTAAACAGGTCATCACATATTTTGGCACAGAAAGGTTCACATCCAATAGCTTTGACAGCTGTCAGGGAAGGTAGATGTAGTGGTATGATTCATTAACCTGCTCATAAGAAATGCAGAAGGCTGTGTAAGGCAGAGGCTTGGTAATTATAAAGCATTTCTGTCATGCTAGGGAATACTATTTTTACCCACATATGTTTTTATGTTTGCAGTGTAATCTACCTAGAAATCTCAATTACGCTTAAACAAAACATAAATTAACTAATCTTAAACTACAGATGTGACCAGGCTTAGCAGGTTTCTAGTTTAGTTAAATAATGCAATTTCTCATTAAACAATTTATGACATGCCAACAAAAACCTGCAAATCACACCTTCCCCACATCCCTACAGGGTGGTCACACATAGGATAGTTACATATCACTTTCTGACAACTATTCAGGAAAACACTTTGTTTTTAGAAAAGCTTAACTTGTTACACATATAATTGGACACGTCCAGCTAAGAGGATAGAAGGAAGAACACACCAGTAAATCCAAATGATAACTGAGCCATGGCAGCAATGCCAAATCCATATGTGAATGCATGAAAATGGGGTTCCAGTAACAGTAAGAGCAACAATTTTTGCTATCAAAAACACTAGAGCCCTTGACCAAATGGCAAACATACTAGTGTGGATTTTTTTGAACTACCTTTATGCACTTGTATATAGTTGAACATCACCTTGACATGTTTATGTATTCTTTTGTAAGTCACATGTCATCAGTAACATACTGTATACTGTAATGTTATAGTATTTGCTTAGTGGTAATATATCTAGAGAGTGATACATACAAACACCAATTTGTGAGTTACAAGGAATTGTACATTCTCATTATCACAAAATAAAGGATATTTGGGTGAGGAATATTGCAGTGGAGAGCCAGAGAACTGTGTGCAGTCTTGCCTCTGTGCAATAAAAACCAGGGTGCACTACCACACCCCATACATTTTGCAAATACAGCCATAGTATACCACATAAAATTATGAATATAGGTCCTATGGTACACTACAACTATTTAAGTTTAATCAACTATTATGCACATTTTTATTTAATACTTATATGCAATATTGGAAGTTACTATATGTAAACAACCTACAGGTATCACATGAAAATATATATTTCCCACAGACAATAACCACATCGAAATATAGAAAATATATAATCATTTCTAAATACACTGTGAAAAAAGAAAACAGTATAAATTAAACAATTAAAATTCATGTGAAGGATGGAGCAACATGGATTATAATAATAATCCATAATAAATAGTAAATTTATGCCAGAATGTACATATAATAGTAATAATGCTGGTAGCCCAAATATCCACAGATACTATACATTCAATTTAAATTATACAGGTATAGTGAGTCTGCATACCAATAATGTATGAATAGCGATCCCACAAAGATATACAAAAAACTTCAGCCCCAATGTTTGTTTCACCCAACAGCTTCCCCTGTGGAGGATGGAGGTGGTGTGTTACATTTAATAGAGAGAACCCAGGTGAGGACAAAAATTTCCAATTGAGGAATGCATGTACGATGTAAACAGCAATGCCCATCATGCACCCATCCCCAGATATGCGTGCATGTGACATTGTCACTTTCGAACATACACATATCAGTCTCATCCCATTGTATACTGCTCTATGAACAAAAATATTTGAGCAAAACAACAATTGATGCCACGGCACCCATATAAAGTATGGGAAAACGAAATTATGCAAATACTGCTAATCTGCCCCAATGTTTTCATAATAAGAATCTTGGACACAAAAAAGTGATAATACATAAATGGACAAAAATACATATAAACACAATGACAATGCACATATGACATAAGACAATGCTACATATGACACAAACACAGTGAAGTGATGCAAAAAGAGTGAAAATGTAATTATGTATAAAAAAAACTATTTCTGAAAATGTGTGAACATAATACATGAGAGAATACAAAAAACTTGTATAAAATTGTGCTAGACATTGCAATAAGTAGTGTGGTAATTAATGCATAATAAACAGAACTAAGACACCAATGCCCAAAGCAAAATGAATATAACACATTAAATGCTACAAATCCCCACAAATAGGTCCAAAAGGGCAAACAGTTGTAAACAGCGACTATCGAGTTGACAGAATGCAGAGCAATAACCCATATTTGGGACAAATATACAGAGTGACAATATGCAGGGACTTCACCATCTCCACCTAGAAACTAAATAAAAGCAATTTAAGAATAAGCACAAAAAAGAAAAATATATGATAATAATAACCTATGTACTGTAGGATGCACTTAGGGAAAAAAAAAATCAATGAAACCTTTGTATGCAAGCGATTTCAAAGTCACTATCCATTTTGATTCAGTCTGAAGTAATCTCTTTTCGGGCTACAACTTCACGACGAAATGAACTTTTACAGCCATCATATACCCGAAGTAGATCGATACAGTCAAAACAACAGGTAAGGTTCATTATTAATTTTAATTCCCGTTGGTTTCAGGCACAGCGGATTTTGAGGAAATATTGGGGCATACTTACATGTGATCCCATTCTTAGACGTTATGTAGGGCCACGCCCTTCCATCACGTATCGTCGTTCAAGGAATCTGCGGGACATGTTGGTACAGAGCCATTTTCCTGGTAGAACTGTTAGTTCCTTGTTCAGTGGTTCTGGTCCCAAAAACGGTTGTCGTCCATGTGGCAAGTGTGTCGCCTGTACGAATATTGAATCGGACTGTGAATTTGTTGGTAGTGATGGGATACGACGGTTTGGCATTCTCTCCCATTTTTCTTGTCATTCAATGGGAGTAGTTTATCATGCGACATGCCCATGTGGATTAATTTACATTGGTCTTACAACTCGTGAGCTTCGTAGGCGCGTCCGTGAACATGTGTTGGGGATTGTCGCATCTCAAAATTGTGAGGATGTTTCTTCACTTAAAACTATCCCCAAACATTTCTAGTTGTTCCATAACTCTGATCCAACTGGATTTAGAGTACAGTCATGGCCAAAAGTTTTGAGAATGATACAAATATTAATTTTTACAAAGTCTACTGCTTCAGTTTTTCTAATGGCAATTTGCATATACTCCAGAATGTTATAAAGAGTGATCAGCTTAACAGCAATTACTTGCAAAGTCAATATTTGCCTAGAAAATGAACTTTATCCCCCAAAACACATTTCAACATCATTGCAGCCCTGCCTTAAAAGGACCACCTAACATCGTTTCAGTGATTGCTCCATTAACACAGGTGTGGGTGTTGATGAGGACAGGGCTGGAGATCAATCTGTCATGATTAAGTAAGAATGACACCACTGGACACTTTAAAAGGAGGCTGGTGCTTGCCATCATTGTTTCTCTTCTGTTAACCATGGTTATCTCTAAAGAAACACGTGCAGTCATCATTGCACTGCACAAAAATGGCCTAACTGGGAAGAGTATTGCAGCTAGAAAGATTGCACCTCAGTCAACAATCTATCACATCATCAAGAACTTCAAGGAGAGAGGTTCCATTGGTGCCAAAAAGGCTCCAGGGCGCCCAAGAAAGACCAGCAAGCGGCAGGACCGTCTCTTAAAAGTGTTTCAGCTGCGGGATCGGGCTACCAGCAGTGCAGAGCTTGCTGAGGAATGGCAGCAGGCAGGTGTGAGTGCATCTGCACGCACTGTGAGGCGGAGACTCTTGGAGCAAGGCCTGGTCTCAAGGAGGGCAGCAAAGAAGCCACTTCTCTCCAGAAAAAACATCAGGGACAGACTGATATTCTGCAAAAGGTACAGGGAGTGGACTCCTGAGGACTGGGGTAAAGTCATTTTCTCTGATGAATCCCCTTTTCGATTGTTTGGAACATCTGGAAAACAGCTTATTCGGAGAAGAAGAGGTGAGCGCTACCACCAGTCTTGTCTCATGCCAACTGTAAAGCATCCTGAAACCATTCATGTGTGGGGTTGCTTCTCAGCCAAGGGAATCGGCTCTCTCACAGTCTTGCCTAAAAACACAGCCATGAATAAAGAATGGTACCAGAATGTCCTCCAAGAGCAACTTCTCCCAACCGTCCAAGAGCAGTTTGGCGCTCAACAATGCCTTTTCCAGCATGATGGAGCACCTTGCCATAAAGCAAGGTGATAACTAAATGGCTCAGGGAACAAAACATAGAGATTTTGGGTCCATGGCCTGGAAACTCCCCACATCTTAATCCCATTGAGAACTTGTGGTCAATCATCAAGAGATGGGTGGACAAACAAAAACCAACAAATTCAGACAAAATTAAAGCATTGATTCTGCAAGAATGGACTGCTATCAGTCAGGATTTGGTCCAGAAGTTGATTGAGAGCATGCCAGGGAGAATTGCAGAGGTCCTGAAGAAGAAGGGTCAACACTGCAAATATTGACTTGCTGCAATAACTCATTCTGTCAATATAAGCTTCTGTTACTCATAATATGAATGCAATTATATTTCTGTATGTGATAAAAACATCTGACAAACACACATAAAAACCAGAGGGCAGCAGATCATGTGAAAATAGAATATTTGTGTCATTCTCAAAACTTTTGGCCATGACTGTACTAGCCATTGATGGAATAATAATGGGACCCAGGATGGGTAATTGGAAACAAATCCTTGCACAAAAAGAGTGCAAATGGATTTTTACACTTAAAACTATACAACCTTCTGGCCTAAATGAACAAATTAGTTTTGCACCTTTTCTGTAGTTATCTTTGATTGGTTTATTATTATTAACCATCCTTATACATATTTATTTGTACCAGCGGTATATATCCCCTATTTATTATTATTGTGGCCCCCATTTCCCTCCCTATCGTTATTATGGTGTACCTTCATTATTTATCTCCCCATATATTTTTGTTTCATTATTTATGTTAATAAAATGATATTATTTTATTATTTTTTTGTGGTCATGCTATTATGGTGTTCTGAAGTAATCTCTTGTAGTTACATAGTTTCACATAGTTAAACACATTTATTAACCACTTCCATACCAGATGCTTTACCTCCCTTCCAGACCAGACACATTTTCGGGTTTTTTTTGTATGTGCGGTTTTGAGGGCTGTAACATTTTTATCATATGTGTTATTCAATGAATTTATGCGTCTTTTTTTCGGTGACACGTTTATTTTTGTTTTTATTTTTGCATGTGTGTTAATTTTTTTTTATATCTGGGAAAATATAAACAAAAGAGAGTGTTTTTCACTTTTCATTTTTTTTTT
This sequence comes from Leptodactylus fallax, assembly GCA_947044405.1. Classification (NCBI taxonomy): domain Eukaryota; kingdom Metazoa; phylum Chordata; class Amphibia; order Anura; family Leptodactylidae; genus Leptodactylus; species Leptodactylus fallax. Next base: position 254,000 of record CAMRHE010000062.1, on the reverse strand, counting down.
TAGTTAATAACACAAAGTGCTACTAAAAAACTTTTTAAGATAGTTTTTCCTCTCAGTTAAGGTAATTTTTATTTTGTATGGTGTCGTCGGGGGTGGGGCTATAACCTGTAATAAGAGTGTGTTATTGGCGTCTTATTTTATTTATTTGTTTAATTATTTTATTTACTTTTTTTTTTTTTTTACATTGTGTCCCCATAAGGTCATAAGAGACCTTTGGGGATATCTGATCACTTTTTTTTTTTGTGTGTGGGGAGGCTGATTTCCCCTGTATCTGGGGTGGTACATTTAGCCCCAGTTGCAGGAGGAATACAACCTCCTGCCCATTACTATAGAGCTGATCTGATCTGATCCAGCAGCTCTAACACATGCTGATCCCGGTGGATCACGTGACCGCCGGGTCATAGGACAGCCACAAGATGGCGGCGCCCATAGCGCTGTTTACAACACTCATTGAGCTCTGTATACACAGCTATTGGGATGGCAGGGAAGGTAATAAACCTTCTCTGCATTCTCTCTGGGAGCTCCGGCTAAAGTTACAGCCGACTCCCTGTTTCAGCAGCTGCACGATTTTGTGCAGCTGCTGAATTCTGCTTGGACGTACCAGTACGTCCTTGCAGAAGTAGACAACCACCTTCTGGATGTAAATAGTCTATGGGCGGTACAGAAGTGGTTAAAGGGAAATAGGCAAAGTAAATTTGCTTGTTAGACCAATTCTATAAAGTACTGCTATTAAAAAAAAAAAGTTTCTCACTGAAATATCAAAATGACCTACTTTTAATAGCAGCCCCTGGCGTTCAGAATGTACAGGTCTTTACAACCTTTCTCCATAAATTATAAATATACTTATAAACCATAAAGAAATTTGGCATGGTTAGGCATGTAAATCTTTTTTGAATGCTGTCATAGGATCTGCTATTACTGTTTAGGGTAGGGCATTCCATAGTTTACTATACCTGTAAAGAACTCTTCCTATATTTATTTCTAAAACCACCTTCCTCTAGTTTATTATCATATCATATTTGTATAAATAATTGCAGTTGGCATGAGAATTATACAAAATATTTACATTTTCATAAATTGCAATTCTTGGGAAAAACTAGTCAGGACTAGAGATGGGCGAACCTCTCAAGATCCTTTTCACTTTGGGTTTCAGTACTTCGGGACCAAGATTTGTTTCGGGTCGAAAGAGTTTGGTGTGAACCACTGCTAAAATTGGTCTAAAACAGGGTCAACAACCCCTGGCACGCGTGCCAAGAGTGGCACGCGAGGCTTATTTCCCTGGCACGGCAGCGGATTCCTCACCCAGCAGATTCGATCGGACCAAACACGGCCGAAACGAAACTGCTATTATTATACTGTGGGGTCTCTTCAGACCCCGAGTATAATAAGCGGAGACTTAGGAGAAGTGATAAAACATAAAAAACAATGATACTCACCTTGCTCCCTGCGCTCCGCGGCAGCTGTGAGATCAGCAGGCGCTTCTGACAGCTGACAGGGCCTCAGAGGTCACGTCTGCGTCTGACGTCATTACGCATAATGACGCGACGTGACCCCAGAGACTCAATCTGCGGTCGCTGACTATAGGCAGAAGCGCCGAAGAGAACACAGTGGCTGCGGAGCGTGGAATGGTGAGTACATTGTTTTTTTTATGTTTGTCACCTCTCTTGGTCCTGCACTTATTATACTCGGGGGTCTGAAGAAAACTATGGGACATAATACCGTGTGCAGGGACCACTATGTGACATAATACCATGTACAGGGGCCACTATGGGACATAATACCATGGGCAGGGACAGCTATGTGACATAATAACGTGTGCAGGGAACACTTTGTGACATAATACCATGTGCAGGGGCTGCTATGGGACCTAATACCGTGTGCAGGGGCCACTATGGGACCTAATACCGTGTGCAGGGGCCACTATATGACATAATACTGTGTGCAGGGGCCACTATGTGACATAATACGGTGTGCAGAGGCTGTTATGGGATATAATACCTTGTGCAGGGGCCACTATGGGACCTAATACCGTGTGCAGGGGCCACTATGGGACCTAATACCGTGTGCAGGGGCCACTATGGGACCTAATACCGTGTGCAGGGGCCACTATATGACATAATACTGTGTGCGGGGCCACTATGTGACATAATCGGTGTGCAGAGGCTGTTATGGGATATAATACCTTGTGCAGGGGCCACTATGGGACCTAATACCGTGTGCAGGGGCCACTATGGGACATAATACCGTGTGCAGGGGCCACTATATGACATAATACTGTGTGCAGGGGCCACTATGTGTCATAATACGGTGTGCAGAGGCTGCTATGGGATATAATACCTTGTGCAGGAGCCGCTATGTGACATAATAACGTGTGCAGGGTTCACTATGTGACATAATACCGTGTGCAGGGGCCGCTATGTGACATAATACCGTGTGCAGGGGCCGCTATGTGACATAATACCGTGTGCAGGGTTCACTATGTGACATAATACTGTGTGCAGAGGCTGTTATGGGATATAATACCTTGTGCAGGGGCCGCTATGGGACATTATTCTGTATAATGGTGTGTTTTCTGCATTAAGGATGTCTTTTTGCACAGAAAACACAGGCATTTTTTTTTTTTTGTGCAAAAATGCACCATGTGAACGCAGTTTTACATTGAAGTAAAAGTTCCAGTGGCTTAAGACTATATCTGCATCCAGATACATAGTGTATATTCACCATAAGGATGCCGCCATACGGTGCTCCTGGACACATTTACCACTAATTGCGGGATGTACATGTACTTTCATTGCTTCTAATCGGAAAGTACAGGAGCGTCCCAGGAAATAGCAGTAAGTGCATGTGTCCTAAAGCATCTGGTGGCAGCACTTCTGTGTTATGGTTTGTGGTGTATAACTTTAGTTTAGGGGCACTCCAAGTACCTCATCTTTGATTTTTTTATTAAAATCGGCACGCCGAACAAAAAAGGTTGCCTATCCCTGGTCTAAAACATAGACACTGACAGGGCTCCCAGGAACCTCTCTATCCAATTTCTAGCTCTCTAAGGCAAACACAGCTAAAGTTACATCAAAGTGAACATGAAATGTACTGTATGTCTATGGATAAACGGATGGTAAGCAGTGGATACAAACTCCGAATTAAACCATACACTGCACTGACACCCACTTTTACATATTTTAACATTTGAAACACTCCAAAAATTACCCTTTTATTGCGATTGTAACTGTTTTTTAGGCACACATGGTGGTTATATTACAAAAACAATGGCTTTATAGAAAAAATAGCCCCTTTTGATGACTTGAAGTGCTAAAGTTTAGTTGTTATTTGGAAGACAAATTTATGAATTAGAATTGACTTCATAAGAAAAAAGAAAAAAAAAAAGCTGTTGCATCAAGCGTGGCAGTATGGCATGGAATAATGTGATACTGATATTTTCCCTCACTCCTTTAGATGATTTCTATCACTAATCTTTGCACCACTCAGTGCTCCGTATCATGCAGTGAGATGAATAACACATCCATCCCCTACTTCCGTCATCACTGAAATACCTTGTTTTCTATATATCACATCAACACTGTAAGGTGTCCACCTATCACTGACTATTGGTTGAGAGAGGTGTTGCCAGAACGTCAAAGTGACTTAAAAGACATGTGTCTCTTCTGTATTTTTACTGTGCAATACATTTGTGGCGGCCATTTTAGTTTATCTGAGACAAATCACCATTTATTCGATTTCGTTAATAACTGAACAATTTACAATATTCAAGTAACTAGTCAGGACTTTTTTGTGTAAATGTTTCAATTTTGAACGTATGGTTGTTTTGGCACCCTAGTTACAGGTGGTGACCTGGAGAACTTTTACTTAGACTGGTATGCGTAAGAATTCCAGTACATACTATCGAGTGGCTACTAACATAACTGTGTGGTGTTACAGCAATTATTCTTTTTCTGCAGATGGACTGAGTGCACAATGTGTCTTGGTAATATTTTAAAACCCGTCAGCTTTAATGTAAACCAGAAGAAGAGAAATGTGAGCATGGAGAACATGAACTCAACCAAGAATTTTAACAATTTCTTTTTAAAATTTTAGTGATGTATTATAATAAAAGTGATGGAATTTCCCAGCAAGCTGCTGACTAAAGATGAGGAACCTCGCAAGATTCATTTCTCAAATTTTCACAAACTTTTTCCGCCTGTTTCACTTCAGATTGAACAAAATCCTGAAATGCCATTATTATAATCTGGGTCACTTCAGACCCCAAATTATTATAAGTGGAAGCAGTGGTGAACCTAGCCTCTTTGCTGCCTGAGGCGGACTATAGAAAGACACCCCCCAGCCAAAAAAAATATATAAAATTGATTTTACATGCTGTTAGTTTCACACACTGTTATTGTCGTATAATAAACATACACAAACTTATGAAGCAGTTTTTAAGAATTCGTCTTACTGCATTACTTCAGTATAGGAAATCAACAACATGGCATTAACAATGAAAGTAACTTCACACATCTTCTGCTTGGTGGATGGACGAGCCCACGTGGCCCCCCCAATCTCTATAATAGGAGTGCCGCAGATAGCTGAGTACTGTACTTCGGGTATCTTTGGCACTCCCATTGAACTGAATGAGAGCCACGCGGGTTCGTACATCCAGCAAGTGACACACCTATATATATGGCTGCGATCAGGCTGAATTCCCACCCAGTGGGAGAAAAAAAAACAATTCTCAGGTTCTGTGGGGGTCTCCACCCCCATCACTCAGGTATTTATCCTCTATCATTTAGGTGAATACAGGGCAGTAGCATTTTGTGACTTACAGGTGACGTCTCTGACTAATCCTTCACATTTCCCTTCTCTTCCATTTGGACCGCCATGACCACTTCTTCCAGCTGTGACTTGTCTCTGTAAAGTTTGCAACACAGACTCTTTGGCTCCTCACTTTTCCAGGCACCCACATTGTCCTCACCTACACAAAGCCCTCATCCTGCTGCTACCCCAATTATAAAATATATGCTATAACCTCCCATAATGAATAACTCCCAAGTGCATCTTTAAATTAATAATGTCCGTGTGTACCCTGTATAAATAGTGCCCCTTACTAATAATGCCCCAGGTTTTAACTAATTAAAAGGTTTTCCAGGTCATTAATAAACTAATCAGTGGGGCTTAAAAACCCAGGACCCCTACTGATCAGCTGTTTGAATGAACTATGGTACCTGTGTAAGCGACGTGACCTCTTCTCTGTTTACATAGTGTCATTCTTTTCATAGCAGCCATGTAATGTAACTACAGCCTTGTCCTATACACGTCTATGTGACAAGACTGTAATTACATCACACGGTCACTATAAACAGACAGAGGCGGGGTCCACTGATCTCTTATTGATAATCTGTCCTAAGGATAGATTATCAATAAAAATGAGCTGAAAAGCCCCTTTAATAAAGCCCAAGTGCCACCTTAAAGGGGTTGTCCAGGATAACCACTTTTTTAATATGAGACTGGGGAAGGTGTTCTGGTGTCTCCCAGCATGTTTCAGTCCTGCTGCTCCGGTGTTTTCTTCTCCACAGTACTGTAATGTCCCGTGTCAGCGACCTCAGCGGTCATGTGCGGTGGGGACTTCCACCAGAAGAAAACACCAGAGCAGTAGAACCAGACTGCAGTGGGAGACATCGGAGCACAAGGGATAGTTGAGTAGGTGTTTTTTTTAATACAGTATTACACGATATTATGGCCCCTGCACACTGTATTACATGGTATTATGCCCCGCAGCGGCCCCTGCACATGGTATTATGCTCCATAGTGGCCCCTGCACATGGTATTATGCCTCATAGTGGCCCTTCCACACGGTATTATGCCCCATAGTGGCCCCTGTACACAGTATTATGCTCCATATTGGCCCCTGCACACGGTATTATGACCCATAGTGACAACTGCACATGGTATTATGCCCCACAGCGGCCCCTGCACACAGTATTATGCTTCATAGTGGCCCCTGCACATGGTATTATGCCTCATAGTGGCCCCTGCACACGGTATTATGCTCCATAGTGGCCCCTGTACATGGTATTATGCTCCACAGTGGCCCCTGCACATGGTATTATGCTCCACAGTGACCCCTGCACACGGTATTATGCTCCAAAGTGACCCACCCATGAACTATTATTATACTCTGGGGTCTTTTCAGACCTCAGAGTATAATGATCAGAGACCCAGGTGGTGACAAAAATACTGTTACTCGCACCGACTGTTACTGGGCCTGGCGAAGCCAGCTGGGAGTAACATAGGATTGCTGTAGAGGTGAGTAACATTGGTTTTTATGTTTATCACCTCCCCTGGGTCTCTGATTATTATACTTTGGAGTCTGAAAAGATAATAGTAGTATATGGCCTTACTTACCGATCCCCGGTGCTGCTAACAGACGCTTCTGATTCCCCCTTCTGCGTCCCATAGCAGAAGGGGAAGCGGAGAAGGCCACAGCAGGTGCAGGGATCGATAAGTAAATAGGCCGTAACATGCTGGGGTTACTCCAGCAGGTGACAGCCTATTTATATTAAAAAAAAAAAAAGTTATCCTCACCTACCTGCGATCCATTGATGGAGCCGCTGCCTCCTCTTCTTGTCTGCGACGTCTGCATCTTAGCGTAGGAGGCGCAATGACGTCATTGAATCGCCGCGTGCGCTGAGATGCGGACATCTCGTAAACCAGCCCAGGACAGGTACCGCTCAGCTTTGTATTTTTTTAAAGCGGCCTGTCCTGGGCTGGTTTACAGTAAATAGAAAGTAAAAAATGGCGCCCCACAGACAGTGATGGACAGTGCCGCAAGAGGTGGCCGCCTCACTTCACCTCATTAGAGGTGCGCCCCTGAATGGAAGCCCAGGGGAGATGTGGAAACATTAACACTCTACTGTCTCCTCTCTTGGGCTCCTTTGTGTCATTTTTTACCACATGATGGGATTGTTGACATCATGGCACCTTAACACTGGCATCATGATGTCGTCATGCCCCATGTGACTGCTAAGGCTCAATCACAGACCTTAGAGTTCCCCTGGAGCCTGTGATGTCAGCCTGGAGGCTGGAAGATAACCAAAGAGAACCACAACGAAGCCCAGGAGATGTAAGAGAAGTTGAGTATTAGTGTTTATTATGTTTCCGCACCTTCCCTGGGTTTCCACTTATTACTCTGGGGTCTAAAGGTACAATGTGGACTGAGCAATGACCTCTTCCAAAAAGGCACAAATAATCTCCTATTTCTAAGCAACCTTTGCTCCGGTGTAGCCAAATATCAGCTAGTGTATTGGTCATACCATGGGGCATGTCCAAGAACTCTTCCCATGGTACAACAACTAGGCGCAACCTCTATACATTGTACCTGCAAGGAAAACATGGCAGTATACATTTAGCATCGACAATGGTTATACAGTACATCCAGACACTGGTAACAATTGAACAAAATCATACTTAACTAAGGAAGGAAGTCAATCTTCACCTTTTTACAGTTAGATAAGTCATCCAATTTGCCTTTATTATACAGAATTACCTTTAATTAAAGCAAATGGTGGAAAATCTCTAACAGTTTATAATAGTTACAGTGGGGGAAAAAAAGTATTTAGTCAGCCACCAATTGAATTTTAAGTTCTCCCACTTAAAAAGATGAAAGAGACCTGTAATTGACATCATAGGTAGACCTCAACTATGAGAGACAAAATGAGAAAACAAATCTAGAAAATCACATTGTCTGATTTTTTAAGAATTTATTTGCAAATTATGGTGGAAAATAAGTATTTGGTCACCTACAAACAAGCAAGATTTCTGGCTCTCACAGACCTGTAACTTCTTCTTTAAGAGGCTCCTCTGTCCTCCACTCATTACCTGTAGTAATGGCACCTGTTTGACATTGTTATCAGTATAAAAGACACCTGTCCACAACCTCAAACAGTCACACTCCAAACTCCACTATGGTGAAGACCAAAGAGCTGTGGAATGACACCAGAAACAAAATTGTAGACCTGCACTAGCCTGGGAAGACTGAATCTGCAATAGGCAAGCAGCTTGGTGTGAAGAAATCAACTGTGGGAGCAATAATTAGAAATGGAAGACATACAAGACCACTGATAATCTTCCTCGATCAGGGGCTCCACGCAAGATCTCACCCTGTGGGGTCAAAATGATCACAAGAACGGTGAGCAAAAATCCCAGGACCACACGGGGGGACCTAGTGAATGACCTGCAGAAAGCTGGGACTAACGTAACAAAGGCTACCATCAGTAACACACTACGCCGCCAGGGACTCAGATCCTGCAGTGCCAGACGTGTCCCCCTGCTTAAGCCAGTACATATCCGGGCCCGTGTGAAGTTTGCTAGAGAGCATTTGGATGTTCCAGAAGAGTATTGGGAGAATGTCATATGGTCAGATGAAACCAAAGTAGAAACACAACTCAAACACAACTTGTCGTGTAGAACACAACTGGTCGTGTTTGGAGGAGAGTGAATGCTGAGTTGCATTCAAAGAACACCATACCTACTGTGAAGCATAGGGGTGGCAACATCATGCTTTGGGGCTGTTTCTCTGCAAAGGGACCAGGACGACTGATCCGTGTACATTAAATGAATGGGGCCATGTATCGTGAGATTTTGAGTGCAAACCTCCTTCTATCAGCAAGGGCATTGAAGATAAAACGTGGCTGGGTCTTTCAGCATGACAATGATCCCAAGCACACTCCCAGGGCAATGAAGGAGTGGCTTCATAAGAAACATTTCAAGGTCCTGGAGTGGCCTAGCTAGTCTCCAGATCTCATCCCCATAGAAAATCTTTTGAGGGAGTTGAAAGTCCAGTGTTGCCCAGCGACAGCCCCAAAACATCACTGCTCTAGAGGAGATCTGCATGGAGGAATGGGCCAACATACCAGCAACAGTGTTTGCCAACCTTGTGAAGACTTACAGAAAAACGTTTGACCTCTGTCATTGCCAACAAAGGCTATATAACAAAGTATTGAGATGAACTTTTGTTATTGACCAAATACTTATTTTCCACCATAATTTGCAAATAAATTCTTTAAAAATCAGACAATGTGATTTTCTGGATTTGTTTTCTCATTTTGTCTCTCATAGTTGAGGTCTACCTATGATGTCAATTACAGGCCTCTCTCATCTTTTTAAGTGGGAGAACTTGCACAATTGGTGGCTGACTAAATACTTTTTTCCCCACTGTATATTATCTTTTCTGCTAACTCTAACTTCCTCGGAATCAAATGGCAGATGATCCACCTTTTTCTATAGATTCTATAGGTGGTAATCTTGTACCACAAGTAGTGAGCTAAAAGGAAAGGTCGGTCTTCAAAATAGAAGAATCCATATCAAAAACTGTTTGCTTTTATGAAATATGTTATATGCACAAATGGTAAATACATAAAGCAGAGGGTCCAGTATATAAGTGCCAGTATATAAGTCACCTGTTCTCTAATAGCTTTTACCTGAGCTATGTCTCTCTAGAAATCCAGCAGTAATTGTGCATCATAAAAAGGATGAAGCAGTAGGAAGCTCTTTTAAGGTAGGAATGTTCCCTTAAACTACTGTGATTCTGCACAAATTGCACATATAGTATGTCTTCTTCGAATATATAAATATAGCATGTTGTCTTAACCATTTCCAGGCATTTAACACGCAAGGCATTGTTGACCTTTTCAGAAATAAGAAAAACAGAAAATGTGATTAATCTCCTTCCTACCAACCTCATTGTTGAAAGGGTGCTCACCGCTGTGCCCTGGACAACTACAAATAGTGTGGCAGGATAGCTGTTCTATTTTTTCCAAGCATGCACAAAAGCATACAAACATTGTTTTTTGCCATTAAGCTGTCAATCTCTAGACACATCAATTTTGAAAGCAGTTTAAAGTGCAAAACAAGTAGAATGTAAATTGACTGATTGCCCCCAGGAGTCTTTGAAGGGAGTGGACCAGTCTTTAGAGTTATGCCAAAACGCTTCTAGCAGCAAATGATGAGGGCATGCTGAGCAGAATTATAGTACCCTTGTTATACTGCACTAAAAGCCAACAAAAGGAGATTTTACTAAGTCACATTGACAGTTCACTTTAATGTCAGAGAATGTTTATAAAGACCCAATTTTGTTTTAACTTTACAGATTTAATCTGAAGTTGAATCAAAGGAAAAGTATAATAGATTTAAAACACTTGTGACTCAACATCACGTTGTGTAAATATACACTACACACAATGATTTCCTTTGAAAAGAATAGAAGCAAATTACCCAAGCTGTAAAATGTAGTCAGAATAAAGGAAAACTAAACTCAGATCAAGTAGGTTTTTACCACTTTCATTTATATGTTTTCAAGAGAGGTGCCACTGTACAGTCAAAGTTAATTAACTTAAGAACAAAGAGCAGTCTACTCAAAAATACAACAAGTCCTTCCCTAACACCAGAAAAGATTGAGAACTACAGTATGTAGATCCAGCACTGAACAGCTGCTAGGAAATTCCCAAGGGCCCCTAACCATGTAATATCTCAAACAGGTTTATCACAAAGAGTTTGTCAACAAGTTAATTACTTACCAGTCCATGTTCATTTCTGCCCATTCAAGATGCTGTTCTTATTTCATATGGCTAAAGCGAGGCAATGTAGAGCCTAACTGGTTACACAGGGGCACACTGATGCCTAGTGGTATTACTCGAATCATCCTACTACATGTGAAAACAAGCACTTCTCAAAACACCATGGACATACACACATGACCATATTAACTTCTTTTTGTGAAAAGGTAGAATATACTATATAATAAACTTTGTAATCAATCTTATCAGAGGGAAATGTCTCTTTATGCGCTTATCAGGATGTTTCCCTCTTCGAACTACCTCTACTACACTTCCTTTCACTTTGAAAATCTCTGCTATATCGTCTCAAAATGGATTGCAAGTCACTTGACTCAGATTACTCATCTCTATAGAAGGCTATGGAAAGAGAAGTGGGAGGAGTGAGCAAGAGAAAAAAGAATAAAGACAGGTTAAGGGCCCATGCACACTACCAAGAGTGCATCCGAGTTGGGGGCTGAGTTTATCACTGAATGCTGTCAGCTGACGGAGTGAAATCCCAGTGTCATTAAAGTGCATTCCATGATGCATTCATATCTACGGGGCTTCCGAATCCATTCCAGAATAGGACTTGCTCTGTAATTATCTCTGTCATTGAAACAGAATGGATCCAGAAACCCTATAGACGTGTATGCATCACAGAATACACTCGGATGTCATTCTGTGATAAAATCAGCCCCAAACTTGGAAACACACTCAGTCGTGTGCATGGGCCCTAAGTGTGACGTTTAAGATATTTGATATTAATAGGAAACAGGCAAATCAATTCTATTACACCCTAGCCAAAAAGGCAAAAAAAAACATATTTATTATCTAACCTTTACATTTCCAAATGAGTAGAAAAATACAGTATAGTATTTGAATGTAATAACTTACTGTAGTGAGTCTTACATACAGATAATCATGATACAAGCAGAGGCTGAAAATGTCAATCACAACTAAAGGGAAGACAGTGGACATGGATTTCAGAGGAGAGTTGGAACATTTGCAACTATCTGTAGTAAATCAGCCTGAAAGTGATGCACTGGAACTGACTTGATCATGCACTGATGCACTTGTAGGCTGATGGCTGTAAAGGTACGTTTCTGCTCCTATTAAAGGCCCCTGCATGGCATAATTTTAGGTTCTAAGTTTACAATATCTGTATAATGAAGGATGTCTATCATGTTACGATTTCCCCCCAAAAAAATCTAACGCAAACTTGTACTGTACCTATTTTCTTTCTTCAAAATCTTGTATATACTCCATTGGATAGATGAAGTACTTAAGTGTATTTAGGTACGAGACAATAGAACCAGTTGCCAAATTGTGGCAAGGCTTCAATACAATTTTAAGAAAAAAAAATACCACATTTTAATTCAATTATAATTTTTGTTTTGTTGTCATTTTTTCCCTTATGGTTAGAGACACAAATGAGCCCTAAGAAGTAAACACCAAGGTTGTGTTCACATAAGTCTTATTGCTTCTACACTACTCAAAAAAAATTAAGAAATTAAGGGAACACTTAAATCACACATTGGTTCCCGATGAGTGAAAGATTCATGTTGAAAATCTTTCCTGATATAAATTATAAATTATGAAATTTCATTGTAAGGTTTGAAAGTGTGTCTGAGTATTTAGACAGCAGTCAGGGTACTGTTGGGTATCACGTAGTTGTTTATGTGACCCCCCCAAGATTATCACTGATCTTCTGTCAAATTCTGCCATACTGGATGATAGTGCATAATGTTCCTACAGCGTGTTAATACTGGTGTCAGGAACTGAGCTCACTGGATCTTGAGCCCTTGACTTCCCAGCCATGTTCTGCAGTCTTGACCATTATAATATTGTAGAAGCCTGTTTGTTCTTTGCTTTGCTGAGCCTGGTCCTTTCTATTGGAGTGATTAGCTTATGGATCTCACCTGCTCTGTGGCCAATCACGGTATAGCAATCCCTATATAAACCCACAGCTTACTCCATCCAGTGACTGATTATTCTGGCTGTCTGTTTCCTGTTTGCCCTGATCCTCACCATTACTCTACTGCTCCTGTGTACCAAACTCTGCAAACGTCTGACTACGGCTGATCTACTGCTCCTGTGTACCGAACTCTGCATATGTCTGACTATGGCTGATCTACTGCTCCTGTGTATCTAACTCTGCAAACGTCTGACTATGGCTGATCCACTGCTCCTCTGTACCGAACTCTGCAAACGTCTGACTACGGTTCCTTCTACTTCTGAGGTACTACTCCTGCATCTCTTACTATTTAAGTACTGTACCGTTTGCCACACCAATTGGACTCCAGATCTGATAATTTGCATCATTACAACTGGGTGTGCAATCCTAGAGGAGATGGACTACCTTGGCAATCTGAATGGGCTGTAGGTACTGTCTCATGCTATCAGAAGTCACAAGGGCACTAGCATCACACAAAACTAGAGAAGAAGCAGTCAGGAGGGATAGAGTAATTGTCTGTTAGTGATTGCAGTCATGCCTGATCTATGATAGAGATCCCAATGCATAAGATTGACCTATAGCAGGGGTCGGCAACCCCTGGCACGCGTGCCACTCTTGGCACGCGAGGCTTATTTCCCTGGCACGGCAGCGGTGTGTTCACATATGTCCGGCACAGCTATCTGTTTACCTCAAGCATGGTGCACTCAAGCTGGAGGGAAACTGATGCCAGGACGGATCCCATAGTTTTCTATGGGATCGGTTCTGGCACAAGAGGCATCAGGTCTGGCACTGTATTTGTGCCTCAGCCGGATGGAAAAACGTTACCTGCAGCGTTTTTCATCCGGCTTCCTTAAAATTTCATTAGCACCGGGTGAAGATGGATGCGGCATCACCTGGCTTCTGTACAGTCTATGTACAGTAGTGAAGCCGGTAATTGCCGGCTTCACTACTGTACCTGAGTGAATTGCTCAGGATTGGTTAAAGCTATAAACTTGGATTCATTTTAAAGATGAGAATCTCCTCTTTAAAATGATACCAAGATCACCATGATTGTCCTTAAACATCCTGAGCTGGTGAAAACGATGTTCGGCATTGAAATTCCAATGCAGATCTCAATTACCGACATCGTTTTAACAGTGAATCACTCTGAATGTGTAAGGTCAATCATGGAGAACTTGGTATCTTTTTAAAGATGAGATTCTCATCTTTAAAATGAATCCAGTTGCATCTTTGTGGCCCTAATAGATCCTTAGAAATGGGGCTCTAAAAGTGTCCCCCCTCCTGTGTCAGGCAGCATCTTAGAGCTAAGAAAGGAGGGGGAGGAGGAGCTGCAGAGACAATGTTAACTCATCATTGTCTGTGCATAAGCTGCAGATGACGGGGGTGGTAGCAGGGACTTCTGTCCATGTTATCCCCTCTCCTATCAATCAGAGAGCATACTATACTTTTGCTCTCTGATTGTCACATAGAGGGATAATGTAATACCCCTCTGAGCCTAATGACATAACCAGGAAGTTTATTGGTGCTGTGACCCAGACATTTACCATCGTCCAGGTCACAGCGCCAGAAGTGTCGCACCAAACACTTACACAACACATGCACAAAGTCACCAATAAAGTTTACATTTTTTCACTGTCTCTGTCCTGTCCATACCTGATCTTTATAGAGTAAAATACGCCGCCAGCCTCTCTAGTGATATCTGTTACACGCTAAAATAATAGTAATAGCAATTATCACTAGTATTATCACCATAATACCGTGTGCAGGGGCCACTATGTGACATAATACCGTGTGCAGGGGTCGTCAGACTTACAATTATTGACTGGCACTCCAAGTACCTCAACTTTGATTTTTTTTAATCGAAATCGGCATGCCGAACAAAAAAGGTTGCCTACCCCTGACCTATAGTGTTCTATACAAGAAAGCAAAGTTGTCATATCTGTACATAGAGGAAGACATAACTGTACATATGATAGAGGAAGAACAGAAAGAGTAGTTACAGACCAAATTGGTTATGTTTCTAATTTGAATGGATGGTGAGGTCCTGTGCGAGCATGACCTTAAGTCATAGATCAAAGAAAGAAGATGAGGCAAAAAAGATCCAAGTGCTCCTATCCTGGATTATCAGAGGTGTGTTCACTATACCTTCAGCAAACTTTGCACAAATCAATATTATAGGTAAATAGGTATACAGTATAGTAAGAAACGTTATTATACAGTATATCATATCATATTATTACAGCAATAACATGTCTCTGCCTGTTTGGGCAGACAGAACTTACATAGAGAGAATATTAGCATAAAAAGAGTGGTGTTTATGCCACTGAAATAAAATCATAGATGTCATATTAAGAACAGCTAAAAGTAATAGCGTACCAGTGTATTAATGGAGATAAAATGGCAAATAACAAACAAGGCATTAAATAAATATTATGCTATACCTAGTCCACTGCCAAGTAATGCTTTCACTGAGGATCATATTCATCCTTTCCTCATTTGGATTTTGCTCTTGTTCTAGGTATATTTACAATACCTATAAATGCGGCCATTGGAAAATCTTGAAGATTGAATGTTTCTTTCACTAGACAATTGGCTACTCACATTTCAAGTTTTATTTCATTCAAACTAACTGATAACTGAAGCTGGCACTATCTATTTCAACCCATTTTACTGCACATTAATAGTGTGTTTGGTAAAGGCTGTCATGAAGATTGATGCTACACATATCTATTCAACGTATAGCAAGGAAAGGCCTTACAAGCTTAAAGGAGCATCACTTCTCTTTCAACAAAAAGAACACAAAAGTTTTGTGAATGTGATGACTACAGATAAGAATGTTCACTCAGATGTCAGATGAATAAAATCAATACTCAAAAATACACAAAACTTACAAAACAATGAACAAAAAAAAATTACAACATAACCATGGAATATATGGACTATATAGACTCATTATATCTCTAGATTCACTTATAATTCATGAGTAAGAAAAATTATGGCATATTTCGCTGAAAGGCGTATCACAGATATTCTCTATAAAAAGCATTGCTTCTAGGGGAGACTACTATAACATGGTGCTATACAGAGAGACCATACGTCAGCACACAAATTGTATTCTGCTTTGCAAAACAGAACTAAATGGACTCCATCTTCTGTCTTGACACCTATACACACCTGTCTGCAGGAGACCATATTCAAATCAATAAAGAAGCATTCAGATCGCCTAGAGGGAGAAAAAAAGGAAATTAAAATACCTGCAATTTTTCCTGCAAAAAATATGCCCTCATGTGGCTATGTATATGGAAAAAAAAATTATTTTATCTCTTCAATGCAAAAAAAGCAATAAAATAAACATAATTCATAATGCATAGTGCATGGAATAAAAAAAAAAGTTCCAGAATTTCTGCTTTTTCCATTCTATCAGCCCAAAATAAATAATTATTACTACGCAATAAATTAAGTGTGCTCCAAAATGGTGCCTGTAAATACTACAACTCATCCCACAAAAATCATCATCATTTAGCTTATTTAATAGAAAAATAAACAGTTACAGAATATGCTGATTGCTTGATCTTGACCTATGGTTAGATTGTGTGAGGACCTCCATCGATTTGTGGAACACAGTTTAGCATTGGGGCTCCTTCACTGATTTCTCCTACCATGTTTCTCTGAAAATAAGACAGGGTCTTATAATATGTTTTTCTCAGAAAATTGGGCTAGGGCTTATTTTTCACGTACCAGAGCAAATTAGAAACTTTTTCCGTTTCGCTACAAAAATATTGTGTAAAAGGGTTAGGGTTAGGATTAGTAACCCTAACCCTAATTTACAGTCACAATTGATGATACAGGGTCAGTGGGTCTTAAACAAACTTACTCAAACTCTCTTTCTCTATACACTTTGTGTGGCAGTGGCACCGTGCCCTCTCTATCTCCTCTCCTTTATGCTCTCCTTTACGATAAGTGGGAGGTGATGCAGTGGAGTGGCTACATCTGTGGGAGCAAGCAGGGGTTGCATCTGACATCTGGTCCTGTAAGTAGCCAAGTCCACAGCATAGTAGCAGCTGGAAGGTGGACTCAGGAGGCAGGAGGTGGGACATGGGAGTGGGTGAGCGGATTTTGCCCTGCCATTGGGAAGAGGAATTGGGGCATATGTCCTAGACAGTTGGGAGCTACAGTATGCCTATTCTCCGTCTCCATGACGTCACGTGACATAACCTAGTGCTGGAGACCCTGACTGTACCTAGGGCTTATTTTTGGAGTAGGGCTAAGAGTATGTTCACATGGCGGAAAATGAAAAGGAATTTTCTTCATTTTCCGCCATCGGCATTTTTAATGCGGTCTAGCCGCAATGGAATGTCGATGCAGTGCATCAGCATTCCGTCGCAGCATCCGTCTCCTGATTAGGCCAGGATGAATGGCCCTAATCAGGAGGGCGTCTTGAGCTGTGGACACCGTGGGCGGAATCCGCGGCAAGATCGAGCAGGGTGCTTCTTTTTTCCGTGCCCTGCTGTGATCTCTGCCTCCTATTGAAAACAATGGGAGACGGATTCCTCCGTGTGAACACACCCTTATATTTCAAACTCAAAAAATCAAGCTAGGGCTTATTTTCGGGGTAGGGCTTATTTTTGGAGAAACAGGGTATATAGTAGTGTCCCTGGCTATCAGCAATGCAGGAAAATATAACATCCCAATTTGTACCCAATTTGTTTCATTTCTCTGCACAAAGAAATAAGTCAAGGAATTGTTCAGCCAGATAGATTTTTTTTTATTTTCAATCAGCTTAAAATAACAAAAGAAATAAATTCTCAATTTACAAATACCTTGACATTCCCATGTTGACACTTTCCAGAACATTATCATGGGAAGGGAATGGGATTGGTAAGATGAGTATTCCTTTTTTATTTTACAGTCCTTTCAATTGTTTATAAAAAAAATATAATTGCTAATCAACCTCTTTAACCCCTTCCCACCGATGACATTTTTTGATTTTAGATTTTCGTTTTTGACTCCCCGCCTCCCAAACTCCATAACTTTTTTATTTTTCTGCTCACAGAGCCACATGAGGGCTTAATATTTGCAGGACAAATTGTTCTTCGGAATGGTACCATTTATTATTCTATACAATGTACTGGGAAGCTGGAAAAAAATTCAGAAAGAGGGGAATTGGAGAAAATGTGCATTTGTGCGACTTTCTTACGGGCTTCGTTTTTACTGCATTCACTCTGCAGCCAAAATGTATTGGTACAATTCCAGGGATACCAAATGTATATAGTTTTATTTACAATTTAGCCCCTTAAAAAAAATCTAAAACTTTGCAAAAAAAAAATTTTTTTCTTAAAAGTCGCCATAGTCTGACACCCATAACTTTTTTATATTTTTGTGTACGGGGATGTGTAGGGTGTCCTTTTATGTTGGGCCAGGTTTACTTTTTAGTTATACCATTTTGGGGAATGTCTATTGCTTTGATCACTTTTTAAAAAATTTTTATCAGAGTTGAAACAGTGAATAAACAGCGGTTCAGCACTTTTGACATTTTTTCCCGCTATGGTATTCACCCTACAGGAAAAATATTTTTATAGATTTGTAGACCAGGTTTTTTTGGACACAGGGATACCTAATGTGTATGTGTTTCACAGTACTGAAGTACTTTTATATGTGTTCTACTAAAAAGGGGGGGGGGGGTGATGTGAATTTTGAATATTTTTTTTTTCCTTTTCTTATTTTTCCTTTTTTTTTTTAATTTTTCTTCTTGCACTTACTAGACCCCCTAGGGGTCTTGAACCCCAGGTGGTCTGATCAATAATGCAATGCATTGCAATGCTAATGCATTGCAAAATACCGTTACTTCTATTTCAGGCTGCATATTTATATGAATATTTTTATGCATATATTTAAATACCCAACAACCTCCGTACTATTACGGTGGATGTCGGGACCTAGCAGAATAAGCTGTTGTTTGTGCACATGAAGAATGACACAATTTTTGCCCATTATATGACTTGTACCTTGCAATTATCTCCATGCTGCCCCCCCCTGCAGGCTCCATCTCTAATTGTCAGTTTTCTCTGACCTAAATCTTGAGTGGGCAGTGACTAGCAGCTATGATGAGGGCAGCCTGCTCCTTGTAGCTGATCCTCATATTGGAAGTAGCACCAGCAGGGAGGACAATATGCCCTTTTTTCAGGAGTGACTGGTACATAAAGTGCCAAATTCAACTCACATATAAAATAACTGCTAGCCACTGTATATAGGAACATTCTGATGGTCCAGGGAGATTTTCCTGCTCTTCCGGGAGTCTGTGAAGTCACTTCTTTTTTCAGGAACCTACGAGACGTTCCAGGAGAGTTGGCAATTATGTATTTAGCAGTACTAGGCATTCTTGGTGAAAGACAGTAAAACACATACTGTATTAGCCAGCAGCGGTGTGTCTGTTCCTCTTCAGCGGCTCCTTCTCCTACTCCCAGCCAGGTCTCTTAGACAGGTACTAACTCAACTTCAGAAAAGGCAGATTTGAGAATTTAATAGAGATCAGTCCAGGAGGCCAGTTAGATGCATTTTCTCCAATAAGATACACAGTACTACAAAGTTTCTTATCTTCACTTGTACTATTGAGGATAGTAAAAAAACAAAAAAACAACAGTTATACCGTATTTACACGACTGATGTGTATTAAAGAGGACCTTTCACATCCTCATATACTGTATGTGCTGAATTCAGCACACTGTTGGCTTTCTAGCGGTAAATAATACTGCACATCTATGAGGATGTGAAAGGTCCTCTTTAAATTCAATACATATGAATGGGACGATTCACATGACCGTTTTTTTGATGATCCGTTTCTGGCCATTTTCACAGATTCCTCAATGCGTGCAAACGGATGCCCCTCGGATGCAACAAAATGCCCCTTTTTCACCGCTGTTTTGTCTATCGATCATGTGAACATTTTATTACAGGTCTCTTTTTTTAAACAATGACACTTTTTTAATATGTAGCCCTATTTGGGGGGGGGGGGTATGAGTATTATCCCTCCCACAATAGACTCTGGCGCTGACCTGTGTGTATAATGGGACCTGAAGCCTTCGCTGAAGGGAAGAGTGGGAACATATATGAAATATATCAGTGCCTCCACCCAGGATAGAGCCTCTGTATTACAGGGAGGATCTCTTCCTGGGACTTACCCATGAAGTACAGTTAGTAGCCTTAACAAGGATCACTGTACTAATCTCACAGTCTGAAGAATACATACAGATACCACATAAGGTTATAACAGTAGCTTTATAAGAATCGACAGGGTAATAATACATACATAAAATATACTCATAACACAGCAATACTACAACAACCAGCAAGTCCTCAACTGTCTTAGGTTATATACCCGGGTATATATATAGATATATAGCAAGAGTCCAGTGCACAATACCTCCAGGCAACAGAAGAGATGCAGGGGCCCCTGTGGATGACTGTGGATCCTCGGATTCTTCCAGGAGATGACAGACAGTCGATCAGGAGATAATGATGATGATGGTGAGATTCTTCACAGGCAGCAAACAGGGCGACGGTGACGGCAGTAGATGCAGGCCTGACTACCCTAACACTGAGTCCTTAACCTGCCAGCTAAACTACTAGTGCAACCGGGCCTCTAACTAGCTAGTTGGCCTTCGGAAGCCTAACCTATCACTGCCCTGAACTATATATATATATGGATCCCTAACTACGGTTACTAGCTAGGTCCTGTGAGTATATAGGGGGTAACACATACCTAACTATATACTGTGAAGTAAAGAGGAACAAGTGGCTCTTAGACTCCCCCAGACATAACATGTCTGTCTCAGCAGCTCTGCTCACCTCTCTCCCCCCAGCAGCTCTGCCTCACATGTGTCTGACTCACTGTATTTACAAAACAAAACTTGCACTGAATGCCTGGGGTCTCTGAAGCCAAACTGCAGGGGCAAAGAAGCCAGATACATTATATACTAGTAGAAATGGCAGTTCCCTACAAATAAATGACACATAATATAATAATTTACTCTTTAAATATCTCGTCATTTTTCCAGCACAGCCTTTTGTCTAGTCTGAACAGCTTAGATTTCTGCTAAAATGAAATTGTGTTGCCAAGCAATTCTTCTATAACGTAGTTATGTCTACTGTCTGTATAGCTAACCTATATGGCCTAGACCTGTCAGTCACTTTCATTTCTTCTTTGTAACACAGCCTCAGATAAATGGTTATATTTCTAAGTGTATAATTGCATATGTTTAGCTTAACGCAGCAATACCATTATAGCAATGTAAAGATAGACAAAACATTGAGCAAACATTTTGTTCTTTTCATACCTGGTTCATCCCTGACCTGCGAGATAAATGTATATCATATACATTTATATATTCTGAAGAAAATGAGAGATATTGATCCATGAAAATCTATTTAATGTGTAACTAGACGTGGATTTAAAGACTTTGAAAATGAAATACAATCTGCTAACATATAAGCATGTTTTAGAAAACTTTTACATCTGTATCTAACTCAATAGCAAGGCAATATGTCACTGATGTGAAGATGAATTCTTAAATGTACACAATGTGCATTTGGATGTATAATTGGTTCAGTTATTAATGAATTCAGACCTAATTATGTCATCATATTCAAAGTTGGAGTTACACTTTAACTTTTGAGCTCCAGGAGAACATTTGCTTGTACCACTAGAAAGCAGGAACAAAGTTACTGTCAGTTGTACTGTGGAGCTACCTGCAGCCATATGACATACAAAGAATACCGCAAAACTGTTAAAAAGGAAAAGCCTAAATTACAGAAGATCCATGTCAAATTAAAATGGTACAATGATACATATATGATACCTAGTGGTCAATGTAATCTAAATTGAACATCTGTAAAGCGCTGCGGAATTTGATGAAGCTATACAGTGGGGGAAAAAGTATTTAGTCAGCCACCAATTGTGCAAGTTCTCCCACTTAAAAAAATGAGCGAGGCCTGTAATTGTCATCATAGGTAGCCCTCAACTATGAGAGACAAAATGAGAAAACATATCTAGAAAATCACATTGTCTGATTTTTAAAGAATTTATATGCAAATTATGGTGGAAAATAAGTATTTGGTCACCTACAAACAAGCAAGATTTCTGGCTCTCACAGACCTGTAACTTCTTCTTTAAGAGGCTCCTCTGTCCTCCACTCATTACCTGTAGTAATGGCACTGTTTGATATTGTTATCAGTATAAAAGACACCTGTCCACAACCTCAAACATATATCATATAAAAAATATCGAGAAAATCACATTGTCTGATTTTTAAAGAATGTATTTGCAATTTATGGTGGAAAATAAGTATTTGGTCAATAACAAAAGTTCATCTCAATACCTTGTTATATATCCTTTGTTGGCAATGACAGAGGTCAAACGTTTTCTGTAAGTCTTCAGAAGGTTGGCACACACTGTTGCTGGTATGTTGGCCCATTCCTCCATGCAGATCTCCTCTAGAGCAGGGATGTTTTGGGGCTGTCACTGGGCAACACGGACTTTCAACTCCCTCCAAAGGATTTCTATGGGGTTGAGATCTGGAGACTGGCTAGGCCACTCCAGGACCTTGAAATGTTTATTACGAAGCCACTCCTTCGTTGCCCTGGCGGTGTGCTTGGATCATTGTCATGCTGAAAGACCCAGCCACGTTTCATCTTCAATGCCCTTGCTGATGGAAGGAGGTTTGCACTCAAAATCTCATGATACATGGCCCCATTCGTTCTTTCATGTACACGGATCAGTCGTCCTGGTCCCTTTGCAGAGAAACAGCCCCAAAGCATGATGGTGCCACCCCCATGCTTCACAGTAGGTATGGTGTTCTTTGGATGCAACTCAGCATTCACTCTCCTCCAAACACGACGAGTTGTGTTTCTACCAAACAATTCTACTTTGATTTCATCTGACCATATGACATTCTCCAATACTCTTCTGGAACATCCAAATGCTCTCTAGCAAACTTCAGACAGGCTCAGATATGTACTGGCTTAAGCAGGGGGACATTAGTCCCAGTTTTCTGCAGGTCATTCACTAGGTCCCCCTTGTGGTTCTGGGATTTTTGCTCACCGTTCTTGTGATCATTTTGACCCCACAGGGGTCACAGATCTTGCATGGAATCCCTGATCGAGGGAGATTATCAGTGGTCTTGTATGTCTTCCTTTTTCTAATTATTGCTCCCACAGTTGATTTCTTCACACCAAGCTGCTTGCCTACTGCAGATTCAGTCTTCCCAGCCTGTTGCAGGTCTACAATTTTGTTTCTGGTGTCCTTCCACAGCTCTTTGGTCTTCACCATAGTGGAGTTTGGAGTGTGACTGTTTGAGGTTGTGGACAGGTGTCTTTTATGCTGATAACAATGTCAAACAGGTGCCATTACTACAGGTAATGAGTGGAGGACAGAGGAGCCTCTTAAAGAAGAAGTTACAGGTCTGTGAGAGCCAGAAATCTTGCTTGTTTGTAGGTGACCAAATACTTATTTTCCACCATAATTTGCAAATAAATTCTGTAAAAATCAGACAATGTGATTTTCTAGATTTGTTTTCTCATTTTGTCTCTCATAGTTGAGGTCTACCTATGATGTCAGTTACAGGCCTCTCTCATCTTTTTAAGTGGGAGAACTTGCACAATTGGTGGCTGACTAAATACTTTTTTCCCCACTGTATAAGTAAGAATAATAAATAAATAAATAAATAAATAAATAAAATAAACATATAAGGATAAAACATACCCACTACAATTCCAAGTTGTAAAAGTTAAAACACAAGCCAGTTCTCTCAGCAGATAAACCAGAAGATGGGGCTGCTTTCTCTGCAAGAGGGGCATAATATATTACTACATGACCATCAATCAGCTACAATCTCAACCTTATCTGATGGTAAAATCACAACTGAATATAGAGACCTTTTGCATGAGCTGAGATGTCTTCTACGAGAGTATCACTTAGAAAGGGATGAAACATTACCTCATGTACAACACCAACCACATGGAGTCCCAGCTCCACGCAATTCAGAGTTGAAGGGGTTTTCCAGTCAAAAAAATATTTTCAAAAAAGGTCTGTTAGTGCTTTTAATAGGTTAATAAGTGCAGTCAAATACCTTTGGAAGTGTTTTGAGTGATTTTTGGGTTCTCTGTGAGCTCCTGGTTCCTCTGCATTTGTTTACATCAGCATCTTCCTGTTCCAACAACTCCCATGATTCCTTGGTCTGCACTCAGAGCTGACTCCCCCTCCCGTTCTCACACACTCCCTCCTCTCTCTCTAACTCTCTCCCTCTTCCTGTTTCCCTAGCTGGCCCAGCCACTACACCCTCAGCAGCCATCTTTAGACTCACTCTAGTTCTCACTCACTCAATAACCCTCTCCTTTGGCTGTAATATTGTAATCAACTCTGTATATCATTACAGTCACATAGAGAAAGCTTCAGGACAACAATGAATTCTTGATGCTTTTTTAGCATTTGGTATATATATATATATATATATATATATATATATATATATATATACATGCATGAACAGTATAATGCTTCACAGTGGCCAGTGGCCCCCACACAGTATAATATGTTCCATAGTGGCCCCAGCACAGTATAATGCTCCACAGTGGCCCCAGCACAGTATAATGCTCCACAGTGGCCCCCTGCACTGTATAATATGCTCCACAATGGCCCCTGAACAGTATAATATGCTGCACAGTGGCCCTCGCACTGTATAATGGTGAATTACACTAGCTGACATTCTGTGTCCGGAAGGGGAAATAGAAGATTCCCCGTAACGTAATTGAAAGCTAGAATAATGTGCCGGGGGGGGGGGGGGGTCACATGACCCCACCCCCAGCAAAAAAGAAAAATATGCATTTTTGTTCAATTAAGTTATTTAGAAAGTAGGAGGGTTGGGTTGTATGTTGATAGTCGATTTATCCTGGACAACCCCTTTAAAGGTAAAAATAGAAAGACAAGAGAAGTTGGGAGTAATAAGAACAGTCACAGAACCTACAACACAGATAAGTAGCATGGATGCTGTTAAAGAACCAGGCAAGCTGGAAAATATATTGATACCTGATGAAGGTAACAGTTGAACTGTTAAAACCTCTTAGATGCCATGGTCCTGATAGACCTCAGCATATAAATGTAAATATTATTGCCACATTTTTACAGTATTTTTCAGTGCATTTTTTGTTTATTTGTGTCTGATATCTTTTGTATCCATCAGTTGTTGAAAATAAAAACAACACATAAAATATTTTAAAATGCATGGTGATTTTTAAAAATGTTTGAAAACACTGAAAAAATAAGTGCACGTTAATGCCTAATATAATATTGTAACATGCTAGCAAAGGCTTTGAAAGACTGCCATTCCTATCACAAACACTGGAGGGCCACATATAGATCCATATAAGAAAGACATCTTCTGAGTATCACAAAATCATGCTATTTTAGAAGGCTGGTCACTTTGCAACACAGATTTCAGGACACTGTATGTTGAACCTACCGAAAAGATAGGGAAGGACACATCGGAACCTTGAAGTTACTTTCTTCATTTTTGTGTTTTTTTCATAGTTCCAACTCTTTACTCTACAATTTACACATGATGGATTATGTTGATTTTCTACTTTAAGACTCCAAACTGTCTTGTTTTAGAAAGCTTTCACACAAAGAATTTTATGTTTTTGGGTTGTTGGAATTTTCCCTAAATTTTTCTCTATATGACTTTAGGAGCACCAAAAATGCATTTTACAAATGAAAATTTATATATTTTTTTCAGAAACAAAAATACAATGAAAAAAAATGTATAAGGAGTTCTTAAAGTATGTAAAATATTTGTAAAACATTTGATAATATGTATCTAGTTCATTTACAAGTGCACAAAGTCCTTCACTCCTTCCTTTCTTTCCTTTAACACTTCAAACACCCTTTAAACCAGAAATAGATATGACTTGGTTTCCAAAATAGCAATTTTTTTCCACATTATATTTTGCAGGCTGTTTCATGTTAAAGGCTTATTCTGTCTACATTCCCCACATCTATTTACCTACATTTCTGTTATCATTTCATCCTATTGTCAATAACAGTTCAAATAAACTTGCTCTATCTAAAATCAATAGACTATTTTGAAGTCTTCATGTCTGGCTGGGAAAGACATAAAAATGCTCTAGAAGATTAACATAACTAATGTTAGGTTAACAAAAGTTTGAAACAGGTGTCTTGGGTCATGTATAAAGTAAGAGACTCAAGAATAAAGTGTTCTTTATAACTCTTAAATGCTTCTTAGGATTCTTATTTCTTTTAATCTGCTCAAAGTGCCTTCTCAAGCAATGACATATTTAGAACTATTTTATCAGCTTATCTTTAAAAGAAGAAGAAGGACATCTTAGGACAGCACTTACAAAGTGCATCGAATTAGAGTGGACTCAAGGAAGCAAATAAATCACTTCTCGATAAATTAGCATCATAGCTTCCTGGAGATAAGCAAAAGCAAGTTTGTCCTTTTGAAGTGTAAAATATATCAAAGAATAGAAAAACATCTGTAGATAAAACATTCATAGCTAACTGTGGAACCGCATAAGCCATTGAATGTAAGACAGCTTGTAAATTTACCATCCTATTAAATCAGGTTAAAAAACTTACAGAGCAGTTGGCAGATTGGATTTATTTTTGTTGTTTTATTAATATATTTTAATAATATATTTTATAATATAATAATTTATATTGGGTACTTATTTAGGTAACAAAAGATTAAACAAAGGAATTTTTTATTAATCAAATTCCTCTCATTCAACTGATGCAAAAATATATCAGTTTGCATCACTTTAATCAGATTTATATATATATATATATCTATATATAGATGTATATCTATATATCTATATATATAGATATATAGATATATTGCCTTAAAAATGAAAATTATAAATGAAAGACTGATACCTCTCTTTTTTTGTACATGCATTTTTCTGTGTAAGTGAAAAAAAAGCTACGCTTCCTATGATCCATTGATCCATGAAAATGCTTCGAAAAGGTGAAAACACCTGCAGCGCAAAACACTTTGCACCACTCTTTTTTCCACGGTGCAATGTTTAATAGTCCTGGCAGAGTGAATGAGATTTTATTTAATCTCATCCGGAGATTGCAGATAAAAATGCTGTGGAAAACATGGCATTTTCAGCATACATTTTGGAAAAATGTGGGGTGTTAATTTTATATGTGGAAATGGTGCTTTTCCCATAGACCTGAGGTAGTCATATGGGGTAGGCAAAAAATTAAAAAAGCAGCAGAAAGACACAATATACAAGTGTTTTTGCTGCAGTTTTTTCCCCTGTAGTTTTTGCAGCAGCATTTTTTGCTGCATTTTATGTGCTATGTGAGTCTCAGAGTGGTTTCAGTTTTGTGGCCCTTTTGGTGTAGTTTCTTAAGCCAAAGCTAGAAACAGATTTAAAAAGAAATGGGAAATATTAAAGGAAGGACTTAAACTGCTGGAACCACTCCTGGCTTTGGTTCAAAAATACTGCAATAAAACTGAAGTGGCGTTTTTCACAAAAGACGTGTGAATTCATCCTTAGCCCTTTAAATATTTTATTCCTTTCAGCTGTACTTCTATGTATAGCTCAAACAAACGGCATTGAAAACGAAGTAAGTGGTGAATATGTGAAAATATAGTTTATCTAAAATTAAAGCTTAGAAGAGAAAGTGCTGCCTGCATACAGTGTAAGCTGTCTTAAAAATGTGTAACCCTTAACAAAAGCAGGCTACATAGCTCCAAAGAGCAGCTTCCAATATTTCAATGAAAATACTAGGTTCTCAATTCTGTTCTTTAGTTATACTGTACACAAAGTTACGCTCACAAAATAATCTCATTCATTCATTCTCAGGTCAAATTCTAAGCACCTGCAAAGCTGTTTTTAGAAACCATGCATAAAGCGTCGCTTTAGCTTCCAGCTGTCACTAAGGCTTATTTATGAACCAGATAAGTGGAGGCCAACACTGATTCTTTATTTACACCTACCCACTATCCAGTCCTTGGAACTAAGCCTAGAAAAGTTCTCTGTTCTTTTAATTTGATTATTTACAGTACTGTTTCTAAAATATTTTAAAGTAAAAACTTAATATTTCAGTGTTAAACCATTTACCATTATAGAACCTTATGTTATGTCTTTATTAAACTCCTTGGGTCCACCAGTTTGGGGTTCCTTGGGTCCACCAGATGATTGACTCTCCATCTTTTAATTGTATTGCAATGTAGTTGTTATCATTGCATATGTAGGATATATCATGTAGATGATCTAATAGGTTTTATGTAATCAAGTCATTAAAAATATGAATGGCTCCAAAGTTATCTCCATCTGAAGAAGTCTTTTGCAAGGCCTTTGGGGCCCATTATTGAATCAGGGCCTGGGCCCACTCAAGAATCCCCTAGTAATTTAGTACAGCAATCAAACAGTATATTATGTATCTGTCTTAAATTAACCATTTAAGTATCACTGACAAATAGACAGGTTACTAAGATAACCATCCAAGGTAAAAAGGAAACCTGCACGCCCTAAGTTGTCTGAAGGGAGGTTCTTTATTGGTTATCCACACACTCAACTCATTTTGAGGATTTGTACCCCTTTCTCAAGTGTACAAATGGCAAGACTTTATATACACCTTTCAATAGGAGAGTTCCTTCCTACATGGGAGGGTTGTTAGACAAACTAAGCAGCACTAAAAACACCATAATGAAAGACAAGTTTTAACCATAAAAGCATACAGATACACATTAGAATTGTCAAAATAACATTAGACTGATCTATTAGCACTAACAGTGAATCTCAGTATCTGGAATGTAGAATTAATGCAGCTGTGCATAAGATGGCCATGGCGGGTGCACAATGGAGTGTGCATTCTGGTGTGATGAGGAGTCAGTGCACTTGTGTCACCTTGTCCTGACAGCACATGCGTAGATGATACCCCTATGTATCCCCACATACTACAAGACACATGTCCTTCCAGAACATAGATTACATATGAAGATGAACAGTTCAAAAAATGTTTAATCGAAAAGTTTTCTCCTGTTGAATGTCTGACAGCACTATATGTATGGTGGTTTATTGATAAGCAGCCATTACATTAGAAAGGTTCTTTTTATCTCTTAGTTTACTAGGAGCCAAGACGCTTTTCAGAGATTTAGCTTTTCTAAAGGTGCGCTAATAGAGTGGTTTATTTACCATTTTTTATGTGTTGAAAGGCGTATATAATGTCCTGCAATACCATATATTGTTATACTCCACTTTGTACACTTGAGAAAGAGGTACAAATACCTGAAACATGTTGTGAGTGTGGATACCAATAAAGAACCTTCCTTTGGACAACTTGGTGAGCATAGTTTTCATTTTTTCCTTGGATGATTATCTCAGTAATCTGTCTGTATTGTTTTTCCTGTCCATGTCAGCCTTGGCATCATGCTTTCAAGGGCTGACTGGGAAATACTCGCAGCCTGTTAAAAGCCCCCATCTAGTCATAGTCATATTATGACTATTATGATCACAATTTTAGCAGTTTTTAAAAACATTATTTCATCATAATTGAGCACATAGTGATATGCAAACTATATAATAATATGTGTGTCTATGAGTGACCACCCAGTAGATTGTGGGTGTTAAATCGCTGCCTTTCAAGGCTTTTGTTAGCATGTTCATTCATTGTGTTGAACTGGTTTCATGTGAAATTGAAATACTTAACCAAATTGAAAACACTATGTAACACAAATTTTGTTCCCAGCTTTTAAATGTTATATTCCAATTGCTTATGTCTAAAACAAATTAAAAATTGCTTACATTCATCATAAACTTCGCTTTTGTGACCACGGCAACGAAAATTATGCATTTTTACTATAGAAACAGACGATTTTGCATCTTCTCATTTATACAGTCAGACTAAGAACACTATATGC
Source organism: Leptodactylus fallax (assembly GCA_947044405.1). Lineage (NCBI taxonomy): Eukaryota > Metazoa > Chordata > Amphibia > Anura > Leptodactylidae > Leptodactylus > Leptodactylus fallax. Next base: position 224,514 of record CAMRHE010000062.1, on the reverse strand, counting down.
ATTGCAGATTACCAAAAACTGTTCAGAAGTGAGCGGTTTTCCGAGATTTACGACTATACTGCAAATCAGTTTCACGAATCAATCCCCAAATATAGTCGCCCATCATGTTTTCGTTATATTGTCCTTGGTAACGGCGTTCAAAGTTCATAATGTCCTGGTGAAAGCGCTCACCTTGCTCCTCTGAATAAGCTCCCATGTTCTCTTTGAACTTATCAAGATGAGCATCAAGGATATGGATTTTGAGTGACATCCCGCGGCCCATTGCAGCATAGTTCTTTATCAGAGTCTGAACCAGTTGTATATAGTTTTCATCTTTATGATTGCCTAGGAAGCCGCAAACCACTGCGACAAAACTGTTCCAAGCTGCTCTCTCCTTCCTATTCAGCTTCTTGGGAAATTCACTGCACTCTATGATCTTCTTGATTTGTGGTCCGACAAAGACACCAGCTTTGATCTTTGCTTCAGACAGCTTAGGTAAAAGATCTTGGAGGTAATTGAAAGCTCTCGACTCCTTATCTAGAGCCCTGACAAATTGATTTATGAGTCCCAACTTGATGTGTAGTGGTGGCATCAGCACCTTGCGTGGGTCCACCAGTGGCTCCCACTTTACATTGTTCTTTCCCACAGTGAACTCTGTCCGCTGAGGCCAGTCCCGCCTGTGGTAGTGCGCTTCAGTATCCTGGCTGTTCCAAAGGCAAATAAAGCAAGGATACTTAGTAAAACCACCTTGGAGGCCCATCAGGAATGACACCATTTTGAAATCTCCGATAACTTCCCAGCCGTACTCATCATACTTCAAGGCACCTAGCAACATCTTGACACTGGTGTATACCTCTTTCAGGTGCACCGAATGAGCTACAGGAAGAGATGGATACTTGTTTCCATTGTGAAGCAGCACGTCTTTGAGGCTCTTGCATGAGCTGTCTATGAAGAGGCGCCACTCATTTGGGTTACAGGTGATACCTATAGCCTCGAATAGACCAGTCACATTGTTGCAGAAGCACAGTCCATCTTGATGACTGAAGAAGATGGAAAAAACTTGGTGATGCTTCCTCTGATCTGTGACTTGGACGCTTTCATCTAATAAGTTCCATTGCTTGAGCCTTGATGTCAGAAGCTCAGCGTTGGACTTGGTGAGACCAAGGTCTCTAATCAGATCATTGAGGTCTTTTTGGTTAGGGTAGTATGGCTTCCGCTCCTCATCTGCATATGAAGAGAAATCGTGATCTTCAACGTCTTCCTCGATGTCTGACCTGCTGCTTTCTTTTGAAGGTGGTGTAGCTCTGTCTGGAGGTGTTGGTACAGGAAGTTCAGGGCAGTTTGGTACTGGGGCAATAGATGATGGAATGTCAGGATATGTTACAGGCGGTGCATTTTTGCCAGTGCGACGTTTGGAAGGGTCCACCATGCAGAAGTAGCAATTTGTTGAGTGATCAGTCGGTTCACGCCAAATTCTTGGGATAGCAAAATGCATGGCTCTCTTCTCTCTCCTGTACCAACCTATAAGCAAACAAAATAATATTTGGATTGAGAATTTAATTTAGGCCTATTTCACACTAATGACTAGTGATATTTACAATATTAACACAGTTAATCTGCTATTTAAGAGAGTAGCATTTATCCACTTACCTTCAAGAGTTTTCTTGCAGTGCTCACATGTGAAATGAGGAGCCCATGGTTTGTCTTGGTCACCAACAGGCATGCTTTGTAGGCCTCACACATCTTAGCAGATGCTTCCACAGAGTACTTTTTCGCTCTTGTCTTTAGAAACTGGCCACATACGTAGCAAAATGCGTCTGCTGGATGTATGCAACCTCTTGATGCCATCTAAATTGACTAAGTTGCTGTGAACTGTAAGGAAAAAGGATGTTTCTCCAAACTTGATAAAAATGGTCTTTATTCCATGCAGTATTAAAGTTCAAGAGTGTACTGAGGATTCAGCAGAGCAAGATTGATCACCCGGTATCAGAGTAACACACAATATATACATTTACATTCCTAAGCTCCTCCTGTAATGGGTGTGGGGTGAAGTGTGAATACTGTCGTTATCAGAATCTGAATAGATATTGAATTCACACCTGTCTGTCTAGGTCAATTCCCCTTTGTCTGTGATGGCCATTGCCCACTTACTATGCAATCCCAATCAATTAGATCTTGTCTCTCCGTCTCTCAGGAAGGGCTATAGTGGCCCTATATAACTGTAGTTATACAGCTACCTACAATTCTGTACAGTCCCAGAGAGTTCTAGATAATTCTGGGCAGTTCTAGAAACTTCTTGATAGTTCTCACAATTCCAGAAGCTTCTTAAGTATCTTGAAATATTGCGAATATCCTTAAAAATAGATCAATTTCAAAATATCATTGTGCTGACCACAAAAGCAAAGTTTACAGGGAATAATAACTTTTTTCTATTCATTTAAGGTACAAACAATCAGGAAAACACACTTAACAACTGGGAACAAATATTTTTTTGAAAATTGTTACATGGTGAAATCAGTTAAGTGTGGACTAGAGTAGTGACCATTCAAGTTTTTACTTGTTAAAAATATATTATGTACAGTCTAAGACCATGAATATCATTACCATTTGTAGTAACATATTATAGTGAATTTATTACTAACACATCGGGTTTCATTGTTGCAAGAATGCAAGTTATAGAAATAATTACAGACCTGTTTACAGAAAGGAAAGCAAAATTAGTTTGTCACAACAGCCGCACTATGGATGTATTGACCTGTTAAATTCATCTTGTAAAAAGAGCATTTTATTTGACAAATAATAGCAAACACGAAAGCAAGTTCAATTACATGTTATTTTCTGATCTATTTATCTTCTGTGCATTTCTTTTGATTGTTTCTTTTTCTATACACCTTTCTACTTTGCTTTGGTTTCACTGAGATCTGATCTATTTTATTTGTTGGGGCCCTAATTTTATGCATGACTCAATTTCCTTGGCGAGGTCAATACGGTAAAGTTTAAGAGTTGCCCCCATGTTATGGATTTGCATTAGTGATAGTGAATTACTAGTTGTTAAAGAGGCTCCCCATTTCAGATTTTCACCTACTCTCCTGTCTCTACTCCCCCACGTTCTGGTTTCAATGACAAGTTGGTGATCAGGCTTAGGCTTTAACATATACAGATCAAACCATCAGCATTTCCCAGAGACTAAACTACACACAGAGATAACAGAGACACTGATCAAACTGTTCTAACCCTTATCAGGAGCATTTTGTAGAGGAGACGGATGACTCCATTAGCCATCAAATCGCAGTGAAGAGACTAGAATAGAGATGGCCGGGAACAAAGCATTACATCACCAGCCCGGCCAGTGCTGTTAATAATAATAATAATAGTCCTTTAATAGTCCCACATTGGGGAAATTCAGTGTGTTACAGCAGCAAAGATAAGCAGATACAAATACAAATACAACATGTACAGGAATATTCCAAGGTGAGAGGCATTACATTGATAGCAGACAGACAGATAGGGCGTAGCAGGGGGGGGGGGATTTAACAGGCAGAGAGTATTTTCAGTTCCCTGTGTGTAATGATCTCCGCTTAGGTCGGTGTTGGTTGTACAGCCTAACCGCGGTGGGGAGGAAAGACTTCCGATAGCGCTCCTTCTCACACCTAGGGTGGAGCAGTCGGTCACTGACAGTACTGCTCAGCGCGATCACAGTCTCATGCATGGGTGGGACTTCTTCTTCTGCATGGGCTCACCACGGACAGTATCCTTCTGTCACCCACCACCTGCCTGGGTCCAGTGGGCTCCCCAGGCAGAGCTGGCCCTTCTAATCAGCTTGTCAAGTTTATTTCTGTCCCTGGTTGATATACTGCTCCCCCAGCAGGCCACTCCAAAGGTGGCTGATGCCACTACCGAGTTGAAGAAGTTCTAAGAGTGCCCCCGGATTCCAAGGCTCTCAGCTTCCTAAGCAGGTAGAGCCTGCTGTGGCCCTTCCTGTCAGGGCCTCCATATGATCTGCCCAGTCCAGCTTATTATTAAGGAGCAAACCCAGGTACTTATAGGTGTTCACAATCTCGATGCCCGTCCCCAGGATGTCCACTGGTTTGGAGGGCTTCTGCCTTTGCGGAAGTCCACCACCATCTCCTTGGTCTTCCCCGCGTTAATCTTCAGGTGGTTCCGGTGGCACCAGTCCACAAATCCCGGTTCAGTTCTCTGTACTCCCTGTCATCATCATCTGTGATGAGACCCACTATTGCAGAGTCGTCAGAATACTTCTGTAGGTAGCAGCTGGATGAGTTGCACCTAAAATCTGCAGTGTACAGTGTGAAGAGGAAAGGGGCGAGAACCGTACCCTGAGGTGCCCCCGTATTACAGATCACTGTACCTGACACACAGTCTCGGGCTCTCACGTATTGAGGTCGATTTGTGAGGTAGTCTAGGATCCAGTTGGAGAGGTGGTGGTCCACTCCAGCAGGCCCAGCTTGTCCCTCAATACCTGGGCTGTATGGTGTTAGCACTGGAGAAGTCAAAGAACATTATTCTCACTGTGTTCCCTGGTTTCTCCAGGTGAGACAGAGCCCTGTGCAGAAGATGGATGATGGCATCATCTACCCCAATGCCCGGCCGATAAGCAACTGGAGTGGGTCCATGCGGGGCTCACTAGGGGCGGAGATGTGTGAGAACCAATCTCTCCAAGATCTTCATCAGGTGGGATGTCAGTGCTACAGGTCTGTAGTCGTTGAGGTCCATGGGTGGGGTTTCTTTGGAACTGGTACCACACAAGAAGATTTCCATAATTCAGGGACTATTTCCTGCCTCAGGCTCATATTATACATATATGTAATTATACCACACAGCTGGTCCCCACAAGTCTTAATTAGCCTTGCACTGATGTCATCTGGCCCTCCGGCTTTCCTCGCCTTGATCTTTTTCATCTCCTTCCTCACCTGGGCCCGTGTGAAGGTCAGACTGTGGCCAGATAAAGATGGATTTCTGGATTTACTGGTCTGTTGGGAAGTGGCCGCATGGGGAGAAGTCATTGTGGTGGGGGGAGCTGAAGGACATCTGGGGTGGGGGAGCTGGTGTGTGATCAAATCTGTTGAAGAATAGGTTTAGTTCATTAAGCCAGTTAACATCTGCCTCAATCTGGCAGCAGCTGTTTATGACCCGAAATTGACTTAAGCCCCTCCCAGCCCCCCTTATGTCTTTTCTTTCCATTTGCTTTTCCATTTTTTCTTTATAACTGGATTTTCCCTGCCTGATTTGTGCCTCAGCTCCTTTTGTACTTCCCTCAACCCCTCCTTATCTCTTGTCCTGATGCCATCTTTTTCTCCTTGTGTGTTTTTATATCAGGTTAATCCATGGTTTGTTATTGGGAGCACCTCACCACTTTTGTGGGTCTGTGTTGTCCACACAAAATTAATGTAGTCCGTTATGCAGTGTGTGGTCCTTCTATATCTTCCCCATAAGAATCCTGCAGACTTCCCATGCGGTTGTGCCAAAACAATCCCTCAGAGCCTCATCACTCTCCTCGGACCATATCCTCACTGTGCGGGTGACAGCTGGTTCTCTACGTACAGTGGCTTGTCACAGGTCGGAGATGTACTAGGTTGTGATCCGATCTCCCCAGGGGCGGTAGGGCTGTGGTTGTTGCCTCCCTCACGTTGGCAGACAAGTCCAGTGTTTTGTTGGCTCTTGTGTGGCAGGTTACATACTGTGTGAACTGGGCAGTGTGGATGATGGAGAGGCATGGTTGAATCACCCGACAGAAGAGAGGGCCTGGGGGTGCTGAGCTGTAACTGGCTCAGCGTGGCTTGTGGACCTCGCAGGCGCGTCAGCTTTCGCGGGGGGGACTTGCGCTATCCGTGACTGTGATGTTCCCTTGGTGGTGGGTCTCTGCTCACAGCTTGTTCATGTCCTTACGCGTTTGTCCTTAATCACTGTGCCTGGTTACACCATCTATTATTCACACTTGCCGCCCTCCTCCTTCCTCTTACCCCCCTCCCTTGTCCTGTCTGCCCGAAGGGTTTAAACCATCCAGGAGCCAGGGGTCGGGTACTTCAGTGGCCAAGTCTCTGTGTGCATCTGCTGCACGCCCGACTCCTGTGCTGCCTGGTGGCGCTGTTGTTCATCCATCTTGTTTGCGAGTCTCACATTGCCCATGTGTGGAGGGAACAGCTGGTTGGTACGCCTCTTTTATCCTCTGAGGTTCCTGCTCTGCTCCCCTCCCCGTTTTCTTTCTCCATCTCACGGGGGTGTGTGACCAGATGGTATGCCCTCCTGCTGTGCCTCTGGCTGCAGATTTCCTCTCTTGTTGACAAGGAATTGTCTGCTCACAAGTCCCATTTTCAGCAGACGACAGTATGATAGAAGAGGTGGTCTGAAACCTAGGCAACAAGTTGTAAACAATGAGCAGACATGATAAGTAGTATCTGTAAAAAAAGTAAGATAAATAAAGCAATGTACTGGGTAAAACACTCTAGTTAGCTTAAGCTATACATTTATATATAATCCTAGTGATAGGAATGACTCTTTAATGCATTCCAAACCAATATTGACAAGCTGAGATGTTTTCCCTTAATGACACATTTTCTATTGATTCAACTTAAATCCAACATTATTTACATAGCCAAATACAAAATAGTAATTGGCTATGTAAAATATGACTTTTATAGACTCCATGACCTATGAATCGAAATACAGTGGGAGGAGATTTACTAAACTAAACCAGAATTCTTGCTTCACATTTAAACCAAAAAAGTGTCTACTATATGTTTAGTTTCATTAATGCAGCACTGCTATGAATATCATCTTTGTGCACGCCTGATGGTTTTCACTGATTCTGATGCCCTTAAACTTGCCTTCAACTCTGCAGTAATTTGAAGGGCTTTAGTGCAGTAATTTTTGACTACAATCTGATAAAGTGCTCTTTTGTCCCTCCTGTCAAGCTCTGACGTTACAATATAGCTGTTTCTGTCTGCAAATGTTTTGCTGCTTTGTGCATAAGGAGATGTTATCACAGAACCAGTAGATCTCAACACACCCATCAATTCAGCAACTTTGGTCAAAGGTGCCTTTACCAGGCATGCACCAACAATCAGTTCCCTTTGGAACTCTTTCTGGTCTGACCTATCACTCCCTTAAAACAAATACACTAAGTTTTAGGACAGCACAAGTGATACATTTTATCATCATTAATATACAAGTTATGTGACTTGTAATAAGTGGGGTCTTACCAGTGATGACAGGTGTGTTAGGGAAAGTTCAACTTGATTATGTAAAAATAGCATGCTTGCTTTATTTCCATGTAAACAGGAATGTGCTGGTAACTTTTAACTTGATTATTCACAGAACCTCATCAATATAAGTCCCCAATATCAAACTACATTCACAGAAAAGAAAATCTAATGGGAGACACTGATTGTCAATTATATATAAAACAACTTTTATTATAATCCAATAAAATTTATATATTAATTCAGGGCACAATATAAAATCATTCAAAACCACCAAACACAGCAGTCTGCTGTAAACCACCTAAAAGTGGCAGTATATCCTAAACCTAATATTGCTCTTAACAAGAAAAACTTGTAATAGATAGGATAGCGTATCAGTGGATATAGCTATAATCTCACCCTATATCTCTCCACTAACTGAACTCCCTCATCCAAATATGCATATCAGAACATAACCTGAAATGGCTTCATGAAATAATTGAGCTAGTCCCAAATTCCAGCAGGTGTATCCCCTTTTAACCCAAAGGCTACTGGCCTAATGCCACACCAACAGGGCTTGGAAGGGAAAACATCCTGTTCACTAAAACTCAGAAGAAGCCAATTCAGCAATGTTTTAAACATATAACTGATATTACTGAAACCTAAAAAATAGCCCAATAAAATTACTTTTAACTTGACTATAAACTTTTTGGGAACTGAAGGATTATATTAATGATCATTTGTTTCCATACAGATTCCATCAGTCAGTGAAAAAAGGTTCTTGCCCATCAATTTGTTATCTCATCAGTAATCATTCTAGGCAGAATTCTGCCTATGTAAAACAACCCTAAGTAACTTTGTGCCCTATGATAATTACACAATGTAATTTAGGTGAGACTTGCTGGCTATAGGGAATAATGAACAATCTGTAAATATAGTCTTTATACAGGAATGCTTGTAAGAAGAGTTTACTGAGAAAGCATAGGTTCACCCCCCCACACTTGTATTTGTAGAAAATATCAGAAACCCCTATGACTTAGCTTTAATTTCAGATCATGCCAATAGGTTTCAGAAAAACAAGGCATTGATTTATAGGGAGCTACCTTTCAAAAGATGCTACTAGAAAAAGTTCTCCTTTTTCCACCAAGACAAACAAATTTACACATTATTTAACCAGAATCCTTAGCATGACATGCATAGTCTATAAGACACTACTCACTGCAAGGTGGCCTGAAAAGACAATAGGCTCCTTAAGAAAATATAATACCCCTTCTGACCTACACCTATGACTTCCATGGCATCCAGCCAGTAGCATGCTTTGCACTGATGCAGGGCAATAAACCATAAACAGCCTTCTGTTTAGGGTTTATTGTGTATCTTGCTTTTGGAGAACATATTCTGGGTTGAGTTGGTCAGTTAGGAAGGGCTAGTAGTGGGTGGGCTAGCTAGGGAGACAGGGAGGGTGTGTGATGGAGTGAGAGAGGAAAGAGGAGGGAGTGAGAGGGGAGGTAGTGTGAGTCAGCTCTTAGTGAAGTGCAATGCATCATGGTAGTTGTAGGATAAAAGAACAGGAAGCTACCCATGTAAACAAATGCAAAGGATGCCAGGAGCTCCCAGAGAAACTCAAAAATCACTCAAAACACTGCTAAAGGTCTTTGGGTACACTTATTAACCCATTAATATAATTAACAGACCTTTTTTAAAAAAATATTTTTTGCCTGGAAAATCCCTTTAAGGACTCAAATTACTCATGAAACCAATTCATTACAATATATAGTGACATGCTAACAAACCCTTGAAAGACTACAATTCCCAAAACAAATAATGGATCGCCATCCACAGATACATACTGTATAGCATATCATTTTGTGACACAATATCAGAAAACGTTTTGTCTTGAAAAGCTAAGTACAGTATATCTGAACATGCCAAGAGGAAAGGTAAAGAAGATTTGGTCATCTGGTCATAATATGTTCTTATATCTCTTTCAATAGGTTGTTTTAGTTTACTACTGCTTTTACCTCTACTTATGTTGTATGCATATCATGTATCATGTTTTTAATGTTACTTGCTAGAGTTGGTTATCTTTATCTCATAAGTCTTTGAATTTTCTTCACCTGCCTAACTGATCACATTTCCAATTTAACATAACACTCTTTACTTCTATGCACTAGAGATAGCACATTTTCTCTTTGATAATATTATCCATCTTTGTCTTTGTTCATGGCACATTTTCATCTTTAGCTGTAACATCAGTCACTGGTTTTCTCTTGTCTCATCTCTTTCCTTCCTTTACGGTCACATTAACTCTGTTATACTTTGCCCGGAGACTTGTTCTGTGTTCTCTGTTTTTCTCATTATTAAAATCAATTTCCAGGTATTTTCAGACATTCAGACCTTTACACTTCTTCTTGTTTTCTTGTTGTGTAGTTCACTTATTATTCTCTAAAAGCTTTCAAAGCATTGTTTCCATTTTTATACATTAAAGATTCATGCTGGACCCTTCACCTATTCTTGATGTAAGCAATTTTAATTGAAAAGCCAGTCTAAAAGGTAGGCAATTGGGACATGGTATTTTGCTCCATTACACGGTAAGGTTTCAAACAGGCACAAGTCCTTCAAGTTAATCCTATAATTTTCTTGCATTGTTGATGCAAACAGTCTCAAGAAAAACTCCTATGGGGTATATGTTGATTTGTCCTCAGTGATTTGGAGGAGGATTATTTCCATTTCCAAACTTTGTGAACAATATACACTTACAATTCTAAATAAGCATACCACATCAAACAATATGTTGCAGATACATTATACAGTAGGCATCTAAGCTTTTTTATTTAATTTGTTGAAATAACCATTGTCAAATCCATTGGTAGTTTCACTGAGTTTTTACTCAGGGCATTTAGAATTACCATTGTATTAAAGAAGTCACTTTTAGATTTGGATTAGGGCAAACCTGAAGTGACATCTAAGGTAATGTAGAATTTTCAACTTAAACCACCGATTATGGAGGACTGGACACCAAGGGAGCAGATAATCCCCAGGCTACATCTCCCAAGTAGTCTCTAACAAAAATCATTTACTGTATGCAGCTGATATTTTCAATCCATATAACTACAATTGATAACAGAAGTGGGGTCATAAACATTCAAAGTCAAGGTTGGCAGAAGACATGCAAAATGGCAGTCAAGCAGGCTGCAATCCAAAGTAAAATCAGTCCAGTTCAAAACTAAAATGGCAAATAAGGAATGAACAGCTTCATAAATGAGCTAAAACTAAGACACCTTCTTCGTTTTGGCAAGTGTGTAACAACTCTGAGCAGGTTTAAAGAGACTTTCCAAAATTATAATATTGAGGACCAATCCACACAATATCTATAGTTTTGGTTATCACCAACAAATCAGTACTCACATGTTTTAATATGCCTGAGCAACCAGGTGAGCACCAGTGCTTGGCATACAGTAAGAGGCTGCAGTGCTCATCTAAACACTGTGGCCTCTTCAAGCAGCTGATCATCATAGTTGCCGGATATCAGACCACCATCAACCTGACATTTTATACCTTTCCTAAAGATAAGTCATCAATATTATAATCATGGAAAACCTCTGTAAAAAAGTAACTTTAAGATAACATTTGGTGAATGTGCATTTTTGTAGGAAATCTCTTGGCAGCAATCAAACTAAAAGAGGGATGCTGCAAAGATAAGTACCATGTTTGACATCTCCTAGGAAAATAAGGCACTGCCACTAGAAAAAGCTCACAATGATCTAGCAAACATCATCATTGAAGCTTACATGAATTCATATCACTTACTTTGCATATTTATACATTGTCTATTAATTTGAAAATACTTTATATCTAATATTTCTGATGGGTGAACTTAAATGATATTGTTAGAAATGAGCAATTATTACCATGTTTTATTAACACTAACATGTTGATATGACTAAGTTTTTGCCACGTTCGATTTTGCAATTGAATGACTAAACTGTTGACAGATAAGCATATGATGAATATTTGAGTTATCAGTATGTAGGTGGATCTAAAATTATGTGCTGTTTAGATATACAGATATATCCAGACGTAACTGATTTTCAGTTTGGTTAAGGATTCCAATTTGTCTTGAAACCAGTTCAAGTCAATATGACAACATGCTAATAAAAGTCTAGACCATAATTTGGGAATAATAGCCAAGTCAGTAAAAGTTCTCCTTAGCAGGGCATGCATGGTTTAATAAATCCCTGTACCAGTCTCTACTTTTGACCCATTTCTAGATCTCTCACACAGACAGCCAATACCCTACTCTGAACTGATGAGAGGCAAAAACCTTGAAACTGTGGATGGAGACCTCTTCCGTATGGAGGAATTATCCTGGTTTGGCTATTATTCCCAGATTATGCCCTTAGGTTTCTTTGAAAGCCGGGTATTAATCTATAGGAAGTTACCTTCCAATAGGTGGTGCTACCAGTAGGAGAAAATTCCTTTTTTTTCACCAATGATGTCTTATTTGTATTACATACCCTTGAAGTGTAGATGAATGCATTATACTGCTAGGAGGCCACCGCTGATAGGAAATACCATTGCCATGAAGCTGTGTATTAGATCTGCAACAATGTTTAAATAGATTGTATGTGTCAAAGTAACACCCACATAAATGCTAGGATTCAAGATATTCTAGCAAAACATTGCCCATTGCTACTTATAGCTTTCTTTCTTCCCATAGTGCAACCTGGTGCCATCTCGTCCCCAGGACTAAATGGGCTAGTCTTGACTCCCCACATGTATCAATGAATCTTGGCTTCCAAGTTCTTTTTGCTGGCTCACCAATTATACTTCCTTTGCACCACACTGTTCCAGATTGGTTTTTAATTGTCTGCAACATTATCAAAGAGGTTGACCAGGCATTTATTTACTTATTTATTTATTTACTTCACTTGTCAGTGATTTTTAATGTTTAGCTGTTTAGACTTCATCCACATTTCTAAATATTACTTCAGCACTCCAATTTCTTGAATAATTTGTGTACACAGCAGCTTGTACAGATACATTATATACAACAGAAAATCCCTCAGACGAAGGTCCATGGTTGGACCAAAATGTTCGGGTTCCATTACTAATCTACTAACCTACATTTCTGCTGCTGTGTGGATGTTTTTTTTTTACATATGTCTAAATAAAGATTTATATACGAATTATTCAAGAAATTGGAGTGCTGAAGTAAAATTTTCAAATCTAGTATTTTCGAGCACCCATGTCTGATGTTATAAGAAGAGTGCATATCTTATCTACTTGATTCTAGACTACATCCACAGACATTTTAATTTTATCATATATTCTTATGTATACCCAGTCACAAGTAATGTCAGTATTCTCTCTATTAAATTTAATTAGGACATGGCTCATAACATCATATGGCATGTGTACTCCTTGACAAAAACAGCACCGATAGATAAAAGCTATTGTCGTGTAACAGAGTGAATGTTTCCATTATCATATTCTCACTTCAGTTCTTCAGTATGCTGCACCATTGATGGAAGTAACACTTTGGGATGATTCAGAGATAGTGTCTTCATAGTAGTAAAATAATATATTTTCCTCTTAACATTGTATTAAAGAAATGTTACTGTTTTATAATACATTGAATATGGTGTACAGCTAAACTCTCAAAAGTGCAATTTTTTGAGTCCTCACAAATTATACAAGCATCCCTCACATACCAAACATAACAAGGTCCAAAAGGTATATCATCTTACCACCTACCTAAAGACATATAATATAAAAGATTATTTATTATTATTATTATTATTATTATTATTATTATTATAAAGATGGAGGTGCTTGTTGTCTTAGAAAAATATAAACTAAATATAGAATATGTTATGTAATATCTAAATGATCTGTTCATGGTAGAAATTATTCTAAAGAGATTTTTTTCTTTTAGGATAAATCCACAGTGGACGTATTTTGCAGTAGAAAAACACACTACTCATTTTGACTCAAATCATTGGATGGATGAGATTTTTTTTTTTAAATCTGACTTTTTTTTTGCTGCTACTTAAAATGTAAAGAGAAAAAAAAAAGAATAACTGATACTGTGTTAGAGGTGTCAGTGCAATTTTTGCATCTACCTTATTCAAGCTAAAGAAGCTGTAAAGCACTTTTAGATGGTAACAGGAACTTTTTCAGGATCCTGGAAAACATATACAGTGAAAACAAAAAATATATTGGAATTACTCTTACTCTTGGTGTCCAAAAGAGCAACTCACACTGGCACAGGTAAAGAGAAGTACAGAACATGTAGTACTGCACAGTACTCTAGAAGTTCTACTAGTCAGACATCCAATGCATACAAGTCAATAACCATGATGATTTGTCGGAACCTCCAGTCAAGCATTGTATGTTGAGTCTGTTTCATGGTATAATTGTCTAAAAAATAATAACTTTATTTATATAGCACTTTACAAATAAGAGGGTACATGAACAGACAGTATTTGATAATACAATGTGACAAAGAAATAGAGTAGAAAGTACAGCTTAGAATAAGAAAATACCATTGTAATATAAAAATATCAAATTGTGAGGCTATTATAACTTAAGGGACCATTGTATTTCTCTTAACATAATCTTTTTTATGCCACAAGAAATGTACATTGGCACAAACCAATCTTTTTATAGAAGAGCAATGAGCATGCTTAGCTTCCTTATGGACCTTAGAAAGTTCAGAAATTTAGTTAACAAAGACAGAAATTGTCATCTTAATTCCATTGCATGAAGAAACTCAGCTGTGGCTTAAAGCAATCTTCTATTAGTCTTGTCATATTTTCATATATATTTTCTCAGCAGAATCTTAAGCCTTGGAGCCTCTTTCTCCAACAAAGCTTCAGCTAAGCCTTTACTAGCAATGTTACTATCTTCCCTGCTGTCTACATGATTAGACAATAAATATACAATGTCTTTCAGAGCGTCTGTCACTTAAAAACTCATCATTTATCAATTCGCTGCTGCACAGTTCTGACAGCGAAAATCTGGGACCTTCTCAAATATGAAATGACTGGGCAGGCTTGTAAATGTTACAAAATAATGCCAGCAAGAGATATTCAATTTAAGCCTCTAAAGCTAAGAAACACTTGTTTCATTACATTCACAAGGAATTTATAATCTGCCGTGGCTGAGCAAAATGGGGCTGATTTAAAACTGAAGTGTTATATTGTTACATTGCACATTTGTTGCCATTTACAAGGAAAATTCACTGTCCTTTTGTAGGATGAAATGTGAACCAGCATGAATGTATCAAGCTTATCAGTATGTAGCAACAACATGGAAACATTTTAGGAGCACTAAAATAGGTATTTTAGTGAACCTTAGGTGTTTGGGGTTGATGCTACAGATGGAAAAATTTATTCTTCACATTTTCAGAAAAGAAATAAAGCACATTATACAGTAGAATAGAATTTTTAAAAATAGCAAGAATAAACTTTCTTCCCCTGGTCTATGCCTAAACCTCATGTTAGGGAAAAGAAATAGTCTTTCTGACTTAATAAATGGTAATATGATCAATTCCCTGGATAGAGTACCCATGTCAATCAATGCAAATAACTTACAGTATTACTTCTTTCTATTATAAACATCCCAAACTGTTTTAAAACTCTTTCAAATAGACAAAAAAGACAACTATCACAGCCTCCTGTGGCAAAGGGCTTCGGAGTCTCACTGAGCTGAATGGTTATTAAAAAAAACTTCTGGGATTGCAAAAAATTCTGCCATTAGAAGGGGAAAAAATCTTGTTAAATTGATATGGTATAAAGAGATTGGCTTTTGATATATTTGCAAATAATTAGGTCCTTGAAGGGTATTCTCTTATCCGTTTGATATACCAATATACCTGTTGTAAAAGAGTTATGGGAGCAAGCCGATCTCTTTCTATAACTACCATATATTTCAATGTAGAAGTCTGGATGTAGGCATAGTCACCTCTCCAATGAACTACCACTACACTCCATTCATTCATTCCAAAATATCACATAATACTTGATTTGTGTCTTAGTGATATAAATTTCTGTCGTTCATATGCATCTAAGTCCCTTTAGATGGATCAGATGATTTTATCTGCCCTGGCAGCTGACTGGCACCAAATGCTAATTTTGTCACCCAGTAATAGAGATATATCCTTCCTTTTCTTTTGCGTGAACATGTCTGACTATATGTAAGCAGCACTGATGCTCAGTACTAAGCGCTGGAGTCCTAGAGTCCTATGTTCAATGGCATCTGCAAGGAGCTTGTATGTTCTCCTGGTGTTGGTGTGGGTTTCCTCCGGGTACTCCAGTTTTCTCCCACATTCCAAAGACATACTGATAGGGAATTTAGAATTTAGCTCTATATGGGACAGAGACTGACAATGTCTGTAAAGCACTATTGAATACTATGGCACTATACAAATAAGCAAAAGCTGTTCAAAACAACACAGTACTTCACAGTATTCAAGAGGTATGTGTCTATGTGTGGCCACCCTGTGGTTGCATTGTGAATTTTAGCTTGTCAATGACTTTATTTGTATGTTATTAAATTATTTTCAATTATATTGTGATATTCTGCATCAAGTATTTCACACAGTATTGATTTTTATTTATTATACCATTTACAAGGTCATTAACGCATAAAAAATAGTTTTTAGTGTTAAAATCTATACTAGACCCATTAGGCAGTGTGGTCACATGACTGTGCCATGATTACAGCCTTGACAGCAGGTCCCCACACATACATTGATTACATACAAGTAAGAATTTTCCTGTCCAATAAGGCAAGTTTGTTCTTTTTCTCCCATTATGAGCACATTTCCACCATTAAGTTTATATTGCCATAATCCTAGACAGCCCTTTTGAGTTAGAAAAAATGAGAGTCATTGAAGTCTATCATACCTACTGTTCAACTTCAGCTTCAATAGGTGCATTTCAAAGAGACATTCCAGAACACGTCTTATATTGAGGTTTTCGAAGAGTGAATTATACAGATTTTAGCTGGTACAAAATAACTGCTGATCTGTCATCTGTAGGTTTTGCAACTAAATCATGGGAAGCAAATAAAGTGTTGCTCATAAATAATAGTACAATATAATCTCATACTGCTCCGTGAAATAGATGAATAGGTTTTTGATTTATCTGGTTTTCCTTCTGATCTTATATGAAGCTATAAACTGTTCTTTTCACTAAAGCAGATATACAGTGTTGTGTGCTTAGCTGCCTGTCTCTAAGGAACCAAAGCTCTATTATGTGAAAACAAAGGGGCTTATTGTCTTCAAGGAAAATATTATAATCTGCTCACAGAAGAAGGCATCCAGTAGGAAAATGTTTCTTAGTTTTGTTCAGTGTTGAATCAGTGCGTGTGTTCGAAGGAAAGCTCAGTTTATTGTGAACTTTCTAGAATCTTGATATTACACAGTTACAATTGTAGTTCCTGATACAAATTGCACCCTATTGTAAACTTAGGGTACTACTGCACAAGTGTTACTGGCCGCTGAAATACTAGCAAATTCCATTAATTGCTGGTTTGAATCTGCACTTGCCATTGATTCAAGTGGCAAATCCAGATACAACACAGAAATTAGTAGTGAACCGTGGGCGATACACATGGCCGCTAACACAGACATGTAGTGATACCCTTAAGGTAAGTGAAGCAAGAGAATTTTTTTTTTCGAAGCTGAACATCTCTTACTACCTATCCTGGCAAATAGTGAAACAGTGAAAAAGGTAAGGTAAGGAAGGCCATATCTGTAAGTTGGAATGAATTTAGATAGTTTAGATATCCAGAAAATAATCATATATCATAGAGACAGTCTTAAGATCATAACATTAGACTAATGTTGTCAAACCCACATATTTCACCCAAATTTCATCAGGACCAGCTGATCTAATGCAGTACCGAGCTAAGTTGTATATAGAGGTGTCCTGTGTCTATGTTATATTTGAAAATGCCCCATAGGTTTGTTTTCCACGAACATGAGCCACTTCAAGTGACTTACTTATCCAATTCAGAATACAAGCAGTCATGGACAAAATAAGCATATATGTGCATGGTCGGTTGAGTTGAAGGGATGTCAACCGAATGAACATTTGGTAGAAAACTATTTCACGTGTATGGCCTGCTTTACTTTCAGTCCAGATTTCCATCCTTCTTCACTCCTGAAATGTCTTTATTTTGGAATAAAATGTTGAAGGTTTACAAAAACTGTTTTCAAATATCCTATTAGGTTATGCTCACATGCGGCAATTTTGCTACAGAAATTTCTACGAATGTCCCACTTGAATAGGATTTGCAGATATTTTTACACATGCTGCAGAGATAACCCCCTTACATTTATGAGATGTGTTTTATGTAATTCACATTCTTAGCAAATTCTAAGTACAAAGCGGACAAGCAATTTAAATATTTTATTTATTGCTCCAGAAATTCATCTATTTTTTGTTATTTAGTGCATATAATTTTGTGGCAATTAAAAAAAAAACTAAAATACGCAACATTATGATATGCTTTGTGTTTCTGCTACTATTTCAAGATCTCTGTTTGCTGTCAGTGAATGAGATCATACAGTATGATACAGTATACTGAAAGACACATAAGGGCAGTAGAGAAATTTGTACTTTATGTGTTATAAGTTCACTGAGGTTTGCATAGACTGGACGCAATTGTAGCACACTATTTCAAGTGCTTTGTAGGAAACAGGAGCTAGGAAGGTCCCTTAATATTTGATGGATGTGTCTGGTTGCAGTTGATGCATATATTTAGGGGTGTACATCAATGTGATTGATTTCAAGGACTAAGTGTCATTTTCTTAGAGGGTGGAGTTCCTCTATGTAGAGCTTTGAAGCTTTTATTATTGGTTAGAAAGAAACAAGTTGGTTCATTTACACATATTAAAGATATATTAAGCTGCCAGACTCATATGCGAACATCAGCAGATTGATGTAAGAAACATTTGTCATAAGCACTGTCACTTCTGTAGACAAGCAAAGCTTGATTAATGTTTACTTGACAACTATAAGTTTTAAGAGGGAAATAATGCATGAATCTGTGTTCTGAACCTTGTACGATATCCATGTAAATTATCATAACCGGTATGAGAAATATATTTATAGCATACTTTGTATACATTCAGGAAAAAGGACATTTCCCACAAATTGACATAATTTAAGTGATCCTGATTTTACATAGTGTTATCTTTTTTATCCATAAATAATAACTGTATCTTAAATTGTTGCATCAATGTTGTCAACTAGACACAGTGGAGATTTACTAAGCTAAAAATGCATCGGAATTGAGGTTTGATGTGTGTCTATACTTATTTGATCCCCAGTTGAGCCTTCCAATTTCTCATGAAACCGGTTCAACACATTTTTTTTAGCTAACTAGTTACCTCTTATGGAGAGAGAAACAATAGATAAGTACATGATAGTGGAGTGTTCACTTGGAGACTCTGGTTACACTGCAGCATGGCTGGCAGATTAAACAGTACTGCTGCTAGTGATCTACATAATCAGCGTCAGTCCTGCTTCCAGATAACAGGGGTGAGACTCTGCATGGACATCCTGCAGAATGGAACCACAGGCAACCAAATATAACAAAGGAGTCTCATAGGGAGTTCAAGTAAGCCATTCCTAAGGTTCCTATTCAAGATTTTTAAATTAGCACATAAGGAAAAATATAAGGGGAATTTTTAAGGATGACCTTTCAGCACCTCCACCAACTGTAACTAATTGTATCCTTCAATAGGTGTCACTCACTGATTAAAGCTTTTAGCACAATCATACTTTCTACTGTCAAGTGGGCAGTCCTTGATTGGAACAGACAGAAAGGGACCACTCACTTGACAGTAGGGGGCATAATTGTGCTAAAATGATCAGAAATGATTGCTAGGGAATGGTGAGGACTAGGAGGAAGAAAATCTCCAACTGTGCTAGAATCAGTGGAGCAGCACCCATTGAAGGTTGCAACGAACTGGATTTGATGGATGTGGTAAAAAGTCCTTTTTAAATGTTCTATATGGAATCATAAAAACTCTGCTAGTGCAAATAAGCAGCATATAGTGTGCAGTACCTTAGAATATAAACTCTACAAAATATAAGGCACTGCATTTGCTAGAAATGCTAGAACTGGATGTGTGCCCTTCTTTACTTTTCTTCTCGATTAGACACAGGTACATGAGATCAATAGGTTTTCAAAACAGCATTCTGTCAAGAGATGTCTATCCTGTATCTATCTATTTTTAGCTATTCACTAGTTGTTATGCAAAGGCCTGTCAATAGTTTTTTTTTCCACTATGTAATATTGCATTGAATTAAAAATTGAATTATCACAACTCTTCCAAAAGAAAGTATGTACTCAGTACTCCAGATAACATAAATCAATAGGGATCCCAATGCTGCAGGAATAGTCCTGTTTTTCTTTTACTTAGCCCAACAATGGTGAAACTGGAGACAATATGTCACTAATCATAGGTGTAGAGAAATGTATGGTGATACGTCCTAGGTATATCAAGCCACATAAACCTAACTAGCAGTCCTTAGCCGCCCTGAAAAGGACATTATGTTAATCAGGACGTTGAAAAGCACTAGGGTATATGTCATTCCTATTTGGGTGGGGGGCAATGGTGAAAATGTAACCTTATACTGACACGGATAGGATTCATCAGGGAATGTAATACTGCAATGCCCAGCATGTGGCCTGGCAGTCTGACTAGAGGTGCAGTCAGGACATTTCTATATTGCTCAGATGTTATTTTAGAATTAGTAATAAATTTAAAGTTTTAAATAACATTTATTGCATTGAATTGATATCATGAAAAATTTAAACCAAATTTTGACCATATTTAGGTGTGGTAAGGATGGACATATCTACTGTATAATATGGCATGTGGTGATATTTTCACACAAATGAAGTCAGAGTTAAGCAGAGGTACAGTAATGACCCAAAGATTTCCATGGGTGCAATATTTCCTTCTCATTCATATCACCAACACTTCTTGGAGGTATTTAAATTTTCCATAGGGTCACTTCCAGAAGTGTGTCTAAAACAAAGATGAGGTGAAAATCTTTTCATGATATTTTTTCTCTTTATATGTTCTTCTGGTTTTGACTTACAAATGCAGATGTGCCCACACTTAACTGGCCTTCTTCAGTCAATTTCTCCTAAAACCAAATCAACTTAATATGATAACATGATAGCAAAAGCCTTGAATGGCTTCAATTCACACCATATACACCACTAGGTGGCCACATGTAGACACATGAAGGATAGGTAGCATATCACTTTGTAATAACTTACTATATCACGAAAACATGTTGTTTTTTAAAAAAGTTGCTTAGCATGTAATACACATATCTGGGAAGTCAGGATAGAAAGTACACATCTGTTGCATTGCAAAATTCTGACTGAATATTGGCTGCATCTGGCCTTATAGCAAAAATATTTGAAAAGACCTACTGAGAAGAAATGGCCCCAACCAATTCTAGTTTCATTTTAGTTAATGCTGTGTGTGTTTATTATTTGTCCTCTATCATTCCATTGTTCATTCCTGCGAATTAAGATGACACTTATTAGTTCAATGCATGACACATAGTTTTCTGACAAGTCTTTGTAACAGTAGACTATTTTTATCAAGGTGCAGAAAATAAGCAATGTCCCTCACAGCTCATTCCTCTCTTGATACACAATAACAGGAATGATGCACTGAGCAATAAAAGAGCTGACCTACTTCTTGCAAAGGTCTTTTTTATCAATATTATTTAATGATACGATGCTATTAGTATTCTATGCTAACAAGTTTCAAGGTAAGATAAATTCTATATGACTACTTATTGGGAATACTTTTCTTATCATCATTTTAAAATTATTCTTTTTACTTTCTGGGTTGACAGGTTATAATAAAAGTAAAACTTTGAAAAGATAAGATTGTAGTAAATGTTTTACATTCAAATTGTCTCATTTCATTTCTAAAAGGTTCAGAATGTTTGTATCCCGCTGTATAACCAGCTCAAGTGCTGAAAGTTCTTTTTTTCCATTTATGCAATTATCAAACACTTCATTAAACAGAATTTCTATCATTTTTTGTGTATTAATCGATGGATTTGTCCTATCCCGCACTAGCACATTATTTTTTCAGAGAACGACCAGAAACATTTTAATTAGTCTGATTTATATGTCTTGTCCAGAAGTATATGTAATCTTTCCAACCAAAATGCTCTGCAATATGCCTCCCAAAACAGGATAGTGGTCTAAAGAAAGATTTGATAAAAGGAGTTCTCAGCCCAAATACTGATGGCATTGTACTGATACGCCACCAATCTCCAATAAGTAGGGGCTAACTCCCACTGACTAGATATTGATAGCATATCCTTGCTATCTACCATTGATCTGAGTTCTGAGACAACCCCTTTAGGTGAATTCATATTCATGGCTGATGCTTAGACAGTTGTTATTAATGTGCAGAATTTGGGCATATAAAACTAGTAAAGAATTACAAGCCTCTAAATACAAAAAAAGAGCTGATGTGATGCAGTATGGAACTCACCACTAGAGGAACAGGTGATGCCACATAATACAATGTCTGCTATTCTTCCTTTCATACAGTGATGTCTGTGTTCTTTACATAGTGTACAGTCATGGCCAAAAGTTTTGAGAATGACACAAATATTATATTTTCACATGATCTGCTGCCCTCTGGTTTTTATGTGTGTTTGTCAGATGTTTTTATCACATACAGAAATATAATTGCATTCATATTATGAGTAACAGAAGCTTATATTGACAGTTAGAATGAGTTAATGCAGCAAGTCAATATTTGCAGTGTTGACCCTTCTTCTTCAGGACCTCTGCAATTCTCCCTGGCATGCTCTCAATCAACTTCTGGACCAAATCCTGACTGATAGCAGTCCATTCTTGCAGAATCAATGCTTTAATTTTGTCTGAATTTGTTGGTTTTTGTTTGTCCACCCGTCTCTTGATGATTGACCACAAGTTCTCAATGGGATTAAGATCTGGGGAGTTTCCAGGCCATGGACCCAAAATCTCTATGTTTTGTTCCCTGAGCCATTTAGTTATCACCTTTGCTTTATGGCAAGGTGCTCCATCATGCTGGAAAAGGCATTGTTGAGCGCCAAACTGCTCTTGGACGGTTGGGAGAAGTTGCTCTTGGAGGACATTCTGGTACCATTCTTTATTCATGGCTGTGTTTTTAGGCAAGACTGTGAGAGAGCCGATTCCCTTGGCTGAGAAGCAACCCCACACATGAATGGTTTCAGGATGCTTTACAGTTGGCATGAGACAAGACTGGTGGTAGCGCTCACCTCTTCTTCTCCGAATAAGCTGTTTTCCAGATGTTCCAAACAATCGAAAAGGGGATTCATCAGAGAAAATGACTTTACCCCAGTCCTCAGCAGTCCACTCCCTGTACCTTTTGCAGAATATCAGTCTGTCTCTGATGTTTTTTCTGGAGAGAAGTGGCTTCTTTGCTGCCCTCCTTGAGACCAGGCCTTGCTCCAAGAGTCTCCGCCTCACAGTGCGTGCAGATGCACTCACACCTGCCTGATGCTATTCCTCAGCAAGCTCTGCACTGCTGGTAGCCCGATCCCGCAGCTGAAACACTTTTAAGAGACGGTCCTGCCGCTTGCTGGTCTTTCTTGGGCGCCCTGGAGCCTTTTTGGCACCAATGGAACCTCTCTCCTTGAAGTTCTTGATGATGCGATAGATTGTTGACTGAGGTGCAATCTTTCTAGCTGCAATACTCTTCCCAGTTAGGCCATTTTTGTGCAGTGCAATGATGACTGCACGTGTTTCTTTAGAGATAACCATGGTTAACAGAAGAGAAACAATGATGGCAAGCACCAGCCTCCTTTTAAAGTGTCCAGTGGTGTCATTCTTACTTAATCATGACAGATTGATCTCCAGCCCTGTCCTCATCAACACCCACACCTGTGTTAATGGAGCAATCACTGAAACGATGTTAGGTGGTCCTTTTAAGGCAGGGCTGCAATGATGTTGAAATGTGTTTTGGGGGATAAAGTTCATTTTCTAGGCAAATATTGACTTTGCAAGTAATTGCTGTTAAGCTGATCACTCTTTATAACATTCTGGAGTATATGCAAATTGCCATTAGAAAAACTAAAGCAGTAGACTTTGTAAAAATTAATATTTGTATCATTCTCAAAACTTTTGGCCATGACTGTATATTGTCTTATACTGGCGTACAAAACATGAGAAAAATTGCAATTTTTTTGCACAAATAGTTTTTTTTTGCTTTTACACCACCCTTGCTACTTTCCTTAAAGAGGTCATGGTGAGGACTGAGGTGTGGGCAGGGTCACCAACCCTGTCCAATTTATGATAATTTATGTCAGTTTACTGGCGTAAATGATGCCTGAAAACTTTGCCAGTTAGGAGCTGGTGTAGATTTCAGTGCAGGCACATGGCCCTGCCAGAGGATGCACCTAATTTATGATGAAGAGTGCGCCTTGTCATAAATGAGAGGCATTATCTGAAGGCAAATGGATTATCAAGACCAGCATACTGAATACCATTCTTAATAAATTCTCCCCAATAACCTTTTTCTCAGAGTATTTTGAATTGGTATTTCATAGTCAAGCACACAAACCTGAGATTATATTGCACAGTGCCAGGCTGGAGTAGGATAGAGCACACAGACATTTAACTCTGAATCACTAAAATAGTTTTGGACACTTTACTATCCTATAGGAATATACTGTAGACATGTCTTGGTTCAGTGAATATCAGGTCAATGTTTCAACTTAAATGTATAATGGCAGCTACCAAAGGGCTGAGTAAAAATGGCAATTGAGGATTGTTTTTTACATACTAGACTCAGTCCTTTAGTTAAAGTATATTAATGCTAGGACACACCATGATATCCTAATAATTTCCTGTTTCATCATGCCAGTGTACCTGTACACAAAGCTTTAGATCCCATGCACTCTGAGCAATCTGGACCAGAAAATCTGGACCATAAATTGCCCAGATTTCCTGGCTTGAACCAGAAGACCGGAATTGTACTTTATGTAGTGCAGACAGTGAAAACGCAGGCACACAGGGATTCCCCGAAGTCCTAGTCTCATGACTGGATTCAGGCCATGAAATCCAGCTGTTGTATGGACTGGATTTTTCAGTCCAGATTGCTGTGTGTAAATTGAACCTTGAAATCTGGATAGAAGGAACATGACTGGCATGCACAAAGCACTGTCAAACAACTAGGTGCAGATTTAGAGTATGCTATTGAATACTTTTGGATCATTAAATTGATCTAAATAAATAGCCATGGCATTCAGAACCAGATATTCATGAACTATTATTTTTAATCACATTGCTCATGTATAGTTTGGGTGACTGCTATTTTTTACCTATAGCAAAAAATGAAGATGTTGACATTTATTTCTGAAATTAAAAATGTGCTGCTGTTCTGTAAATGTTATTTTATAAAATAAGCAATTTAACATTGTAAACCTACGTACAAAACTCTCTGATTCTGAACCATAACAATGGTAATAAACAGCCACATATATCAAAATTGACATTAAAGGGGTATTCCCAACTCAAGGATTTTATCTATACTGCCAGCTTATGTAAATTCAAGAGTTTTCCTAAATATATTGCTTTAGCAATGCTGCTTCGTTTACCTGCTATGTTAGATTCATCACATTGTTTACACAGAGTTTCATTGGTCCTCTTCCCATATCTGATAACACAGGTCAGGAGGATGAGTCACTGCTCTCTGGGAGATCTCTCCTGTTTATCTTCTGATGTGCAGACAATCTGTGCTTTGCTGTGTGGATGATCAGGTCAGCTAATTGCAGTTTTTTGATAAAGCCTCAGACAGTGTCTGTTATATGTATGCACAAAGATAACATTGAGTTTACTGCGAGACAGTTCAGTAGAAGCATGGTAAGTGTTATATACAAACCTGTGTAATGTAATATATATTTACTGTACGTATTATTTGATCTGCATTTATATTACATTTTTAGTAATGCTAATAAATAATCTGTCACGGTAAAGGCATTGACTATATTTAGTGAGGTACTTTATATAGTCCTGTTCCTGAAACAGTCAAAGCCACCCCCCAGCTTGTTGAAGAATACAGGAAGTGAGAAAAAGAGACAGCAAGCAGACTGCTGAGAGATGGAAATGGGAAAACCCCTTTAATGGCAAGTAAACACCATACAGTATGTTCAGCTTTGTTACTTTTAGTTCTTTTCCAGAAACTCTTGCCTTACTATCAGAATTTCTATATTGTTACATTCTGTACTAAAGTAATATCACAGTAAAAACAAAAGAATACTGTATAATCAAATGTACCATAAATGTCAACAAAGACCTATGAGCAAAAATGTCAAATTAGGTAGCTAATTAAGTGACTATAGGTGTCAAATTAAGTGACTATACAGGGCACACAGCTTTCAGCCATGGTGCCTGAAGGAACCCCTGATTTGGCTGACAACAATGCCTCCAAATCCCCTACAGACATGCATACTCAGCTTGGTGTGGAAGTGATTAAACCTTTAATGCAGCTATAAATATAATTAGAGAATAAACCAAAAAGCCCATGACCTACACAGGATATACACAAAATTACGTTACTTTGTATGTATATACGTGTTGTATGTCAATTTTGCTTTAATTTTTGTAATTCTGATTAGCATTTATGAATAGATCATAGATCATGTAATACATTTTTTGCATCCTAAACTGTAGGAAAAAGTACAGAACAGCTGTAGCCTGCCATACACATACACCTGGTAGTGGTGAGTTCACACATCAATTATCATATTTTTTAGACCTTCTTCCTGATTTACAGATGTCTGAATTGTCAGCCTCTAGGATATATAATATTACAGAAGAACTTCAGTGGAAACAACTTTTCATCACTGCACCCCCACCTGATTTTCTATCATACACAGCACATCTTGTTTTTAAGATTTCACCATGCTTTCTCTTCTTTTACTTTTTTACTATTAATCCCATGATGCTTTTCTCAACATCAATTGTGCACTGTACATTTGCCAGGAGGAAAGTTTCAACTCATATTTGTCAGAATAGAACATTTGGTTTCTGCTGAACACGGCAATGGATGGGAGTAGGGTCAACCATGTTGGGGATGCTTGATCCCAGCAACATTAGGGAATGTTACTGATTTAGGGACCCCAAACTTGGTAACAGGTTCTCTTTAAACATGAAAATAAACTGGGATCTGAGGACTACATCTTAGACATATTCACTACCTGTAGACAAGTCCCATGTGTTATCTTGTTAGCGTTTCTCCAGTGCTGACTGCTGTCTGCTGTCAGTGTGCTAAAAGCATGCCTTCTTACAAATTCTCACGTGTTAATGTGTTTTCTTCTTTTACAGTACATTAGAGAGTCTGTAAAAAAACGTACAGCTCATGAAAAGTTGATGAAAAATGCATTAGGAGTAACTGCAATAAGCCAAATTTGTTCATTTTTTCCTCAAGAAATACATGTAATCGGTTAACATGTTCCATGCTCAATATAAATCTTGAAGGTCTCTTACATTTCTACATTGCTAAAGGATTTGTCTAGAATTTAAAAAATGTTATCAGCATTTTTTTTTTCTGGCATTGGAGATAGAAAATGGTGATGGTCTGCAATACCAGACACAGCCTACAGAACAGAAATAAACACATACATTTTCTAATCCCAGCAACCTCTTTACAGATGAGGATCATTTCATTAGTGCAATTTTCTAGTTCAAAGTTGGCTGGCTCCTCAAAACTGTTGCCATTATTAAATACATTGGGCTACCTATCATACCTAGAGCAGATTGTCATACAAGTTGTATGACTGACAAAAAGGAGTTCTAATCCTTTTAACGGAATGCTTGCCAACACCTTCCATCTGCTCTTCAAAGCTGTATAGGTCTCTTAGATGGAGACTATAGCTACCTCTCAAGAATCCCAACCCCTATCCACTGTTCTCCACCCAAGAGACTGTTAGTGAAGAACAGATGGAAGGTGTTGGCAAGCATTCGATTACGAGAGCCCAGGAGACTTCACAGTAAGGGAAAACCCTGAAAACACTTGTGATCATAGCACTAGACGTGTTTGAACTACCATACCCCTCACTTATCTGGCCCTGTGAGCAGCTTTGTGGGGTCAGAACTGCTCAGAGACTTCCTTTTAACCCTTCTCGCTGCAGCCATATTTTCAATTTTTGTTTTTTTACTCCCCGCCTTCCAAATGCCATAACTTTTTTATTTTTCTGTAAACAGAGCCATATTAGGGCTTACTTTTTGTGGGACAAATTGTACCTCATAATGGGACCATTTAATATTTAGTATAATGAAGTAGGAAGCTGAAAAAAAAATAAGAATAGGGTAGAACTAGAGAAATACTATGCTTGTGCAACTTTCGTACAGGCTTTATTTTTACGTGTTCATGTGCAGCAAAAATGACATGTTACCTGTATTCTGAGGTTCAGCACAATTACAGCAATATCAACTTTATATAGCTTTTGATATGTTTTGACGTCTTACAAAAATACAAATCTTTGAAAACAAAATTTCTTGCAGTTGCTATATTCTAAAACCCATAACTTTTTTAAATGACTGTATATGGGGCTAAATAAGGCATCTTTTTCGTGTGGCCAGATATACTTTTTAGTTATATCCTTTTGGGTAACATCAGATGTTTTGGTCAATTTTTATACAAAAGGCAAAACAGCTAAAAAAAAACAGCAGTTTGGCTCTTTTGATTTTTATAGGATAACTAATGTGTGTTATTTACTTTGTTTATTTACTTTTATATCTGATCTAGGGAAAGGGGGTGATCTGAACTTTTAATATTTTTTTAGCTTTTTTATTTAACTTTTATTTTTAGACCCCCAAGCATCTTGAATCCCAGTGGGTTTTGTCACTAGTACAATACACTGCAATGCTAATACAGTGCAATGTATTGTAGCACAGACTGTGATAGAAGTACATGGAAGCACCCGACCTGCTGCCGAGTCTCCTCGTCCACCATGTTTAAAGACCCGACATCCATTATAACAATACAGTGGATGTCAAGAAAAAATAAAAGACTGCAGAGATATTTATTCTTTTCTCTGGCTGTAGCAACTACAGATGAGTGAATCGAAGCTGACGAAGTGGAATTCGATCCGAATTTCATTTCAGGAAATATTTGATTTGCACTGAATCCAAATTTCCTCACGCTTCGTGGTAACAAATCGCATTTAGTTCAAAATGGCTGCTGTACATGTTAGGACATGGGACAAGGAACTCTGGGAACATGGGATCACCCACAATGCCCTGCATCCAATCAGCAGCTAGCCCTGTGATGTTATAGCCCTTTAACCCTGGCCACGGCATGTTTGACCGCTGCATCCAAGGTGTTAAAATCCCCGATCAATTATGGAGCAGGGTGCTAGCTGTAACTGACTGATAACACCCTGCTCCATAACAGATCGGGGGTTTAAACACCTTGGATGCAGCAATCAAACATGACCGTGAAATCCAAGGGGTTCCACCATTTTGATGCCCACCCTCCTACCCCAGCTCTCTGCAGCCAATAAATAGCTGTTTTTGTTACACGATTTGACGCAATTTAATTCGGATCAAATAGAATCGTATCACGAAATTCGGCGAAGTTGCCGAATCGAATTTTTGAATACTTAGCTCATCTCTAGTAGAAACCTCTGGATTAGTAACTGAGCCCTTTTTAATTTTATACTTGGCTCAGGATACAAATAAAAGACTGAAATAAATTTTCCATCTAGTTTTAAGATGAGCTGTTTCTTTAAAACACTGGTCCTCAAACTAATTGCAGAAAATGTTTTATTGTGTAATAATTTTATGTTTTGTGTAAATAGGAAAAAGATGGATCAAAATATAGATACAGTTAGGCTGGGGCCCCACGTGGCGTAAACAAATACCATCCACGCCTTGCGGAAAATATGCGCAGCAGATATGCTGCGATTTCCAAAGCCATTGCGGTTTTGGAAATTGCAGCATGTCAATTATACCTACAGAAATGCCAGCGTTTTCCCTATGCTGTAGGTACTGTATAATGGAAGCAGAGAGTTCGCACAGGAAGCCTCCTCTGCCACTGCTGTTTTTCCCGAATTGTTTTTTTGCTGAGTCGCGCTACGTGGGGCCTTAGCCTTATACAGATCTCTATACTAGCAAAGAGTATACATTTGGAAACTATACAAAAAAATTAACTATTAAAACACATTTAATGTTCTATTATACATAACCTAAATGTAAAGTGTGCTAATGGACAATATTTTACATACAGTCAGCATTCAAAATATAACAATAAGTGTGTGTGCATATATATATATATATATATATATATATATATATATAACTATATAATCTATCTATCTATCTATACATATATATATATATATATATATATATATAGATGATTGCCTATATCAGTCCAGTCAGTTATTTCATTTTAAAAATATTCCAGCAAATATTTTTGTAGCATTTCCACATCTCAGGATGAAAATGTCTTAACCCAAAACTTATTTCAACATGAGATTGTGGTGGTCATAGCTTTCAAGCATGACAATGTTTCGTAATTTTCACAGTCTGTGCTCTGAAAGTTTTGCTTATGGGTTTTTTCCATCTTAATTTGGATTTGTAAAAAGAATAATGTCCTCAAGGAATTTCAGTTCCCATATCATAGAAAATAAGATTGGTTTGGAATATCAATCTGGCATAAATGCTAAAGCCTGAGGCCAAAGTACGCTGTGCACTGCTTAGTTATTGGGAGATAGCTTTATTTTTAAAGGTTGTTATTATTATTTATCTCTGTGATTGCATTTACTTTCAATAGTCAAATGCCAAAATGTTGACAATTTTTTAATGATGTCCTAGATTGTTTGCCGGAATACATAGAAATATATCTAGGAGAATGATTTTCAGCATATTCTAAGAGGTAAATTATAATTTGCCTTATTGTCAATATATTCAAATGACTCATTACAGCTATATTTCATCATACTGACACACAATCTACAATAGTGCCAGTCTGCCAGATGGCTTCATTTTTTCCCAAAAAGATAAAGAAATGCAAAATATTCTCATGCTGTAAAAGTGGATCTTTCTCAATTTAATTTACTACAATCGAATATCAAAAACAAAAAGAGAAAAGAGAAATGTACTCTAGAAATTACATGACTCACAAGATAGGGGATAAAGCCACATTTCCTGCAGAAATGTAACAAGAAAATTAAAAGATAAAGTGGGCTTAAAATCAAAATTTAAAAGTATACATATCTACTGATAATGGTCTACTTATCAAATTACATAAGCAGATATTAACAAACTAAGCAAATATAACCATCCAATGTCAAAGCACCATAGTACTAGTATCTTCTCATTGTATAACATTTAATAAAAGGATTGTCCAACAGAATAAACATGATTACTTTTTCTCAAAAAAAGTTTTACACCTATCCACAGGTTGTGTGTAGTATTGCAGATCAACCCATTTATCAATGAAGCTGAGCTACAACATTATTGGCTGCAGTGTATGGTATTTCTGACTGTTCATTTTGGAATACTCAAGCTGGAATTACAGAACTTTTATTTGGATCTAACTCACTATCTACACCAGGGGCCATAAACTCAGCTGGGCAAATGGAACACATATAGAAAAAATCTGAACTTGACGGGCCACAATCCTTCCAGTGTCCCTGTACACAGTTTTAGGTCCCCTATCAGTAGCCCCTCACAGTTTAATGTCCCCCAGCAGTGGCCCCATAGAGTATAATTGACCCCGTCAGTGGTCCCACACAGTTTAATGTCCTCCCCAGCAGTGGTGCCACACAGTTTAATGATTAAACAATAAAATTTATGTAAAACTTTATCTTACTTTAATTGCCCCCATGTGTACCTGTACCCTGCTCCTGGGCGCTGCTCTCATCCCCTGCTCCGGACACACTGTTGTGACATACAGTATGTATCCCAGAGCAGGAAGGATCAGAGGAGCAGAAAGGTAAGTATTTACTTCAGTCAAGCTGACAGGAACTTGCAGACTGTAGGCCTAGTGGGTCTATGGCCTACAGAGTCATAAAGACTTAGAACAGGGTTGAAGATACTTTTCTCTCTGGTTCTGCTAATCCAGCTGGATCGACAAAATCGGGAAGATGACCAGGGACTGCAAATGACAACCACGTGTTTGAGACTCCTGATCAACACTACAAGGACCTTGCATTATCACTGATTTTAACAGCATTGTTCAATGTCCCATATCCAGGGGCAGACACAGACAGCTGAGGGCCCTTGTGCAAAAACAGTTATGCGCACCTTGTTTTCCAATATCTCAGTATAAAGTACCTCACTTACATTTCTCTAAAAATCCCCCAGTAGTTCTTAGTCTTGACGGTCATTAGCTTAAGCATTTACCGGCAATCTAATATATAGTAGAAAACTGTTGTTAAGGTGATATGGCCCCCTGATCTATTGGGGCCTACATAGATGTACTAGTGGTATGCACACACCAGTTACCAAGGCAGGATATTGTTTAGACCTAAGGCAGTTTTAGTTGACAGTTTTATTTTAATTTGATTTTTGTGATGGTGTCAGGAACCCACTTATCTTGGACTGCCCACAACTGTGTGAGAGGTGCTAGTATTACTTTCAGACATAGTTTTTTTCTAATCCTGCACAGTTTACCACGTGGTACACATAATGGTGTTTTATTATGCTTTAGTCGGTATACTGGGGCGGGCCTTCAGCTCCCTGTTGCATTGCTTTTGCCACTCAAACTCTTACCATGCAGTGAGAGTTGATCCTCCTGCTACTATGACATATTCCATCCTACCACCCACAAACTAGTATTATACTCTGGGTTTTTCTAAAACCCCAGAGTATAATGATTGGAAGCCCAGGGTAGGTGACAAATATAAAAAACAGTCTTACCTCTCCTGTGCTCTGGCGCAACTCCCTGCTGTCTTCAACCCATTTTAATGACATCACAGATGTAGGTTACGCAGGCATCATTATGCGTCATGATGCCATCCTGACCAACGTGATGTCATGAAATATGCCTGAAGACAACAAGGAGTCATGCCGGGGCCCAAGAGAGGTAAGTAACACAATTTTTTATGTTTGCTCACCACCCCTGGGCCTCTGATCATTTTACTCTGGGGTCTAAAGAGACCCCAGAGTATATTAATAGCAGTTTCAGTTCAGACGTATTCGGTCTGAACGGAAACACCGGGAGTTAGCCCAACAAATACTCTTGCCGTGGGCCCGTGGCCTTGCTTACCGATCCCCGTTCCCGCTCATGGACACCTCCGCTTCCCCTTCTCCAGGGGTCCCCGTGCATCCCATATCACATTGCTGACAGTGACGTCCTGATACTATTCACGGGCCTCCATGGAGGGCAGAAGGGAAAGTGGAGGCAGCCGTGTGCAGAAATGTAATCGGTAAGTAAATGGGGCCTCATGGTAACCCCATCAGTCATCTGTTTGAAGGGGCCGTGGCACTTGACCTATCAATGTGGCCCCTTCATCATTTGCATGGCTTAGTTTAGATGGTTATTGCTTAAAACACTAACATTTTACCAACCTGTAGGTATTTGCAGTAATGCTCTTGGTGCTAGCAACTTGTGTTCTCATTTGTGTCTTGGGCACAGCAACATGCATCTGCATTTCTTGTTCACATTGTTTGGCAGTGCTGACCATTTTTTGTCTGTTTGTTGCACTTGTACTTTTGGGGGGTTTGGATCTCCATTTTGGTTCATGCACGCTACCTATCTGTCCAAGGCTGATTTTAATTAGAACATAATATGGGTGAACTACACTCCCCTATTCATTCAAAGACCATAGGTCCAGAGAGAGGAGGCTGTTTGTGGTGTATGCTAGGCATAATTTGGTTGACATACACTTGCCCTTTATTCATAAGGGCCTTTAATTTAAGGCCATAAGAGGTGAGTCATTTTAGTGTAGGGATCCACATAATACAGGACACCTTGTCATTGTCATATGGGCTTAAATACAGTTTTATCAAATCTGTATTTATCAAGAACCTCATTTTCATGTATTCTAATATACAGTAGGTTTTTGCAGTAATACTCTTGGTACTAACAGAGTAGTGTTGCAACATGTTGTGTTTCCATTTGTCTTGCAGCCACAGTGCTTTAAGAAGTTAGGTAAGACAAGCTCCCACACAATTGGCAGGTCACATTATCACTGGGTTCTGTACTGAGGTAAAACAGTCATCAACAGTAGTTCTTAGATACAGCAGTTGACATTAACAGCAGCTTCATAATAAATGTTCAGCTTCTTAATATAGAGCAACCTTTCATACCAGGTCACAGTCACACAAGGACTCGGCGAAGGGGTTGTGCTCAGCTCTCAATGGTGTGCAACCCCAGGCTCACATTAGGGTTTGCTGAACCCTAATAATTGATGGCAAAAATAGGATAATTTGCTGTGCTATTCTTGTTAAAATGATGGGACATCAGGATGGATACTGACTTCCCCATTATACTGTAAGTCAATGGGGTCCATCAGGTGCTGCTGGTTTCAATCACTGTATCCCACACTTTTTTCATATTTTTGCTAATAATGGAACAGAAAAATGCAAAAAAAAAAGTTCACATATGTTAACAGAGCATTACACTATGTAAGGGATATGTCTATAAAGATCTAAGTACAAATCTCATCCAAGCCCCTCTTACTTAAGATCTTACTAAAACATGATTTCATGCGCTCATGCTTTTTTGATCACTAAAATAAGTAATTACTTGGTCTTCCTTAAAGGGTTTGTCTGGGATAAAATAATCTTTCTAATCTAAGTTACCCCCCCCAGCATACCTTCATATTATTTAGTTTACCAAAAATCTATATTTACCTAGATTGCCGGGGCAGTCATATGACTGTCCAGGCACATTTTCCAATTTTTTGGTGACATTCCGTTTCTCTGTTTCCGGAAACGGAACATGACCAATACTAACCCACCCCTCTTCACATCATATTTACCTGTCTTCCTGGGCACGGGACGTCACTTCTTCTGGGCTGACCACTGTGCATGCTGGCACTCCGGCTCACAATGGATCACAATGGCGGCGGTTCGCGCTCCAGCGCCGTTTCCGGGGCCTCAACTCCATCTCGGGACCCTCCGGAGGAGCCACTCACCCTCTCCGCTCAGCGGAGAACGTTTTCAGCGCCGTCGATACCGCAGCTGATGGGGTGCGGGGGTCCGGAGGCGTCGGAGCCTTCTCCTCAGCGGGCCGGGGCGAGCGCGGCTCCGGGGCCTTCTCCTGCGTATGCACCGAGGCCTACAGGCCTAAATAACGCCGAGACACCCCACTCGCCCACCGCCAGCCCGGTCAAACAGAAGCCCAGGCTCCAGCATACCGAGTCTCCAGAAGGGGAGGTGAGCAATACCACACAGTATGTACCGCCATCCACTGACTTTTTTGCAGATATTCCAGCAACAGAAAGTTTGCTCACTGAGGCCTCCATGAAAAATATGCTCATGGCCTTCTATAAATCACTGACAACAGACATGTCCTTAATGGTTAAACCGCTAGATAGAGACCTCCAGGAATTGCAACAACGCACGGTGCATGTGGAATCTAAAATGGCGGAATTTGCTGCATCGCACAATGTTCTTATAGACGCTCACTATGAGGTGGAAAAAGATGTGTCGTTTCTAAAAGCTAAAATAGCAGACCTGGAGGATCGCTCGCGGCGCAACAATTTGAAGTTTAGAGGGATTCCAGAGTCAGTACCTGCGAGTAATCTAACAGTTTTCCTCCAAGACCTGATACGCACGCTAATACCAAATCTCACGACAATGGACTTAACCATTGATAGAGCGCATAGAGTCCCAAGGCCTTCACACCTGGATGAAGCCGTACCCAGAGATGTCCTAGCAAAGATCCATTTTTACCGTACTAAAGAGCTGGTGCTGCTGACCTTACGGAAAATTGGCCGTCTACCTGACCCATACCATAAAATATCCACCTATTCCGATCTTTCGGCCGCAACGCTACAATTAAGACGGCAATTCATCCCTATTACTACAGCTCTACGCCAACATAACATCCTATATAAGTGGGGATTCCCGGTCCGAGTGATTGTATCCCGGGACAACCTTACTCATGTTATCAATTCTCCAGAAGATGGCAAGAAGTTGCTAAATAAATGGGACATTCTGATCCTAGACCCGACACCCAAATTACCACCTGGCCAAGTGTCTGCTGGATGGCATCAAACGAAAACCCCAAGGCGTCCACCAAAAGGGCTGCACAGCTAGAGACTCACCTTACAATGGATTTCGTATGTCCACTACTGCTGAATTTATCCCCCCAGGATTACAACAGCCGCTGGTCCGCTGTACCACATTTCTTTTCTGTGTTTTGTTTAGGTGGCTTACCCACTGGTTTCATTGTTTCCATAGTTTGTTTTCTCCTCGGTTTTGGCACATAGGGCGGCGTGACTACACAAGGCGGAGACTAATCTGCTTCCGACTGCTACTGGTAACTTCTGATGTGGGTGGTTGTGGTAAGATCTTTGAAGCATTATTAACTGTAAAGTATGGTACTTAAAATTATGTCAATGAATGTCAGAGGCTTGAACTCTCCTCAAAAGAGAGCCAATTTGTGGCGGGAGGCCCGAGCTCAAGGCTGTGACATTCTTGCAGTTCAGGAAACACATCTTTTGGAGGTAGATGCCACTCGCATCAGGCATTCATCATACCCACTTATTTTTCACGCTCATTGCTCCTCCAAGCGCAGGGGAACACTAATTGGAATCAGAGATTCAGTGGCATTTCAACAGGTGTCCCTTTATGCCGATCCTGGAGGGCGATTTGTCATATTGGTGTGTATCCTTAACAATGTCACATACACATTAGTTTCAGTTTACGCCCCAAACAGAAGACAGGTGTCTTTCTTGGGGAGACTCATGAGAGCAGTGGAGCGAAGAAAGCAGGGATGCCTAGTCTTAATGGGAGACTTTAACATGGCTCCGGACCCAGTGGCGGACACTACTTCTGGCATAGCGATATGTCATCCTTCATTTTCACAGGTTATATGGCGCCATAACTTATTTGATATATGGCGTATCCTGCATAATACCGAAAAAGATTACACCTACTATTCAACTGCACACAATAGCTATTCACGAATAGATCTATTTTTAATGGAACAAGCTAGTATTCCCCTTGCCGCAAAGTCGGATATTTCACAAATAACATGGTCAGACCATGCAGCAATAACCTTGACTCTCAGAGAAAAATATGAATGCCCTAGAGCGTACATATGGAGGTGTAATGAATTCTTAATGTCACAGCCAAAATATACAGCAATTTTGGAAAATGATTTGAAGGAATTCTTTCGGACCAATGCCCCCTCTGCCCCTAGCCATGACATATTGTGGAATTCCCATAAAGCTTTTATCAGAGGAACGTTTATTCGCCTGGGACACATAGAAAAGAAAACTAGGTTAGCAGAAATTGATCGACTATTACACCAAATAAAATCTATAGAGAACAGTAACAAAAAAATCTCCTTCCCCCTCCAATGCAGCAAAGTTGGTGACACTACACCATCAACTGACAGCCTGTCTACTACATACATATGAGAAAAACTTGAAAAGGGCAAAAGCGACTTATTATTCTCAATCTAACAAGGCGGGTAGGCTTCTAGCGTCTAAACTTAAACAAAAACATGCAAGGTCTAAAATCCCGTTTCTTCAGAGTAAAGATGGCACTCACAAAATCTATGATCCTAGTGGCATCGCCAATGCCTTTAAAGCTTTTTATGAAGGTTTATACAATATTAGAGAGGACTCCTCTGTGACACCTCCAACGAAACAAGACATTGCCAATTTTCTTGCAAACACTCAATTACCCACACTCACAGATATACAGCTGGACTCTTTAAACGAGCCCATCTCACCAGCAGAATTGCTGTCAGTGGTCAAGTTGCTGCCACCTCGGAAATCCCCGGGCCCAGATGGCCTTACTAACGAATATTACAAAAAGTTTTCTCTGATCCTGCTAAACCCACTGCTGTCCTTTTTGACAGCTGTGGTGGACTGTGGCACTATTCCGAGGGAAAATCAGGAGGCCCTGGTGGTGACGTTGCCTAAACCGGGCAAGCCTGCCATCAGTCCCCAAAATTTTCGACCAATATCCCTATTAAACTCAGATTTAAAAATTTACTCCAAAATTATAGCGAATAGAGTGGCAGCTTGTCTTCCGAGCCTAATAAATCACGATCAAGTGGGATTCGTGAAGGGGAGGCAATCATATGACAATACTAGACGCATTTTGAATATTATACACCATATTAATTCTAAAAAGATGGAGGCAGTGATTCTCGCATTAGATGCCGAGAAGGCGTTTGACCGCATTTGCTGGTCGTATGCCTTCTTGGTTCTTAGGAGCATGGGGTTCGCTGGAGCTATCTTAAGAGCAATTGAGGCATTGTACTCTGCGCCATCTGCAAGAGTATTTACTAATGGGGTAGTGTCGGATCCCTTTTTAATAACGAACGGAACTAGACAGGGGTGCCCCCTCTCGCCGTTGATATTTGTTCTCTCGATGGAACCACTGGCCCAGACACTTAGACTGGACCCAGAGATAGGTGGTATTGCTATACGGGACAGAACTCATCTGATATCACTTTATGCAGACGATATCATTCTTACTTTGTCCAAACCACAAGAATCTATTCCCCGATTTATGGAGATTATTGCCAATTTTGGACACTTATCATTCTATAAATTAAATATGGCCAAGTCACAAGCCCTACCTTTGTATATTCCTCCCTCTTTGCTTCAACCCTTACAATCGCAATATGACTTTGACTGGAGGAAAGATGGCGTTCAATATCTGGGGATACAGGTGACACCCTCCACAGGGGCCCTATTTAGAAATAATTATACACCCATGTTGAAAATACTGCAGGATGAGATGGAGCGAATGTCCAAAATAGATGTGTCTTGGATGGGACGTGTCGCAGCCTTCAAAATGTTATTATTGCCTAGACTCCTGTACCTGTTTCGCACACTGCCGATATCCATCCCGGTTTCATTTTTCGAAACCATGCAAAGGATGATCTCAAAATACATATGGAATGGAAAGAGACCCAGAGTTAATAAAAGCTTCCTATTTAAACAAAAAGAGGCGGGAGGTTTGTGAGTACCAGTGGTAAGGAATTATTACATAGCGTCCTTAGTTACACAATGTGCTAGATGGCGATCAGCTGATACCTCGGTTCCATGGATGCACATAGAGCAATCGTTTATATATCCCTTAAAATTGGCGGATGCCCTGTGGGCGCCCTTTTGGAGCATTCCTATGCCTGAGTCCTCATCCCCAGTCATGCAAGCAGCAGTGACCACATGGAAGCTGCTTCATGGGAAAGCGAATCCTACAAGTCATTTTTATGCATCAGAGATGCCTTTGTCACTTCTGGCCTGGGCGATAGAGGACCTGGTAACTTCAGAATGGGAAGCGAAGGGGATTACACAGGTCTCCCACTTACAGTCCGATACCAAGCAATTTTTATCACTTGCAGATCTAACACAGAAATTTGGAATTCATAGTGGTGACTTCCTTAAATACTCTCAAATATGGCACTTTATATCTAAAAACCCGATATCGAAAGTACCCCACAGTAGCAAGATATTCACCTGGCTGTCGACTAAGATGAGGGGATTACAGTTTCTATATGACAAAATGGATAGAGTGGCGACTTTTACTAGATCTACACCATTCCGTTGTTGGGAGAGAGATTTGGGAAGAGTCATTACTTCGGACAAGTGGGAACAAGCAATCAAACTAAGTCACTCATCCTTAAAATGTAGTACCCACATAGAAACAGCTATGAAAATTACTTTAAGGTGGTACCGAACCCCATCCACTTTACAAATGATATACCCTTCCATGTCTGGGAATTGCTGGAGAGGGTGTGGAGGGAGAGGAACCCTTCTCCATATTTTGGGACAATGCCCCATAATTTGTGGATATTGGAATAGGATTTTTGACATGCTATCAGAAATATTTAATTTCCACCTCCCCTACACCTCACCTTTGGCCATCCTATTAATTGGAATTCCCGAGGAATGGAACAAGCATAAAAAACTCCTATGTAAAATCTTGACTATAGCCAAATTAATGTTGGTACAGAGTTGGAGATCAGTGACCCCTCCGTCTGACTCCACATTGTTGCTAGCTATTAACAATACCTATACCTACGAGAGGGTACTTGCATTGGGAAATGACACATATCATAACTTTGAAAAGGTATGGGACGTGTGGATTAATTCTCGATCTGTTGCATAATGGAAGGCACGGCGTTATATGGCATCTACTCTTATACACCACAGTGGACATGGAGGTGTTGGGAACGGAAGTGGGGTAGAACATATGACAGATCGTCTCTGAGGTGTCTCACGCTAACCCTAGGAATGTGCCCACATGTTATTGTTATTGTTCAACGCATATACAATCGCTATCTTTTGTCTCATTGATGTACAATTAAAAAAAAACATACCCTGGACAAATGTATATCAGACTCTATATTGCAATGTATGTCAATACTGTGTCTTACATTTATTGTGAAACCCAAATAAAAATTATTGAAACTAAAAGTAAAGTATTTGCAAAATTGTGGAACTTTTTATTTGCATTAAAACTGATATTTTTGCAAAAAAATGGAACGTTGCTTTGAGATAATTTTAGAGATCCTATCAGCTCTGCAGACATGTCTGTAAATTCCATACAATAACAATTTATAAAAATATTTTCTTAGGATTCCTCTTAAAAATGTATATATACATTGACAAGTGCGTGTTAGTTGTTGGTGATGTGTCCCTGAATAGTTTGAGACTGTGCAATCAGTGCTGAGTGACTGTGTAGGGACACACCAATTTGGTATAGGGAATGTTAACACACAGTTATCAATATATTCATAAATATTCAGAAGGAACAACAGAGGTACAGCACAATGCAAAGAAAAGATGCTCCAGTATTGTCTTTATATGGAGAATGCAATAATTTACTAAAACAGACATGGTAAAATTAGTGATGGGTCCTATTTAAGTTGGGTTTTATACTTTTTAAATAAATTTTTCTGGAATTTCAAGAATTTTGCATAAGTGAAGGAAATGATAGTAAATAAAAATACTACATGTGAATTCCCTGCTGTGGTGATGTCACATACACCATTCATGTGATTCAGAGGCGTAGCTAGCGGGGGGGACAGAGGGGGCAGCTGCCCCGGGCCCACGGACTCTTTGGGACCCACCCTGGGGCTGCCAATACATCCTTTATTTCTAACTAGATAGTTGTCTGCAGACATCGATCTAGTTAAAACGTATCCTGCAACTTAACAGTATTGTAAACTGCAAGCCAATACAGGCCTGCAGTTTACAAGACCCCGAGACCACAGTTGGATGTCTGCTTCTCAGCACAGGCGGCGCGATGACGTCACAACATCACGCCGCCTGTGCTCAGACACAGACATCCTGTACGTGGACAGGGAGGAAGCAGCAGCTCCATTCATCAGGATTGCAGGTAGGTGAGCAGAACTTTTGTTTTTTTAGCGCAGTTGTGGGTATATTAATAGTGTAAGGGGTGGTTAGGAGGGGGAAATATAACTATAAAGGGAGGATTCATTGGGGGCATTATGACGATGGGGGGGTCATTTAAATAAGGGTTATTAGGAGGTATTATGAATACAAGGGGAGGGTTCTTTATATAAGGGGCCATTAGGGGGCATCATTTATATTAGGAGGCATTATGAACATAAGGGGGTGGTAATTGATATAAGGGGTCATTAGAGGTGCAGTATTTATGTCAGGGGGAAACAGGGGCATAATATTAGGGTCAATTAATTTAATTAAAGTGGCACTTGGGCTTTATTAAGACTAAGGCCCCACGTACCGGGCTGCAGCAAAAAAAGCGCTGCAGAAAAAACTGCGGTGGTAACATTGTGGTTTTTCCTGCAGTGCTTTTCACAGAAGGTTTGTAGAGGATTCCCCTGTGGACTTTCTGATTTCAATACACCTGTATGGAAACCGCCAGTGTTACTGTAGGTATAATTGACATGCTGCAATTTCCAATTTCCGTATTTTTCTGCAATGTGTGGATGTGATTTGCTAGATGTAAAATGCCGGGATTTTTCTGTGGGTTTTCGCCACATGGGGTCCCCATCCCATCCCCACTTTGTAGTAAAATATGCGCAGCGGACAGCTAATATTTCCAAAACAGTCGCAGTTTTGGAAATCGCAGCATGTCAATTATACCTACGGAAGCGTCAGCGATTTCCCTATAGAAATAATTGAAGGAGAAAGTCCGCGAACTTTCTGTGCAAAGTGCTGCAGGAAAAACCGCAATGCGTCGCTGCCGTGGTTTCTCCCGCAGCTCTTTTTTGCTGCAGAACGCCACGTGGGGCCCCAGCCTTAAGACGTTTTCCAGCTCATTTTTATTGATGGTCTTTCCTCAGAATAAAACATCAATAAGAGATAAGTGATTCCCCACTGATCAGCTGTATGAAGGAGCTATGGCACTTGTTTATATCACATGCTGTCTGTTGACCGTGTGATGTCATTCCAGCCTTGTCACATAGATATGTATAGGACAAGGCTGTAGTTACATTACATGGCTGCTATGAAAAGAATGACACTATGTAAACAGAGAAACGGTCACGGCGCTTACACAGGCACCACGGTTCATTTAAACAGCTGATCCTGGGGGTCCCGGGTTTCGGAACCTCAATTTTTTTCCCCTTTTTTATTTTCCTTTTTAATTAGGAAACACCTGGGGCATTATTAATAAAGGGCACATTATTTAAAGGGGTACACAGGGAAGTTATTAATTTAAAGATGCACTTGGGGGTATTATTCATTATGGGGGGGGGGTTATATCATATATTTTATGATTGGGGTAGCAGCAGGATGGGGGCTTTGTGTAGTTGAGGACAATGTGAGTCAGGTGCCTGGAAAAGTGAGGAACCAAGGATGTCTATGTTGCAAACTTTACAGAGACTGGAAGAAATGGTCATGGCCGTCCAGATGAAATAGACGGGAAATGTGAAGGATTGGTCAGAGACGTCATCTGTAAGTCACTAAATGCTACTTCCCTGTATTCACCTAAATCGTCTGCAGAGCCCTGTGTAGAGCCACTATATACCACTATACGCTCACCGTATACTGATGGTATCGGTATACAAACATGTCCAAGGTGGGGGCCCACTTGGGCATGTTCGTCCCCCCCTGTGCTGAACCCCTAGCTAATCCTCTGATGTGATTACTGTAGGCAGTCACTAGCCTCAATGGTGACACTTGCATGTATAGCACATGAACGGCTGCAATGAATGGTATACGTAGAGTCATCACTGCAGAGACTACAGAAACCACCAGACCATTGGTGCTGGAGCTGGAGAGAATTTCATGGAAGAGTAATGGTTATTATTTTATTTTATACCATTTCCTTTCCTTATGCAAATGTCTTAAAATCCCAGAAAAAAACTCATTAATAATAAATGACAGATGGCATTACAATATTATGATGAGTTTTACCAAATGACAATTCTATTTGAAATATGTAGAATAAATCTCTGTTGAAATGTATTTATTTAAAAACTCATTTTGCTCTTCTACCCGACTACCTACCTACCTATTTGATAAAATGAACATTTCATCATATTATATCACTTTCCCATGAATTCAGTGTGTTTCTGTTGTTTGCGATATGTGTGTTCTCAGAGTCACTTTTAATATTCAGTGCTATACTCCTTTGTATTTGCAGGCTGTGGTCAAGACGTCTGTTCTGTGTTACTGGCCTAATGTTTTAAATGGGTTGAAATCCCAGTCTTGTTTGTTTTGCAGACAGATGCAGTCTCTGTTTTCCGAGGGCTTCATTCAATTGGTATGCTAGTGTTATTTCACAAAAGCTGGACCGTATTATGGTTGAGCTGGTGGTTTTGTCATGCTTCCATGTTTCCTGAGGTAACCTTCTGCCACAACCATATATCATACTGAGAAATAACAGAAGCATCTCAGAGGGTCTCAAGTGTAAATAAAATAATTTTCCAGAGCTACATTCAACTCAATTAACACAATTAGGAAACATCTTTCTATTACATTTATAAAATAAGCAGTGATAATTGAATAATATTTAAGTGTTTTCAGTCTAATTTTTTTCATTATCTTTTAATTCACAGTGTTTATACATTGCCAACATACTGTATTCTGCATTGCTGTATAGAGGATGTACTTACATTAGTCCTAGTCTCCTAGTGGGATCATAGTCATATTTCCCCTTGTTTTTCAAATGTGGGAAA
Organism: Leptodactylus fallax; assembly: GCA_947044405.1. Taxonomy (NCBI): domain Eukaryota; kingdom Metazoa; phylum Chordata; class Amphibia; order Anura; family Leptodactylidae; genus Leptodactylus; species Leptodactylus fallax. Next base: position 181,002 of record CAMRHE010000062.1, on the reverse strand, counting down.
ATGGACACTAGAATGATATAGAAGCACATCTCTAGCAGGTATTATTAAAAGGCTAAAATTATTCATGACCTATCCTGAGGATAAAATACCAATATCAGAGTAGTGGGGGTCCGACACCCAAAAACCCATGACTCAGATTTTCTCAACAGAGAATTGAGCAGGATGCAGACAGTGCTGTTTAGTGTGTAGTGACTGAAGTGAATGGGAACTGCTCTGCAGTACCGTGGTCTGGCCACTACACAGAGAACAGAGCGGACTGCTTCCTGCTCCATTCTATCTGTATTAGCCGCTGAGAACAGCTGATTCATGGGGGTCCTGAGATTTGGACCCTCACCAATCTAATTTTGATGATCTATCCCAGGGGTCAGCAACCCCTGGCACACGTGCCAAGAGTGGCACGCGAGGCTTATTTCCCTGGCATGGCAGCCCAAGTCCTCACCCAGCAATTTCAATCGGACCCCAGAGTATAATAACCGGAGCCCCAGGGGAGGTGATCAAACATAAAAAATAATGTTAACTCACCTTCCCTGGATCCGCAGCTGCTGTGTGCTCTTCGGGCGCTTCTGTCTTACATAAAAGACTGCTGACAGGGCCTCAGGGGTCACGTCCGATGTCATTACGCATAATGACACGGCATGACCCCTGAGACTCAATCAGTGGTCGCTGACTACAGGCAGAAGTGCCCGAAGAACACACAGCGGCTGCGGAGCGCAGGAAAAGGTGAATAACATTTATTTTTATGTTTTTCATCTGCCTTGGCCCTCCGCTTATTATACTCTGGGGTCTGAAGAGACCCCACAGTGTAATTATAGCTAGTGAGTGGCAACATTTGGAATATTATAAAAGTTAGATTATTATACCATGTGCAGGGGCTGCTATGGAATATAATACTGTGTACAGGGGCCACTATGGGACATATACCGTGTGCAGGGACCACTATGGGACATAATACTGTGTGCAGAGGCCACTATGGGACATAATACCATGTGCAGGGGCCGCTATGGAACATAATACAATGTGCAGGGGCCGCTTTGAGACATAATACCGTGTGCAGGGACCACTATGGGACATAATACTGTGTGCAGGGGCCTCTAGGGAACTTAATACCGTGTGCAGGGGACACTATGGGACATAATACCATGTGCAGGGGCCGCAATTAGACATAATACCGTGTGCAGGGGCCGCTATGGGACATAATACCATGTACAGGGGCCGCTATGGGACATAATATCGTGTGTAGGGGCTGCTATGGGACATAATACCGAGGGCAGGGGTCATCAGACTTACAATTATTGACCGGCACTCCGAATACCTCAACTTTGATTTTTTAATTGAAATCGGCACACCGAACAAAAAAAGGTTGCCTAACCCTGATCTATCCTTAGAGTAGGTCATAAACATTTTTAGCCCAGAAAACCCTTTTAGTGAGTGGTAAAGAGCATGTGGGCAGTGTACCGGTGGCTGTAGTAGGCAATCTGTGGCTGAGATACTGTACGAGTTCATCTCTGGCAGGTGCTTGGGGAGTCATGTACCTGGCACGTTAGGAGTCATTTGTGGCAAGTACAGTACATTGCCGTCAACCACTGCAGCGTGAGATTCAACTTAAGCATATGAAGTTAAGGCACTTTAAAGGCCTATGAGGATCATAGGGTTTTCCAGGAGTATAAAAACATGGCCATACCTGTCCACAGGTTGTGTGTGGTATTGTAGCTTATCCCCATTTACTTCAGACACACTCATGAACATATGTGGTGCATTTCTGGAAGAAAGTAGCCATATTTTTCTAATTCTGAACAGCAATTTTTATTTTTTTTGCAAATCATGCAATTTAACTAACTAGGCTTTATTTTGTATCCTATGCTGTTTTCTATCTAGCTGAGGTTAAAAGGAAACCGGTCATATTGAACTTGTACTTGCATGTCCTAGTAGTATTTTGGGGAATGGGAAGAGCTGAGCAGATTGATATATAGTTTTTTGGAAAGATTCATAACTTGGAAAGATTTTTGGAAAGATTCATATCTTGTAATTTGGTCAATCCCTGCTTATTCTAGGTTTAGGAGTCCAGTGGGTGGACAGGCTCATTGACATCAGTCTCTGTAAATACAGTGGAAAGAGGAAGACTGAGTAGATCTACCCACTAATACTGAACCTTTTCCAACAAAAAAATAAAATGAATCTGTTCAGATTCCTTTTACTCTTCAATATGCTGTTTACAGATTGAGCTGCATTTTCATGGTGACAAGGTCCCTTTAAAACTGCCCTGTGTGGAAAATTGCTCCTAGAGAACACAAATGTGATTGGCAAGTCTATGCTGCATATTTTATGATCTGGGTTTGATTGGAAATGTATGTATTCTAAGTGCAAATGAAAATGTGATGCTTTCTGCTTGGATTTTTTTTAATGACGTCATAATGGCACAGGACCCTTTATATAGTTAACTAGCAATTAACCCATTTCCAAAGTTACATTTTTCTAAGTGTTAAAATTACCTGGATAATCTTGTCTTATTTTGCAATCATCCTTTGTGAAGGAAAAACACTTGTATGAAGTAGCATTTCTGATTTTCCCATAAATTGTATGCATAATTTATTTTCTCTGGGAGTAATTTCCTGTTATATTTTAGTACCTACTGGGACACATTGTAAAGAAAGTTCAACACCATTTAAACAGAAACATACAAATCCCGAGAATGTGTCTATTGCTATGAAATAACTATTTCTAACTCATGCAAAAATGTTTATTTAAGCTACAGTATAGAAAAAAACCTTGGTAAAATACAAGTATTAGAGAAACCTCAAACTCATCATTCTGAGTACTTACTAAAATATATCTTTTTAATACATTCTTTAGGCTGGGACAACACATGCAGTTTTTGTGATAGTTTCTTCTTTAGTTTTTAGAGTGGATCTAAAAAGAAGGAAAGGTACAGGTGCAGGGGCACGTAAACTCAACTGATGGCTGCATGGCCCACGCTGTAGCTGTGTCTAACAATAGTCAGGACTTGCCCCCACAGCATTGTAATGAGGCCAGGATAGATACTGAGGCATCCCACTTACACTTACCTATAGTGAGCTGCAGAGGGTTCATTGTCTCCTTCTCTCCATGTGAATACTGAAGTGAGGAAATAGGGAGTGTGCAAGATCCCCTGTGTCAGCACAGGTGGGGTTATGTGGTGTGAAAGGAGCATTTCCTGATATCATAGGGCTTGCTCTATGCTCAGTTAGGAAACAAGCACTCTTTCTGGGTAAGTTATTCTTGTACACCTGGTACATGTAGTAATAGGGGTGATATGTGAATGGCACTTGATGTGACTTGACTATTAGCCAAGCAGAACAAAATTACTGCACCATACACATACACTGCAAAACTCCCCCAACTCCTTGTTGCAGTAAAAGTTCCTACTCAAGATAGGATTGGTGTATTCTTGGGTACCGTAAGTCTATTTATTTATTACTGTGGTTCATAGTGTCTTTTCTACTGTACATTGCACTATTCATGCTGATGATGCATTGGGAGAAATTTAACATTAGGGGAATTTTTAAAGTCAGTTTTCCTGGAGTCAGTTTTGGCGTTATTTGTGGACAACTTATAAAATGTTGTGCAATGTTTGATAAATTAGATGCATCTATAAGCCTGACACGTCTGTCATGTAATGTTACTCCAACTTTTACACCACCAACTAATTGCCAATTTTTGTGACCTTTTTAAAAGTCTTTTTTGACAGAAATCTGGTGTGCAGGGTTTGATAAATTCACCCGACTGACACTTTAAGTGTTTTTGTTAATGAGTCATCACATCACTTTCCATTTTGATATTTTTTGGATAGTGGGTGGCACAGTGATTTTCTAAATGGACCAGACCCTGTTTTATCCACTGGCTGTGTGGCAGGCATTGCCTTTCACTTGTGCTAGAAGTACAGGCTACACATGCTCTGGCCAGATGTTTTACAGTTATCCTGAAAGAGTGCTTTTCGGGGGAGTCTGGTTGGAACTTTGGTGTGATTGGCGCTGTTACCTGTCTGTGCAGAGTAACTATGTTAGTCCGGAAGTGATACCCAGACTTCTCACCAAGGTTAGAGTGGCTTCGGAACAACTCTGTGACCATTCTTGACTGGCCCAGCCAGAGAACTGACCTCGACCCAATTGAGCATCTCTGGAGAGACCTGAAAATGGCTGTCCACCAACGTTCACCATCCAACCTGACGGAACTGGAGAGGATCTACAAGGAAGAATGGCAGAGGATCTCCAAATCCAGATGTGAAAAATTTGTTGCATCATTCCCAAGAAGACTCATGGCTGTACTAGCTCAAAAGGGTGCTTCTACTCAATACTGAGCAAAGGGTCTGAATACTTATGACCATGTGATATTTCAGTTTTTCTTTTTTAATAACTTTGCAAAAATATCTACATTTCTGTTTTTTCCTGTCAAGATGGGGTGCTGAGTGTACATTAATGAGAAATAAAATGAACTTTTTTGCTTTTAGCAAATGGCTGCAATGAAACAAAGAGTGAAAAATTCAAAGGTGTCTGAATACTTTCCGTACCCACTGTATAGCAGAAAGCCCGGAGGCTACAGGAATACATAAACAGACTAGGACTAAAAACAGGCTAGAAGGACACAGACCAAATCAGAAGCATACATGCAAATAAAACTGGACAGGACAAGGAACTGAGCAATAAACACGTTGCTCAGCCAGAAACATACCTACATACATACATACATTTAACAGACACATGTATTGCTCAGCCAGATACATCCACACATCCATATATAATGCTCAGCCACATTGCAGATCACAGAACAGAGTAAAATAGGTGGAGGAAGTCAGGAATTGGTTGAGGATAGCTCACAGATGAATTCATTAGCCCCATGGGCTGAAACAGATGCAACAAGGAGAATCAGGGGCCGCACAGTGTGAACTAGAGCCAAGTCAGAAGCAGAGTATACTGAGAAAACGACACAGACCATTACAGATGCATCTGTCAGGATTTTAATTGTTATGTAGCAAGTCTCTGTAATGATGGGCTTGCACTTTAAAGAGTACTCCAGATTTAATTTTCATCTATAATAATACGCATATCCCCCCAATATATATAGAATTCAGTAAGTATTACCATATTTAATTATTCCTTTCTATTTTAATCCTTCTCCTTAGTTCAATCGTGTGATCTTATTTTTAACCCATAAAATCTCCCAGTTAATGTATAGTTTAAAAGGAAGCTGTCACACTGGACATGGTATCTGATCTGCAGGACGCTATAGAGCAGGAGATGCTGAGCACATTGATACATAGGTTTGTGTGAAAAAAGATTGTGTATATTTTGTATTTTATTCAGATTCAGTATAACTTATATTCATTTACATCCCTGCTGTTTCTATGCTTAGGAGTCCAGTGAGCAGTACTGTGATTGATGAGTGTGCGGGACACCCAACGGATACCCATAAGACCCCATTATAGTGGTCCATATTATAGTGTCCATGTGTAATTGCTGAAACAGAGGTCTGGCTCTCTGTAGTTAGGGTCCCTGAACCTGAACAATGGAGAGCACAACGCTACTGTGAACATAGTGTAAGTCTCCCTAACTACATATAGGGTGGAATTTATTAATACTGGTTTCCTTCTCCAGTCTTAATAAGTGGCAGAAGATGCAACCGAATTACTAAAATGCTTCTGCCTTTTAATAGCTCCCGTGCAGCACAGGAATCCCAAGTTACCAGAAATGAAATCTACACCAGTCATAGAAGGATATAGATTTCAGGTATAGCTCATGCTAGTTTTCTGATGTGAGTTATAGTAAATTTGACTGGTTGAGGCATCTTCCCTGCTCTTTCTACTTATGTAAAAAGTGGTGAGTGAGGTACATAACCAACATTGGTGAAAAAAGGATCATGGACCAAAGATGCATATCTATGCCATAAATCTCATAGTATGAATATTTAGGACAACAAAGAGGGAAGGATGATTACACTAGCCAGAAGGTAGATATAGTACACACATTAGTTGACATTTGATGCTGTGCTGATGCATTATGGGAATGATGGCAGAGCACAGAGAAGAGAAATATAAATTCACTGCAACAAACATTATCCCATCTTATCCTGAGAGGCAATAGACTACATTTCCCAGCACTAATAGCTTCTCCATGCTCTTGCAAACTTGCGGAGGATTGTGGGAAAGATCTGAGGAGGAAAGGAAAAGAACAGCCCTATGGTCTGCAGAAAGGAGCACTTTTTGTACCTCACAAAGAGGCACTCTGGCACCCAGGACATAGAGGAAGTCCATAGAGTCCACCAGGTCACTCAGGTCTGGTACTCTGGTCTGCAGGTACTCAGGTCTGCATCACAGGATATTGCTAACCCCCATTCCTTCAGTGTCTTCTCATTTAAGACTGGGCCGCCATTGCGTCCCGAGGTTGGCATCAAGTTTGCTGCAAGAGTGAGTGCATAGACCTTGCTTGAACTTGTCATATTGTTGTTAGGAAGTTAGTAAGACCTGTTACAGAAAGGATCTTGTTGTATCTAAGAGACTAAAGTGCACCAACTGTTCCTGAATACGTGTCTATATCCGCAGCAACTGCACCCCAACAGTTGGACTGTGTTCTTTGCATTGCTGCAGCCATTATCATCTTTGCATTGTGTGCAGTTAGTTAGGAGGTGTGTGATAGCTGTCACCTGCAGTGTATAGTTAGTGCATATGTATTTGTATCTGTGAGGTAATCTTTTACTGTGTTTGGTGAAGACGCTATCTTAACCCTTTGTTATTCCCCATATTCCATTATACCAGTCAAGCCTGGCATATAGCTCATTCCCTCCACTAGGAATTCCATGCTATAGCACTTTACCTGTGTATTGTTATGTAAATTGCTGCTCCAATTTTCTAATTTAATCATTTTACTAAATTCACCATTGTTTGCCCTTCCCCAAAAAATATATTAAGTAATTTTACCCTTACATCTTGTGAGTGTGTATAGAGTTTAGGTGGGGGTTTCTATGGGGCTTGTGGTCCAAAGCTCATGGTTTATATTACTGAGCTTGTTTCTTTTCAATAAGGTGAAAAACTACTTTAGCCACACATAGACATATATAGAATAGCCATCTTGTATTAAAGCATTACAATATCTTCTTTTTTTTTCAGGTGTTCATCTTACACCTCACACCTAGGGATATTTTGACCCAAGAGGAAAGGTATACATTAATGACCTAAATCAGTTACAGTGGAAGCTAATACATGATGGTGGTTCCCTGTTCTGGTTCAAAAAGGAATATATGAAAGATGAGAATTTCCTCTTTCAAATGACACCAAGCAAGTTTCTATGTTTTATAATGAGAAGCAGGGGAAAGCTCTCAATAGAGAAGCAAAGGAAAGAGTGAAAAATGTAGAATTTCAAAGAATGTTGCTGAAATTAGTTACTAAAGTATATTTTGATTGATTTATTGATGACACAAAAGCTGCCAGAAAATAAAAAGCTGTCCGAAAGTTTAGTTATGCTATAAGGATCTATAGTGTTAATAAGCCCTAATAGAGCATAAGGATAGGAATTGACCTCACTTAATGATGAGGACCTTTCATCACCTCCTCCAAGTCCAGCTGTATGCATCATTTAATAGACACTGCTTCACAGATTCCAGCATAGTGGAATTTTTTTCTCTACCACTCCCAAGTATTTTTGGTGCCTGATATGTTATTTAGACTCTCTACTCTCAGATGGGTGTTGTCAGACAGGAACAGACAAGAGGTGTGAACATGGGTTTTGATAGTGTCTGCCTCTGACTGAAGCTCTGAATCACACCCCCTTGTCTGCTCCTGCCTGACACTGCCTACCTGACCATACAGAGCCTAAATAGAATATCAGGTACCAAAACTAACTGCATTGATTGGGAATGGTAGAAGCTAGAGAAAGATAAATCCAAAAGCAATCAGTAAAGCGGCATCTATTCTGCAAAGTACTGGGTATAGAAATCTACTCTTTAATAGTTATTAAAAATATTACAGTCCTTAAAAACTGTCACATGTATTCATAAGGTTTATCCAATAATCATTTAGATCTGTATTTACTATATAATAGCAATATATACATTTCATATTATGAAATATCTTATAATCTAATATTTGTATATGGCATGAAATATACTTGTTCCCTTAAAAAAAAATCTCTCACCTACGTTCACCTTTAATACATTGTGACTAACAGCATTTTCAGATTGTACAACCACGATGACCTATGGGATTTATGCATTGCTCTGATACAACAAAGGTTTTAGTACAAGGGACAAGCTATAAACTAAATTAAATCTGATATGTCCTTCTTGCAGAAAATATATATTTGAAGAGCAAAGGTAGGTTTACTTCATTGATAAAGATTCTCTGGTTGTCCATCAGTCTACATACAAGACAACAGATCTCAACACTATCTCTTTCTAGCTGACCTCCAAATTCAGGACAGACATCATAAGGGATTTTAGCATTTTATATTTTGAGTAGTATTTTTTTTTCTTAGTGACAAACACATTTATTCGGATTCCAGTTGTATTTTGTCCTTGACTTACCTTCTGTTTAGTAATAGTGTAATCATGTAGTAATGTCAGTGTACTGGAATACTGGAATAGTTATCATATTCTAATGACCATAAAGGGCACCTCATATGACTGAAGGGATATAGAATAATGAAAACAGCTTTATTTATTTATTGAATCAATAGCTACTGAAAGGTCAGCTACATAATGGATGATGTTTTTGCCTTTTATGCGATAAAAATTTGACCATCAAGATACTTTCTCACTCTGTTAGTTCAAATGTGTAAAACTATAATTATGAAATCCGACAGCAATCACTCAATGTACCTCAGTGTCTGACTTAAGTTCACATGTAATTGTGGATAAAAGCATTTCCAGCAAGACTGTTAAGAAAGCTAAAATGTTGCAAAATGTTTCTAGATTCCAGCTGTAACAAACATGAATATATACGTGTGTGTATATATATATATATATATATATATATATATAAGCAGTTCCAAGAAAACTTAAAAATTTTAAATTACCGCATGTAGATTTCTGCGTTAATAACTAATAAAATTTGGGTAAGGAACATACCAATAGACATCCTTAGTGGAAAAAAGGAGCTTACTCTAACGCTACCTTTTGGAAGACAGCTCCCTACAGATTAATGCCTATTTTGAGAAAAATAATCTGGGAATATAGTTAAGACAAAATAACTCCTCCAAAAGGAAGACGTCCCCTTCCCAGACAGCTGTTTCAGGATTATTGCCTCTAATCAGAGAGAGTACTGGCTGTCTTTGTGAGGTCATACATGTGGGTCAGAAGGGGTATGTTATGTTAGAGTCCCTGGAGCAAATATCAGAAAATAGCAGGATATGGCTGATAACAGAGAGCAGTAGAACTAACTTTGTAAATGCTATACAGCGTTGAAACCACATTATAACCACAGAAACCATATCAGAAATAAATGTTCCACAATCAGAAATCAAACCAGAACCCATAATAAACTCACAAGGCCAGTCAGAATCAGGAGGACAAATCAGTACTGTTAACGTCCAGACCAGTAGTCAGTTCAAGAAGAAACATCTGATCCAGATGCAGGAGACAAACCATTTTCTGGTATCAGGCCAATGGTCAGTTCCTGGAGATCTTGTCAATTTCAAAATAAGGAGACAAGCGGTTTTCCAGTATCAAGCCAAGGGTCAGTTCCTAGAGGTCAGTATAACTCTGTGCAGCATAATGAATCAGGTATGAAAGCAAGACAAGGTACAACCAATTGCAGACACCTGGCTGAGGAGAAAGAGAGTTTAAATAAGCCTCCTCAGCTGCTAATTGGATATTGCACCTCCCAAAAGAAAGTAGACAGACACCCCTGAAAGAATTGAACCCCCCACAAGAAAGCAGACATTGGATCCCAGAGGAATCGGACATTGATCATAAGGAAGCTATCTGTATAAGAAGGCACTAATGAGATACAGTAGTTTCCTAAACAATACCTGGTGAATGTGATCCATTTGGGTGTGCCTGCTATTCTTGGTAAATGGACATCCACCATTTACTGTGGTATAATACTGTACCGTATACAGTATACCATACCAGTAAACAGAGGAACAAGAATTTTACTGTACTGATACCGCACATTTTGACACCCAGACAAAATGAGTTAAAAAAGAAAGAGCTATTCCAGAGAGTAAAAGAAAGGAATTGTGGAGGACTCCTTGGGCAAAAATATTACTGCTTTCTGCAAAGAGAAGATGTTGGATATCCGAATAGTCCAAAAATGGAGAGCAGAGTATGTTAACCTCAGCTGTGGATTGGAAAATAAGCTCTGAGCCCATGCCAATTTCAGGAATGCTTTCTGAAAATTCAATCAAATTTTAAAAGCTTTATATGCTAGTCATCCATATATGTAACATAAATAACATAAATACCACTGTATATTAATATCCAATACAATGAATCAAAATATTTTGTTAAACCTAAAAGAATGCAACTGTATCATAAGTTAGAAAAAAATATTTATTAACTGTTATAGTTGTTCAAATATCCTGTAGGGGGGCAATTTAATATGTATATACCTTACCTACAAAAACATAAATAGAATTAGAGTGTATTTAGAAAACTTAATAGTTGATGAGAATTATATGTCCAGCAAATATAAATCACTATATATACTGCATCTTATTAAACATGTAAAAACAGTAGTAGTAATAATAATAATAATAAAACAAAATATTTAAATAGATAAATGTAAAATGGACAAAAATAAATACATAGCAGAACCTAATAATGGCAGTAGAGAGCAAGCATAGGAATTATAGATCAAAAAACATCCGTCATCTTCCCTGACAAGTCTGTTTTAGTAAAAACGAATGTACCATAAAACAACCACTTGGGGTCATCTTCTAAAAGTTCTAGGTGGCATTGCTCCTTTATTGTGCTTCCTGAAAATTTATGTAGAAAATGACAGCTCTTGTCAGCACTATTGTCAAAGGAGTGTGTCGCTATATACCCTCACAGTGTTCAATCAGTTCTGACAATGTCAGACTATGTAGGGGCACACCCTATTGACAAGTGGAATGGTAAGATATAGTTAAAATTTATTCAAACATTTCTCCCTGATAACAGGGGAATGAAAGTTCTAAGAAAAGGTGTTTGAAATGTATCATTTTAACGCAAATTTTAACTGTCAGGTTCTATTTATTCATTTATTGTATGGCACAGACCTAATACTTACACTGAATGTTTGATCTCTTCTAGTTTTTTCTGTTGGCGCTACAATATCTGCTAAATTTAATCTAAATTTAATTCAATAAAACAGTACAAAAAAGGCAAAAATATACAAGCTGGTAATTCTACCATTAATATTTCAATTAGGTTTAATATAAATTAAGTGAATTAAGTACATGTAAAACATGAAAATGATCAAAAGCTAAAGAGTAGCAAAACAACACACAGTAGCAAAAAATACTGACAAGGAAAATAGTTTTATCACATGCAGAACTGTCATCATTTCTCAATAACCTACTGGATGGCCCTTCTGTAGTTGATGTAACATGACATCAATTACTTGAATATCTGTGACACAAACATATTTAATGCATGAACGTCCTGCTTGCTTTATGGCACTGGATCATATTCGCCTGTCTCATTTGGGGCAGAGGCTTTGCATTGTCAGACTTTTTTCTAGAAAGTCGAACAGCTAAATGCAACGCCAGTCACATCACATTATGTCACATCAAGAAGCAGATCTGCAGGAGTCGCCTTGTCTAGAGGATTCAAAGGATTGTGCCAAAGCATTTGGCGTGTTTCAAAATGTCATCAATTTGATTTAGTTATAGATCATTTCAAATGATGTTGAGATAATTATTGGCCAGGACTCAGGCTACGGTAGGTAGCCAACAAAGCACTCAGTAGACATTTTCATACAGCTGCAAACTGCACAGTCCACATTTTTGCCTATACACATTATACGTCCAAGTCTAACTATAGCTGCCACTTAGACTTAAATTATTCCATCCCATTCTTAGATTATAATGTACTTTTTTTTCCTGATTTATATGTGGATTGGGTCATTAGTTCATAATATATCTGGCAGTGGTGTCAATCTGTGAGCTGTACTGCAGACATTTTACCTTCAGGTACTTTGTATTATGACACTGAAATACTATAATTAATAAAAGTAAAATAGAGTTGCTTTTGCAGATATTTTTAGAGGAATTTTATATCACCTATTATTAGCATCTTTATACAGATTTTATGAACCCACATCTCCAAATTCACAGCTTTGTTATAGCCCAAGTATCAAAAGATTGTAATTTATGGGCTAGTACTCACAGAGTAAGCTAATATTATCCTACATGCTGTGGAAAAGATAATCAAGGTGTGCTAATGCACACAAATGCACTTACCATATGGAATATATATTATTGCTATTAAAAATAAGAAGATAAATGAAAAGTGATATTGATAGGGAAAAATCTTCACTTACAGCATGTGGTGAAATCTTGCACATCCTGTTTAGTTGTATAATGATGTTATCATCTATTATGATTTTAGAAAATAAAGGTTATTGAATTATACAATATACTTTCTGTATCAAATACTCACCATTTGTAAGATTTCTGTGTTTGTCACTTATAAGGAAACCTTCATTTTGATAGTTTTACTGTAAGTGTAATTATTTGCAATTCTTTTGGTCATAACATGATCAGTTTATTCCCTAGAAGTAAAAAATAAAGGTTCATATTAAGGTTTTTTCCCACCACGGAAAGTTGCAGGGGATAAGTTGTAGATCCCCCCCCCCCAGTCACAAGAGTGAGGGTCTTTTGTTCTCCAGTCTGAATGGAACATTGGTGAGAAAGATGCATCCCCACTCTATTTATTTCAATGTGACTTCTTGAGATATCCATAGACTTTGATAGTCTCGTTGAAATAAATTGAGTGGGGGTGAACTTTTCCAACCACTTCTCCATTCAGACTTGGGAGAAAAACACCCACAATATCATGATGAATGGGGATGTGCCAAATTTCTTAAGAGCCATAAACACCTTTATTTTTTTTAAACCTTGGTTGAATCCATAGACATACAGTTCACCACAAGCAGTAACTTGAAAGACAAGGACTGATCCACCGGGTGTAGGGAGATTCTACAGATATTGCAGACATGTACATGAAGGAAAAATCCAGCACTCTTGTGATCTTCATAAAATGGAGCCTTTATTAGAGATTGTATAAAGCTGTTCTGATGCATTTTGAGCAAACAATGCCCTTAGTCATAGCACTTATTAAACATTTTGGTGCATCATACCCCAGTGCTACCAGTTATTAAGCCTTACTACATGCCAGTCATACTAAATTGGCCCCATTAAATTTGTAGAAAAGAGGCAAAGAAAGTTTTTAACTCTTTTGTATTTCAATGAATAGATTATAAGATTATAAGCAGCATTTTGACTCATCCAGGAAATTTTACATGAATGACTGAACATAGTAACATAGTAGATGAAGTTAGATGAAGACACAAACCCATGAAGTCCAACCTATAACCTTACAGTGTTGATCCAGAGGAAGGCAAAAAAAAAATTAGGTTGATGCCAATTGCCCCATCGTAGAAAAATATATTGTAAAACAACAGAACTAGAGTCCAATGAATACATATAAAACAATAGGTTGGAACCATCTTATCAATAAGTAGGTCAAAAAGAACCAGGCATGGAGTAGATGACATGTACAAATACAGGAGACAGGAGTCAACACATGGGTAAATGGGAATTGCCCTGCAATAATCCCTCACATGCCGGAATCCATTACTCCTGCCCTGACAAAGGCAGTACCAAAACTGTCCTTAAAAAGTCCATAAAAAATGTCCATCCAGTCACGGAACTTTTTAGGGATAGTCGTGTTTTAGAACAGTATTGTTTTAGAACATATTTATTAAATGTTAAGTTTTAGATTTTGAATTTAGATTTTTTAACAAAGACCTATGCTGGAATCTTTGTATTGAATTAGTAGTTCCAGAGGGATGTTTACAACGTCTCATTATGCTTTTGCTGAGTTGCAAAAATCTAAAACCCGCAATGTTTTTCCATCCAAGAAAGGCATCTACGTCCTTCTTGAACTTGCACAAGGAATTCACCATCACACCATCATGCGACAGTGAGATCCATAGCCTCACTGCTCTTACAGTAAAGTATCCCTGTCTATGATGCTGATAAAATGTTCATTCCTCTATGACAATGACAAATATTTATAATGTGCTTTTCTCACAGAGATTCAAAGCGCAGGGAACATTATGGAGAAGGAGAGTTAGTGGCTGCTATACAGGCAATCATCCCCAACACCCACAAGGGTCAGTTGCTTGTACAGGAAGCCAATTTACCTATCAGTATATTTTTGGCATGTGGGAGAAAAGCGGAGTACCTGGATTCGAACCCTGGACCCCAGCGCTGCAAGGCAACAGTGCTGCTTTAGTCGTAAAGGATGTCCCCTTGTCACTGTCACAGGTCTAGGTGTAAAATGATCATTAGAAAAACCTTTGTACTGTCCTTTCATGTTTTTGTACATTGCGATTAGATCTCCCAGTCTTTTTTCTAAACTGAATATGCTTTTCCAGGCAACCAAGCATTTCGAGTATCTAGCAATAATGAACTGAAACCATTCCTTTCCATTAATGATAATTGTTGTCATCACCAATTAAATTGATCAGACAATTTATTATGACTGGCCTCCCGATGTCAATGGAGTCTAATAACAGGCTATGTCTGCTGAGAGATAGGTGAATCGGTTCATACCCAACTGGATTTGACCCGAATATTCTAAAATGTTTTTGTTTGTTTTTTATGATTCATATAGATTCATCTCAGATGAACTAAAATCTCTTCAGATCCCAGAGTATAATTGGAAGAGGCCAAGGGAACGTAAAAAGAAATTTAATAAACTGTCATACTCAACTTCCATTACCACTTTTTGGCCTCCTCACGGTGTATGGTGCTCTCTTGGTGATGTCCAGCGCTCTTCCATGATGTCATCGGCCTGGGCTCAGCTCTGAGTCCTGTGATTGGGCCTCAGCAGTGACCTGGGCACCCCAAGTGTCATGACGCTTGCCATGCACATGTGTCCGCTGGTGGCCCAATCACAGGCTTTAGCCTATGGCGTCACAGAAGAGCACTAGATGTCACCAGGAAAGAGACGGATACCACTAGTAGGCCCCGAGAGGTAATGGAAGGCGAGTATGAATGTTTTTTTTAATTTTTTCCTCTGTGCCTTCACTCATTATTCTTCGGGACCTGAAGAGAACCCAGAGTATAATAATGTCACTTTTCACTTTGACATAACTTCAGCTGTGTTTACCTTAGAAAGCTAGAAATTAGATCAGAGTATTCTATACTATGTTTTAAGCCAATTAAAGGTGTGGTTTGACCTGAAACGAATCAGGAACCTGAGCCGTTGAACCCAAAAGAATCTTGAAAGGTTCACCCATCTCTACTGAGGGCAACACCTAAAATTTCCTCAAAAATACCAAGAGGTGCTCCCAATAGTTATCAATCTTAACCTAACAAAGAAATAGAGATGCCAGCAATCTTATAAAATATATAGCTTTTATTGATGAATAATACATACAAAATACAAACAAATATAAAATACAGGGAAATATAGTGTGATTACAGAACCCTATTCAAAAGTATATAATATATGGGGTATCATGGCAAGTATAGAAAGATCACATACCAAGAGACATATCAGCAGTGAAAGGTACCAGTGAAACCACCAGGAAAGAAGAGAACAGCCCCAATGCGCATTTCGCCTACTAAAAGTTTCATCAGGCTATATCTACTGAGGACTCTCAAAAGAAAAATAATTTCCTATCCATAAAACAAGTACATGACTATCAGATGCGGTTGCAATGTGCAACTTTAAGTTATAGACCATGCTCTTTCAAATCTCCTTTAGTTGTCCTCTTGGCTGGACATGCCCAGATATGTGGTCACACTTGCTGATAATCTATTAATCAAGGGCATTTCATTTGCAGCACCAGGCTGCTACTTACCTTCTTAATTCCTATAGAAACAGTCAGGGTGTACTTAATCTTTCACACATTGCTTTGCATTTTGGTGTAGTTTTTGTTAAATAATGACATGGTGTAATTTGTCATGTTTTTTTGTTCATCTGAGGTTGTATTTACTGTACCTATTTTTAAGAATTTCAAAGTACCAATTTTTTCTATTCTGTCCTGATACATAAAACCAAAAAATTCAAAAAGGTGTACTTTTTTCTCATGACTATATGCATGGTCAATTTAGTTGAGCAATCATATGTGCATGATGGGATGAAAAGCATTCAACCATATCATTGTTGGTGAGCCTTATCCTCTCACAAACAGTATTGTTATTGCTAAGTAATTGGTTCTTCTCATGTCCAAACAAGATAACTTCAGTCTGGACATTTCTGCTATCATGTTGAAAGCTAGGCTCAATTTGATCACGTATTCACTCGCATGTTTTCCTTGTTGTACATGTTACTTGAAAAAAGTTCAAAGCCATAGATCTGACCTTTCTGTGATTCTGACACATGATTACACTTGAAAATCTTTTCTAAGTCTTAGTTACTACTCTAGTCTCTCTACTAAGTAACAGACTGTCATATGTATTGATTGCTAGATCCTTTGTAGTTAGTAATTGATCCAAGAAGGTAACAGCTGTCTTTCCTTTTACCTATGGTGTCTTAATATAAAAATAAATCCCATCTTTTACTTTACTCATAAGTGTCTTTACATCTTCTTCACTTCCAGCTATGAGTGTAGTGTTATAGTTTATTAAAGGACATTGACGTTTCATCAACAGGCCTGGAATCCTCCATCATCTTCATTCAGTCCTGCTTCTGCAATGACTCTATGCAACCATGACATGGTTGTGGTCTGTTGATCTCTGTAGCCGTGTTAACAAGAATGGTGTTATGCTCAGTAGAACAGCTTCTCCTGACATCTCAGTAAGGCACAAATCATATACAGTCAATGAAGGTGTCTTTCTTATTATATTCCTTGATTGTGATATCTTGAGCTTTCCAAATACAGTAAAGGCTCTGTTCCCATCACAGGGACTATGAGCATTGTGTATTAGATGTGCTTCTAATCTGGTTGAAGACTATTGTTAGCTAGACTTCCACCAATCAAGTAAAGAACATGGAGGAGTCAACATCTATGCAGAAGAAACCAGGTCACAAATTTATTTTCACTTCCAACATATATTGCTAGGTTTCAACCCATGCAGACATCTTTGTAAAGCTTATTTTGTAGTGTGTAACACATTGATTATAAAAACCCTCCATTCACCCATACACAATCAATCATTCAGTGATTAACCTATGACCAGTAGATGACTTGCACTCATCAGAATATCCAACTATTGACTGTACATAGCTAAGTAGGTGGAAATCCTGTGTCAGTATCAGAGGCGTAGCTAGGGGTTCAGCACAGGGGGGGTGAACATGTCCAAGTGGGCCCCCAACTTGGACATGTTCGTATACCGATACTATCAGTATACGGTGAGCGTATAGTGGTATATAGCGGCTCTACACAGGGCTCTGCAGACAATTTAGGTGAATACAGGGCAGTAACATTTAGTGACTTACCGGTGACATCTCTGACTAATCGTTCACATTCCCCATCTTTTTTTATCTGGACGGCCATGACCATTTCTTCCAGTCTCTGTAAAGTTTGCAACACAGACATCTTTGGCTCCTCACTTTTCCAGGCACCTGACCCACATTGTCCTCACCTGCACACCCATCCTGCTGAATAATACCCCCAAGTGCATCTTTAAATTAATAACTTCCCTGTGCACCCCCTTTAAATAGTGCCCCTTATTAATAATGCCCCAGGTGTTTCCTACTTGAAAAGGGAAAAAAAAAAAAAACAAGGGAAAAAAAAATTATTGGGGTTCCAATACCTGGGACCCCCAGGATCAGCTGTTTGAATAAACCGTGGTACCTATGTAAGCGCCGTGACACCTTCTCTGTTTACATAGTGTCATTCTTTTCATAGCGGCCATGTAATGTAACTACAGCCTCGTCCTATACACATCTATGTGACAAGGCTGGAATTACATCACCCGGTCACTATAAACAGACAGTGTGTGATATAAACAGGCGCCATAACCCCTTCATACAGCTGATCAGTGGGGAATCTCTTATCTCTTATTGATGTTTTATTCTGAGGATAGATCATCAATAAAAATGAGCTGGAAAACACCTTAAGGCTTAGGCTGTGTTCACACAGAGTTTTTTGGCAGCAGATTTTGACGTGGAATCCGCCTCAAAATCCGCCTGAAAAAACTCCTCCCATTCATTTCAATGGGAGTCAGTAGCGTTTTTTTCCGCTGGCGGAAAAAAAAATCAACATAACCTATCTTCCCGCGGATTCCACCAGCGATGTCCGCGGCTCAAGCCGCGCTCCTGATTAGGCCCATTCATCTGGGCTTAATCAGGAGCGGTTAGGCACAACAGAATGCTGATGCACGGCATCGGAATCCCGTCACGGCTGACCACGTCGATAGTCCGGGGGCGGAAAATTTTACGGCGGTGATGCATCGCGGTTTTTCCTGCAGCATTTTGCACAGAAAGTTTGCAGAGTTTTCCTCTGCGGACTTTCTGCTTCAATTATACCTATAGGGAAACCGCTGGCGTTTCTGTAGGTATAATCGACATGCTGCGATTTCTAAAACTGCGACTGTTTTGGAAATCGCAGCGTGTCTGCTGCGCATATTTTACTGCAGAGTTGGGATGGGATGGGGGTCCCATGTGGCGAAAACCCACAGAAAAAAACCGTGGCATTCTAGCAAATACCATCCACACATAGCGGGAAAAATATGTGCAGCAGACGCACTGCGATTTCAAAAACGGTTGCAGTTTTGGAAATTGCAGCATGTCAATTATGGAAATGCTGGCGGTTTCCATTTAGGTGTATTGAAAACAGAAAGTCCACAGAGGAAACCTCTCCAGACCTTCTGTGAAAAGCGCTGCGGGAAAAACCACATTGTTACTGCCATGGTTTTTCCTGCAGTGCTTTTTTTTGCTGCAGCCCGGTACGTGGGGCCTTAGTCCTTATAAAGCCCAAGTGCCACCTTAATTAAATTAATTGACCCTCATATTATGCCCCTGATTCCCCCTGACATAAATACTGCACCTCTAATGACCCCTTATATCAATGACCACCCCTTATGTTCATAATGCCCCCTAATATAAATGATGCCCCCTAATGGCTCCTTATATAAATAACCTCCCCCTTGTATTAATAATACCCCGTATTAACCCTTATATAAATGACCCCCCCATCGTCATAATGCCCCCTAATGAATCCTCCCTTTATAGTTATATTCCCCCCTCCTAACCACCCCTTATACTATTAATATACCAACAAAAAAAAAAAAAGTCATACTCACCTGCGATGATGAATGGAGCTGCCGGCGCTTCCTCCCTGTCCACGCAGAGGACGTCTGGGTCTGAGTGCGGGAGGCGCGATGTTGTGACGTCATCACACCACCTGTGCTGAGAAGCAGACCATAGGCTAGGTCTGCTTCTCGGCGTCTTGTAAACAGCAAGCCTGTATTGGCTTGCGGTTTACAAGTCAGTTAAGCACCAGGAAGTATTGTAACTAGATCGGTGTCTGCAGACACCGATCTAGTTAGAAATAAAGTATGTATTAATGGCGGCCCCCGGGGTGGGCCCCAAAAAGTCAGTGGGCACCAAAAAGTCACCTCTTACCTTTCAATGCTGCAAGTCCCACCTCTTCTCATACCAGGCTACAAGTTACATCTCTTACCTTACAATGCTACAAGTCCCACCTCTTCTCATACCAGGCTATAAGTTACACCTCTTACCTTACAATGCTACAAGTCCCACCTCTTCTCATTCCAGGCTACGAGTCCCACCTCTTTACCTCACAATGCTACAAGTCCTACCTCTTCTCATTTTAGGCTATGAGTCCCACCTCTTTCCCTTACAATGCTACAAGTCCCACCTCTTCTCATATCAGGCTATGAGTCCCACTTCTTACCTTACAATGCTACAAGTCCCACCTCTTCTCATACCAGGCTATGAGTCTCACCTCTTACCTTACAATGCTACAAGTCCTACCTCTTCTCATTCCAGGCTATGAGTCTCACCTCTTACCTTACAATGCTACAAGTCCTACCTCTTCTCATATCAGGCTATGAGTCCCACCTCTTACCTTACAATGCTACAAGTCCTACCTCTTCTCATTCTAGGCTATGAGTCCCACCTCTTACCTTACAATGCTACAAGTCCTACCTCTTCTCATTCCAGGCTATGAGTCTCACCTCTTACCTTACAATGCTACAAGTCCCACCTCTTCTCATATCAGGCTATGAGTCCCACCTCTTACCTTACAATGCTACAAGTCCTAACTCTTCTCATATCAGGCTATGAGTCCCACTTCTTACCTTACAATGCTACAAGTCCCACCTCTTCTCATTCTAGGCTACAAGTTACACCTCTTACCTTACAATGCTACAAGTCCTACCTCTTCTCATATCAGGCTATGAGTCCCACTTCTTACCTTACAATGCTACAAGTCCCACCTCTTCTCATATCAGGCTATGAGTCCCACCTCTTACCTTACAATGCTACAAGTCCTACCTCTTCTCATTCCAGGCTATGAGTCTCACCTCTTACCTTACAATGCTACAAGTCCTACCTCTTCTCATATCAGGCTATGAGTCCCACCTCTTACCTTACAATGCTACAAGTCCTACCTCTTCTCATTCTAGGCTATGAGTCCCACCTCTTACCTTACAATGCTACAAGTCCTACCTCTTCTCATTCCAGGCTATGAGTCCCACCTCTTACCTTACAATGCTACAAGTCCTACCTCTTCTCATTCTAGGCTATGAGTCCCACCTCTTACCTTACAATGCTACAAGTCCTACCTCTTCTCATTCTAGGCTATGAGTCTCACCTCTTCCATTCATCATTGACAGCAGTGGAGATGGGAGGCATCAAGTTACTATGGCAACTACTAAAACATTGTATGTTATTTAGCCTGTTATTGAGATACCTGTTCTCATTCGTTCTCATGAATATACCAATCAGACCTAGACGCCAGGGAAATAAGTAGCAGATTAACAAATAGTGCAGGAAAAGGTAATCACTAGATATTGTCATTGCATTTGTAGCATTCAAAATATGTGAGATGACATGCCTTTTTACAACTGCCACTATGATGGATTGTAATATTGAAGAATAAAGATTATATGTTAGTCTGCAGCTCACTAGCAGAATTTTTTTTCTATCATGTTGTTCTTTGCAAGGCCAGAGCACCGTAGCACTCTTCACCAGAGTAAGCTGGTCTTTTATTTTTTTTTTCTCCAATCTGACATCTCCCAGCACTGAAAGCATTGATAGAGCTGATGTGGCTGATTTTGTCCTTTCTGCGTATCCATTAACCTTTGTTTCATCACTTATGATCTGTAGATTGACATCTTTCAGTTTACCCACTGTAGAATGAAATTTATTCTGGTCTCATAGATCTTTTGGGAGAAAAATGATTTAGTTCCTATTTAGCCCAGTAATGCATTAATGATGAAAAGTAGTAAGCTCAAGGACAGGAATTTTTGTTTTATGAAGCTTTTTATATATAATAAGGGACTCTGACAAGGCATTGAAATTTAATCGACAGTGGTCAGGCATGAAGAAAGTATGTAGATAGGGGTCCTGGATTGAGCTCAGCACAAAGCCTCTGGGTAAATACATAAATTCACCAGGTTTCCTATCAATACATCAAAATATGCTGTTTATCAAGTTTTTCAGTTTGCCAGCTTATTGTTGTTACTAAGCGGTAGTGTTGTAGGTCTATTATTACAATATGAAATCCCTATTAAAAAAATAAGTACAGTCATGGCCAAAAGTTTTGAGAATGACACAAATATTATATTTTCACATGATCTGCTGCCCTCTGGTTTTTATGTGTGTTTGTCAGATGTTTTTATCACATACAGAAATATAATTGCATTCATATTATGAGTAACAGAAGCTTATATTGACAGTTAGAATGAGTTAATGCAGCAAGTCAATATTTGCAGTGTTGACCCTTCTTCTTCAGGACCTCTGCAATTCTCCCTGGCATGCTCTCAATCAACTTCTGGACCAAATCCTGACTGATAGCAGTCCATTCTTGCAGAATCAATGCTTTAATTTTGTCTGAATTTGTTGGTTTTTGTTTGTCCACCCGTCTCTTGATGATTGACCACAAGTTCTCAATGGGATTAAGATCTGGGGAGTTTCCAGGCCATGGACCCAAAATCTCTATGTTTTGTTCCCTGAGCCATTTAGTTATCACCTTTGCTTTATGGCAAGGTGCTCCATCATGCTGGAAAAGGCATTGTTGAGCGCCAAACTGCTCTTGGACGGTTGGGAGAAGTTGCTCTTGGAGGACATTCTGGTACCATTCTTTATTCATGGCTGTGTTTTTAGGCAAGACTGTGAGAGAGCCGATTCCCTTGGCTGAGAAGCAACCCCACACATGAATGGTTTCAGGATGCTTTACAGTTGGCATGAGACAAGACTGGTGGTAGCGCTCACCTCTTCTTCTCCGAATAAGCTGTTTTCCAGATGTTCCAAACAATCGAAAAGGGGATTCATCAGAGAAAATGACTTTACCCCAGTCCTCAGCAGTCCACTCCCTGTACATTTTGCAGAATATCAGTCTGTCCCTGATGTTTTTTCTGGAGAGAAGTGGCTTCTTTGCTGCCCTCCTTGAGACCAGGCCTTGCTCCAAGAGTCTCCGCCTCACAGTGTGTGCAGATGCACTCACACCTGCCTGCTGCCATTCCTCAGCAAGCTCTGCACTGCTGGTAGCCCGATCCCGCAGCTGAAACACTTTTAAGAGACGGTCCTGCCGCTTGCTGGTCTTTCTTGGGCGCCCTGGAGCCTTTTTGGCACCAATGGAACCTCTCTCCTTGGAGTTTTTGATGATGCGATAGATTGTTGACTGAGGTGCAATCTTTCTAGCTGCAATACTCTTCCCAGTTAGGCCATTTTTGTGCAGTGCAATGATGACTGCACGTGTTTCTTTAGAGATAACCATGGTTAACAGAAGAGAAACAATGATGGAAAGCACCAGCCTCCTTTTAAAGTGTCCAGTGGTGTCATTCTTACTTAATCATGACAGATTGATCTCCAGCCCTGTCCTCATCAACACTCACACCTGTGTTAATGGAACAATCACTGAAACGATGTTAGGTGGTCCTTTTAAGGCATGGCTGCAATGATGTTGAAATGTGTTTTGGGGGATAAAGTTCATTTTCTAGGCAAATATTGACTTTGCAAGTAATTGCTGTTAAGCTGATCACTCTTTATAACATTCTGGAGTATATGCAAATTGCCATTAGAAAAACTGAAGCAGTAGACTTTGTAAAAATTAATATTTGTATCATTCTCAAAACTTTTGGCCATGACTGTATAGCAAATACAATCAAATACTCCACAGAGAACCTATGAACTATTCGGTTGACTGGCTTGGTAATGCCTTGATTATTTGGCTTCATTTATGTAAATATTCACAATGCTTCAACCTTTATTTTCACATTGCATGTCATCCACGCAAGCTTTTGAAAGGAGGACATTGCTATTTATAACAATTTTTTAGACACAGAGCTTCATTATAATGAAATCATTTCAACACTGGATTATACATGGTCATCATATCTATGTGACGACTTATTGAATATATTCTTCCATAAAACTAGGTCAGGTCATTTAGCATGAAATTATCTAATGTTGTATAGGATGAACAGCTTAACCTATTTTGTGCTAAATTTTCTTTAGTATATTAGAATAGGCATTTCTGTGTAAGTCATAAAGGCGGAAATTCATTTTCCTAACTGCAATTCTGCTCTCTAATTCATTTTTTAAACTTTCTAAGCTTGAAGTAAGAACAGAATACTTAGAGTACTTAGAACTCCTCATTGTGGATACTTTTAAACAGTAGGGCAGATAGGGGTGAATGGGACGATATATTATAGGAAAGTTACTCATTCATTATTATAATTCCAAAAATGGTGCTAAATAAGGCTTTTTAAAAACACATAAAATGAAATTGAAATTCCAGAGTTCAGTGGTTAGAATAAAAACTTTCAAGTAGAAATAAAAAAGTTTTTAGTATTCTTACTCAAAATTCTTTACTGAATCCTTAGAAAAGGACATGCAAATAAGTGCTCCTTGGTGGAAAAAGGGGAACTTACCCTAGCACCACCTTTTGAAAGTTAGCTTCCTATAGATCAATGTCTGGTTTTCCTGAAACCTAGTAGCATTATCTGGGAGTAAAGCCAAGCCAAAATATCCCCTCCAAAAGGAAGAGAAAGTCATCCACAGACAACTGTTTCAAGGTTATTGCCTTGACACATAGTACCCCTTTTGATCCATGTCTACAACCTCTCCCCCCAGCCAGCTATTACCCTGTTTTGCAATGATGAGAGTCAATAACCTTTAAACAGCTGTCTGCCGATGTGTCTCCCCATTTTGGGAAAGGTATTCTACCATGACTTTCACAAAATACTATTATATTCTAGAGTCTTCTCAGACCCCAGAGTATAAGTGGAGGCCTACTTATACTCACCTTGCCTCACCTCTTCCAGGTGTCCGGCATCCACTTCTAGCCTCTAGCAGCTGATGTCATATGATTGGGCCTCAGCAACCACATAGGGTCCGCTGCATGACATCAGAAGGAGGCTGGAAGGGGACTGAAGAGGGTGCTGGGGTGGTTGCCGCAAAGATGCCCAGGAAGGGTTAAGCAAGGTGAGTATAAGTGTCTATTTTTCTCCCGCTCCTGGGCCTCCAAATTATTATATCCTGGGGTTTGTTGAGTATAATAACAGCACTTCCAGTTCTATTGGAACAAGTTCGGTACAAAAAAAAAATGGAGGGCCAAACCTCACGAATATTCGCGAAACAAATCTCTTGAGGTTCACTCATCTCTAGTATTTACCTAGCAAATTCCACCAATCCCCCATGAAGATATATTTATAGTTTCTACTTGGAAGTCTAAGGGCAGTGCTGGGCACAAGGGTAGTTTGGAAATGGGAATGACAACCAAAACATTGTGACATGCCCTTGTCTGTAGATCCAGAGAAATATCTAGTAAACCTATAATTTAAATGTAAGGATTAATGGAATGTATTGTGTTTTGTATTCTTAAAGAGAATGCATCATGAAAAAAAAGACCTATTGCTTAAATCAAGGTTTTATGTTAAACATTTTTTAAGAATTCTTTGCAGGTTGTTTTTTATATAGTTATTATCTATATATTAAAGCATTTTTACAATCCTGCAGTTCCGACTGTGGCCACTAAGCCTAAACTAGTCTGTCACTTTCCATTCCCTCAGGACAGATCATGTGGAATAGTCTGAAGCAGAACCTACTGACTTCTACAGGAGAATTTTCTAGGCATGCTCTATTACCACTTCAGAGAGGGGAGCAGATAAGCTGTGAAATCACCTATTACAACTGGTGCCTTAGTGGCTAATGTGAGAACTGTAGGATATTTATGATTTTTTTAAAATATGGATAATATCATGGAAAAAATAAAAACACCACCAAAAATACTTAAATACCTGTGTAGCCCTATTTGGGGAGGGGGTATGAGTATTATCCCTCCCGCAACAGACTCTGGCGCTGACCTGTGTGTATAATGGGACCTGAAGCCTTCGCTGAAGGGAAGAGTGGGAACATATATGAAATATATCAGTGCCTCCACCCAGGATAGAGCCTCTGTATTACAGGGAGGATCTCTTCCTGGGACTTACCCATGAAATACAGTTAGTAGCCTTAACAAGGATCACTGTACTAATCTCACAGTCTGAAGAATACATACAGATACCACATAAGGTTATAACAGTAGCTTTATAAGAATCAACAGGGTAATAATACATACATACAATATACTCAGAACACAGCAATACTACAACAACCAGCAAGTCCTCAACCGTCTTAGGTTATATACCCGGGTATATATATAGATATATAGCAAGAGTCCAGTGCACAATACCTCCAGGCAACAGAAGAGATGCAGGGGCCCCTGTGGATGACTGTGGATCCTCGGATTCTTCCAGGAGATGACAGACAGCCGATCAGGAGATGATGATGATGATGGTGAGATTCTTCACAGGCAGCAAACAGGGCGACGGTGACGGCAGTAGATGCAGGCCTGACTACCCTAACACTGAGTCCTTAACCTGCCAGCTAAACTACTAGTGCCACCGGGCCTCTAACTAGCTAGTTGGCCTTCGGAAGCCTAACCTATCACTGCCCTGAACTGTATATATATATGGATCCCTAACTACGGTTACTAGCTAGGTCCTGTGAGTATATAGGGGGTAACACATACCTAACTATATACTGTGAAGTAAAGAGGAACAAGTGGCTCTTAGACTCCCCCAGACATAACATGTCTGTCTCAGCAGCTCTGCTCACATCTCTCCCCCCAGCAGCTCTGCCTCACATGTGTCTGACTCACTGTATTTACAAAACAAAACTTGCACTAAATGCCTGGGGTCTCTGAAGCCAAACTGCAGGGGCAAAGAAGCCAGATACATTATATACTAGTAGAAATGGCAGTTCCCTACACTCTCCCTCTGGTGAAATCTTTACGTCACGTCAAAGACATACAAAGTCATAGTATACAGTCAACATTACCAATGACAATATCAATATGGTTGCTTTTGCATTTACAGAGTCACAACAGGTTAATAGGTATACATGCCAGCAGGAGCGAAAATTGGTAACATATTGACCAAAGTGGACACTGCACCCACCCAAGCATGGTATAAATGAGGCTGAGTAGTAAATCTGGGGTCCCCCAAACTATCATATGTCAGCATAGGTGGAGGGTGTCTAATTCTCTCTCCTCTCCGTACCTCTCTCTGAGGTAAACTAGCATGTCCAGGCCCTAAACTAGGGTTGTCTGCCATGGGAGGGGATGGTGCTGGTGGCGTAGGAGAGCTAGATCCCTGCTCATCTGTAGACACAGATCTAGGTACGAATTCTGGAGTTTGAGGGTTCATAGGTCTCCCTGAAGGAGAAGATACTGGTGATCTAGGAACTTCAGGAGCCACAGTCCAATCACTCTCAGGAGTTTCAGGAAGGTCAGGTGGAATATCGGCTAAGGACTGTGGAGAATCGCAGGCCGAGCCATCATTGGAGATATCCATACCATCAATCTGAGGTACAGGCAACAAATGATTTCTATGCCAAGTCCTGATCCTCCCGTCCCGTCCTTTTATCTTGTAGACTGGTATTCCAGGCAACCGATCTACCACTGTAAAGAGTTCACTCCGCCATCGATCAGCCAGCTTATGTTTTGCAGATGCTCCCAAATTCCGTAGCAGAACATGGTCCCCAGGGTTCAATTCTCGGTATCTTACTCGAAGATCAAATCTCCTTTTATTTCCTTCATTCACTTTGGCCGCATTTTCCTCAGCCAGCTGATAAGCACTCTTAAGCGTTTCTTTCAAACGTGCCACGTATCGGTAATGATCTCGATGACTGATACCATCGGTAGAGACTCCCAACAAGATGTCAATAGGTAGCCTAGGCTCTCTTCCAAACATCAGAAAGTATGGTGAATATCCTGTGCTCTCGTGCCTTGTACTATTATAGGCATGCACCATAGCCTCCACTTTTCGACTCCAGGATCGCTTATCCTCAATTCGTAAGGTACCAAGCATATCAAGTAAAGTCCTGTTAAATCTTTCAGGAAGGGCATCTCCCTCTGGATGGTAAGGCGTCGTCCGACTTTTGCGGATGTTCAACAACTGAAGTAACTCTTTGATCAGGTTACTCTCAAAATCCCGGCCTTGATCAGAATGCAACCGGTGTGGTAAGCCATAATGGATAAAATACTTTTCCCAAAGCACTCTTGCAACAGTGACTGCTTTTTGATCCTTAGTCGGAAAGGCTTGAGCATATCGTGTGAAGTGATCAGTCACCACCAATACATTTCCAAATCCTCTGGAGTCGTTGTCAATACAACGGAAGTCTATGCAGACAAGATCCATGGGGCCCGAACTCTTCAAGTGTCCCATGAAGGCCGCTCGAACCGGGACAGTCTTCCTCTGCAAACATCTGCGACAGCACCTACACAGACGAGTCACAGTATCTCTCATTTTGGGCCAGTAGAATCGGTCTTGTATTAGGCCATAAGTCTTCTCAGGTCCCAAATGACCATGATAATCATGCAGACTTCGGAAAATCATCTTCTGAAAGCAGCTTGGAATAACTAGTTGGCGCCTTCCAGGGTGATCATGATACAGCACCACACGATAAAGTAGGCCATTGTCTATTTCAAACTTCTCCCAATCTCGTAGAAGTTGACTGCATTCAGAGGGTAGGGATGTCTTTAACATTTCTCTGTCTTGAGAACTCACTGCTTGATAAAGAGGTCCAATTAAAGGATCAGTCTTTTGACTCCAGATCATTCGCTTTGAAGATATAGAACAACTCTCAAAGGATCCTAAAGCGGCAGGGTAGGCAAACATGTCTGGTACAGCTTCGGGACCTCCCCCAATAGAGTCAATAAGCCGAGTTTCAGAAAAGGCTACTCGGTCTTCAACTACAGCAGCCATGGCACACAAAGCTCCTACTCCAGGACTTGGCACTTCTTCCCATTCATCCACTACTTCCGGACTAGGTAATCCAGGCCGTCTTGATAGAGCATCTGCCCCAATGTTCTTAGGCCCCGATTTATACTTGAGTGTGAATTGGTAGTTGGATAAAGCTGCCAACCAGCGATGTCCTGTAGCATCGAGCTTAGCGGTTGACAAAACGTATGTCAGTGGATTGTTGTCTGTTCTTACTTCAAACGTGGCTCCGTATAAATAGTCATGTAATTTATCAACAATGGCCCACTTGAGCGCCAAAAACTCCAATTTATGTACTGGATAATTTTTCTCGCTGGGAGAAAGACTTCGACTTATGAAAGCTATGGGCCGTAACCCGGCCGGGTATTCTTGGTGCAGCACGCCACCTAATCCTTCAAAGCTGGCATCTACATGTAGCACATATGGCTTCTGTGCATCAGCATAAGCCAGAACGGGAGCTTCTGTCAATTTCTTCTTCAACAACTTAAATGCTTCTTCACAATCCGCAGTCCACCTATCGCCAAAAAGGCTTTTGGAAGACCCTTTCTTCTTTCCCGGATCTCCTGCATCACTCTTCAACAGGTCGAGGAGGGCTCGAGCAATTTTTGAATATCCTTCCACAAATCGTCGATAGAATCCACAAAACCCCAAGAAAGATTGCAACTCCGTAATATTTTGCGGTCGGGGCCAATTCACCACAGCTTCAATCTTACCAGGA
This sequence comes from Leptodactylus fallax, assembly GCA_947044405.1. Lineage (NCBI taxonomy): Eukaryota > Metazoa > Chordata > Amphibia > Anura > Leptodactylidae > Leptodactylus > Leptodactylus fallax. The sequence continues at coordinate 151,644 of CAMRHE010000062.1, read as the reverse complement.
TCGGTAGCAACTCCTTCAGCAGAAACAATATGACCTACATAAGTGACCGAAGATGTACAAAATTTGCATTTGTCAGCCGACAACTTCAGCCCCTCTTCTTTTAAGCGATGGAGTACTCTCATGAGTCATTCTTCATGTTCTTCCAGCGTCTTTCCAAACACAATAATGTCATCAAGATATACAAGGCATTCCCGGGGCACTAAATCACCTAACACTCTTCCCATCAACCTTTGGAACGTTGCTGGCGCACCTTTTGTACCTTGCGGCATACGAGTGAACTGAAAGAAACCCAAGGGGCATATGAAGGCTGTCTTTTCCTGATCCTCAGGTGCCATTGGGACTTGATAGTATCCCGATCTTAGGTCCAGCACTGTGAACCAACAGTTTCCATTCAGAGCTTCCAGAGCTTCTTCAATTCTCGGCAGTGTATACTGATCAGGTAAGGTTCTCCGGTTCAGAGTTCTGTAATCCACACATAGGCGAATTGCTCCAGATTTTTTTCTTACCACCACAATAGGTGAGGCATAGGGGCTCTTACTGTCCACAATGATCCCCTGACCTTTCATTTGCTGTAGAGTCTGTCTTAACTCATCAACATCCTTTGGAGCAACTCTCCGTGGTCGCTCCCGGAAGGGAGTAGAATCGGTCAATCGGAAAGTGTGTTGAGCACTTTTAGCACAACCTACATCCATATCATCCATGGAGAACACTTCCGATAATTCAGACAACTTCTGTGTCAGTCGCTGATTCCAGGCCTCTGGTAAATGTGGATCACTCAAGTCAAGATTGAGATTAGGGATTGCATCTCGGATTTGAATCCTGCACACTTCAGCGTATGGATTTACTCCAAGCACAGGGTAGCAGTGGGCCACATTCTGGTATGGTCCAATTACAATCGGATGCGGTGAACAGTTCCTCACTGTCACACAGGTAGATAACTCCACTTTATTTCTCCAGTCCTTTCTCTCTGGGATCACCATCCAGCCATTCTGGTTAATCATTTCTTCAGGGGTTTCCATAAGGACATAACTCCCCCCTTCAAGCAAATCGGGAGCAATGCTGGAGGCTACTCTCAGAACTCTCTCCCCGCCGGCAGGAACTTCCACGGTTCTCTCACCGATATGATATACCATTCCATGTCGATAGCCAGTAGACAGGGCATCACAGAGTTCTCTAAGATCAGAAGATATATTCACCGGCTGAGCTGCAGGGTTCCAATCTCTTCCAAGAAACTTCTGAAAAGCATAATGCACTGCGGGACAATTAGTGCCAAGTATCACAGGAGCTGCACAAGAATCCCCTGTATCAGGACAGACAAGAGCCGTAATCTTCATGGGAGCGACACTCTGATCTTCTAATTCAGGGACAGCTATAACTACTTGTAGGCTGCCATCTACAGGATATGATCCTGAATTAAGCCCCCACAATTTCATTTGTCCTGTAGACTGAAGAGGTATATCCCTCAGATACTTTTGGTAGAACGAGCGATAAATCAGGGTCACTTGAGATCCTGTATCAAACAGGGCAGGAGCGGCATGACCATTGACAGTGACTTTGACAACGGACCTGGAGCCCGCGATAGCGCCTCTGGTATTTACTCGGCCCGCCTTCCTTTGGTGTCTTTGATTCTGAATAGAGAAGACAGCACTGTGTCCCAATCCCTCACTGTCCTCCGTACACTGTCTGGCAGTATGGCCCGTCTGACCACATTTATAACAGGTTCTAGCATCCTTCCTCCGTTGAGTGGCAGTGGGTGGAGTGGCGGACTGTCTAAGTTCTGACCGCTCCGCTGGTTTGTCCTTGTTTGAATTAGGAACAACATCTTCTTTAGAGATGCTTTTCGCTTTCTTAGGGGTACTAAAACTAATGTCAGCTTCTTGTTTCTTCACTAACTTCATTAAGTCAGGAAATGGAAGGACTCTATCAGATAGTAAGACCTTGAGTACTTGAGCAAGAGGATGATGAGGTTGTAACCCTCTCACCAACTGACTGGTTCTCATAGCGTCTACCTCTGAAGTAGATATAGCTGCGTGGTACACCAGACGTGAAAGAAGTAGCTGTAAACGGTTAATAAAAGTAGAGACATTTTCCCCTTCTTTTTGACGAACCATTCGGTAATCAGCAACCATCTGGGCAAGGTCATAGTATGGCTCAAAGTGATCAGACAGTACTTGTATATAGTCCAATGCACTCACTCCTTCATGAGAGTCTCTGTACAAGCGGATCAATTCTGCAGCAGGAGACCGCAAACTTTCACTGATACGCTGCCGCTTGCCTTCTTCAGAGCAAGACCATTCCTTCAGGCATTGGAGAGTATGTTCTTTCCATATCTCAAAGTTTTCCTCCCCTTGTGGTACTGGGACATTACCAGAGAATACTTTTAGTTTCTTGTAGTGAGTGGCCTGCAGGCCCTGAGCTAACATTTCAGTCAGCCTGGCTAAAGTGCTAATAGCACTGTCACTAGAGGAACTGCTAGCGACGGCCATACTGGGGGGGTAACTGGCTGAGCGGGGTTCTTCCTTTACCTGAACCAGGGGAGGAACAGGCGGTCGGTAATCCCATGTAGTAGCTAGTGGGAGGTTCCCCTCTGAGCTATATCGCTTCTCCATATCAATGACTATTCCCACTTCTAAATCTCAGCAGTGCCTCCAAATGTAGCCCTATTTGGGGAGGGGGTATGAGTATTATCCCTCCCGCAACAGACTCTGGCGCTGACCTGTGTGTATAATGGGACCTGAAGCCTTCGCTGAAGGGAAGAGTGGGAACATATATGAAATATATCAGTGCCTCCACCCAGGATAGAGCCTCTGTATTACAGGGAGGATCTCTTCCTGGGACTTACCCATGAAATACAGTTAGTAGCCTTAACAAGGATCACTGTACTAATCTCACAGTCTGAAGAATACATACAGATACCACATAAGGTTATAACAGTAGCTTTATAAGAATCAACAGGGTAATAATACATACATACAATATACTCAGAACACAGCAATACTACAACAACCAGCAAGTCCTCAACCGTCTTAGGTTATATACCCGGGTATATATATAGATATATAGCAAGAGTCCAGTGCACAATACCTCCAGGCAACAGAAGAGATGCAGGGGCCCCTGTGGATGACTGTGGATCCTCGGATTCTTCCAGGAGATGACAGACAGCCGATCAGGAGATGATGATGATGATGGTGAGATTCTTCACAGGCAGCAAACAGGGCGACGGTGACGGCAGTAGATGCAGGCCTGACTACCCTAACACTGAGTCCTTAACCTGCCAGCTAAACTACTAGTGCCACCGGGCCTCTAACTAGCTAGTTGGCCTTCGGAAGCCTAACCTATTACTGCCCTGAACTGTATATATATATGGATCCCTAACTACGGTTGCTAGCTAGGTCCTGTGAGTATATAGGGGGTAACACATACCTAACTATATACTGTGAAGTAAAGAGGAACAAGTGGCTCTTAGACTCCCCCAGACATAACATGTCTGTCTCAGCAGCTCTGCTCACATCTCTCCCCCCAGCAGCTCTGCCTCACATGTGTCTGACTCACTGTATTTACAAAACAAAACTTGCACTAAATGCCTGGGGTCTCTGAAGCCAAACTGTAGGGGCAAAGAAGCCAGATACATTATATACTAGTAGAAATGGCAGTTCCCTACACCTGTTTGTTAAAATGTTAAATGTTTGTTAAATGTTTAACTAGTCATGGTAGACGGGCAGGGAGCAGTTTCATCTAGTTATGCAGTCATCGCACTAAACCCTGTGCGGCATAACATCCCTCACTGTCAGACATTGACTAGATGAAGCTGCTCCCCACCCCTTGACTAGCTAAGTCTAAGTGAGAGGCACCATAGGAAAGGTCATTACTTTATGCTACATACACTGGGATTAGGGTGGAAAAACCATCTGACAGGTTCCCATTAAACAATCTGTTATTTTCTGGTGACACATCTCCTTTAAAGAAGAAAATGGATTTGAAGCATTGATTGGCATGTGTGGAATTTCACTTGATATGGTTTAATTACTTGTGGTGTGGGGCCGGAGCAACACATACATAGACCTAATCAATAGAAATAAGTCCCAGGTGAGCTATTGTATACATGTTCTATTCACACAAGGACAGTCTGCACTGCTTTCTGTTTATAATACATAAAAGCTTCCTACGCAGCATTTCCTTCAATTACCCTTTTTCGGGTAATTTCTTATTGCTTAGAGGTAACTATTAAGAAAATGTCTGCTAATATTGGAATTTGTTCCACATTCAACATTTTATGGCTCCGATTGAGAATAGGGCACAGCTATTTTAACTGTAAACTCTACCATTTACAATGCAAGCATGAAATATAGAAGTATAAATGAAGAGCAATTTAGAGTAATAATTACCATAAGGAAGGCGCCAAGGATAAATAGAACAATAAATGAAACAATGACTCATAGAGCATTATGTATTGAGTCTAGATGTGGAAAACAAGAGGTTTCAAGGAAAGATGTTTCTTAAAGATTCAGTTTGGGGGATAAAAAGAAGAGTCAATTAGAGTTACCCATAGTATTCCAGACTGCTCACATCTACTTCCTCATTTATTAGAATTTTGCAAATGTATGAGCACTGGGAAGGTAATAAAGTTCTTCTAAATTCATGATAGCAATGTGAAATCTCAGAGTAAATTGAACATGATAAGTACCCAGGCTCTCCCTTACAGCAATGCCCTATAAAATCCTGTCCCATAGTGGCATTTACATCAATCAGGTGTTATTTATTTATTTATTTTACTTATATAGCGCCATCATATTCCGCAGCGCTTTACAGACATTTACAATCACTGTCTTATATATCCTCACAATGTAAATTCCTTATCGGTATGTCTTTGGAGTGTGGGAGGAAACCGGAGTACCCACAGGAAACCCAAGAAAACATGGAGAGAACATTCAAACTCTTTGCAGATGTTGTCCTTGGCTGGATTCACACCTAGGACTCTAACCACTGAGCCACCATGCTGCTCATGCTGTCCCTTTATAACTACTTTACTCTCCTACAATAGAGATACCTTGGACCTCCTGTCCACATTGAGTGACGAGATATGGCTAGAAAATGTGGACATGGAGGCCCTCTCCTCCTCCATTCTCCATAATATGGGTCAGGAGGACATGACACATTTTTTTTATGCTGTAGGGGCATCCAGTACCATGCCCACAGTGAGTTTGTTCTCGACCACCTGGAGGTTTACTTGACTAGAAATTTTTGTCTTTTTGTCTATTGCTATTCCACCAGCTCAGGGGAATAGCAATAGGTAACCCTTGTGCCCCAATGTATGCCAACATTCCTGGACTGGTGTGAGGAATTTTTTTGAGACATTCCAACTCCAGGGGTCAAGGGGTTGAGCTGTAGGTACAGTATATAAATGATATTGTGGTACTGTGGAGGGGTAGTAAGGAGGGTTTTGTATCCTTTGTTGCAGCCATTAATAACAATAACATAGGACTAAAGTTTACATTTGAGATTGATTTGAATTCTCTCCCTTTCCTGGATGGTCTGATCACAAATCATGGGACAGGAACCTTGGATACCACTTTTTTTTTAGGAAGCCCACTGCTACGCATTCCCTCCTGAGGTGGAAGAGCCATCATCTGGCCCCCCTCAGGAGAAGAATTCCTAATGGCCAATATCTTAAGGTTAAGCAAAATTGTAGTAAATTGGCTTCTTTTAAAGTACAATACGAGGACTTCTGCAAAAGGTTCCTCAAAAGAGCTTACTCTCACTATCTCATAAGATCTACCTACCAAAAGGTTTTGAGGCATGATAGGAGAGAACTGCTGGGGGGTAACACCATAAAAATATAAAATGTCAGATATAATTATAATAGCTACCTATGATAACCAAAATCACTTCCCCTAGGGCAGTGATGGCGAACCTTTTAGAGACCGAGTGCCCAAACTGCAACCCAAAGCCCACTAAATTATTGCAAAGTGCCAACACGGCAATTTCACCTTAAATTAACCTGCCTCCCCAGCATCCCCCCTCTTGCTCGCAAGCAGCCTGCACCCCCATTCCTCCCTCTTGCAAGCAGCCTACATCCCACATCTCTCCCCCCCACACTACACTCTGCATCTCTCCCCCCACACTACACCCTGTATCCCACACTACACCCTGCATCTCTGCACCCCACAATACACCCTGCATCTCTACCCCCCCACTACACCCTGCATCTCTACCCCCCCCACTACACCCTGCATCTCTACCCCCCCCACTACACCCTGCATCTCTACCCCCCACTACACCCTGCATCTCTACCCCCCACTACACCCTGCACCCTACATACTGCACCCCACATCTCTCCTCCCCCACACTACACTCTGCATCTCTCCCCCACACTACACACTGCACCCCCACATCTCTACCCCCACATCTCTATCCCCCACACTACACTCTGCATCTCCCCCCACACTACACCCTACATCTCTCACCCCACACTACACCCTGCACCCTACATCTCTCCCCCCACACTACACCCTGCACCCTACATCTCTCCCCCCACACTACATCCTGCACCCCACATCTCTCCCCCCCACACTACACCCTACATCTCTCCCCCCACACTACACCCTGCACCCTACATCTCTCCCCCACACTACACCCTGCACCCCACATCTCTAACCCCCACACTACACCTGCACCCTACATACTGCACCCCACATCTCTCCTCCCCCACACTACACTCTGCATCTCTCCCCCATACTGCACCCCACATCTCTACCCCCACACCCTACATCTCTCCCCCCACACTACACCCTGCACCCCACATCTCTAACCCCCACACTACACCCTACATACTGCACCCCACATCTCTAACCCCCACACTACACCCTGCACCCCACATCTCTAACCCCCAAACTACACCCTACATACTGCACCCCACATCTCTAACCCCCACACTACACCCTGCACCCCACATCTCTCCCCCCACACTACACCCCGAGCCCCACATCTCTCCCCCCCACACTACACCCTGCACCCTACATCTCTCCCCCCACACTACACCCTGCACCCTACATCTCTCCCCCCACACTACACCCTGCACCCTACATCTCTCCCCCCACACTACACCCTGCACCCCACATCTCTAACCCCCACACTACACCTTGCACCCCACATCTCTCCCCCCACACTACACCCCGAGCCCCACATCTCTGCATGTTCCTCCACTGCTCGTGATACTTTTCTTCATGTGGAAGGAGCTTCTTACAAGCAAAGACACGCCTACCCTGTCATGTGACCTTATGACGTCAGACGGTCCTTTCAGAGTACAGCATTTAGCACATACAGCATTTGCACATACAGCTGAAAGAAGCGATCGCTCACTAATGGGGAATCCTGGACCGGATTCCCCGTTAGTGAGATATGGTGACGGTGCGCGTGCCAACTGAGAGGGCTCTGCGTGCCCTCTCTGGCACGCGTGCCATAGGTTCGCCATCACGGCCCTAGGGGATGATATGAAGATGTGTCCTCACTAATCAAATGAAAAAATTTACATTTATATTTAGTTACACTAAAATATAACTTTTTATAGACCCAAGCATACATCAAGAAAGAACCCACACAAACGTAAAATGCATATATATTTATTAGTATACAATAAAAAACATACATGGACACTAAGACAAAATACAATGATATGATAACAATTGGGGAAAGACTTGGAAAGTCAAAGAAAAAATACCAATAATACCTAACTAAATGTGTGGTGATAAGTGGTAAAAGACAAAATAAAAAAATACCAGGTATTGTGTTAATAAGGAAAACACATTGACCACAAAAGGGTATACACATACATATTGGAAGATAACTTCCATACGAAAAGATATCACCCAGGTCAAAAACAAAACATGTAACCCGAAAGGCCACAAGGAAAACAACAGGAAGGGATGCACATAATAAACTGGGGTAACTATAATAACATGCCCACTGTACCACGCAAACGCCCAATGCGCGTTTCGCCTATCACGTAGGCTTTGTCCAGGGACTATGTTATTATAGTTACACCAGTTTATCATGTGCATCCCTTCCTGTTGTTTTCCTTGTGGCATTCTGGGTTACATGTTTTGTTTTTGACCTGGGTGATATCTGTTGGTATGGAAGTTCTATCTTGATGTATACTTGGGTGTATTATCCCACATATTTTTTATATACTGGCCTCGTTTGTATTTTGATAACTTTTAATAGAACAACTAAAAAGGCTAAAAAGCTCTATGTTTAGAGATAAATAAGTGTGGACGGTATTTAAAAATGCCACCTAGTTTATATATAATGCGGGGTTCATAGTTGTGACATTACTCAGTGCAAATATGCATAATATGACCCCAAAGTGCCCCAGTGTCAACAACAGAAAGCCTTATTATCCCATAATGCTGGGAAACTTAAACAGGTTGTAGCAATGACAATGTTTCAAATAGGAAGGTGTTTTGTTTCTTATTCACACCTTCTCCTATCATTAGTAACTATTGTTACAGTTCTGTAAACAGCAATGAACATGGCTAGTTGAATGCAGCTGCTACATTACAATCACCATAAAGTGTAATTGGTGACCTGTAGCTACATATATAAAGGGAATTTAATCAGCTCTCATGGCTATATGAAGGTATCTACAGTACCCGGTATAGGCTCTCCTGAGTGCAATATAGCATAATGTATAGCTACATTCAATGCTGTAATCCTGTCGCCCCTCTCACTGATATAATGCTACAGAGTACCTAAAATCTAACGCATTTCTGCTATATAAATGTATAACTCATCAGAGGTATAGGTAATGCAAATGGAGTCTACATTCTAAGAACAGTTTAAGAGTTCCCCCACATAGCTCCCCCGTCACTAATATATGGCCAAGGAGCGTGGGCGTCTGTGGCAGTTAATATAGGTGGCATTTTTAGATACAGTGCGTACTTATTTCTCTCTACACATAGGGATAATGGGGCTGGGGAAGGGAGGAGGGTGTTGCAGAAATATTGATGGAAACTGACATCAGCAAGATGTATTGGGACCTTACCCAGTGACAACCTTCCAAAAAGGGGTAAGTCAATACGTGACCATGTAGTGCATAGTCACTTTTCCCTGCCCTTAATATCGGGTACCTGGATGATTGGACGGTTAATTGGTGTTCTCATTGTAGGGGATGTATGGCATGTCTACAAATACAGGTAGGAAAAAGCTTTCTGAGTAATGTCACTGGCACTGTTTCACTATCCAATTCGATAATATCCGACATTAAATTTAAGTGGGTTATATAGAGGGCCACATGTGACTATGCCCTTGAATATATTGGTAAAACCTATAGAGAGTTTTAATGGAGGATTGGTAACCATTTGGGGGACATAGCCCACCAATGGGATACTCCTGTGGCACGACATATCCATTAACATCATCATGGTAGTTCCACCGCTATTAACTATGGGGATTGACCTGGATCATCAAAATCAACACGAAGGGGGGAGTGATTGCTTCAGGTGAGGGGATGGACATTGGGTGATGGAGGGTTGGGATTGATCCTGTATTTATTCTCAACCTGGGTGCCATGGAGGTAAATACACCTGAAAGGAGTAGCTTATTTGCCCTGATACTATATTCCCCAACTGAATATCCTAACAGGCAGTGGGGGGTACAGATCCGATTATTAGATTAACCCACTGTTATCCCATACAAGGTGCAGGCCATACAATGTTGCTATAGAGTACTAGTGTTTGAAGGTCCCCTGATGAGTATACAGTACATAGGTTTTATAGGGCATTGGTGTTAGGGAGAGCCTGGGTACCACCCTTGTCAGGATAGGAGCTTTTTGGGGAGCAGAGTGAGGATACTAGGACCCAATAGGGTCAGTGGGTAGGACATCTTTGGTTTGGTGACTCTGACAGATGTGGTGGAGTAGCCCTTTACTTGTGTGGATCACTGCTGTTGCCACCTCTCGACCACTGTATAGGGCATGAGGAACCAATCTCATCTTGATAATTGGGTAAGATCCATCCGATATTTATTTATGTTTAAGTGTATCCCATGCCAGGACAACTGGTGGGGTCTCTTGATATAATTGGGTGATCTCATGTATTTCTGCTTGTGTGTTAATATGGTTAATATGGTGGCTATGTTTTAATCTATTTAATTTTATTTAAATGTTAAGTTTTATGATTGTCTATTCATATTTACCTATGTGCTGGTTTTGCATATATTATGTAAGGGTATAAATTTTCCCTGGATCTGACTATCCCCTTATAGCAAACTGTGCTGATTTTGGATACATATGGTATATGAAATTAAATTATATGAGTTACCAAATGGAAATGAAGAACAAAAATGGCAGCAAAACTGAAGGTAAAAGGCTACAAGCACATCATTTACACCTATTTACTACAGATCCTTTTTTTACTAGATATATCGCTATAGATCCATTGGAGCATGCCACAATTTGTCTACCAACTTCCATTTCAGTTCAACAGAAAAAATAAACATAATATGCCTCTCTATAAAGTTTATGAAGTTACAGTATATCCCCATTGACTTCATTGGGTGTTGTGCTACAGCTCTGTACCTTATAGAAGATTTGGGAGAGAAAGAACTTTGAAATTTGTAAGTACAAAACAATTATTAAAAACAACATTAATTCATATTTCTATTTAATAAAACTACTCAATAGCAATGCTGCTGATGCTCAACAACATCCAATTATTTTCTCATTGAAAAATATTAAATAAATACTGCTTTTACAAAATACCTATCAGGGAAGATTTGAGTCATATCCATGTGGAATACTAGTGTGTCCTCCTGTGCTAACATATATAGAAATAACTTCTATAAGATTATCCTCGCTATCAGCCATTTAGCTATTCTGTACCCAAGAATTTAGTTACCTGTAGATTACCTGCCTGCACATATAATACATTGTACAGGATATGTCTGCAGCCAAGTACTACAATACTACTTCAATTCTTAATATTATCATTTATTAATTAAACCAACTCCTTTTAATTGAAACATTCTCAGTTATTGATGAAAATGTGATCCACAAATGTATTTGTCCTAAAAATGAATATATCCCCATTTTTTGTTTGGGACTGGGGCTGTTACAGAGATTAAAAACACATAAGGATAGCAACCTATACCCCTGCCAATTCGCTGTTTTACATACCAAGCATAGTGCCATACATGCTATGGAGGCCTTGCCATCAGAGTGGATCATCATCAAGGACCTGAACGCAGCTAATTTTCCCTATATTGAATGAGGCAAAAAATATCTTATATCATAGCTAGAGATCGGCAAACCTCTCAGGGGGCTCAGCTCCAAGATTTGTTTCGAGTCCAACAGGTTCAGTACAAACCACACCTTAAATTGGCTTAAAACATAGAACACTATCAGGGCTCCTAGGAATCTATCTATCCAATTTCTAGCTGTTTAAGGCAAACACACCATAAGTTATGTCAAAGTGAAAGTGACATTATTATTCTCTGGGTCTCTTCAGACCCCAAAGTATAATGTGTGGAAGCCCAGGGGAGGTGTAAAAAAATAAAAATAAAGAAATATATGAAATATATGAAAATAATAAAGGGGTTTTCTGGGCTAACAATATTGATGACCTGTCCTAAGCATATGTCTGCAATATCAGATTGGGGTGGTCTGAAAACCAGAACCTCAACAACCGTACTCAGTGGAACACAGAGAATGGAGCAGAAAACTCTGGGTAGTAGATGAACAGAGTCACTGCGGCTTACGTCTAATTCAAGGTAGCAGGATCTGGTCTGCAGTAACCTGATCTGGCCACTAAATAGAGAACAGGGCAGTTTGCATCTTGACTCGTAGTCTATCATCTAAAGAGAACAGCCTATTGATAGGGGTGTCGAGTGTTGGACCCCACCAATCTGATATTTATGATCTATTTAGGTCATCAATATTTTTAGCCTGAAAAACCTCTTTAAAGTCAACGTGTCTTGGAAATGGCACAACTTTACTATAGTTTAAAGAGTTTTAAGGTCATAATATATTATGGATGACATATAGGAATATACATATAAGCAACACAATGCTTCAAAAATGTGCCAACTAATCTAATAAGTGGTGTAAAGTTTGACTAGACTGGCTAAAGCTACGACAAATTGAGTAAACAGTATTCGACACTCTGATAAATCTGCTACAGGTTTAGACGGACAAGTCTATGTCTGTGTTGTCTAAAAAAGTATTAGTAAATCTTCCCCACTGTATATTATTTTAGCTGCATTTACTAAATTCTAGAAAAGCCCTTTAAAGGGATCATGTGGGGAAAAATAAAATTTACCAGTGCATTCCCTGCAGTGAATAAGCTTTATTACTAATATATAACCAGGTCCCCCAGAGCCCCAAACATTAGATTTGCAGAGCGTAGCTGGGGAGACTGGAAGTCTCATTTCTCTCTCTCCCCTGCTGATGCTCTGACTCTTAGTCTCCGCTCTACACCACGGTCATGCAGCAGGAGTAGAGCAGAGTTGGTGACATCATAGAGAGACATAGCAGCAGAAGTAGAGGCAGCACATATACACTTCCTGCACACCACTGTGCTCTGCTTATGTAAACACTGGGTATCTGGAGAACCTGCTTTTATATGCTTTTATATTATTAATAAAACTTATCCAGTGCAGGATGTACTGGTATGCTTTATTTTTTCCTGTATAGCCCCTTTAAGAATTTGTGTATTTTAAATGTATTGTTTTGCTTTAACCTAAAATTTTTATGTGGAAAGATTGATGTTGGTTATAAATAAAATATCTCCAATAGAAATTATTGTACTATAACACAAATTTGGAATAATTTTAATCTAGTAGATTTTTATAGGGTGCACAGTCAGCCAGAGAGAGACAATTTAATATTTTACTGTAATTAAGCATTTAAATACCCCATAAGACATTGATAATATAAGCTCTTGCAAACTGAGCTCTTGCCACTTAGTATCTCTTTTTTTATAGCGCACCATCATGAAATGGTTTGAAATATTAATTGATACATTTATTTCATCCATTTCTCCCAATGAATATTTCAGGCTCCGCACTGAAGATCATCTTATACAGATATCTATGGACAATGTGATGAACTCTATCATGCAGGATTTTCATGTTTTTCTATTTTATTCTTTTAAAACCTTTAACTATAGTTGTTTTCCAAGCATAGGTTATAACTCAGGCATAACAGATCGTCTTAAGTGAGGTGTTAAAAAAAATTACTGCTAGAATTTAAAGGTGTAGTCCAATTTGGCTAACCCACTGTTCATATACCCTGTTCAGCTAAATAGACATTATAAAGATGGAACACTTGTTCAGGACAATCTTTATTAGCCACCACAATCCCCCCTATTCCCATAAAATGCAAAGTTACAAAATTAAGTGTTAAAGTGTGTTCCTATTAAATACAGACAAGGCTATAGTTAAAATGTACATTAATACATTAACACCCCTACATATAGTACTGCTATATTATACATATTTCCACTGTATATGGTGCCACTATACCACATACATATTACCATGTGTAGTGCCGTTATATGCTGTACCCATATAGTATATAGTACTGCTATATTACACACACATTGCACACATATAAACACAATACACACACATGCACATTACACATATATACATTTCACACCCATAGAGATGTGTCCTTTCTTACCATTTCTTTGTGCTTGAGTTATACAAAGAAGTGTGACATGAGATGACCATCTCTTGAAAAAGCCTTTGTGATACTCTGTTGGGTGTTCTGAGTAAAACAACCTTTATATTTTCAAAACTTGCCACCTCACACTCCTCATTTCAGAATATCTCAGCCAAGAGAAACGGTAAGGACGGGCACATCTGTACATCTGCATATACAAATTAGGCACACACATACATATTATACTCATATTGGGGACTTCCAGAGGTCCATCTCCTGTGCCCCTCTCCATATCTCCACCTAGATGTGCCCGGGCAAGTGCCCTGCCTGTCCTGCTCCCACTTCATGCTGTGCCCCTGATTTATTCCCTTTTCTGCATTATGATGCACATTTATATCATGGGGGATAGCACATAGGGCACTGTGCCATACAGTTACACATGCAGCAATAGTATGGGAACCCTTCTATAGGACATAACAATGTATTAGCATATAAATCTACATATACTTTTAAATTTGTCACTTTTATGCAAAAATGTTCGCCAGAACTGAAAACGGTTAGCCATTGTCAAAATATGAAAATGTTAACCAAATGTATATGCTAGTGTTACTCTTATATCAATATACCTCATAAAAAGAGTCAGCCTAGTGATAACCCACAGGTTGCGGGATTCATTTATAGTTTGCAAAATAATACAATTTGGATGCTCGGAATCATTGTCTTGGCTTTGACATTCAACAAAGTCCAATTATAAAGAACAATGGATTTTCTTCAACACATATTGAATATATTTCCTCAGTATATCTAGGTCAGGTTGTGTAGTATGAAATTAGGAAATGCCTTATTGCTTGAGCTGCTTGAAAATCAGCATCGGTGGAAAGGCTGAAATACACCGTGTTATGGGAAGAGGCAGATGGCCTCAGCATGCTTTCATGCTTGGTCAGGTGTTATTAATCTATGACCACTGAAGCAGGTGGCTGTCAGATATGCTACACATTTTCACAAATTACCTAGAGCTCTTACACATGTAAAGATGAATACCTGGAAAAAGAACCTCAACCTTCAAACACACTTTGCTTATATAATTTGATGCTGGCAACAGCATAGTGTCCATCAACAAGTCCCAAAAGCTAGCAATTAGGGACTGTCTAACATTTAATTATTTACGTACATATGGATGCTATAATTATCTTTGAGATTATTATTAGTATTATTATTAGTACTTGTTTACTATTAACAATAATAATTTTTTGATATATATTTTAGCATTAAGATAATTGATAATTCTGTCAATTACACTGTCTCCTGCCCATAAAACAATATTTTTTCTCAGTCCAATTTCCTTTGAGACAATTATTATAAAGTTGATGCCTACAGTATGTTTCTGTCTGCCAGAAATCCCAATATCTGAGGATAATGATTAAGCGATTAAGAAGTGGTTGTCACTACTGATGTACTTTAGAAAATTTCTAAAGTTAAAACAAAATATTAGAAAATTCCACCCTTATAATAGGTATTAGTGATATTCAGTCAACATTCGAATCCATTTACATTCTGAAATGTTGATGGTTCCATTTCTGCATCCTGAAGCTAAGTTTATTCTCACTGCTTTCCTGCTATCATTACAAACTGATGTGTAAGGGTATGTTCACCCAAAGTTTTCTGATGAGGATTTTGGGTATATTGTCTATACCAAAATCCTTGTCAAAAAGGCCCACACTGAACTTTTTATGTATAATCGGTTTTTATTAAAGATTTTCATAAAATAACAGAAAATGACATGAAAACAGTGCAAAATAACACAAAACAGAACCGGAACCATGGGCATATCACAGGCACCCACCTCACAGTCACAGATGGGATAAGCCGAGGATGTTCAAGAGGAAAATGCTAACCGTCTGAGGCGGGCATGTCCGGCGAACAGGGGAAAAGAAAAGATAGACATACAAGGACAAACAAAGACTCAGGGGGGCAACAAGGAAGTGAACAGGGAGAATAGCAACAGTGGAGATGACTACACAGAGCCAGGACCAGAATACCATATCAGAGCTCAAGAGAAGGCATTAATAAAATCGGCTGATTCCTTAAACTCCACCCACGGCCGCCAAAGAGCATCAAACTTAGAGGAATCTGCGGCGTCTCCCACTATCAGCAGTTCCATCCTCCATATGTGGAGAAATTCCTGGAGCCACTCTAGTAATGTAGGGGCCACGACACTATGCCAGTGTCTGGGGATGACTGCTCTGGCTGCCGTGAGGAAGTGACGCAGTAGGTCACCCTTCACCTTGGAAATTTTTCCATCAATAATTGAGAGGAGAGACACCTGGGGGGAAGGCACAAGGGGATGGTCACTAACCTTGACATATAGGTCAAACACAGAAGTCCAGAAAGGACCTATGTCTATGTAGTCCCACCGTATATACAAAAGAGATCCATTCTCGGTACCACAGCGCCAGCAGCGATCAGTCGAACACACCAGGGTAAATCTTGTGAAGGAGGTCTGGACAACAATACCAACAAGTCAGGATATTTAATTTTTTTTCTTGGGCACTGCACGGCAGAGGCAGCTTGTGCGCGAATAGGAAAGATTTGGACCAATGACTCCTCTTTTTTTATCATGCTTATATAACTACATAGTTAGAAGGTTGAATAAAGGTCTAGGTCCATCAAGTTCAATTGTTTTATACTTATAAACCAAAGTTGATCGGAAGGAAGGCAAAAAACACTGTTTTAATGGCACAGACTCAACTCCCCATAACATGAAAAGAATACTTTCCTGACCCGTACTAGCTATTGGACAGGTCCCAAGATCTATATTATTACCAGTATCCCTATATACTGTGGTTCACAAGGTTCTGTATAACATTGAATGTGAACCATTTATAACATTTTGAATATGGTCTTTTAGTCACTTTTGGATCCAACTACAAGTATCAGTATCTAAAGGGGTTTTTCATCCCCAAACTGATTTTTCATACTGATGACTTATTCACAGGATATATAACCAGTATATTATTTGCTGAGTCTGACAGGTGGACCCTGCGCAGATCAGCTGTTGTGGAACTTCTGGGTGCCGAAAGCTGCTAGTGGATGGGAGTGGGTGCAGCACCGCTCCTATTCAAGTGATAGGAGTGACTCGGCAATTCCCCAGAACCACAGCTATGCAGGTCCCAGTCACTGGGATTGTAGGTTACTACTACTACATTACAAAGTAGTTAGATTTAATGTGATGTACATTTATTTTTCATTCATAATGAAATACTGTAAAAATTGCGCCTTATTATCTTAATAAATAATAGTTTTTCATAAGCCCCCTAGAGAGTGGGCTATCCTTCTTTTATTGCATATTTTTCCCTTTTATCAGTCAGTGCTGGGTGGTTCCATCTGGTTATTTGGCGTGAGTCACTTAAAATAGCAATATAGTACTTATATAATTAGATGAAATGCTATATTTGTGAATCAACAAATGACACTTACAGTGTCAATTGACAGTGGTTCCAAAATTGTCTCCAAATGGAGTCTGGCCTTTGGGGCCCATATTATTGACCACAAGTTCTGTTCCAGGTCTGACCTGAAAAGGTCAACCAAACCTTACGATTTTGGCTTACCAGCTAATGTGTATTGATTGCCTAGTCAGGTTCTTTGGCCTATGTCAGATAAAAAAGGATCAGGCATGCTGAATTTTAGAGATGTTTGTTTAGAAATAACTATTGGCTAAACAAGTATTTCATAAACTGATATTAAAAGTTTATGTACACCTTTAGACTTTGAAAAATATACTCTACGAGTCTAAAAAAGTAACCTATGATCCCACCATAACTGGCAACACAATGTGACGGATTGAAAACCATCTTCCAAAGTCAAAAACTTAAACTAGCAGCATATG
Organism: Leptodactylus fallax; assembly: GCA_947044405.1. Classification (NCBI taxonomy): domain Eukaryota; kingdom Metazoa; phylum Chordata; class Amphibia; order Anura; family Leptodactylidae; genus Leptodactylus; species Leptodactylus fallax. The sequence continues at coordinate 134,101 of CAMRHE010000062.1, read as the reverse complement.
TGGTATTATAAATTGGATACCAAAAACATAAAATGTGAAATCGTTGGTGACTTTATAGGTGTTTTATTTATAAAAGGATACCCAGGTCGGAAGAAAGGAAAAGAAATTAGAGATTTTCCAGAATTACTCCTACAGGTGGAAAGTTGCCTTTTTAACCCCTTCATACCACAGCCAGTTTTTCGTTTTTGCATTTCCATTTTTCCCTCCCCCCATTCCAAGAGCCTTAACTTTTTCATTTTTCAGTTCGCAGAGTCATATAATGGCTTATTGTTGCGGGACAAATTGTACTTTGTAACAATACCCTTCAATATCCTGTACAATGTACTTTGAAGCTGGAAATAAATTCAGAATGAGATGGAATTGGAAAAAAAAGCGCATTCACGCCAATTTCTTATGGGTTTAATTTTTACGGCATTCACTATATGGTAAAAATGACCAGTTACCTGTATTCTGCGGGTCAGTAAGATCGCAGTGATACCAAATTTATATAGTATTTGTAATACTTTGATACCTTTTAAAAAAATACCTTTTTAAAAAATTAAAAACTTTACAAAATACAACAAAATTTTTGTGTTGCCATATTGTGACACCTGAAACTTTTTTATATTTATGTGTATGGAGCTGGGTAAGGTGTCTTTTTATGCGGGACAAGATGGCGTTTTTAGTTATACCATTTTGGGGAAGGTCTGATGGTTTGATCACTTTTTATTCCATTTTTTATAGGAGGCAAAAAGTTGAAAAAACAGCCATTTGGCCATTTTGATTTTTTTCGCCACTATGCCTTTCATCGCATGCAATAGATCTAGTAATGACAAGCCTGGGAGCCTTCAATAGGCTCCCAACTGTCATAACAACCAATCACTGCCCTCCGATGATGTTCAAGAGGGCAGCGATCGGCGAAAGATGGCGGCGCCCGTTGTGGATGCGCTCTTTAGATGCCGCGGTCACGTTTGACCGCGGCATCTAAAGTGTTAACAGCTGCGATCTGTGTCGGCACCTTTCGCAGCTGTTATTGGCAGGTGCCAGCTGTGTTATACAGCTGGTACCCGCTGTGTATGGAGAGAGCTCAGCTCCTGATCTCTCTCCATACAACCCTCTACACCCAATCATGTACATGTACGTGATTTTGTGTGAAGGGGTTCATGCAGTTTTTGCTGCATTTTTTACACCCGAATCCAAGAGAGGCTTCTAAAGGAATGGGAAATATAAAAGAAAACACTTATATTTCTCCATTTCGTTAAATCCACTCCTGGCTTTACTTATTTATTTTGCTTACATATATAGCGCCAACATATACCGCAGGTGCTTTTACAGACATTGTCAGTCGCTGTCCCATATAGGGCTCACAATCTACATTTCCCTATCAGTATGTCCACACATAGAGTGTGGGAGAAAACCCACGCAAACATGGGGAGAACATACAAACTCCTTGCAAATGCTGTCCTTCATTGGATTTGAACCTAGGACTCCAGCACTGCAAGGATAACCACTGAGCCACCATGCTGCTTTGGATCAAACTGCAGCAAATTCTGAAACAAAAAATGCAGCTTTTCCAGAAGGTGTGTCCTCAGCCTTAGCTTGTATCATGAAATAGTAATATATTGTTAATCTTTATATAAATTTCAAAGCTTCTATTAATAGCTACTTGTATAGATTGTATACCTAATACTATGTAAAATGTCTATTGTTTGTAGCAATTTTTTTCTAACAACATAAACTTAATAAAACAAGTTTTAAGGAAAAAAAATATTTCCAAATTGATTCATTAGAGGTTTAGAAACTATTGCAATACTAAGTACTGACACTTACACATACATAAATCTGCTTCCGTACTTGATCTCATCCTGCCTGAAGAAAATCACTGCATTTGTGGCATTTGTGGTTGTATATTAGATCCCTTCCCTATTCAAAGAAAACTTCTACTACTTACTTATTCTCTGCTCATCTTACGAAACTATCCTCTCCACTTCCATTTCTGTTTGTACAAAGAGCATGAAATATATCTAGACCCTTAGCATATGTCCATTCTTTTGACACCAACACACAGAAATTAGCCAAACAATTGACTCAAACTAAAAAGATCAGAGTAATAAGTAGGAAAATGTTGTAAAATCACACCATCCTTACCCATTAACCAATACATAAAAAGCTCCATAGACAACATCTACAGAAAAAAAGTTTAGTGTACATTAAGCACAGAGGATTATCTTAGGCTATTGTATTAGAAGTAAGCAAAGCAGATTTGGACTTTATATTCAAACTTAATGAATGCATTCAAACTCAGTTTAATTATAGATTAAAATACTTAATTCTTATTAAAATATATTCTGTAAAAAACCTTCTAAGCCTCAGACTCATGAGATGTCAAGCCCACAATGATTCACATAACTGGCAGTAAAGGATTAGTAAATCATTTCACGGAAAATCCATACAATGTTTAATTATGTTTACCATTAATAACAGCCAATATTGCTTAGGATCATTGATTCTTCTAGGAACGGACAATTCCTCTAAGATTCTTTTGTATTACACTGTAAGAAGTTCAAAAAATTCAGATGTGGTATCAGTAGAAAACATATATGCTCTGATTATTAGATTAAAAAAAGTGGTGAATTGGGACACCTCTCTTTTTTTCCATTAAATTCAGTTAATTTATAGCAAGGTCTAGTGTCTGTTGGAGTAAAGTAGAAGGTCAAGTTAACAGTAGATATTATTGGCTGATGGCATGTTTTGTAAGACTGCAAGCGCCCTTTGACAGCTTTGTCCTTTCGCACCACAATTTATCCCTTCAAAATGACAAACATTACAGTGGGGTCTGTTGGGTGCTGTTAGAATCAGTTGTAGATGGAAAGCACAATGCAAGTATGAACTTAGTCTTAAAGGGTGCCTGAGTTTTCATGAAAAGTTGAAATATATGCAGGGTCTTGCCTGGCAGTCTGTTCTATGACTGTATATGCTTTAATACATGATGTCTGCTGCTAATATCTCTAATATGGCTGCAGAACATTTTCCATTTGTCTCTGAGGCTGTGGGTCCTCCTTCCTTATCCATTATAACTAATACTGGTTTATTTAAATGTAATTCTGCCAGGAGTAACTCTACAGTAGTAAACAAATAACTGGGAAAAGCCCAAGTGAACATAATATAGGAGATCCAGGATACTGAACTGCAAATCCAGAGCAAATACATGCCAGCATGACATAGCTAAAAGGATCCCTGACACAGGAAAAGAACAATCTATGAGCATCAGGAAAGCTGATTGCTGTGAATAATATCAAATCTGTAACCACACAAGCAGTCAGAAGTAGATACAAGTACATAGAAGACTTGTATCTACTTCTGACACAAGACTTTTCTTACAATGAAAGCTGTGAAATGTGCAAAATATTCAGTCCTGTGCACAGAGAAAGCTGTTTGCAGGTGTGTAGAGGCTCTTAGGAAAACAACCCCTCCCCTTTATTGTGTGAAGAGACCAGTACCTCCTCTTTCCTCTCACTGTGAAGACGTCTTTCATTTTAATATCTATGGACAAGATTTCCCTAGTAACAGGAAATGAACTACAAATTAGCTAGAAGGGAGACACACCTAGTGGCAGTAACTATAGAGAGTTTTTTCAGACAGAAAGCAGCAACTTTTCTAATTAAAGTACTTTACATTTTGGTCTCAGATCACATGCTCTATTAAATGAGACTGTCTGAAAAGTTAGTGACCATTTAATTATGCACAACTACAGCACAGAACCCCCTCATTGTTTACAGGTTTTTTCATTAAGATAAAAGAGAAAATTGTAGGACAGTCCATCTGCACCCCTGCAAGTCAATGTGGGAATCATTTTAAGAGAAGTGATTCCATAACATTAAAGATATAATATGTAAACATGTTATGTAGATTGTGAGCCCTATATGGGACAGTGACTGTCAATGTCTGTAAAGTGCTGCGGAATAAGAGGGCGCTATATAAGAAAGCATAATATATAATAAATAAGAGTGGAGGCATAAACAACAGATGAGCTTTGTACTCTAACTAATAATACCATATGTTCTCACCTGGCAAATTTGCACAACTATAAATTTGTTCTATATGTATCTCTGAATACTATTGTTTCTGTAGCATGTGCATGGATTTTTATAAACCACATTCACATGTATAAGATAGATGCAATTATTTCTGCAACAAACCTGCTTTGGGTGAACATATACTATAAACTATAGAAGAGCAAAAAGGAGCTGAAAGACTGACTATAAAAGTTACCATATTTTTTGGACTATAAGACGCACTGGACCATAAGACACACTTAGGTTTTAGAGGAGGAAAATAAGGAAAAAAATGTTGAAGCAAAAAATGTGGCAAAATATTTAATAACATATGGGTGTTGTAGTTTTGCAACAGCTGCAAGGCCACATTGACAGGTGGCCCTGCAGCTGTACGGGGATGCATAGGGAATCTTTTTTGCGGGACCAGGTGTACTTTTTAATTATACCTTTTTGGGGAATTTCTATTGCTTTGATCACTGTTTATTCAAATCAGAGGCGAAGCAGTGAAAAAAACTGCGGTTCGGCACTTTTGATTTTTTTTTTTCCCCGCTACGACGTTCACCATATGGGAAAAATATTTTTTATATGTTTGTAGACTTGGCATTTTTGGACACAGGGATACCTAATGTGTATGTGTTTCACAGTAATTTTCTACTTTTATATGTATTCTAGGTAAAGGGGGTGATTTAGAACTTTTCCTCTTTTATTTATTTTTTATTTTTTTATATATATATATATATTTTTTTTAACTTTTTTTACTATTTTATTAGCCCCCCTAGGGGGCTTGAACTTGCAATCATTTGATTGCAAGTCCCATAGACTGCAATATAACTCTATTGCAGTCTATGGGAGATTCTGTACATTACTATAGAGCCTGGTAATAGTCCCACCGCAATAGTAATATTACTATGACAGTCCTGGAAGTCTGTCACAGGAACAGGTCGGCTCCCGCGATCTTGCCGCACAGGAGCTGGTCTGCAACTAAAAAGGTATCACTGGGCCCAGGGGCAGTTTTGGGGGACTTACAGGTAGTAATGCCTACAATCAGAATGGACTCTGATTGCTGGCATTAGCTTCAGGTCTCCACTGTACATTACAGCGGAGACCCAGTTGCTATGGCGATTGCTCTACAGTAGAGCGGCCTCCATCATATTTACAGACCTGGCACCCACCGTAATAGCACTGTGGATGCCAGGATGGGTTCACACAGCTGGATACCTCTGCTCCAAGCCAAGGGAACGCAGTATCGCCTCACTCCTCCCGCTGCAGGAAGCCCTGCTACAGGAGGCCAGCAACGGCAGGAGTGAGGTGATGCTGTGACAATGCTCCTCCGCCCCCCCAACACCCACATTCGAGCTATATGACACACCCCCATTTTCCTTTCAAATTTTGGGGAAAAAATGTGCATCTTATAGTCTGAAAATACGGTATATACAATAACTGATTTTAGAAGAAGGACGCATGGGTTGGGATGAATTGTAGGTTAAGTAAAGGAACTAGGAATGTCAGATAATGAAAGAAGGGAAAATGGCATTTATAGTTCTCTCTTAAAGCATATCTCCAGTTATAAACAACTTTTTATAAATTAATAGTGTATGTATATTAAGGAGATCTGTTCCTTCATGACTTATTAAGCTGCTCTCCTGCTCTTTATTTTCAGTCTGACTGCTTGCTTACATTAGATTTGTCTTAGTATTCAGCCTCACACACAGAGCTCTATGGAGAAGAGAGGGGTGGAAAATAAGGTTTCTGATGGCTGATTTTCTAATAAGTAGAAAATAACCCAACTTGAAAAATGGAGAAGAAAACATTTTTCTTCAATAAGATATATTACAAGTGGTCTTGTATTAATATGTACTATTAATTTAAGCACAGTTGTTTATAACTGGAGGTACACTTTAAACATGAAGTATATATTATACATGAGAATACCAGAAACTGGTGGGGAAGTGGGGTGATAAGGGACAATTAAAGAGAACATTTCACCACCTCCATGAACTCTTTGCATCCTTCATTTCACTGATTCCAGGGCAGTTGGAAGTTTTTGTCCAGCCCTCATTGCAATAATTTATATTAGTTTCAGCACACAATATACTAATTAAGCTGTCTGCTATTAAGTGGGCTGTCCTGGGTTTGGGGTTTAATAACAATTCCAACTGCACTGGAATCAGTGGAGCGGCACCTATTGAAGAATTCAAAGAGTTGGAGGACTTGGTGAAAATTCCTCTTTAAATAAATAATTGTCCATCTGAAAGCTGTGATGTTGATAGGGACTGATAGTGGTAGGGTGTGTTTAGAAAGCCTTGCCTTGGACACCAAGAGAATTAGTTCAGCCTTTGATGGTACCTTAAGTACCTTCAATAGATACAGCATATCTTACTTAGTATGGGTACTGTGTAAGGGGAGAGGACTGCAATGAAATGGAGAACAACTGTCTGGTGGCATCAGCATGGAGACAGTCAGGGAAATATAAACAATCCCTAGGACTGACTCATGTAATTGCACTCATAGGTACACCAGCATATTACTATGCCCTGATTACTGAAACAGTGATGTTTCTATATGGTACTTGAAAATGTGTAAAAAATAATGAAGTTATGTAAAACTACAGTAAACTAATAAATAAACATGTGGTAAATATTCAAATCATTTTTTGTTTGTGCCCTTACAATTAAATTATAACTAAACTATGATGAATGCATATTCCAAAATGGTACATATCAAAAATACATTTTTTTTTAGGAAAAAAAATGTCTGGGAGCTTACTTAATGGGTTAAAAATAAAAAAAGTGATAACTATCTAAAGTTGTCTCACTGAAAAAGGAGAGGGGACAGTATGTAATTTTCCAAATGGGGCAGATACAAATTGCTAGTTATATGCGAAATGGATCACTATTGGGAGAGTCTACAATGGAGAAAGATTTGGGAGCAAACAAATTGATACATGCTATGGAATATCTCACTTATGAAGATAAGCTAACAAAAGTACATTTATTTAGTCTAGAGAAGAGAAGGCAGATAGGGATATAATATTCATTACATAAATATGTGAATACTCCTGATAAAACTCAGTGCAATAAATTATGTGTTCTGCAGTCCAAACAAAGACCACAAGGTCAATGTTTATGGTTAAAGAAATCTGTTACAAAAGTTCAGTGGTATGACTGTCCAAACTGCAAACCACAAGATACAAGGCTATTGGTATCAATGCAGAATGTTGATCCCGGTATCTGTCCATTTTGCAGCATCAAGGAATTTCTTTCCACTTTATGGCAAATAGGATATGTGCCATTAATGGAGTGGTTTTTGCCTTCTTCTGAATCAAGTTTATAAGTATAAAAGGGTTGAACTTGATGGATCTAGCCCTTTTTTTCAACTCACTAACTATGTAACTACAATAACAATCGACTTTGATTTTACCCCTTTCTTTGAGTAAGGTGAAATCTGCATCTCACGTGTCTAATGTCATGTCTAGTGTCATGTATGCTTAGTCTACATACATGACAGTACTCTAGACAACAGAGGTACACTAACAACAATACGAGGTTCATTTTGCTCAGTGCAGAGAAATTAGATAAGGTAAGGAGTAGGAAACACTCTCTGTGAAATTAAAGTAATATTACAGAACATGAAGCCACAGGAATCAAAGCCTGAACTGAAGAACTGAAATAGAGGGATTTGAGTTGAACGACCAATGAAAGTAAATGAAACATGTCCTGTAAATATTCCCCATCTCCACTTTCAAGTCATCAATCACACAGACCTGATAACTTGTAGAGAATGTTGGGCATTTACTTATCATATTGAAGCAGGTCTGTGGTATTTACATAGCTGATAGTAAAAGTGTGAACATCAAAGCCGATGACAAGGGTTAGAATTTATTTTCAGGGTGGGCAGAGAGAAAAAGTGAAATTGCCAATGGGAAAAAGAGTATTTGAGGGGAATGCTAATGATATGTACACAATTACAATAATGGATGTCACCAAGTCACATCACTGATTTAAAGCAGAGCCTGAGATGTCAAACAGCAAAATGCTAACAAGATACCAATTGTTCTGCGTCATTTTGTCATGTCTGGTGAGGAATAAACAGTCTCTTAGTCTTAAAAGCATAAGTCCATTATCAGACTTCAGTACATTACCTGGTCCGTGCTTTTGCTGGTACATGTATAACCTGTGTTGACCCATATTAATATTCATTTATTCAACTTAAAGGAGAACTAATTTCACAGCTCCACAAGAAAATATAACCAAAACATTCAGCTTTTCAGCTTCTTTAAAAAAAAGTTCCAATTTTCTCAATTGTTTAGGGTTAATGAGAGTAAATGAATGTAAATCTGATGCATTTGTATAAGAGATCTATAGCAGTCTTAGTAATACTGTATAAAATGTACAGAGATTCATTTGCCTTCTATGTACTGGTTTCTCAACCTGGATAAGTGTAGACTATGTGCCTATAGAGGATATTTGGACTATCCTTATGTCCTCTAATGTATAGCACAGTGTAAGTTAATAATATGGGGGTCCTCTACTTCACCTTCCTTCTTCACCTTCCTTAAATGCCAACCTCTCACTTTCATCTTCAGGACTTCTCCTGTTCAGCCCTCATCATACAAAACACTTTGACTCAGACCATTAGACATACTCTTAGTATCCTCAGCTTTGAACATGAAAACTCACTATCATTCCTTTGCCCTGCGCAGGTTACATTCGTAATTGTCAGCTTTTCTTGCACTCGGCTCCAGAAGGGTAGGACTCTAGCTGCTTTGATATTGGCACAGAAGAGCACTTCACCCCGTCCCCCAAATCACAGTTACATGCTTGCTTCTAGTGAACTATAAGATGGACAAAATATAGCACTAGATGTAAAACAACCTGAAATGAGGGTGGCTCTTCATATACTTTATACTGTAAACTAATGCTGCCAGGAAAATAATGGGCTTTTATTATCGTGCTGAGGTTGAGGACAAGGTGAAATTGTCACTGTGTACAAAAAATACGAACAAACATTTAATATATTTTGAGTCTAAATGTTAATGTTTAAAAGAAAATTCCATTGACTTTTAGGATGTACGTTATCTATTTTGTATGTGTTGTATAGAGGGATTCCAACAGTGGTGAGAGGGAAAAAAGGGGAAACAAAAAGAGAAGGCACACTTTGGAGGTTGGGTATTATTGATCACAGGCAAAAAGTATAGTAAGATATGGTTAAATATAATGAATATGTCAAATCCTGTTATCTTTAACCCCTTCCTGACATCTGCCGTAATAGTACGGGGATTTCGGGTTTTTAAATATGGTGGCTGCTCAGGAGCTGTATTATAGCAGAGATCCAGTGCTAATGCCTGCAATCAGTGCATTAATCCCCCCCCCCCCCCCCCCCCCGTTGGCATGTCCCACCCCAGGCTTGTCAGCCATTTACTTCTATTGCAAGCTGCTCTATGTAGTCTGCAATAGAAGTGCCAATATTTTGCAATGCATTGCATCAGTGATCAGTCTACTAGGGGGACTAATAATTGCAAGAAAAAAAATGTAAAAAAAGGAAAAAACATCTAAAAAAAAAATTAAAAATATTAAAAATTTAAACCACCCCACCCTTTCCCTAGAACACATATAAAAGTACTTAAATACTTTGAAACACATACACATTAGGTATCCCTATGTCCAACATGCTCGGTCTACGAATCTATAAAAATATTTTTCCCATACAGTGAACGGGAAAAAATCAAAACTGCCGCTTTTTCGCTGTTTTGCCTAATAAAAATTTGAACAAAAAATGATCAAATCAATAGACATTCCCCAAAATGGTATAACTAAAATGTACACCTGGCTTCACAAAACAAGATGCCCTATGCATCCCCGTACACAGAAATATAAAAAAGTTATGGGTGTCAGAATATGGCGACTTCAAGAGAAAATTTTTTTTTGAAAAATTTAAATCTATTTCTAAGGGGTTAAAATGTAAGTAAAAGTATATAAATTTAGCATCCCCAGAATCATACAGAAACAACGAATACAGATAACATGTCATTTGGCTATAGACTGAACGCTGCAAAAACAAAGCTCGTAAGAAAGTCACACAAATGCACTTTTTCTTCAATTCCACCCAATTCAGATTTTTTTTTCCAGGTTCCCAGTACATTGTACAGAATAATAAATTATACCATTATGAAAAACAATTTGTCCTGCAAACATTAAGGCCTATTATGGCTCTGTGAACAGAAAAATAAAAAAAGTTATGGGGTTTCAGAGGTGGGGAATCTAAAACGAAAATTGAAAAATGTCACCGACAGGAAGTAGTTAAGACTTGGTACCTAGAGGAGTTAAACTTCAAGTGGAGGTATCATAACTGTTCAAGGAATAAGGACAAGAAAAGAGAAGATCTCTGCAACCAGGGCATATACCAGCAAAGCTGACAGTGCACTGAATTCAGCCTCAATATCATCCCTCTATGCTAGTCTTCTGGCACAGAGGGAATGATACATTTCTGCTTATGTGTCTGCAGTATGGCTGAACATACAGCCTGTAATACTCAATGGGGCGTGGACCCACTGTGCCAGCAAACTGGTTTTACTTTGAACCATTCCCAAGAAGGTTGTCTAAGTAATCTCTCTGGTTTTCACCCTTTAACCCCCATACAGGTAGCTACCAGGTTGCTTCCTCTCAGAGTGTTTCCAATATAGTGACCACATGCCAGAAGTCTAAAGAGGCACTGACACACACCATCAAAGGGTCAGGCAAAAGCATGTTCAGATACAGGACAAAGATCAGATCAATGAACTAAACAACACAAGCCTGAGCATAACCTTACATACTTGTACATGGTAGTATGCAATAGAATTATATTAAATGAAATAGAATGCAACAGCTGTTTACACCAGTCTGTAGAAATGCAAATGCTCACAGTGGTTTTGCCAGATAATAAAATTTATGAATCCCCATGAATACGAGACATAATGTGAAAATAGTGCTTTTGCTGTGTTATGCAGTGTTGTGGTTCTGTGGGTCAATAGCAAACATCTCAATATATTGATTTCAGTAGCAATAATAGAATAGCTATAATAAACAGCAGGTTGTTATAGTGATAACTTTTATTGGCAAAGTAAATAGATTATAGGAAATACAAGCTTCCAAAACATTAAATGTCTTCGTCAACAATGAATATTGAACATAATGGTTCACATTTATCAATCCTGTTTTAAGAATGACACTTTACAAAGGGACATGTTTCATATAACAAATAAAATTGTGACACATTCATCAAAATGGTGCACACTATATTGCGTATATATTTAGTGCAACTCACATCATATCAAACGCACTAGTTTGTGGATGTAAACTTTGTTACAACCATTGCTGTTTATGCAGTCCTTTTCATATGTGTTTTACATATTACACTTTAAAGACAATTAAGTTTAAACTTATTTTAACCTTCAGGATGCAATTTTTTTTTTTCTTTTTCATTTTATTTCAAAAGCCATAACTTCTTCCAGTTTTTGGAAGGTTATAGTTTTCAGGTACTATTTTTAAATCCCTTTAACTAACTAATGAACTGTTCTTCATTTTTGAGGCAACATCAATTCTACGACTCATTTTAGCTTTATTTTGTATCCCTCATACTGTAGAGATTACAATTTAATTTATCCCACTGATAAGGTTTCCTGAGGGCTTACTTTTTGTGGGGTGAGTTATATTTTCAGCTTTTATCAATTTTTCCAGTGTACTTAATGGGAACATGTATTCTATGATTTTCTTTATAGTGTATACCAGCTATATAAATTATATTTTAACTTTATTTATAATTATGAATATGGTGATGCCAAATATGTAAATTTTTACAGGTATATTTTTGCAATGTATTTGTGACAAAAAATTGTTATAGTTTTTTACTTAAACTTTTTTATTTTATAAACATTTTTATTTTTTTTCATATTTTATTTTTTTTCTAGCTTTAATTTTTTTATATATTTATTTTTTATTTGTCTACCTTTTGTTTTTTATAACTATGGAGCTATATTGTGTTATCTTTTAATTGATCATATAATATACTGCCATCCTTTTGTATTGCAGTGTATTATTGCCACCAATGAGGTGACAGAGGGAACACCCTCCCTTTGTCTAATCACTTAGATGTTGCAGTTGCTATTGACTACAGAATTTAAAGGGGTATTCCCATGACCATGATCTCTTTTAAATTTGTAGATAGTTAAAAGTTAAACATTTTTTCAAATATAAGTAATTAAACATTTTGCAGAGTGTTAAAGATTTTCTCTAAATATCTTGTAGTCACAAGTTGTTGACTTGATCGGTTGCCAGTGGATACGACCATGAATGCAGGAACTTTCTAAGGTCAGAAAATCAGCCATGATGTCCTTATTGTGGCCGTGATATCTTCCAATACATGTAGTATCCCTGCCTGATAACCTAGCTACAATAAGAAAATCATTGCTGGGTTCCCAACAAGTCCCAGACCATAGAAAGTTTCTGAATTTGTGGTCGTATCCATTGGCAACTGATCAAGAAAACAGACTGTCACCACTAAGATGGATAGAGAAAATCTTTAAAATTCTGCAGAATTTTTAACTGCTTATATTTGCAAAAATGTTTAACTTTTAATTATCTACACATATAGATATGATTATGTTCATGGTAATACCCCTTTAAGGTGTTAAACCACCAAGATAAGACTTGCAGCAAGGTGTCAGCTGCATGATATATCCATAGATATACAGTGCTTTGCATAGTACTGGCCACCAGCACCAAATATCTACAGCGCTATTATGTGGTAGAGGTTTAAACTTGCACAAATGTGACATGTCATTAGTATTTGAAAGAGAGTCCTTTGCACCATTCGTACTTATCCACGCTGCTTGGTGTGGCCTCTGTCTCTCTCCCAATGTCCAAGTAATGGTAGAAAGTACAAGGCACCAGATTCCATAAAACCGTTTATTAATTTAATCTTGTAACGTTTCGACTCCAGAGCCTTTTCAAACCAGGCAAAAAGCATGTCATTTTTATATTACATCATCTCTTCTGCTGCATTACCTTTACTAAATGTATTGCCATAGCTTTCAGAAGCTTGTATTGTCAAGCTAGTCAGCCAATCAGTAGTGATATAAATAGTTTTAAGAATATTGCCTTTATGCTTTCTTTGAAAAAAAATTCCTCCCAATTGCAGCAAGAATTGAATGTTTGCTCATAGTTTTCCTGGTATGCTCCCTTCAAACATAAATATTGCGTATGTGTTCTTTGTTCGGAATATTCACACTATTTCTAGTAAATGGAAATTAACAAGTTATGGAAAAGAGAGTATATAAATGTAAAATCAAAAAATGTAATGTACTGTGACACAAGAATTGTTAACGCCTGAAAGCAAATGTTTAATTTTTAGAAATATATGCTTAAGGGTCTGTTAAAAAGCCATTAGAGTTCCAGATCAGAGAGATCGGCAATGGATATATAAAATGTCCTGCAATAGAGCAGTAATTCCCCTTGTGATGAATATGCTTCTAGTTTTTAATTATTTACTTTTCAAATGGTTGACATTGCAGAAAGATACCATTAAAGCAAATGTGCAACAAAATTCATCTAAATCTGTATCTATCAAATGTCATTTTGTAAAGATAACAGTTTCTAATGTATGTAATATATTACTTTCTCATTTTAATTATGTATTGCCTGAATTTGTTGACAAAGGATAAATTGGAAAAACATGGTCAAAAATTAGAATATGTACAGAATTATAAAACCAACAGAAAATCAATGTTTGTAATAATCTGGGCTGCGGAGTTGGTAAGCCAAACCACTGACTCCTGTTCCGACTCCTTCATAAATAGCTGACAGCCATGGTCAGTAGGCCTCAGGAAGAGACCAGTGATGTCACAGGTAGTAACATGGCATGCCCTTCACTGAGGCCACTGATTGACCTCAGTGGTCACGTGTGGCAGGGATTTCCGCCAGAAGATAACAATGGACTGAGAGGCTGCCTAAATGATAGCAATACACTAAGCAATCCTACTTCAAAGACAAAGAACCAAACACTTCCATTGTTACTTCATGCCCCAGGCATTGTTTATCAGGGGGAGATGAATACCGTAAGAAAGAAAATCCATATATAATCCAATTGATCTTTGTGGGACGGCCAGAGATAGCTGTGTGTTATCCTAAAAACCCATTTGAGTTGGTTTGGGATGAGTTGGACCAGAAAATGAAGGAAAAGAAGCCCACAATTGCTCAGCAACTCTACGAACTCTTGCAAGACTATTGGAAAACCATTTTAGGTGACTACCTCATGAAGGTGATTGAGAGAATGCCAAGAGTATACAAAAATGTCATCAAAACTGTGAAGAATCTCAAGTATATACTCTGGTTTTGTTTAATTCTGCATTTCATATGTGTTCCCTTAGTTTTCCCAGTCCCCAATAACAATCAACACTGTGGAAAATAAGAAAAAAAATGAGCTGGTACTGTACCTGTAGGCTTACCATATGTGTTATCTGCATAAGATTCACCTCATAAATACTTCATATGGCAAAATAGAATTATTTTTCTAAAGAATTATAATGCATTTGCTTCAGGTATTTCAGATTTCTTATTCTCATAAATATGTAAGAATGATTCTAATCCATTACATTGACCAACAATGGAACAAAGAACATTACAACAGCAGTAGGCAAAATATCTACCTTTTCAGGAAATTGGAACCACAGGCATATTCATTTAGAACAAAACATGAAGCTACACTAATGCTACATAATGAATAGGATCCACGCTGATGATATAATGGAGTGTGAGAGAGCATATATCATAACTACACTCTACAGATAACACAATGCCTGATAACAACATATTTATTAAGAAAAGCATATTGTCTTCCATATTGTTCACTTAGCCCTCCTTCCATAAAAGCTCTTAATAGCTTAGAATACTTTCCGAAGAGAAACCTGGGGGATTTTCTTTTTCCTTTTTATCAAATTTTGCAAAACATTTCAGATGTTGCACATTATGTTATTGCCAGTGCTTTCTAGTTATTCATATTAAGTAGTCAAACTTAGATGATCAACAGCTTAGAAGTTGAGATACATTGGATCCCTCCCGAAAAACTTTTGAAGGTTCTGCCTATAATACAATATCTTATTTCATAATTGCATTGTTAATTGTATGGTTCTGAATACACACCATTGTTATATGAGGGTTGATATTGTACTTGTAAAAATAATCCACAAAAAGAGATTACCCGCAACAGTAACTGATATAAAACTGGTTCCTTTGTGTCCACTTCAGAGGAGCTTTTGGTCTTTTGTTGATCGGTCAAACCCTTTATGCTTATAGATTAAAAGTGGCCACAGACATAATACAGTCATTCATATTAGTAAAAACAATATTTTTTAATGGTATTGGCCACCTAGAAATAATTTTTAAATAGTGTAGCAGCGCATCAAAAATAAAAAAATAAAGCCGTTTTCGGCGGTACCTATTTGAACCTTTGCATCACCATGGTTACAGACAACAAGTAAAATGAGTGGAGTCTGATCTGATAACCTTATTTGTTTCTGTCTGTGCCCCATTTAACCCCCTACAAGAGAAGCCCTACAGATCTCCAGACCAGCATGGAACAAATAGGTAAAACAATTGGGGTGTGACATTTTCACCGAATATCACTTTAAGGTTAATGATGAATGTTTTTAACATGTGCAACATATTTTCATAATGATACAATATGTGAGTTATTGTCATACGGGACAGAAATATTCAATGAGATATAATTTTATAATATATTATCTGTTAAATTTTGATTACTGCGTGTGGAAACTACAGCTACAGGTGGATATTTTGCTTGCTTACACATCATCTTTGTGTATTAATGGATATGACCCCAGGAGATCCAGCCAATATACCGGTCCAAAAGACCCCCATGTGCATCAAGCCTAAAGGGGCTACAGCATTAGTGCAGGTGTCTTCTTAAAAGCACTAAGTTGCGGGTCTCTACACAATACCTGGTCAGCTGTCACTGTGCAGAGAAAATGTAAAGGTTGCATGGTGCCCATGTTCTACAGAGTTTCTGAGTAGATTCCACACCAAATATTCTCATCAAATTACAGTACAATACAGGTTAAAAAAAACAAAACATCTATATGTAGCAAAAAAGTATACTCCTGGGTATGCTGCAGATTTCCAAGTGCACAACTTATAACAATGCAGAAGATTTTGCTTTCAGCTGTGGATAAGGCGACCAAGCTTTCTCCTTCACTCTGTATGATGAAATAGCTGTGAATGTGAAACAAATCTGTGTGGGTGTGTGTTGTTCTGCCCCCTTTCTGTTTTGCTATCCGATGATGAATGATTCAATAAAGCAGTCTTAGCTTTCTTGTATGAGAGAATTATATGTTTTTATTAGGGCAAGTTCATCAGGCAGTAAATCAAAATGATGAGGGGAAATATTGTCATGGTAGTGCAGACCCTATTACACAGATACTGCTTTAAAATAATATATCTTATCTCAAAAATAGTTAAAAAAATGTATTATATCTTTAATGTGATGAATTAATAATGAAAGTGGTATTCCAGCTATAGCAAGTCATGTGCTGATCAGTGGAGGTTTGACCATAACCGGTAATGAGAAAATGAGGCCAAGGCCCCTTTGGAATTTTCTCTCTGCACTATTTTAATCCTGCTTAATGGGTGGCTACATACACACAGGATGCCAATGACACTGCAGGAAGAAGAGGAGCCAAGGTGTTCCACACCATTCAGCGCCATCATTCACCCCATCAATTGATAAATTGATTGTGGTCCCAGTACCCGCATATCCTAACATACTCTCACTTTTACCACTAGAATAGTGTTTTAATCACTTTCACAAGATGATCTGTTGGCAACCAATTCCATTTACAATATGCCTCTGACATGTTCCACTGTTAGGTTAGACAGAACCATCTACTGAAGTAGAGGTTAAAATTAGCTAAGGGCAATCCTCCGATTCAGATGAGCTGAAGGATCAATGCCATGAAAACTGTTGTGTGCTTTTGTACAGAATTCAAGGCTTTCAATTATATTGACATATATACAATTTGACTAGCAGGTACAGTATTGAATATACTTAGCATTCATAGTATTAGAAAACAGCTGGAAAATAGTAGAATCAGAAAAGATTTCTGTCAAAGTGGTAAAAGAACAAAAAAATCATTAATACCATAGAACTGCCAATATAATGATAGTTTTATTTGGGCATTGATCGGGGATATTGTGAATAAAATGTTTGGCAATGTTGTGTGCACACTATGTGGTAGAATTATGGAAGTATTATAAAGATATTGTAAAGTTGTATAATTTTTTTTTTATTAACATACACTGCTTTAGTAAGGGTGGAGGGAAAAGTTTAGGGAAGACAAAGATGTCTTTCACCAATATGAGGAGACCAGTATTATAAACAATTCATCTTAATTTGGGGCCCAAGAGCAAATGTTACACCTCTTCGAAGGACTTATGTCTCTATTGTATCTTTTAGGAAGTTTTCCTAAAATAACTTTCAGGACACATGCTGCCTTTCATTGAGTTTTTGGTGTTAGAAGGGGAGCTAATGCTGATGTACTGAGTGAAGCACTACTTTTCTAAAGAAAGAAGTGGTGAATAACAATGGGGACTGCTCAGTTGTGATATTTCTTAAATTATTCCAGTGCATCCGAAATGAAAAATTAAAGCAATTTTTTCAGATAGTCTTGACATTTTGTACAGCTTTCTGTCTTATTTTAACCTTTGCATTCCCATGAATACCGACAACAAACAAAATGAGTGGAGTTGGATCCTGCAGCCATACACACTTCTATCAATACCCCAATTAACCACTATAAGAGGAGCCCTACAGATCTCCAGATCTGCATCTTATTGTTAACAGCATGACATGTAACAGGCTGTTTATTTCTGTATATATGCTGATGACATATTGCACTGTTTGGTGTAATGTTGTCACTTTAACTGTATTTGCTGCTGAGTCATCGCATCTTTTTTGGTCTACTGTTTTCTGGAATGAGAGTGGAGCGATGATGCTAACCAAACGGGTGAAACTTTGTTGTGCCTATTGATTGTGCCATGACCGACGTCCTTCTTAGGCCATCAGTGGTAAAGCTTACACACACTACGGCCTTTCCTTCACGTTTGAGTCTTCCATCCAAAGATCTGTTGCGACTGTTCTGGTTACCCATCTATTTGGCGTGATTGAACTTCATCTGAAGGAAACCATAGCAAGACTACAGTAGAATGTGTCTGAGAAACAGGACCTGTACGAGCTGAGTACAGAACACTCTGAGAACTGGGAAATTGCTACAGGACCGCTGCTCTCATTCTAAGAAAGGTTGTTGAGTATCTACTGACAAGTTATCTGGAAGGGGATGTTCCACATCCACAACTTATGACCTATTTAGAAGATAAGTGATAAGTGTTTGATCCATGGGTGTCCCACCACTGAGAGCCCCATTCATCTTGAGAATAAGGGTTCTGTGCTCCATCTGAATGGAGAGCTTTGCCGCTTTAAGTAATCTTTATGGGACTGACAGTTGAGTACAACACTCGGGTATTTTGTCAGTCCATAAACTTTCAATAACTGTGGACAGTTGTTCTCTTGTTGGGGGGGTGGCATAGGACCACCATTCTCAAGATCAGTGGAGGTTGTGCCTTGGTGTCTGTCTCCTGCAACACAGAATGTGTATTTTAAGAGTTGATCATTCACTTGTTCAGAGTTTATAGACAGTGATGCAGGAGAAACAACGTTGAGTAATTTCTTTATTTATCAACTGAAGATAAAATAAATGAAAGATATGAAACAAAATGGAAAAAGATACAAGTATGTCATCATTCATTACTTGTTGCATTTCTCATTTCTTACTAAGATTATAAACTTCCAATATGCAATTTTGAACAGCAATTTCACTGCTAGTGATTCTTAATATAGTTTTACCCAGTATTTTGTATAATGGAAATTTGTTAGTTAAAGAGAATGTCTGAGTTTTAATAAATATCAATAGACAGTAGACATAAATATAAAAAATACTAATGTAATCTTAACTGTTTTCTTACTGTGAGGCTGCAAACATTATTATTGCCTGGTATCAAGGGAAACATAGTCCACAGACAAAGTACCGTAGGCTGTAGATTGCTTCTTCCTGTACAGTTTTTAAAACATAATTTTCACAAATATACACACACAGATAAAAATCTGTCAAAATGATGCTTTAACATGCTGAGCTGTCAGTTATATTGTGATCATAGCTACGATGTATTGATCTGTACATCACGGTAAACAATGGGAGCAGAAATACAAAACATAAGAATGCCCTTTGTATAAAGTAAACTATAGAGCATTACTTTCAAATACAATATTAATTTATATAAGACAATGATAGTGTTGTACAGTGTGAGCCATGGAAGACAGAACCCTTTGTTTCTTTTGTGGTTTGTACAGGATAATGGAAAATGGAAGAATGATGTACTTACCTGTTACAGTAGATGCTATTGATTTCCACAGCGACTATGCCATTATGTACCTACCTTATCATGTTCAAGAACGCCTTCTACAGCACCAAATGTTCAATATTCCTGATATCAATTTCTATTTGTTGTTTTGGTTGTAACACTGGCACATAAACTGTACCCTTCAGTTAATGCCACAGATAAAAGTCACACTCTGTTAGGTCTGATGAGCATTGTTGGAGGCCAAAATCCTTTGCCTACCGTACGTTCTTCTGTGAATGCCATATGAAATCAGCACATGGACATTGTCACTGTGTCTTGTTGAAAGGACCAAGCTCGTGATCAGTTAACTGTCCAAGGTAGGTCAAAATTTACCATTTCTACTGATATTTCTGTAAATAGATTATTTTCTTTTGGAAACTCAGTGGGGTCATGTCATTTTTCCCATGTCAATGCTACCTATCAGAAAAGTTTTAAAAGTTGCATCCTCCTTTAATAAATTCCATTAGAAGGAGGTGTCTGAAAACAGTTCTCTTTAGCCCTACTTACTATTATGATATGTACATACCTGCATCATTTTGTCCGGTCTTCAGGTCCGTTGGAAGATGAGAATAATAGAAAAATGGACAAAAAAAAGAACCATTCTATGACACAAAGTCTGCGGAACTATGATGAGGTCCACTGGGTGTCCATTTTTTTTTAAATGAAACTGCCAGACAAAAAAAGTCAGGCTTGCAGCACTTTTTTGTCTGGTGATTTCTGAGAATCTGCACTGGTTGGACATCCAGCAAAAATGTGAGGTTAGCCTTCGTTAGATAATGCAAACTTAGACATGCACTCTGCCAAAGAGACACCACATTTACACCAGTATCTAGTTGTAACTACAACATTAAATTTGGGCATTTTTGTTTAGGCATCCCCTAACCAATGAACTAGATTCCAATAAGCCAAGAAAGAACCTTGCAAGTGGATAAAAGTTGCAGATAAAATAAAGCTTACCAGTGCATTCCCTGAAATGGATAAGCTTTATATCCACATCCCCCAGAGCCCTGATGATTACATTTGCAGAGAGTAGACAGGGGGACCCAGAAGCCTTCCTCCTCAGCCTCCCCTGCTGACACTCCCACTCTTAGTCACATGACCGACTCCACTATATTTTATAGACCTGCAGCAGGAAGAGACTTTCGCCACGCCACTGTGATCTGCAAATGTTATTATTAGAGCTCTGGTGGATGCTTGTATATTAATAATAAAGCTTATCCAGTGCAGGGAATACATTGGTGAGTTTATTTTTCCCTGCATAACCCCTTTAATTAATATTCGGTGTTTATTACTTGTGTGGAAAATAATAAAAATATATAAATATATATAAAAAATGACATGTTAATACTGGACACAGGTTCATAATGCAAAATAATTTAAGAATCTTAAAAAGTTACTGGAAAGAATTGCCAAAGAGTAAGGTCAGAGTTCCCTGAATGCACTTGAGAGAGTTGTGCCTGCAAGAAAAACCTGAAAAAGTGAGTTAAAGTGAGTTGATCCTATTTAAACTTTGTTTTTTTTTGCCAACATGATGCAGATGATACAGAACATAATGAGCTTTTTTCCCATTTTTTTATGAAGCGCTTAGTAAATAAGATTGGTTAGCCTTAGGATCAAGTGCTTCATATTCACCAACATTTAAAAAAAATGATGAATAGTAAGTATAAGAAAAGCAAATTGTAAACATGCAAAATTTTACCTCGAAGCTCCTAACAGGGCAGTTCATTTATTACACCGGAGTCAGGCACAGAATACATCCCCAGAGATGCCGCAGCAGTTAATGCACAATGAATGCAAATGTTTTATCCTAAACTGCTAATATTTAAAACACTTCTTCAGGTTTATAGCAATAGAGTCTGATTCATATTGTATGAAAAATACATGAATATTGCAGAAAGTTATTTAAGGAGTATACAATCTTACAAACCGATTTTAATGTCTTTTAATTAAATGTCATATATCATGTGTCTGAGTGTATTTCCGAATTAGATAAACATTCTCATTGTAAGGAGGGATTTTTTTTTTCATTATTAAAAAAAATTATCATTATAAGTATTCTATTCCAAGGACCACAATAATTCTATAATTTGCTTTCTCAAAATTATGCCATAGAAAACAGTGAAGACAGATGTGAATATCTACTGCCACGGTAAAACTGATCATTCTCATTATTTGGAATGTAACAGTTTAGTTGATGAATTTTAATACAATTTCTATAATAATGTGGAAGGTATGAGTATATTAAATACTCCATCGCAACAGTTTTGAGGGCTTCATTCAGATGTGGTTAATATACCAATGTTGAAGTTGTACACCTGCCTAAATAAGACCTAAGGGCTTCTGCCCACATTCCATACAACCTGTGTATGGAATGGAGCCATCATTTAAACCCTTAGCACTTTATAGGGTCATGCTGAACCTCTGGGTGCATCTGGTGGGTAGGTTCACAATACCATTGGCTCTCCGATCTGATAGTGTCCGTTAAAAAAAACAAACCAAAAAACGGACACCTATCATAACAGACGTTAACGGACACTAACTGATGTTAATGGATCAGTTAAAAAAAACTGACACATTAGCATCAGTTATACTGTCCGACAGTAATCACGGACAGTATAACTAGGCATAGACATTAATGTCAAAAAATAATGGATGCTTGACGTCCGTTGTAAAACCATTATTTTTTGCAGACACAAGTCCTGCACCCCGGATTTTTGTGTCGGCGAAAAATAACACACATGATGGATTTGGTGTAAATGGACACTAACGGTAACTAATGGACAAAACATAAAATCCCATTGAAATCAATGGAATTTTTAATGGATGATGCTTCTGATAGTGTCAGTTGTTAAAATCTTTTAACAGACACTAGCAGCGGACACTACTGATGGTCACCAACGGTAGTGTGAACGCCCCCAACAACTAATACTGATGTAAATGAAGCTCGATTACAAAAACTTTCAAACATCCCATTTAGGCAGTGGAAACCTAGCAAATATTTTTTGACACTGTTGCATATAATACATGCCAATTGGAAATACTGTTGTTTTAAAATAAAGTACTATCTTGAATCCACTTTGCAAACTCTTTTAGGGTGAGGTTACATATTATGGCAAACCTGCTTTTTTAAAGATATTGCTGTGTTTTATAAGTCAAAGCCAAAAGTGGATTTAGCAGAAAGGATAACTATAAATGCTTTCATTCGAGTTCCTATTCCTTGTGAAGCTACACCTTGCTTTGACTCATAAAAAGCAACCAAATGTTTAACAAAAAAACACAGCTTTTTCGCAACATGTGGTCTCAGTCTTAAAGAACTTCAATTGCCTGTTATCAGAATAATTTCTTTTACATGCAAAAGCAGTTTCTACAGGACATTATACAGAACTACAAGGATACATGTGCACCGTATGGTACCTTTGTAAGGCATCATATTACAAAGATATTCTCCTCTAGAACAAAGCAACAATTAATAATACAACATCTGATGGAGTGTGCTAAGATCTTTTTTTATACTGTAAATCTTCTTTAGAAGTTAATGGCATATGGTTGTGCAGTAGGGTCCCAAAGCTTGCTATACACATAAGATATTTATCTACAGACCTTTGGCAAATTCAAGTAAGTTTGACGAAATCTGCCAAAAATCTGATGTCTAAACCACAAAAGCTACAAAAAAGCACCAAAACACTATGTACAGTAAGTATACTTTACAACTAAGACTGTACAGGGAACGTTTTGCCAGGATAATCACCTATTGTTTAAATCACAACTTTTATGCTAAATACATTTTTAAGAATTTTGTTATGATCTTGTTTTTAATTTTCCACGATTTTATATATTTAAAAAAAAAATCTAAAACAGTTTGTGACATCCTTTCTCCTGGAGACGTACTATGGGCCATAGACATGATGGTCTGGAGCAGACCCTATTGACTTCTATGATAGAGTTTTCTAGGCATGCTCTGTAACCTCTGCTGTGAAATCCCCTATTGTGACTGGTGGATTTTGTGTCTTATCTACTTATAAATGATATCTCTGATCATCAGTGTGCTAATAAGTGAGGGGGATGCTGCAAAGAAATCTCCTACGGAAAGTCTGCAAGATTTTTAGGAATTTTTTTAAAATATAGATAATAGCATGGAAAAAATTTAAAGCAGCTTACCAAAACTTCTTTACTAATATGTTTAACATAAAACTTGGTTTAAAAAAATAGGTAATTTTCTGGCGACAGATTCCCTTTGTCCCCTACACACTATATAACAAATATATTCATCATGAGCAATGGACAATTGATGTTCCATAACAAATATATTTACCATGGTAATCACATGTGCACTGCCATAAGTCTGGCTGACAAGCACAGATGGATCTCTGCCATAACTTCTGGGGTTGGATGATCTAGTGAGGTAAGATTGCACATATATTAGGCACAATTTAAACTATACTTCAATAGATACTTAATTTAGATTATACTCCTTTTAACCAACAAAAAAACAACCTGACAAACGAAGCAAAACATTACATAAATAAGAAACTAAACCTCCTCAAAAAGTTCTAAAAAAGGCAAAATATTTCAGAAATTCTTCTCGCTGTGTGTGAAACCAGCCATAGGCCATTTTCACATGGTAGTATTTTGGTCAGTATTTTGCATTAATATTTGTACGTCAAATTAAGGAATAGAGCCTACAGAGCGAAAACATGTAATGGAAAGATTTGCACCTCATCATTATGGATCCACTCAAGAGTTTGGCTTAATACTGTCTAAAATATTGCCATGTTAAAACTGAGCTTTAAAAAATAGAGATGTGTCCACCTTTACCTTTACCAATTTTTCATGGAATGCTAGCAAATCCTTGGCAGGCTGCAATTCAGAATGCAACTAGCGGGTGATCACACATATAGCATACCGCTTTGTGACAGAATATTGCAAAATAATGTTTAGAAAAGCTGGAGATCTCAGAACTCATATATGTGAACATGTCTAGCCAAGATAAAGGGTAAGGAAGGCTACATCTGTATCTGGGGCACATCTTTAATTTTATTGTTCAGTGCTGAAAATACAATCATTGACAAAAAAAATATAACGCATCAATAAGGAGTTGTTGGAATCAAATGAAACTTTATATGTGTGAATGTAATGATAATGTATGTAAGAGATAACAATATTAGAGCAAAAAGATACATTTACTTGGGAAATCTGTACTTATAAGGAGGCTCTAGTACCCTGTTGGGCCACCTCTACCCTGGATACAAAATGAGATATGGTTAGGCATGGAGGCATACAGGATCCATATGGGAACCTGCAGAACATTTGCCCTCAGATGTTGCAATTAGGCCTATAGACCCTGCACACTCATAGGGTGCCAAAACAGGAATCCCAGCTAGTCCAATAACTGGTCGAGTGATAATAGCGTTACAATCAAACAGAGAGAGATTCCCAAACCCTGTTGAAAAATTCCAGTTGGAAGTCCTGCCATGAGCTGTTAGTGGCCCTCGTATTACTACTAGGCATGACCTACTGTTGTATCTGATGCTTCTCCAGATCATTACACCAGCAGGTGTAGCAGTGTGTCTCTCCACAGCAAAGACAGGATTGAAATGCTCACCAGGAGGCCTCCATGCTTAGACCAAACCACCATTGGATCCCAAACAGAACCTGGATTAATTGGTAAAAACGATACAGTTCCCTTCCACAGGACCACTGTACACAAAGGCGATGGTGGCTGGCTGTCAATGGCAGGAAATGGTATAAGCAGAGACAGGAGTACCTGTGGCATCTGTGCATGCCCTCTCGTAACCACTGCTTTCAATACCTCATAACATATTGGTCAGAATGGCCTAGATGGCTGGCAATTCCTTGAAACAACCACCTGCTTCTCTCAGTCCATTAATGGGTTCCCTCTCAAAGTCTATCAACTGGACAGAATGTCTTTGAGTGTAAAGGCATGTCTAGCAGTCAATGATCTCACACCAAGAGGTACACTACCAAAAAGTAGCATAAGAGTGCAATTTTATAGGGCAGTGGGGGAAGCACTTTGACGCCCTCTTGTGACAAACTCAGTGAACACACCTGTAATGATTTATATATCTGCCTGAAACATAACTACATGTTGAGTTTTGCAGCAATGTGACATTTCTATCTGGGTGTGGGTTTTTTTGGCAATGAGTCTATCATGTACAGCAGTTTCAGGCCTCATATACATGACCATACTTTATCTGCAATTGCGGATAAAAGTACAGTCATATTCATTTCTATGGGCCCAAACACACAGCTGTAGTTTTTGGCGGCTGTGTGTCTGAACTGTAATGAAAAGATGCATAATATAGAGCAGGTCCTATATCTGTCCATATTTGCAGCTCGGTCCATTCATTTCAGTGTAGCAATCCTTGTATCATCCATGCTGTTTCTGCTGCTCCGTACACTGCATGGTCGGTGCATGTAGCCTCACATGGTAGAAGACATATAGAAAATAAATTTTTTTAACAATTTTCTATATTCATTAAAACCGGCTTACCGTTACAATAGGAAGTCAATCTCTACTATCCATGTTTTGCACTTTGTAATCACAATTTCTAACATGTGTAAGTGGCATTTGTGATGGCAATATGTTGAGCTGGAATTACTGACAAATCTATCATGTTACTGCAGCACAGAGCCATGTTGCATTAATGTGCTGAGTGTTGAACAATTCCTAATTAGATTACTGGCTTCATTAGGACAGGAAATAAATAGCACAACTAAGTCTAAATTAAAATACGATTCATTCCAAAAACAGTTAAAAGCACCAGTGTTCCTTCAGTTTTATCTTATCTTTGATGAGTCTATAATAGTCCGAATAAAAATATTATTTTAATATTTTATATGAATAATACAGTCACTTGCATATATGCTATACAGATAACACTATAGAATCTATTTATTTTTTAATTTATTAATTAATTAATGATTTATTCTTAAATATATATATATATATATATATATATATATATATATATATTTCATTTTAATTAATTAATGTTATAATATTAATTTACACTGTTCATTCATACAAGGTTATTCCAATCTTGCAAAGTGATTGCATATCACTAGAATAGAGTAAGATAATACCTAAAGGACCCCAACCTACTATACCAAGAATAAAGTGGAAGCATTGCTAATTTAGTGCTGCATCCCCTCACCCTTCAGAGCAGCACTCCCAGCACCATGGCTGTGCAGGGTACTGCAGCCTGCCCCATTCACACGGTCAAGCTTGCTTGATCACTACTCCATTTAAACTTCTCTTCACTGCAGTCATGCGGTAGGGTTAATAAAAGAAGTTTGAGACCCTTATTCTAGTGATCAGCGGGGGGGTCCCAGTAGTGGGGACCACAACAATCAGATACTTATCACTTATTATTCTGTGCATAAATGGACTTTCTCAGCTAAATGGACTTTCACTTTGAAATTCCTTCTTGCTGGAGCAGTAGGGGAAGAGTAACATAGAGCTGAGTGAGAGAGGAGAGAAAGAGGCACAGACAAAACTGCAAGCAGCAGTTGTCACCAGTGGCGTAACTAGGAATGGCTGGGCCCCAAGGCGAACATTTGACATGGCCCCCCAACCCCCCCCCGGCACAAACCGCATTCCCCACATTCCTACACACACTATTATGCACCATAGTGGCCCCTGTACAAACAATTATGCCCCACAGTGGCCCCTGCACACACTATTATGCCCCATAGCGGCCCTTGCACACACTATTATGCCCTATAGCGGCCCATGCATAAACTATTATACCCCATAGTGGCCCTTGCACACACTATTATGCCCCATAGCGGCCCATGCATACACTATTATGCCCCATAGTGGCCCCTGCACACACTATTATGCCCCATAGCGGCCCCTGCACACACTATTATGCCCCACAGTGGCCCCTGCACACACTATTATGTGCCATAGTGGCCCTTGCACACACTATTATGCACCACAGTAGCCCCTGCACACACTATTATGCACCATAGTGGCCCCTTCACACACTATTATGCCCTATAGTGGCCTCTGCACAAACTATTATGCCCCATAGTGGCCCCTGCACACACTATTATGCCCCACAGTGTCCTCTGCACACACTATTATGTGCCATAGTGGCCCCTTCACACAGTATTATGCCCCATTGTGGACCACCCATGAACAATTATTATACAACAATTATATATCTTTTCAGACCCCAGAGTATAATGATCAGAGACCCAGGGGAGGATACAAACATAAAAAAAAATGTTACTTTCCTCTCCCTGGCTCCGGCGCACTCCCCACTACTTTTGGCCCTCTTCAATGTTGGAACAGACGGCATGTGAGCCAGGCCAGTGTCGCGACGCATAATGACGCCAACCTGGCACACATGACGTCTGGGGAGTCACCAAAGAGGCCCGAAGACTGCCGGAGCGCAGGAGAGGTAAGTAACAGTGTTTTTTATGTTCCCTCACCTGACCTGGGCCTCTGATCATTATACTCTGGGGTCTGAAAAGAGTATAATGAAAAGAGTATAATGATAGCAGTTGTTTGTGGGGTTCGCGGGCTCACGGCCTTACTTACCAATTCCCGCTCCTGCTCACAGCCACCTCCGCTTCGGGCCCCCTAATGTCCCGGGCCCTGTGGCAGCCACTACCGCGGCTACCTTGGTATTTACGCCACTGGTTATCACATTAATATAGGTTAGTCACAGCAATATAGGTCAGTACTTGTATTATCTTATATATTCCTGCTGCAGCTTCTGAATTCTGTATATAGCGGACATCATAGCAGACAATCTTCACCTACCAGCTCAGGGAGAAATGAAAACTAGAGACGGATCATGCAGCAAGGAAAACTGCTAAAAATGCAGAGTACAAGTCATATAATGGTCAAAAATAATGTTATTCTTCATGTATACACGCTGTACAATTGATTTTTGCAGAGATTGCTTAAAGGTTAGGCACTCTTTATCTCTTTGACTTTGCAAGGCATTGGGAACTCTATTTCAGAAAAGAATGGAGCACACCATGCTATAGAGATACGTGATAAAATAAACCACACAAAATGTTGGATTTATTTAACAAAACTAAACTTCAAAGATGGACATTGATTTTGAACTTTTTACTTCCAAAGCTTTGTGCTTCACTGAGTTTTGCAGCTATTGTAATAAAAATATCTAGGTATGACCCCAACAGGGCATCACATTATTACAGAATTAGTTTCATACAATCATATGTAGTTCAGTAATTTCTATGTAGCTACTATGTTGCCCTTCCTGACACAGAAATTCTTCTGCTTCCTGGTAGAATTAAAGTGTTTTCCAGCAACTGCCACTAGAGAGAGCTCATTGCATAGAGATTATTACAGCTCCTATTGACTTATTTGGCAATTGTATAAATTTCAATATACTGGGCTCCCCCTAGTGGTGGCTGCTGGCAACAGGAACATTTTCAGTGAAACAGTAAGTTTTAAGCTAACTGATGGAAACATAGTACCTGGGTATTTATGCCAGTTTTATGGTGTAAATACATTGAAAAATATGATATTTAATAATGATGACAAAAAATTGCAATGCGCTTTTCTCACAAAGGGACTTAAAGCAAGGGGAGCATTTTGGAGTCAGTGGCTGGCCTACAGGCACTCATCCCCAACACCCACAAGAGTCAGTTGTATTTGACAGGAATATTAGTATATTTTTGGGACGTGAGAGGTAACCAAAGTACCCACTGGAAACCCATGCAAACATACATGCAAATATTGCCCTTGGCCAGGTTCAGACCCAGGCCTCCAGCACTGCAAGGCAACAGTGCTAACAACTGAGTCATCATGCCGACTTTTAGGCTGTATGCCATTTTTACAAAGCTTCTGAGTCACATTTTTCAGGTGTGCAGTTGTGCCAAAAACAGTGCCAGGACAAATCATGACACATTCATTAATTAAAATACTTATGGGGGCCCTTATTGAATATAGCTATGAGACCCATGAAGTCTGTGAATACCCCTAATACAGCATGTGATACTTTTCATTCCATACACATATTAAGTCATCTATTTTATGTGTGTGCTCATGTATATACAGACTATAACTTCTACATTTGTGCTTATTAGAGCATTTTACGTAAAAAGTCTTTGGACATGTTTCATTACCACAAACCCAGAAATGCATTAAGAGTTGGTCTCAGCAACCAAACTGCTGCATATGGTAGTTTACCAAGTGTGTGCATAAACAATTCTCACTTCAGTAAATTGGATTTGTTTAGTCCCTTTAACACCAGGGCATCAATGTATATTCTTTCTAGCTCCAGTAGGTTTCTGAAAAAAAAAGACACATTCTTGAGAAGGGGAAAGTTGTGTTGTTGCAGGTCAGCGATTCTCATTTTCTGCTTGAGGTTTCATCCTTCGTACTAAGAAACCTTTAAATAACTTATTCATTCCCACATGCCTCTACCATTTAGAAAATGATCATACTGTGGCTTAAACTTCCCTACTGCTAAGACCATTTAGTCTGAACTAAAATCACAGATACTTAATTCACGCATCATTCTATGACTTGATTATGCAAGTGGAACAAAATGTCACAAAGATTCACCATGAATTCATTTAGAGTCACAATTAGCGTTTTAATATACATTTATTCTTCTCAGTCTTCAAGCCTATTCGAGAAACCAATCTCTTCAATCGGGGGCTGTCAATCCAAATATCTAATAGCTTTTGGCTTTGTAATGTATCAGATAGTATAGAATGAATAATTTACCTTATTGATAGCTCTCTTGGCTTGAAGAAAAGTTTTGTACTAAAAGACAATTTTAGCTTCCTGGCTGCGTAAGAAAATGGGACTGGCATTGATACTAATTGTGAATGCTACGTGTGTCATTGCTTTACCTGTTGTATAAGCAGGGTTTCAGGGGAATGAGGTCACATTCACATCTAATTGCTGTTTCCTGGACTTGTCAACCTATAGCATTCCTGAGGCAGAAGCAGCAGAGACAAGACTAAGTGACCTTGATGTACAGTATTTATTGTGTAGCCACAAAACCCATTTAACTCTCAGGAGGTAATCACATATCTAAGCAGGCTTTCATAATGTATTTTGCTCACTGGTGGGACTTTATTTTGTCAATGATCTGATAAGTAAAAGAGGCATCTGATAACTTTAGTGCTTCAAAGCTACAGTAGAATGAAAAAGCTGAAATGTCCATTTGATTGTCTTTTATAGTCCAATGTATATATGCTAACAGGTCAAGAGAGTATCAGCACAGCAGAGCAGCTACACTACACCATCAGAAGGTAAATTCCACCTGGCCATATCACATTTCAATGTTACAAAACTTTTTGAAGTTCATGTACTGAGCTAAAGAATGAAGCACTACGCAGGATATCATATTATTGACAGAAAAAAAAACTCTCCCCATTTTTCATATTGCAGACTACAGGCTCTTGCTAGAATATACCAAGGGAAAGATATTAACTTAATATCATAATTTCTAACTGCTCTTATAGCCATATAATGGCAATGCATGACATGGACTACTAATCTGCTTAAAGGGGTTACGCCACAAAAAAGTATTTATACTCTATCTATCTATCTATCTATTTATCATCTACCTATCTGACTACTGAAACCCCCACCAATCCTGACTGTTTTCCCCCTGTTGCAAATTAAGCCTGACTGCAACCAGACTGACTGTGGGTAAGTGGGTGACTGTGCTCCCATTCACTTCAATGGAAGCGGTGAGTGCTGTACTTCAGCTATCTACAAGGCTCTTATTGAAGTGAATGGGAGTACGGGTTCATTTGTCCACCAATCGACAGGCTGGCTGCGGTCACGGTAAATTCACAACAGGAGAAGAAATACCCCACTTCTCAGAATATTTTCTATCCTTTGCATAGAGGATAAATACCTACCTTGTTGCTGTACATAGAATAATGATAGATTTTTTTTTCTAAAATGCATTCCTTAGTGCAAAGGCCCTAAGGAAGTGTAGATATGTAATTCACCAACTCAATGTTTTGGTTTTAAGAGGTGCAATAGATGACAGACTATGTTCACCATAATGTTTTTATGATGACATTTATTTAGTTTGTATTTGCATTGCAGATTCCGCCAAAAATCGTCTGACAGAAAAGTCCTGCATGGAGGACTATTCTCAATGTCGGTTTCAGTATAAACATTATACTGAAATATTATACTTATAAAATTATAGTCTATGGAGTCCGTGGGTGTCCACTGGTAACCACTGGTTTAGCAGGAGGGTTCTCCATCGTTGAGGTCCCACAGCAGATACAAACTGCGGAGAGTACCGTGCAAGTGTGAACCTAGCCTTAGTTATTTATTTACTTATGTATGTATTTATTTGTTTTACTCACTTCTATTACTTACTTACATGATTGACTAGTTGTAGATTATACATTAAACTATATTAAACTGGAATGTCAGACCAGACCAATTGAAAGATTGTTAAAGTAAAAAGCTTTAAAAGCCATAAAAGCATTCAGCTGACAGCTAAATTAATGTCCATGGTCATCCTTAGTTAAGCAGGAGAAATCAAAATACAACAACTTAAACGGTCATTTTCAACAGGGTTTCTCTAATGAAATATTTGCATGAAGTTGAACATATAATGATAAAACCAATATATTTAACAAAATTATTTTAGTCTGGCTTGTGTCCATTTTAAGCATTGACTTAGCTTAACAGGTTTAGCTGATTTTCTTGTGGCCTCCTTGTTTATTAGCTCCATTCATCTGAAACTACTAGGACATCCCTGACAGATACTAGTTCAATGGGCTTGACTGACCTTCCCAGCAAGTTTAATTTTCGCCACAAGGAAAAGATCTTAGCCATCTAGGTGATCAATGTATGCTCGACAACAGTGCTGCTCAACTCACACTTCTATGTATTGTTACAATATTTTCTTAGAGAGTTTACAGAGGATCTACACTATGAACTGCTCATATTATTAAATAGATCACTTAGACCTATTGAAGCTGATGTACCTACTTTGAAAATCCATGTTAGAATGGATGTGTAATCATTTTGAAAGCCTTCCTGCTTCGTATTAAAATTGGTCCAGTGTATTCATGGGCTAAACTCATCCTCCCTCCACCTAGCCTAACTGACATGCTGCAGCTTGTAATGCTCAGTGTGAGATTTTAGCAGCAGCAGGGGAGGAGGGATACAAGGTGTTACCATTCCACTTGTCAAAGGGACATATCCCTATGTAGTCTATATAGTCAATAGCTTATATTACATTGTATTTGCATTGTGTTTAGTGAGGACCTTTCACCACCTCCTTCAACTTAAGCTCTTTTCATCCTTTAATAGGCGCCCCTCACTGATTCCAGAGCAGTTGGGATTTTTTCTGTAGCCCACACCATTCCTGAGCATTCAATACAGTTAGTTTTTGTGCCTGATAAGCTAACTAGACTCTTTAATGTCAAGTTTATGGCGTCAGACAGGAAGAGGCAAGGGAGTGTGATTCTGAACTCTGGCACTGGCCACCTCTGAGTGGGGCTCTGAGTCATGCCTCCTACCTGCTCCTGCCTGACCATAAGACTGGCACAAAAAAGCCACATAACTAAGGCACAAAAACTAACTGCACTGATTGTTTGGGTATAGTGGAGGCTAGAGAAAAAATTTCAACTGCACTAGTGGAGGGATGCCTATTAAGGGATGAAAAGAATTAGAGTTGGTGGAGGTGGTGAAATTTCCTCAGTAAACTGTGCCACATCTGTTTCAGTATCTCTCATAGATATCAATTGAGGAGGATGGCTTTACATGCCACTCATTCAAATTAAAGACTACCCACTGATTTCAATGGATATCATTAACCCTTCAGAGGATAAAGCTATGAGTGTGATACAGAGAAATCCTATATATAACCGATAACTTCTTATCTACATGTTATGCAGCAACCACATACAAAAATGAAAAAGATAATATTCTAAATGCACTTTTGACCACATCTGAAATGAAGAGTTGTCCCGCTGTCAGCATTGTTTAATTGGGTTATTTTTAAATACTTGAGAACCATGCCCAGAAAAACTTCTCATTTATCTGATACATATGCCTCATAATCATTGCAATATCTAGGTGAGTCATTTCTATCAATTTTCTGCCTCATTGCCTTTTATATACAACAGTATCATGGCTAAAAGGCCCATTTCAAATTCTGCTGAAGTGAAAACATTTTTAAAATTGCTGGTATTCGTTTTCAAGACGTCTACTATTTACCTAGCACAGACTTTGATGTGAATGACATTAGGCCTCCACAGACAGTGAACATGTTGACATAGAATAATTTGCAGCTATCTTGGCATTTGACTGCAACAACAAAAAAATAACTCGGCAAATTTGCTGTAAACATATAATCATTTAAGAAGACACTGAGAGATCATAAGTGCAGCCAAGAAAACCTTGTAAGTATAGATCAACATCTCACAGTAGCTTGCCGCTATATGCTCATATTTCTACAAACTTGGGCAAAACAATGGCAAATAAATCTTGGTTAACCCAAGATCCAGTATCATGACTGCCGTTCGACAAATGCTAACATATTCTACTTTGCGCTACAGTATCTTGATGAGATCTCTCTGCAAACTAACCATCCAGTCCTAACACAGAATCACAAGCGTTCTGAAGGAAACTCAATTCCAGAGAAGAAATATTTATTTAAGATGATAGCAAAAAAGTCACATACTTATCTCTGGAATACAAATTTGCAATTTGAAAGAGTAAATGGTTTAGGATGAAATAAAGTGTAAATGAAAAAAGGATAAAAACAGCCAAGAAGGAACTTTAAAAGTAAACTTTTGGCCAGCGAATAAATATTTCATGTTTTTGATGGAATTGGCAGTAAACACTGCACACAGTAAGTGTACTTCCAGATTTTAGAACTTGACAGACTTCAGAATGTCTTGCAAAATACTCCAGATTGTTCCTTACCTGTGCTTACTGCTTTATAAGTCATTTTCAGTGCCTTGTAAAAGAAATCTAAGTGCAGCTCAGGATGGATCTTTCATTCCTTTTTTAATCATCAATGGGTGTACTGTGAAATTCTTTCCCTTCTGGACACTTTCTTCTTTTGACCTCAATACAGGGAAGATTGAATTGTCAAAAGAAAGTTAAACATAGAAATTACACAAAAATTAACAATCCTAATTATTAACCTGAACACTAACAAACATGTTGGAATATTGTTTTCTCTGTTCACTCTCTTCATTAATTCTTAGGCTTCATGTTTCTTAACATGATGAAAATAACATGGTAGTTCTACAAGAATGTGGAGCTATATTCAAAATGGTCTCCATAATTTATTTTCATAGATGGATGTAATTGCGCCAATAATGAATACCACCCATTATCACTATTGCCCTATTCTTTAGGCATAGACCTACTGTAAGTTATACCTTAAGGAGTCTATAACCACCAAATTTGCTTCTAAACCACTTATATGCTGTGTAGTCATTGTTAGTGGTGTAATGAAGTTACCTTTTTTGTGTCAATCATCAAGAAAATCAACTTTTATTCTGTATGCAAATTAGATGATCGAACGCAGCACCCATTTTTGCCTGTGGCTGGCACACATCAGGACCTGACAAACTGTATGTTAGAAGGTAATGCTGGGTGATGACTACAGGCCAATCCAGGTGCTTTGCCAGGTACAGCCACACCCCAGATGCACCAAACAGGTCAAGTCATTTGGAAATAGAATGAAAGTTGATTTTCTCAGAAACTTCAATACTATGTATCAACCCATACAAGAGCAAATAAGTGGTTTAGAAGCAGTTGTGATGGCGTTAGTCCCACTTGAACTACTTGCTAACAGATGAAAAGTATGAGGTAGTAGCCCATACCCCACGTGCGTTAAAAGCACTGTAGCAGACAATTTAAGACTTGCTCTAACACCAGAGATCAAACAAACCTCTAACATTTAACTTTTAACTGTCTGTATACTGTGATTTGCACTGTCTGCAGTATTAAGGTGTGGAGTCAGAAGTGGACTTCCCCGTTATTGTGTCGTAGGGAGTACCTGTGACATGACCAGGGCCCATAACATTAGAGACAGCCAAGAGATGCCTGACCATATTCCTTGTTGTTAAGGCATACTTATTATGCTCTAAAAACTGCCTTTCTAATGTTAAAGAGAGATTTTGGTTATATTAAGTTGTCCTTATTCACAGGATAGTGGATAACTTGCTCATTATTGTGAGTCAGTTTGCTTGGATCCCCACGAAAACAGGGATCCCTATTACCAGCAAATGAATGGAGTGGTTAGGTAGTGTATGCACAGCTCATCTAGTCCCTTAAATGGGACTGCTGGATATAGCCAAGAATAGAGTACAGTGCTCATCTATCTCTTGCAGTCCTATAGAGAATGTTCCTTTTTATTGGCACATATCTAAAGTAATTATAATCCATTCATCTTCTGGAGAATTTTTTGAAGAAATCATATACTTCCAGACTCCAGGCCTAAGTAAACTTTATATTCCTCCTTGAATATGTTCTTTCACCGGTATGCATTTACATAGGAACAGAAAGCTATTTCCACATTTCCATTACTGATGTAAGCATGTATACAACAGTGCAGGCTGTATCCAAGATCATTTGGTTGTAGACCTAGCCAAGGATAAAAAAGTATGGTTTGTTTGATTTTATCAAATTGGGTAAAAGTAAATGGGGCTTAGCTGCAACTACTTGCCACAACCTTTGCACAAGAGTAGTGGTATTTCTGGAAAAAAAGTAATATTAATAATTAATTAAATTAATTTGAATTAATTAAATATTAATAGTAATATCCTTTTAATTTCAGCTATAAAAGGAAATGCAGCCAAAGGATTATCCACGTTCTATTAAAGGGGTTGACCAGGGAAATCTTTTATATTTAAAATAGGCCAGGAGAGGTGAAAAAAATAAAAATAAAATAATACTCACCTCCCGTGGCCTATGTTAAAAATATTTGTTTTCCCTGGACAACCTCTTTAACTGTATTACTGAATCTTCCACTAAATTCTGCTATAAGTCACTTGAGACACACTTAAAAAAATCACATATAGATTATTTTCTGCCTCCTGTTTGGTAGTTTGGCTAAATGACACAGACATAAAACCAAGCATTTGGCTCACTCATGTTTTTCAATTATTAGCATAAGTTATATGTGTACTGACTTTAGTGCCTACACATGATATGTTGCAAGGCTATAAAACAGTTTTCATAAATGTAAAACAGATCTGTTTCAGATGGAACAAACGGCTGTGCCAAGACAGAATCACATACAACTGTTCAAAGACCTTGCCAAATGGCCAGATGTTGACTTCGTAAAGGATCTTTCACAAGTTCCCACATTTCTATGATGGTCATGTTCAGAAATGAAACATGTAACAGTGGTATAACTAATATGTGATAGGTCATAGAAATTCATTTAATTAATAGAAAATGAGAAACGTGCAATGGGAAAGCTAGAAATTGCTAGAAATCTCTTTGTTCTGAAAAAATATTGTTTGTATCAATGTACCAATGAGGTTTCACTGATTTCTGTTGTTAACAAAACAAAAATCACAAACACTCCAAATCCTTCACATCACAGATGCAAAGAACTCCTAACAGAGGTCACTGACTATAATGGGGTCCATTAACACCATCATGGGGCCTGTCAGTTTACCAGACCAAATAGCACAGCATGCTATATTGTCTGGCATTTTTTATAAGATCTTCAACAGAGGCTCCTATCAGAGCTGCCAAAACAGATGTGCACACAGCCTATGAAGATTTAAAATGTAGTTTTGTATTAATATTGCACATGTCATTTATGACTCTAAATCACTTACTATTCACATATAAAGACAGAATTCAATTTCAGCAGCCATGAGACTGTATTCATATACTTATGCAGATTTTAGTGTAGTATATGATGAAGTCTTTAAAGGCAAACATAGCAGTGGACATTTGGGAACGAATTTGGCCTCCTTCGTGAGCAACCTTGGGTGGGGATCCATGGATGGCTGTATATGGAGTCCCTGCTCGGGACAGGTTGGCTTCCCTTTGGAGGTGGTGTTGGTTTGATGTTGAATTCATTTGGGGTCATTCTCTGGATGTGCTATGTGTCCGCTTATGTCACTGGGTGTTTCCTTTGTGAGTGCCATGTGTGGGTGGGGCTTGGTCGGGCCCAGGGGTTGTGCCTCCGTGGAGTTCTTGGGTGAACCCCTGGAGTGGACTATCATTGGCTGTGACATGGAGCTTGGGCTGTGCCAGAGCAAGGGGGCAGCCATTCAATTTGGTCAGTCTGTGTCATTCTAGGGAGCAACCTAAACCAGGAGATACAGGAGATATCTGCAAAAAATAAAAAAGTAATGTTAAAATTCTCCTAAAGTGACCTTATGGAAGAACAATGTTTAAAAAAAATGAAGACAGATGATGACAAAAAATAAAGTAAAATTTTAAAAAAAGTCACTATCACACCCACATCACAGTTTCTAATCCCAACCCCAACAAGGCAAAACTGTGTCATGAAAACTGTGAACATGAATACCATAACAGATATTTTAGTAGCACTTTGTGCTATAAAATTTTTTTTAAAAAACAGACATTTCCCCTTTTTATTTACATTTTCATGGATATTAAAAAAAAAGTCATAAAAATATCACTGAAAAAAGACACAAAAATTATTCGAATAACAAAAACAAACAACAAATATAAAAAAAAAATAACAAAAATAATGTTATAGCCTTGAAAATCGCATGTACCAAAAATATAATAAAAATGGTGGTTGAACAAAAAGAGTGCAACTGAAATGCTATGTTACCTCTAAGAGAGACTATCGGGCAGGTTTATTAAAGTGTCTAAAAGAAAAAGTGTCTTAGTTCCTCATAGAAACCAATCACAGTTCAGCTTCTTTCATTTTGTATTCTGATCCTGAAAAATGAAAGCTGCACTGTGATTGGTCACTATGGGAAACTGAGACAGTTTTTCTTTTAGACAGTTTAATTAACCTGCCTGATTTACCATTACACTGTGTGCCTTACATATGACACTGTTCTATTGGCAAGAGTAATTGTCAATCTATGTACCTTTAAGAGACCCTATAGCTGCCAACCCTTGCACCTTTCTGCACCTGTAGCCGCCATACCTAGTATCTTGTACTGTAGATGTTAACTCTTGTAATGCTTTGTTAAATTCAAAATTACTGCATTTTGCGCATTTTTTGTCCATTTTACTGTTTGCCCCTTCATTGGGACATCATTGAATGGTTCCCTGTAATAAGGCCAAGAGCCACATATAGAACTGGCATCTTTCTGGTCTGTGTTGCAGTAGTATGCAAAGCCAGTGGCTGGCCAGCCCACTGCAGTGGAAAAACTTTGAAGAGGATTTGCAGCAACCAGATAGAGGAAACCTGGAACCTGAGAGTCGTAGTACTTGGAAATTGTAACGTCTCTGCCTGTTCGGGTCTCTGCGCCACCCTCCCCTTGCACGCTGCGGCGAAGGAGGCGTGTTCAGTTTGATTCCTTTGATTCACTGTCCTAATACCTCCTGTCTATAATTGAATTTCTGCCACACCCGTCTCTTGCATCTTGGTTTTCCTCTGCTCCACTAATAGTTAATCTCAGCTTTTCCTGTGTGATTGACAGCCTGTCTACCAATCCAGTCTGGGCCTGGTCCAGACTTTCTATAAACAGGTTGTCAGCCCTCACATGGCCGCTGGTTATTGCTTCGTGCGTTCGGGCTATTACTCCTTGCTGTTTTTGTTACCTGTATTCCTATTCCTGACCTCTGGCCTTGATTTTTGACTATTCTCTTGGACTTTGATTCTGTACTGCATTGCTCATCTGTTACCGACCCCTTGGCTAGTTGACCTCCCTTTTTGTTGTTCATCCTGTCTGCGTTCTATGTTGTCACCTATTTTAGGTAGGGCCTGTCGACCAGTTGTTGCTGTCACCTAGGACAGATAGGCAAGTTAGCCAGGGACAGTGGGGGGGTTCAGCTTAGGGCTCACTACCTTGTGCCCCTCCCCCCCAGGGTTCTGCATCAGCACTGGGGGGAGGGGCAGAAATGTTATGGTGGATCAAAGTGGTACAGCCCATTTAAGGCAAAATCTAGACCTATGTCAAATGTTTGCCTTGAGGCCCAGCCATTCCTAGTTATGCCACTGGCACACTACATATGCAAGCTAAAGCGGCAATGTGGCTCTTTCAATCCCCCCTAATCCTAGCAGTCAGACTCTACTGATCATAAAGTTATGGAATATTTTATCAGGATTACATTACTTTCTGTGATGGAAATGACTCTTTAATTCAAGAACTTCAGTTTGCTAAATCTTGCAAGTTTTTCTAGCCATAGTAATTTGTTACCATACATTTCTTCATTGTGGTAAATAACAATGAGGAACCATAGCATAATACCTCTGTCAACCATTTCACATGCTATTTCTGTAAAGGTTTGTTATCTGGAGTCTCATTGTACTGAGAAGGCAAGTTGACAAGAAGCCCTGGAGAAAATCTAATGTGCGTTTTTATATTTAGTCCGAAATTCAGCATGTGCTCTAAAAATACATTTTCAACACTATAGTTACATTGCAAAAGATTAGAAATAATAAGGATGATCAGATTTTAGTTAATAAGAGTAGTAATGATTGATATTTTCTTAGTTTTTGGTTAGTGTTTGCCCATTGACACAATTAAGACATCATTTTACACAACTGCATTTAATTCCAATGCAACATAATTTTTTTCCTGTTGTTATAAAAAGAGTGTTCTTACCCAACAGAACTGGCTCGTGATACAAAGGGATTCATCAATGTCATTTGGCAAGATTAGAAGCTGTTTGTCCCAGAAGACAGAACTCTGCCAAGAAGATGCCACTCATTTTATGAACACAAAGGAGACGAAGAGGGTTATTTATCAAAGTCTTCCAACTTCAAAACTGGAAAGGAACTGTTCCCTTTCGCGTTAAACGTTTATCAAGTCTCAAGCTATTTTACAAATCCTTTAACAAATGTAAAGACAGCATTTCAATTGAAGAGTGAACAAAAAATATTGCATGGAAATCTGGGAAGGATTTCAGCAGCAATTATCTCATTCACCTCTGAGTATTAACACAATGTGGCAAGTGGAAAATATTCTAACAATAAGCTGCCCTCTTCACTAACTCCCTTATCGTAGCAGCCCATCAAACAGAATAAATGCCACCTCAATACTCTATGCATGATTAGAAGGATTTTACACTTCAAGGGGGACATTTTATGATTTTTTTAGCTACGTTGTGTCTTTTCTTTTAGCAATTAGCCTTACCATTTACTCAGTATTATAAGCATTTCTTCCAGCATACACATGACAGCCACAATTCATCACAGGCGTCAATGCTGGAGTGCTCCTTACCCTCTTGCTGACTTTCTATAATAGTCTACTTTATAATAAATGAGCATAGGTGGTACAATAAAAATAAACAGAAAGAATATATAGCAGTAGGGTAAACATTTTAAGTATACATTCTACATTTTGTGTTATATGAGTTAGGCAGTCTACCAGAGATCCTAGAAAAGGCATATGGTGCATGGTGAACACTTTTCTGAAATCTCTTTTGGCAAATGTTCCATTGCTCACATAATATACATAGCATACATGATCATGCTGCTACTCCCCTTTGTCCTGATATATGCTATATTGTGCATTAGTGAGTTATTCCTATATCATAAGGTGATGGCTTATTGCTAGGTTATACCATCACTTTTATGATGGCAAGGGAGTCCAAAGCTTTGGGACTTTCAATGATCTTGAGAATAAATGAGATCCTTCACTGTTTTCCACTGTGCAGGGAAGGTCTGTGAAAGATTCAAAGGATTGGTCAAACCTGCACCGATCATAAAGAGGTGGCATATCTTAGCAATATACCATCACATTATAAAATGAGACAATCCTTTAATACCTATGAAAATCACCAGCAATAGAAAAGACAGTAGTAACAGGCACGCTGATACATGAACCTATGATGACTGACTATTCTACGTCAGTGTTAAAGCGAAGGAGCAACTGGGGTCTAGCATTTGACCATATTCTACTATCTGACCCCTGCTGGTGGTATACAATGTCTTTGTGTGTATATAAAGGATTATATTCAGTAGCATGTTCAGATCATTCAGATTTGACAGCATCCCTATCCATAATAAAAAAAAATAGATGGTCCTTGTTTTGTTTTTTTTGCAGGTTATTGTCATTATCCTCAAATAAATGCTATTAATGTGATTTTTTTTGTATCTGAGCTGTAAACATGTGACTTATCGTCTTTACTGCATTTATTTGGTTTTCAATATGTCCATACTAATTTTGTTTGCCCATAATTTTTAACCCACTGTTCATAAAAAAGGATAGCCGCAGAGCAGGAAAAAGTCTTCCTAAAACAGGATATCTTTGTGAAGGAAAATAAAAAACATTCAAACAATATTCATAAAGAGATACTACAGGCAAAATAGACATACTGCATTATGCTCAGTGCAGAGCCTAAGGAGGCAGAACATGACACATGGATTGAAACAACACCAGAGAGAGAATTCTTGTATTATGTACTACTCCCTACAGAGTGGAAGATATTTGAAGATATTTTTTAACATTTTAACAATGGTCTTAAAGTATATACTGACCACTCTTTTGGCTCCTGTCAGGTGAA
This sequence comes from Leptodactylus fallax, assembly GCA_947044405.1. NCBI lineage: Eukaryota > Metazoa > Chordata > Amphibia > Anura > Leptodactylidae > Leptodactylus > Leptodactylus fallax. The sequence continues at coordinate 91,919 of CAMRHE010000062.1, read as the reverse complement.
TGGGAGCCTATGAATACATTTGACTTAAGCATTGGGGGCTTTCAGTATGAAACTAGTCTGAGCCACTTCATCTTTACATATATAGGTATGATCTTGTATTGCAGCTTATTTGTATTTAGGGGAATGGGACAGAACTGCAATATCAGGCACAACCCATGGACAAAATCAGACTATTTCTCGGGGGGGGGGGGGAGGAGAAACCTTAGACAACCCATATATTGAGGTATCATTTAAGGGTTCTTTGTTTGCTAATATTTGTCATCACTTTCTTATTGGGATCCACCAAAGAGGGCCATAAAGTAGTTCTGCGCAGAACAGATAGCCAGTAACTGTGCAGGGAAATACTTAGAAAGGGAGTAGCACTAAAATAACAATACTCTTTCAACCCTGGCATTTTATCACCGCTATTCCGAAAGCTCCGGCATATCTTAGTGGCGTGCCATCAGATTCTGTGATAGGTATGACCCTATAGTGAAAATGACACAATACCTCAACCATCTTCTTTCAAACTTATATTTCTTCTAATTTATCTTTTTCATGTTTTACCATACATTTCCATATTGTGGTAAATGTCACTACCACATGGTAATACCATTAACCATATCAGATTCCTTTTCTGTTTCATTGCACTAAGGAGGCAAGGTGACAAGAAGCCCTGGAAAAATCGAATGTGTTTTTTTATATTTAGTCAAAAATTCTGCATCCAGCTCATGAAACACATTTTAATACTACAGTCAAATTTGCTAGAGATGACAAATCATTAGGATGATCTCAGCCAACTCGGATCGAGCAGGACAGTCCCACATTTTGGGTTTTGTCCCGCTGTTCCGGGCGGCAGGCAGTGATTTCAACTCTATCTGTGTCCTTTGCACAGGGCCCCCCAATGCATTAAAACGACCCTGGGTACTAGACAACCAGGGGCGCACCTCTAATGAGGCAAAGTGAGACAGCCCCTCAAGCGGCACTGTCCCTCACTGTCTGGGGGGGCGGCATTTTTTACTGTCAATTTAACACAAACCAGCCCAGGACAGGCCGCTTAAAAAAAAAAAACAAAGCTGAGAGTGGCCTGTCCTGGGCTGGTTTACGAGAGACCTCTGTATGTCAGCGCAGGTGGCGATACAATGACGTCATCGCGCCTCCTACCCTGACACAAAGACATCCTATGCGCGGACAAGAAGAGGAGGCGGCGACTCCATCAATGGATTGCAGGTAGATGACGATAAGTTGTTTTATATATATATATATATATATATATATATATAAAAATAGGCTGTTACCTGCTGGAGTAACCTCGGCAGGTAACGGCCTATTTATTTATCGATCCCCACTGCTGCTCGTGGCCGCCCCCACTTCCCTTTCTGCTATGGGACGCAGAAGCGGCTGTGAGCAGGAATCTGTAAATGAGGCCGCGGGCCCGTGAACCCCATCTGTGTGACATTGAAGAAGGCCGAAGGCAGGGAGTGCACCGGAGCCAGGTAAGTAACAGTGGTTTTTATGTTTATGTTTATGGGTCTCAGATCATTATACTCTGGGGTCTGAAAAAAACCCAGAATATAATAATAGTTCATGGGTGGGTCACTATGGGGCATAATACCGTGTGCAGGGGCCGCTGCGGGGCATAATACCTTGTGCAGGGGCCACTGCGGGGCATAATACCGTGTACAGGGGCCGCTGCAGGACATAATACCATGTAATACTGTATTAATTTAAAAAAAAACCCTTCTCACCTGTCCCTTGTGCTTAGATGTCTCCCACCGCAGTCTGGTTCTCCTGCTCTGGTGTTTTCTTCTGGCAGAAGTCCCCACCGCACATGATCGCTGAGGTCACTGACATGGGACGTCACAATGCTGTGGGGAAGAAAACACCGGAGCAGCAGGACTGGAATGCGCTGGAAGACACTGGAGAACCTTCCCCAGCCTCATATTAAAAAAGTGGTTATCCTGGACAACCCCTTTAAGGTGGCACTTGGGCTTTATTAAAGGGGCTTTCCAGCTCATTTTTATTGATGATCTATCCTCAGGACAGATTATCAATAATAGATCAGTGGACCCCCCCCCCCCCTACTGATCAGCTGTATGAAGGAGCTAAGGTGCCTATTTATAACACACGCTGTCTGTTTATCTGTTTATAGTGACCGTGTGATGTAATTACAGTCTTGTCACATAGACGTGTATAGGACGAGGCTGTAGTTACATTACATGGCTGCTATGAGATGAATGACACTATGTAAACAGAGAAGCGGTCATGTTGCTTACACAGGTACCACGGTTCATTCACACAGCTGATCAGTGGGGCTCCTGGGTTTTTGAGCCCCACTGATTAGTTTATTAATGACCTGCAAAACCTTTCAATTAGTTAACACCTGGGGCATTATTAATAAGGGACACTATTTATACAGGGTACACACGGACATTATTAATATAAAGATGCACTTGAGAGTATTATTCATTATGGGGGGTTATATCATATATTTTATAATTGGGGGAAGCAGCAGGATGGGTGTGCAGATGAGGACAATGTGGGTCGGATGCCTGGAAAAGTGAGGAGTCAAAGATATCTGTGCAGCAAACTTTACAGAGACAAGTCACAGCTGGAAGAAGTGGTCATGGTGGTCCAAAGGGAAGAGAAGGGAAATGTGAAGGATTAGTCAGAGACGTCACCTGTAAGTCACAAAATGTTACTGCACTGTATTTACCTAAATGATAGACGATAAATACCTGAGTGATGGGGGTCTGTCTTCTGAGACCCCCACTGGGCCTGAGAATTGGGTTTTTTCCCCCACTGGGTGGGAATTCAGCCTGACCGCAGCCAGGCTGAATATAGGTGTGTCACTTGGTGGATGGACAAACCCGCGTGACTCTCATTCAACTTTGATGGGATTGCCAAAGATAGCCGAAGTCCAGTACTCAGCTATCTGCGGTGTTCCTATTATAGAGAATGGGGGCCACATGGGCTCTTCCATCCACCAAGCAGAAGATGTGTGAAGTTACTTTCATTGTTAATGCTGTGCTGTTGATCTGATACTGAAGTAATACAGGAAGAAGAATTCTTAAAAACTGTTTCATAAGTTTGTGTATGTTTATTGTACGACAATAACAGCATGTGAAGCTAACAGCATGTAAACTCAATTTTATATTTTTTTGTTGCGGGGGGGGGGGGGGGGGGGGGAAGCGCCTTTCTATAGTCCACCTCAGGCAGCAAAGAGGCTAGGTTCACCACTGTAGACAACTATCTTATATGAATAGTGTGAAGAATATCGCCTCGCCCAGCCACCTGGCACGCCTGCGATCAAACTTCTTTCTTAACCTCCCACTCACACACCGTGAGTAGACCGGGTCATAGGATAAAACGAAATGAGCGATATAAATTTTATATGTTTAATAACCCAAGTGGGTCGGTATGAATTAATAGCATATACAGAAATATACAATATTAATATGATCAAGCATAAACATACAAGCAAAGGAGCGATGATACAATACACAAAAATAAACAGGGGAATTAAAAGATAGAGAAAATACCGGCATAGGCTCGTAGTCCGTTTCTCTAGGCCACAGCAGAGTTTTGGGCCTAGGGCGCAAGCTTAAGCAAGTTGCATAAAACAATCCTTCTACATGCTGTCCAGAACTAGGCCCTCAAAGCATTCCTCAGTAGGGCAGGCCCTCTCATCTTCTCCCAGATCAGAGCTCCTTACTGCCTCTTTGCTGAATGACCCCAGAATCCAGGTCTGCCCACAGCATATGGCTAGTGCTCCACCCACCCCTTGCTCCCAGGCAGCCCCCCTTCTCCCACCTTTGCAGAACCCTCGGAGAGAAGGATGAAGTTAAGGCTTTCTATCCCCCATCCCATCTGGCCAGGGATAATAAAAGTGCCTGGCTATAGCAAGCCATCTCCAATGAACACACATAAAACCAGTGAAGCGTATCGTCCAGCAATGTGGACTCAACTAAAGCACCGCATTCCAAGTGGGGGAAGGACTGACCTAAGCAAGTAAAACACACTTCCAAGAAAGATATAAAACTGAGGGTCGGTTCATCACAAATAGGGATGTGCCAACTCTAATATCAGACTATGCAGGGAAAAGAAGGATCAGGCAAGTTGAATTTCAACATTCCCAATCCTTATTTAATATGAGGAATACAACAGTGCTTGCCTTTGATATACTATTAATAATTGATACCAGTACAACTAAACCAGAACACATATGGGTGCTTCAAAAATCAAAGAACATGTGAAAAGTGATGATAGTGAATTTGCTTTACACATGTTCTTTGAAGCCACCCATATATGTTCTGCTTGATTTGTACTCATATTAATAAAATTCTTTAATAGCATTTCGATGGATGCTGTAGTATTTCTCACTGTGTTGTTATGAGATGAGCAATCCAACCAGGTGCTCCCTCAACAACAGTCCTGAGAGCAACTCCAACTGTTATAATGTCAATCCTTATTTAACACAAAAGATTTGAAAAGCTGCAAATCACACAAAGTGGCCACACGCAGACATAAATGTGATAGTTAGCATATCACTTTGTGTTAACTTATTAACAGATCACGTTGCTTTTAGAAAAGCTGATTAAAGGGGTTATCCACTTTCTAATATTGATGGCCAATCCTAAGAATAAATTATCAATATAAAATCGGCAAAGGTGAGAGACCTGGACTGCCAGTGATCAGCTGCTCTGGGACAGCATCGCTCCCATTAATGTTTACATGCCAAGAGCTGTGCTGCTCATTCACTATACAATGTGTACCAGTGGCATTAGGTACTGCAACATTGTCCCATTGACTTTAGTACCTAAAGTTACACTTTCTACGATGAGTGGGCAGCGTCGCTGCCCAGGAGTAGCTGATCTGTGGGGGAAGGATAGACCATTAATATTAGAAAGTGGATAACCCCTTTAACTTGTGACACACATATCTGGGCATGCTCAGACCATAGGACAAGTAAGGGGGGATGCATATGTATATGTGGGAGTCAGGAAGAATAGATGTTGGCTGACAGCTATTGAAGATGCATGGTCATCCTAAATATCATGCAAAAATTAAGCATACAAATACTAGGCTAAAGCCTAAGACTCTAGCCATGCCCAACATTGACATATCATGATTTTGATGATGAACCCACGTGTTGCCTTAATTGAATTAATAGTGATGTTTCAGGTACATATTACTACAGCACATCTTGATAATGTAATACTTTTGTATTATTGTGACATAATGTTGTATTTTAAAATGGGTCAAGTTGTGTATTTAATTATAAGGCTTTAGAAGACTTGTATTTGATACTGCAATAAAGGACTAATAATGTCTTGTCTAGATAGAACAAATAGACTGTGATGAAAAATTACCTTTACTGCCATTTAATCATTCGGTAAGGGTAATGGTTCATTTGCAGATTGGAAACATTTCTAATTACATCGTTTATGAAAAGCATATGCCCCTCAGCTAGCAAATTACAGTCGCTTGTATATTATTCCTAGTGGTCTCATTAATAATGCAGAAAATATTAGCGGTAAAATAATTACAAATAATGACCTGGAAAGTAAGAAAAGTATTAAGTCATCTTTCATAGGAAGGAAAAGCAACTATATGAGGGTTTTATGGAATGCACCCTTATGGCAATTGTTTTGTTCTCAGTGTTGGAATTTATCCTTGACTGAAACATTACTTTGACAAATATAGCAAGTTACAATCTAATAGACTGTAAATGGTTCTGCCATTAACTTCCATTAGATATTATTAAAAAAGAAACCGTTTCAAAGGCTTACAATCGCAGGAACATATTTCTTAATGTCCCTCTTTAAAGAGAAATTATGGCTCAATAAACTCTGATCTAACGTAGTGTATATTGTAGTGCCACCAAATGAAAGGTTACTTAATGAAAGATTGTAATGTGTATATAGTGTAGTTTAGTAGACAGACAGGTGATATTTATACATCATGTAACCAGCGTCGCCAAAGACTGACCTTATTAGTGTTAACTACAGATCAAAAGACCTCATTACTAGGCATTTGGATGCAAAAACTGTAGGTAAAGTTGGAGTCAGAGCTGTTGAAAGACTGTAGCACCATATAAGGGGAGGGTCATACTGTGGCCCCTGTAACGTAGCAACATTGTACAGTTACTATAACCACCATCTTTGATATTCTGCTACAAAAGCTTGTTTATTAAAAAATTTCCAATGGGTAAAAATTTTTACCAAAGGTTTAGAATGGGTAACAAATAAAAGAAGCAATAATCAATGATCCCCTATCACACTATTCCAGTGCTGCCTGGGTCCCTCACCATTCTCGACTTTCTGGTCCCTCTCAATGCTGCTAGTAGTATAATGTTATACCGTGTCAGCCATAGAAAGTAATGGAAGAGTGAAGAAATCAGGCGATACCTTTTAGAGGCTAACTGAGTATATTTGATAAGTAAGCTTAGACTTCCGAAAGCTTACTTATCAAATATACTCAGTTAGCCTCTAAAAGGTATCACCTGATTTCTTCACTCTTCCACTCCTCTCAATGCTGTTCATCCAATGACTGGCTGGGTCACCTCTGCGGTCAGTGTTTGGCTCAGCAGTCATTCTCTGATTGCCCAAACACTCCAAAAAGTAGAGACGGGTGGAGGAATTAAGTAACTTTGGAAAAGGAATGGCAGGGGAGATCAGCGACGTGAGTATTGATTATTTTAATTTTTTTACCCATTTTGGTCCTTTTGTAGAAAATATTTTTAGGTAGAAAATATTTTTATCTGCCAGAAAATTCCTTTAACTATTCAGAGCAGAGCTGGAGCCGTTTTATTTACTATCATTATTATTAACAACATTTTCAGCAAGGTAAAAAAAAAAGATTATTATTTAATGTTCCATTTTAATTCACCATTTACATTTTAGAGATTTTTAATTTCTTGTAATTATAAAATGTACAATATGTGTACATTAAATAGATGCACTTCAAATATGGAGGACTAAAGCCATACATTTTAGGTCTTTTCCCTTATACAGGAAGTGCCAGTTATCTGAATGCTGCAATTACAGCACATGACAACATCTCATAGATATCTCTATTTCCCATATAAATAAATAATAATCCTGTCTGATCTATTATATCCTGTAGGTGTTATGTACTGTATAATCTGTTACATATGGTTCCCATTTGTTAAGTACAGGAAATGGACATGTTAATCTTAAGAAATATTTTTTATAACAAGTGTAATTATATCGTGCACATTTTTCTCTATTTACTCTCTATACCTTTACAAGTCTCAGAATTCTAAGCAGGAAAGAATCTGTGCAGCTTGCTCCAGATTCATTGTTACATAGCCTGGAGTGCCCTATTATTTTTATGGAGGAGGGTGATGACAAAAGTCTAGTAAATAGCTATCTTTCAGAGCTGCAGCTTCATTGTTAGAATTCTGAACTCTTTGAAAAGGAAAAATCCAATTCTCTTCGTTGGGAGCTTTTGGTCTAGGTATTTTGGTTAGCTATACATTGATTGGTTTTATATGTATTCTGTAACACTGATTAGTATTTTGAAAATTTTTTTTGGTAATAACTAAATTAAAAGATCTTGAAAATAAAACCTTCTGGTGGGCACCTCTGAGACAAAATAATAGGGTATGGCGTAGGACAGCTACGGCAGGACAGGACATTAGAGAAGAGAATGCAATTGAATCCCTGTCAATGTTACATCTGAGGCCTATGACTGCAAGTTGATTTTTTTATTTTATAGATACCTTTCTGCTTTCCAGGACATGTGCAGATACATTATGTCTATTATAAGATAGCATTTCAGGACAATACTGTTTTGTGATATTGTATAACAAAGTAACATTCTTTATGTGTCTATGTGTGGTGATTCATGGTTTCTTTTGTTAACTGCAGCTTTTCAAGTTACTATATTGTGAATTGTATCAATTTTGTTTAATGAAAATTTAGAGTCCTTAACCAAATTCAAGCTACAGTATGTTAAGGGTGGACATGCAACATCTCAAGGAAAGTGGTGTGGTAGTGATAGGGTGGAATGGATCCAAGATGGCCTTTTCCTCTCCCTGGTCACAGTGAGTTTCTCTGCAAACTTTCCTGCAGGCCATAGAGTGACACAATGATGAGTGGGATGCACAAGTGCAGAGGTAGGTGGTAGCAGTGCCCCAAGGGCACACCCTAGTATGAGGTACAATAAAGAAGCAGGAGACATGTGGCAGTTTAACGGGCATAGCCTTTGGCTTACTTAAGCAATCAAATAATCTTGCATTTACACAATATGGAGGCGCAGTCACTTAAAGTTGCAGAATTCACTTACAGGGCTGTCTATGTGGGAAAAAATGGCAACTGTTCCTCACCATATCCATTAGTCCTCTGTCTCCTTCTTCCGTTGCGAATATGGGACAACCCTGGCTCCAAGTTCCTTTTCCAGGGTTTTAACTTGGTCCTTGTTTTCAGTCACTATTAAGGAAATGCAGGTCTCATTTTGGCTGTGGATACAGTTTTCCTTACTGAGTAACAGTTTAGATCATCTAAACATCATCAGAGGTTACTTTCTGTAAATTTCTTGTGGTCCAATGGTGTGGAGCAACCTGTCTCAGGGTGTCTCTTAGTCTAACTTCCGCTAAAACCATGGAGCATAACTCCTGCAACCTGTCTCTCCAGTTACCTAGACTAAACTTAAAGGGGTATTCCCATGAACATAACCATTTTTAATTAAAAAGTTTAACATTTTAGCAAATATAAGTAATTAAATATTTTGCATAGTCTTAAAGATTTTCTCTAAATATCTTGTGGTCACAAGTTGTTGCCTTCATCGTTTGCCATTGGATACGATCATGAATGCAGGACCTTTCTAAAGTCAGAATGTCAGCCATAACTTGCTTATTGTGGCTGGGATATCTTCTGATACATGTAGTTCCCCTGCCTGAAAACTCAGCTACAATAAGAAAATCATGGCTGGGTTCCTGACAAGTCCCAGACCATAGAAAGTTTCTACATTTGTGGTCGTATCCATTGGCAGACAACATACTGTCACCATAAAGATAGTTAGAGAAAATCTTTAAAACGCTGCAGAATTTTTAACTACTTATATTTGCAAAAATGTTTAACTTTTAATTATCTACAAATATAGATATGATTATGTTCATGGGAATACCCCTTTAACTCACTGTCTAAGGGGGATGCTAAGCTACCTGCTAAGCTCCTCCCATATTCTAGAAATAACTGAAATGTCACTCCCATTTGCACATATGACACAATGAAATGAATTCACAATTTAACCCTTAAAGGTACAGTAGCAAAGGCTAGAAAACTGTGAAAACATTATAAGACAGTATGAAACATGTAATAGCCACATTTTTCCACAGGTACTATTCCTGTAGACTACAGACATATCTATACATTTCGGCTACTAGTTGTGTCCTTACCCTTAGTGTGTTCAAATGTTAGTAACTGTTTCACTAAAATTACTCATAATAAGGCGACCAAAAGGAATAGAAAGCGGTTTAGTACAATGCAGATTCACTGTATAGCTGCTTCGCTAAGACACCAAGGGGTCTCTCTCTAGAGAATGTCTCAGGCTATCTGCAAAGCACCAAGATTACAAATTGCTGTTGTCAAGGCCACCTTTGATTAGCAATCAATAAAATGTCACATGGAAAATGTAGAGTCTCTCAGTCCGGGAACACAAGATAAGCTTCAGGTGTTTACTGTGGAATTCTAATTCACAGTGTACGACACTAATTCTAAATGTAAGTACCTGTTTACACAGATTATTTTACTAGGACACTATGATATGAGCTGCATTCGACAATGAAAATATTTTTAACATAGCAAATTTTTATTAATGCTAGAAAATAATCTTGCACATTTTGTTTAGAATTCCTTAAATATATAAAGAGCTGATATCATCACCAGGCAAACACGAACAGGTGTTAGTGTAGTGCCCAGGTAAACCAAAGAATTCAGAGTAGTTATATAACAGAAAATCCGTGGAAAGGAGAAGCCGCATAGTGGAGGTAGACCACAAAAATAATAATGTTTCTTTCCTATTAAAGGAAACAGCTTAAAAGTAGTTGTGTATGAATGGATAAAATTACTGGATTCAGGATAAAGTTACCATTGTCTCTCTCCTGTGTTTGAAGATAGTGATGCCTTGGTAGAGAGACACAGCCGAGCATGCATGTGTTCTCCAAAGGAAGAGATTTATAAGCTACTACAAAATACTTCTGTCCTGCAGGTGGTGGCATATCTCCCCTGAGTACAAATGGATCATGCATGTTAAAATGCAACAGTCTGATCCTTCTTACATCAGCCATTAGGCAAAGTCAGGACACCACACCATACAGTCATATGAAAAAGTTTGGGCACCCCTATTAATCTTAATCATTTTTAGTTCTAAATATTTGGGTGTTTGCATCAGCCATTTCAATTTGACATATCTAATAACTGATGGACACAGTAATATTTCAGGATTGAAATGAGGTTTATTGTACTAACAGAAAATGTGCAATATGCATTAAACCAAAATTTGACCGGTGCAAAAGTATGGGCACCTCAACAGAAAAGTGACATTAATATTTAGTAGATCCTCCTTTTGCAAAAATAACAGCCTCTAGTCGCTTCCTGTAGCTTTTAATCAGTTCCTGGATCCTGGATGAAGGTATTTTTGACCATTCCTCTTTACAAAACAATTCCAGTTCAGTTAAGTTTGATGGTCGCCGAGTATGGACAGCCCGCTTCAAATTATCCCACAGATGTTCAATGATATTCAGGTCTGGGGACTGGGATGTCCATTCCAGAACATTGTAATTGTTCCTCTGCATGAATGCCTGAGTAGATTTGGAGCTGTGTTTTGGATCATTGTCTTGCTGAAATATCCATCCCCGGCGTAACTTCAAATTCATCACTGATTCTTGTACATTATTCTCAAGAATCTGCTGATACTGAGTTGAATCCAGGCGACCCTCAACTTTAACAAGATTCCCGGTGCCGGCATTGGCCACACAGCCCCAAAGCATGATGGAACCTCCACCAAATTTTACAGTGGGTAGCAAGTGTTTTTCTTGGAATGCTGTGTTTTTTTGACGCCATGCATAACGCCTTTTTGTATGACCAAACAACTCAATCTTTGTTTCATCAGTCCACAGGACCTTCTTCCAAAATGAAGCTGGCTTGTCCAAATGTGCTTTTGCATACCTCAGGCGACTCTGTTTGTGGCGTGCTTTCAGAAACGGCTTCTTTCGCATCACTCTCCCATACAGCTTCTCCTTGTGCAAAGTGTGCTGTATTGTTGACCGATGCACAGTGACACCATCTGCAGCAAGATGATGCTGCAGCTCTTTGGAGGTGGTCTGTGGATTGTCCTTGACTGTTCTCACCATTCTTCTTCTCTGCCTTTCTGATATTTTTCTTGGCCTGCCACTTCTGGGCTTAACAAGAACTGTCCCTGTGGTCTTCCATTTCCTTACTATGTTCCTCACAGTGGAAACTGACAGGTTAAATCTCTGAGACAACTTTTTGTATCCTTCCCCTGAACAACTATGTTGAACAATCTTTGTTTTCAGATCATTTGAGAGTTGTTTTGAGGAGCCCATGATGCCACTCTTCAGAGGAGATTCAAATAGGAGAACAACTTGCAATTGGCCACCTTAAATACCTTTTCTCATGATTGGATACACCTGGCTATGAAGTTCAAAGCTCAGTGAGGTTACATAACCAATTTTGTGCTTCAGTAAGTCAGTAAAAAGTAGTTAGGAGTATTCAAATCAATAAAATGATAAGGGTACCCAAATTTTTGCACCGGTGAAATTTTGGTTTAATGCATATTGCACATTTTCTGTTAGTACAATAAACCTCATTTCAATCCTGAAATATTACTGTGTCCATCAGTTATTAGATATTTCAAATTGAAATGGCTGTTGCAAACACCCAAATATTTAGAACTAAAAATGATTAAGATTAATAGGGGTGCCCAAACTTTTTCATATGACTGTATATGGTTTCTTGGTCTCTTCAAAAACACCAGGTATGGCAGACATTTAATGTGTATGGCCAGCTTTAACCTTGAAGAGGTGTCAGAAGATGATAAAATCTAAAACAAACAAGGGATGAGATGTTTGCATTTTTTTTGTACTATTTTTTGTACACATGAGAAATTAGTCTGTTGTTACCTATATATTGTGTTTTGATACAGAAATTTTAGCCAGGGAAGGTGAAACATAACAAAAAATATGCCTGTCCTCGTACATACGTCACCAGTTCCCTCCCTGTGGCCGCTTAGGAGACTGATTGGCTTCAGAGGTCACATGCAGTGCAGGGCTTCCAGCAGTGGCTTTACAGTGCATGCCAGAACAGACAGCAGCGGTGGACACCAAACTACATCCTCCGGTAAGACTAATTATACTTACTACATATAGTCCCCTATTTTTACTTTCCTTCACCTCCTGACAAAGCCTGGTTGCAGTGAAACATGTCAAGGTGGCACATTAGCACTGGTACCACTTGGAGTATCAACATATTTAACTTGGACACCTTTTTGTCACTTGAGTGTTTTCAACTTACATAATCCAATGACCTTCGGTATACCTAAAGTGACAGCACTAGCTCCATTAGCAGACTATATATTCATCTCACAACTAACATATTCATGTATGTTAAATATCCAAACTCCATAAACAGTCACCGTACTTGAATACATTAAAGGGGTTATCCAGTTTTTAAAATGTATATGCCAAATAACAGGATGCAGCAATACAAAATACTTAATATATATATACAGTTTAAATTTAGCACAGTTTATCTGATTTATTTTAAGGTCATTGACCTCAGCTGTGATATTTCATTTGCAAGCTCACTACCCTTCCCTGTGAGCAGTTCAGCCAGCAAATCAAATGTCCCTGCAGCACATGTCCTCGGATGTGGAAGTGATTTATTATGTATGATTTCATTGCAGGGGAGAGTGAAGAAGGGAGGGGTAAACAGAAAATGAGAGCAGGAAGAAGAATCATGGGAAATTTAGTTTTTCCACAGATTCACTGAATGTAAATAACAGTGATACAAGGAGCAACAAGTAAAATAAAGCCAAGCGAAGTGTGCACAAGGGAGCAGTGAGTATTTAACACTGCTGTGGACGTATTTGCAGATCATTTTTGGAAGCTGAATAACCCTTTTATTTATGCAAATGTATTATATAGATACCAGTTTTCGGAGTCAATTTGTTTTTTAGTTGGAAATGGTTGTCCCCTGTGTCGACACTTGGCACGTCTTAGGCCTCCTCCCCAATCCAGCAGACCCTCCTTGTGAAGCATGCAATGTGTTTTCATTTAACACTTTCAATTAGAGTCACGCAAACAAAAGAATCTCACCCTTGAACAGTATTCTCAGTATTTTAATATTTATGCAACCCAGTGTTTGGGTGCCAAGAAGTTTTGGCAAAGTTATTTGGATGCTCTGACAATGATCCTTGTACTTTATCCAACTTATGAGGCATTCTAATGAGAAACATTTAAGATAACTGGCCTAGCTGGTTGTATAACTCCAGTATGCTATAATGCTTCTCCCTGTTATCCTTTTATGGAACCCTTGTTTCAAATGGTGACAGCCGTAGAGGTTAGACATTCAGCTACTAGACATGTATATTCTATGGGTAGGTCAAAACAGCAGTCATCAAAATAGTCAGAATTGTCTCATCAAGATACCCCTTTTAACTTGACTGATAGCTGTATGTCTGGCCTCTAAGCCCCCCCCCCCCCTCCTTTTACAGTTTATATCACTATGGGAAGCAGCATCTGGCCATACATTTTCATAGCAACAAATATTATAGTATTATATGCAAGAATTTAAATAAATGGCCAAACATGTAATCATATGGGCCAGTTGGTCTCCTCTAACCACCAGAAAGATGTCCCATACAAGGAATACTTCCCGCTTCTCTATGATGTCCATATACCCTATCAGGTATATGAAAAGTTTTTGTCCAAGCATGAAGGATGACAATTTGAACTGAGAATGAAGGGGCCACAGTGTTGATTCAATTCTGCAACTTCACTCCATTTCTTTGTGTAGCGGCATCACACCTACCCACTGTGTAGAGTCAATATAAAGAAGGGGCTACAGTGTTGAATTAATTCTGTAGCCCTTTGTCCTGGAGCTTAGACTCATAGCAATCGTGGTGCCATATCTATGTTTATCAGATGGGAATAAGTCTTTAAGGCGTCATTGCACCCAAGTAAATAGAAGTGAAAAGTGAAGGTATACAAGAACCTTCTTTTGGTGTTTAAATCTATACAATTGGTTAAAGAAAGGTAGAATAATATGGAGATTTTCTAATGAAAATTGGCATATATATTCTCCACAGCATTTATTAAAGTTTTAGGCCACGGTCACACTAGCACTGTGTGAGTGTTCGGGGATTCCGTCCCCCATTCTGGTTGAAAAATGTGGAGAGAAAAGTCCGTGGGTAACTGCTGTTTGAGCAGATTGGGTTTAAGTGGATTGGGATTCTGTTTTTGGGTCTCCAAGCGGACCAGAAGAACAGAAACCTCAACGCTTGTATGATCCTAGCATTGGTTACCTTTTTTGTCACATCCAACAAGGGGGTATGGCTTATCTGAAAAAGGTTGTGGCTTGTTGAAAAGTAAGAATTGACAATTTGGTATTGCTATTTCAATTTTTAAGGTACATTTCCATATATGTTATAGCCATGTCAAACCAGTGTTAACAGAATCGCACTGTGTAAAGACTGCTCCTATTGACAAGGAGAATAATAACGCCCACATGTACTTGTATTCATACATTTCTACAAGGAATAACAGAGGAATACACACAGTTACAGAGTTAAGAAAAGATCCCTGAATTGTTTTTTATAGCAATTTCAAGTATTGTCTAAAACTGACATGTCAGGAGATGTGACAGTTCCTGTTTAAGGACTTTCTATAGCCTTGGAGTTGAATTGTATTAATTCAGGTTAATCATTGCAAAACCTTGTACAAATGTTTGTTATTTAAACAATTTGATTAAAACCCCTTGATAGAATTTACGTGATCAAACATCATGCCAGCCATGATAACAGTAGGTTATGTTTGTGCTGTCATTTTTTACTTTTTAATACAGAGAACAAACATATTTTGGAAGACTATATTAACACTAGTAGAGGACAGAAATCTAGAGAGCCATTAGCATTAAAAAATAGAGAAGAGAAAAAAACAAATAATTGTGACTAGCCATGAGCGATGTGCAAGGAATTTTCTAACATTCTTATTTTTTAAAGCACTGAAAATGAAAACAACATTACAGCATTAAGTTGTCCCAAGCTTTTTAATGGATATATTGGATAAAAATGCCTTTGTAGTGTAAATGCTTCCTGTATCCTTGAATAATAAAACTCTGTATATGGAAATAAAAGCTTTTGGCTTTGTAGTAGATCTTTTTTAGACATCAATCTAGATTTAACTCTAAAACACAGCATAATAACTTGAAAGGCAAGCTTATATTAATATTTACATCTATATTTAACTAAAAATCTCAAATGAAAAAAGATTCATAGTAAAAGTAACATTTTGTTTTCATATTCCGTTTTCTTGAAGCTTTTGTATCTTGTTGTTTCTTCTGTATAGCTAAGTAACCAGCAGGCAAAATGCTGGCAAAATGCCAAATGTACGTATTCCAAGCATATAATACATAAGATATAAAATGATGACAGCCAGTTATCAAGCTGAGAAAATATATTGAATACTTTGTGCATAGATTTAAAGAGTTATACAAAGTAACATACAGTATATCATAGGGTTTATCCAGTTGCACCCACAGCCACTTCTGTAAGTGTCATAGGTATTTACTTACTCTGACAGATTGTCTCCTTTTTCATAATGGGAAGTAGTCAATCCCTGATCCCTGCTAGAGAGAAGCAACATAGTGTAGAGAATATAGACACAGTGCTGCAGTGCTTTATAATATTCAGAACATTAATAATATACTTGAATACTGCCCAGTCCTATTAATAAAAATTTTCACCTACTCATTGTTTACATTGTGCTAAGTTAGGGGGTGTTCACACTACCGTTGGTGACCGTCAGTAGTGTCCGTTGCTATTGTCCGTTACAAGATTTTAGCATCAGACACTAGCTGAACCGTCAGAAATCCGTTAAAATTTCCATTCATTTCAATGGGTTTTTATATTGTGTCCGTTTGTGTCCGTTTACACCAAATCCGTCAGAAGTCCGTTATTTTTTCGCAGACAAAAAATCCTACATGCAGGACTTTTTGTCCGTTTGAAAAAAATGGATTCTTGACGGACAGCAAGAGTCCGTTATTTTTTTAACATTGAAGTCTATGGGTAACGGACTTATAACGGACAGTAACTGATAGCCAAAACAAAAAAAAAAAAAAACGGACAGTGTTAAAAAAAAGCGGACAGTGTTAAAAAACGGACACTAACTGATGCTAACTGATGCTAATGTGTCTGTTTTTTTTAACTAATCCATTAATTGGATCAGTTAAAAAAACCGGACAAATTAACATCAGTTAGTGTCCATTAATGTCTGTTATGATAGGTGTCCGTTTTTTTTTGTTTTTCTTTTTTTAACGAACACTATCAGAACGGACATCAATGGTAGTGTGAACCCTGTTATAGTTTATTTATCAGTTATGATAACCTCACATTAGCATTGGCTATCCATTGTTCCGGTCCATCGGAGGACCAATGCAAGGATAGGCAGACCGCTAAACTAGCGATAACACACAGAGACCGATGTACCCTACTGACTATAAGGGGGTCCGTCGGGTGTCCGTTGTTTTAAAACTGAAACCAGTGGATGAAAAAGCTGTGTGTGCAGGACTTTGTTAGGCAGACATCGCAAAGGAGTTTCCATTGTAGCCTTACAATATGTTTTTAGTAACATAAAGTATAGAAACATTATGAAAATGTGGAGGAGCAGTAAACCATCAGCCACCTGCCCAACCATTCACTCCTGTAGGCACCAAACCTAAGCACAAGCTGAGGCCATGCATGGCAGCACAGGCCACAGGACGACTAAGATGGGCAGGTACACTCAACATAAAGTACGGTGCAAAAGTTTTAGGTAGGTGTGGAAAAAAATGATGCAAAGTAAGAATGCTTTCAAAAATAGAAATATAATACATTGTAGTTTATTTTTGTCAATCAACAATAATTAAGTGAATGAACAAAAGAAAAATCAAAATCACCCTTTGTGATCACCCTTTGCCTTCAGTTTTTTTCAGTTGCAGACATTTTTAAAAGGGACTCGGAAGGTTGTTCTAAACATCTTTGAGAACTAAGCACAGATGATATGTGGATGTAGGCTTGCTCAAATTCTTTGTCTCTCCATATAATCCCAGACAGACTGGATGATGTTAAGATCAGGGCTCTGTGTGGGCCATATCATCACTTCCAGGACTCATCCTCCAAAGGGTGATCACACCAAATATTATTGGATTTAGATTTCTCTTTTGCTCATTCACTTAGTTTTGTTAAAGGGGTTGTCTGGGGAATATTTCACTTACCTGGTCCAGCAGAATGCTTTTGGGGCACGGCATTCTAGTGATGTCACGACCCCCAGGTAATGTGAGCATTCGGCTCCCTGGGTTGCTCTGCTTCCTCCTGGGTTGCTGTACCCACTCCTCACCCAATCTCACAGATAATTAACTACTTGTGCTATGGGGACTGGTTTTACTGTAGCCAAACATGCTGTGCACCTGGGCATCGATCACTTGACTATGGACTGATTTTTATACACTGGAAGTAAACAAAGAATTATAGTAAGCAGGGACTTAGAAATATATGTTTAATTGATATAGAAATGATATTGGAAAAGGTATAAAACTTTTCATTAAACAAACAGTAACATGTGCTGAAACTGGACAACCCCTTTAAGAAACACTTATTCTAATTTTTAATTCTATTTGCTTTTTAAGTTCAGATTTATACTCAATACAGTCACAACAATTACTCTAGAATTAATTTGTTTATTGGCCTTCACTGTCATTACAATTTTGAAACATGTGACCTGGTGCTGTGGATGTTGTCGGATTATAAGCACCCTATAAATAGAACATGTCACCAGCAAAGCCATCCATAAAGCAACCCGAAGGTCAATATCCATGCTTTAGTTTATGATTATGTTAAAGATATTTTACCCTCCACTTATAAATCTTTCAACTCTACATTGATTTTACAGTACTATGATATTATATCATGCAATGAGATTCACACTGGCAATCATCACACCCAATGAATATAATATTGCATCTTATACATATTATTCAATGATTTCTAGATTAGAGAGAAGTTTTCAATGGATTCCTATTACCTTATATGTCGTTTCACTAATTAAAAGAACACACTGTGACACATTCTCCGTTTTTAATTTGCTTTTTAATTTCTGCTTCTATTTTATTCTATTTTCTTTACAGCTCTAAGCTGTGACAAGTAATCACAACGATCTGCTTAGCAGCAGGCAACTATAAAAAAAGGTAAAAAGATCACTGTGCAGGGAATGGCAGGAGAGAAGATGGTCAATGGAATAACCCTATGCCTTCAGCTTTGTAATAAATTTTATAATAGAGGTGCTACCTTTCCCTATAATCCTACCTGTGATGATAATGACATGACGCTGACCCTGCCCTCAGTGTACATATCACAAGCTGAAAAATGGTATAAAAAACAGGACATGAGAAAAACTTTAATAATAATAAATAATAATGTTATTTATATAGCGCCAGCAGAATATGTTGGCGCTATATCAGAGGGTACATGATCAGACAATAATAGACATTACAATGTAACAAAGTAATTAACATATCAAACAATGGGAGTGAGGGCCCTGCTTGCAAGAGCTTGCAATCTATGACAACTTTGTTTTTATGCTACTAGGGCTTGACACTGTTTACAGCTGCTTTCATGTAACAGGGGTCCAAACTGATGGCGATGTTTGTGTCACCTTGTTGGGTATATTGGGGGCATCTGCTAAATTAGATTGGCTTGTAATGCAAGCTCAGGGATAGTACACAAAAAAATCCGGAGATGTTCATGGAAATGTATTTTATTTCGCTTACTTATATAGTGCCATATTCCACAGAACGTTACAGATATTGTAAATGGAAATGTTACTCACACAGACTTAACAATATTGATGGTTGCAGAAGAACCTCTTGCTATTAGACAACTTGTGTCTAGTTACAGTAGTCTCACAAAAAGTTACAGTATTTAGCAGGAACAGTTTCCAAAAATCCAACAAGCATAGCAACAGCATGTGACAATTCCAGTTCCAATATAACAAAATAATATCTGTAGTAATTTAATGTCAAATGCAAGGTAAACTCAGTCCAATGCATTCAGTATTATATAGACTTATATAGTTCTCTAGTACTGGGCCACAGTTTAGCCCCTTTGATGTTTACCTTTTTGTAGGTCTACCAAAATCTTTGTTAGCCAGACAGGTTGTGCACTTGCGTCCTACCCCTATAGTAAACACCAACACAGTGCTCCCTTTATATCCTGTAATTCCGTTTTGTCACACTCCTGGTGTGGCCTCATCTTTTTTGGGTGGTTTGTTCTTCAATCAAAGAAGGTACACTCTTCACTATTAGGAAACTAGGCTTACACTTCTCTCTGCCTGCATAGTGTGAACTCTACTGGCAAAAAAAACTCTAAGTAGTGCATGGCCATTTTAACACTTTGGTGGGCCCTGTGCAAAGACCTCAACAATGGACCCCCCATTGTATTGCCGAAAAATTGTTGCAAATTATGGCAGAAATCTACACCATCTTCTGGTACACAGACTCCTGAAATGCACCAAATCACTGAGAGGTATACATAAATGACTATTAATATTTTTGGCATATCTTACTGTGGTTAATTATTAAGGGTCCATTCACATCATGTTTTGTAAATCTATTTAGTTGATCCTTTTCATGGCTCTATTATTTTTATTAAAAACTGATGCAAACAGATGCATGCAGTGCATGTGGACTTTAGTGTTAAAATGGATCCAGTTATTTGTCTATTTTCCTGCCCTCCCCACAATCCTTGATAAATTGACATTCACTCTCTCCTCTTGCGAGAAAGGACAGCATCTCACAGAGGTATCAGCTAACGGTTCACAGTAGAAGTCTATAGAGAGGGAAGGAGTGAGGACAGAGTCTACTGGAGCTAAATAGGAAGTTTCTATCTCCCCCAAGTGTTTTATTCACATCAATACAGGTCAGTACTTCTTTATAATGTCCTATATGATCCTGCTGCTGAGTGAGAAAAAGAAAGAGTTAGATGATGAGATTGTCCTCTTCTTTCTGTGGGTTGTCTGTGACAGACATCACAGCACCTAGTATCTACCAGCCAGCTCAGGGAGAACTGAACATTAGAGATGGAGCATTCAGAAAGAAAAACTGCTAAAAATGTCAAATGTAAGCCATATAATGCCATATGATAGGATGATAGGTACTGTTATTCTTCATGTACACACTTTAATATTGATTTATGCAAGGTTTGTTGAAAGATTAGACATGCATTAACGCTACAAAAGCATATATACTGTATATACTTTTGCAGTTTTCTCCGTATCTACTGTACAGTATGTTTTCATGCTGGATTTGGATTTCGAGAAAATAATCTCTGGGCACATGTTCTTTTCCCAAACAAAAGAGTCAGAACAACACAATTGAGTTTATTTATCCCCTTACAGTAACTGCAGACTGACATTTATGAAAGTCATATACTATAGAGCCATACTAAAACAGTGTGTTAAGAACTCCGGTGTGTAGTACTATTTCTGGATTTTCAATGTCATGACAACCTGCTTATTGTTAAGGGTCCAGGGCTGAATGCAAACAGAAACTTTGTTGCTTTGTATTTTATAAACTTTTTTTAAAAGGCTAGCTACTAGGACAATATTACAGTTCTTGTCCAGGAAATCTCATAATCAAGAGAAGCATATAAAAAACTTTGCTTAATCCCTTAATGATGCAGGTTAGTTTGTACGTTAATGCTCGGCGACTTTTTTCATATTTTCCCTCCCCGTTTTCCAAAATTAATAATTTTTTTATTTTTCTGTCGACATAACTATGTGAGGGCTTATTCTTTGCGTGACGAGTTGTACCATTTTGAGGTACATAAAATGTTTTGATTAGCTTTTATTTCCTTTTTGGAGGGTCCATGTGAAATAACACACAATTCCATCATAATTTTTTGCATTTTGTTTTTACGGCGTTCAGTCTGAATTAAAAATTACATGGCAGTTTTGCCTGGTGGGTCATTACGATTATGGTGATATCAGATTCATATTGGTTTTTATTATGTTTTACCACTTTTACAAATAAAACTTCACTTTTTGAAAATGAACGATTTTCCTGGGGTCACCATATTCTGATGCCTATAACTTTTTTTTACTGAACTATTGATGGAGAAATGGGACTTATACACACGTATAAGATGTTACATTTTTTGTTTACATCATAAATTTTTTAAAATATAACTTTTTATTATTTGTTTATTTATTTTTGTGTCTTTGTGTTCTTTCACTTTTTACTTGTTCCACAAGGGGACTAGAAGCTGGGATCTCAGATCCCCTGTGCAATGTACTGCAATACATAGTATTGCAGAACATTGCACAGTAGTTCCTATTGGAACTATGCATAGGCAGCCAGGAGGTCGGGCCACAACCATGGCAACCCCTTATTGCTAGGGTCCGAGGGGCGAGGATACCGTGATCGCTATTGATGATGATATCCAGGGGGTTAATCAGAGTATCTTCCGACATCAATGGCTGGTCCCAGCTCGCCCTAAGTAATGCCGTAAGTAATGCCGCAGACACAGCATTACAGCGCTGTACTATTACGAGGGTGAGCATAACTATACACTCTGCGCAAAGTAATAGTACGGTGCTGAGTGGGAAGGGGTTAAAATAAAGAAGTTTATACCATGGGCAGCACAGCAACTGTTTTGCAGTGGTGATCTGAATTAAAATCTAACTTTTGCATGTAGTTAGCTTTATCTTGCCACAAATCCTTATACTGGAGAGAGACAAGTTCTCAAAGCAGATGATTTAATTAATACCTCCAGCATCTTTGCTAGCTCTCTTCTATCATTTCATTCCTTCTATGTGCTAATTGTTTACACTACTAATCTATCTGACAGATGGCATCCTTTAGCTTAGGCTACATTCACATGAATGTTGTGCGAAAAATGCACATCTTTCACTGCCGTTTTGCACCCAAGGGCCACCCATTTTCACGGATCCTTCATACAATTATAATTTTTGTATGAATAAAGGGTTAGGATAAACTTTGCCTTCAATATTCCCTCCGCACCCCTAAAAAAGCTGAAGTCATTCTGAAGTGTAGAGTGCGAACAAGTGGCACTGGACACAGAATGTTGTCTTTGCACCACTGAAGCATATGTTTGTGATGCTGTTTTGAAGGGAAAGGAAGGTCATACCAAATATTAATTTGATTTAGATTTTTCTTTTGTTTATTCACTTCAATTTGTTACTTGATAAAAATAAACTATTAACACTTCTATTTTCTATAGGATTCTCAATTTGCAGTATCTTTGACACACCTGCCTAAAACTTTTGCAGAGTACTGTAACTTAGTTAATTATTCTCCAGTGCTGAGAAAAGACATCCTTTCTCTCTCTCTCTCTCTTTCTCTCTCTGATGTTAGACTGGACATACTGATGATATACTGTACATCAATACTTGCATTAAATGTTGACAATGCTGCCACATGCAAATCCTGAGATTTGGGTTAAACAATAACTAAAATTACACATTCATAAAATTATTTTGCTTCTAGCTAATAAAACTGCAGACCTGAATCTGACAACTTTCTCCATTTTAGTAAACAGGTTGGTTTTCTGCCGTAGTGCCAATATCCTCAGAAACCAAACACCCTTCTAATTCAAAATGGTTCCATTTAAATGTCAGCGGCCATCAGATCCTCCTACACAGGAAATGAGTGAAGGCTCTGTTATCTGCGGATCTTCAGTTCTCTTCTTTCAAATGTTTCTTAGCAATTCAAAGTAGGATTCCCATCTCTCCACAAAACAACTTCAAAGAGGAAAGTGAGCATTCAAGAGACTGGAAATTGGCTGCTGTTTTGTGACAAGTCTATGCTAGCATGGGCAGAATTTAAATTATAACTCTTGTTTTTATTGTAATTTGATAAATCGCCAGTCAGAGGAAAACCACAAATCAGCTGCCACTGCTGTTATATTTTAGCTTGCCAGGTTCTAGAGTCCAGAAGGCACATAAAATCTCTCTTTTATAGTAGAAGTCTCACAGTGCAGTGTGTGACGGCTTCTCTAAAAAATCACAGGATGGTTTAACCCTCACCCATATGTGAAATTTTATGGCAAATAGATTTCTGCTAAAACGTGTTATTGCTTTTTCGAGGACACGCTGTAAGTGGATCTTAAAAATAAGGTATATATGACATATATAAGCATTACTATATTACTATGTCACAATGCATTGGTGGATAATGCCTATGAGCTTTTGCACTTAGTGTTATATAGCAATCAGGTGATATTGAAAGTGGCTTTGTCTGGTCTTATGCTACACTATCTGGCAATATAGAATAGACACGATGACACTGGATATGTAGTTTTTAGTATATGGTTTATAATTTTATATAAAAAGCTGTTTAGAGGGAGTCTTCCATTTCTCCCAAGCATATTCATCTGTCACCACCATGTTATAGAGCACATTAAAGTGATAACATACCTTTATTATGTGTCACTTTTGTAGATTTGGAGAAAAATTACTTTAAAATGTTATGCAAATTAGGCAGTTGGTGCACTGGGGGCAGACCTTCAGCTCACTGGAGCACTGCTCTTGTCACTCAGGCTCCAACCATAGCCTGCCTATACCACTCCATGCAGTAACTGTTTATCCTCCCACCCTACTCGAGTGGCAAGAGCAGTGCTCCATGAGCTGAATGTCTTCCCCCAGTGCGCCAACTGCCTCATTTGCATATCACTTCAAAGTTATTTTTCTCCAAAGCTAACAAAGTGGCATACTGTATATAAAAAATGTATGTTGTTTATTGCTGTAATGTGCAGTGTACTGCGGTGGCAGCAGTTGAATATGCTTGGGGGAGGTGGTAGGTTCCTTTTAAAAAGTCTCATGCAAGGGGTGAAGGGGGGGTCATATGCTAGGGACTCCACTTCATGAGCAGGTGCCGTGAAGTGATTGACCTGCCCAGAGCAGGTTATACATCTCACCCGCAGGGACACTGTGTGTCTAGCTCCTCTTTTCTAAAGGGTACTCAACTATCTATAAGTAAGTTTGGAAGGATAGCCTTCAAGGTTATGCCTGCTAAATTGAGAATTAGTAGGCTAAGAGGTGTATCTTTCTACTGTAATAGATACAAGGATGTGTGTCACACAAATATACCATTTCATTAAAACAGATTTGTCATGAGGCTATGTTTCCTTATGTAAGGGCAGCATAGTGTGGGGAGAGGTCTGCTCTCCTATTACCCAAAAATGGCACAAAATTATATGGGGGAAATGATCAATCCCTCTACATTAGAGGGATGATATTGTAGTGCACATTTGACACCAGGCTCTTTCTTGTGTCAAACATGTACCACAATCCCTGTGAACCCCAGGGTTCATGAATACACTGAACTCATAATTTATGAGACCCGTGTATTTTTGATATGAGTACTCCTCCTACCTCTCCTCCATATATCTCATCCTCCTCAAAGTGACTGACAGGCAGTTGTATATGCAGAATCAGCAGCCAGCTGTCAATCCCCTCTGTGAGGGGTAGGGGGTGCTGTGCTCGTGAATACACCAGACCTCATAAGCTATATAGAATACCGAAAAGAGAAAAAAACACAGCGCCAATAGTGTAATATTGTTAAGGCAATCAAATATGGTCGATACGATGTAAAGGTTCTCACCTTGTGCAGTTGTTCTGCTTAGAGGGCATATCAGATGATTTCCAACTGGAAGTCGGACTCTAATAGCAGCTGGGCACCTCCTTCATGTGGTACGAATCCCACGTCGCAAAGATCCAAGAAGTGATGGAGTGATGTACCCCAAAAAACACCAGCGTACCAGCGCTGGTCCAGTCAAGTACTTTTATTGAGATCAGGCACACTACATGTTTCAGGCAGCAAAAAGTCCTTTTTCAAGTGTATAAAAATGACAACTAACACATGTACAAAACGTAGGTATTTAAAGGCATAAAACAAACAAAAAAGGGATGGTAGCCCCTCCCCCCTTTTTTTTTTTCTCTTTATTCATGTTGTTGAACAAAAACTTTTTTTTTCTCTCCCCTCTTTATTTATTTATGTTGTTAAACATTTTAACATGATAGTCAAATAGATGTCTAAAAGTATATCTCATAGAGCTGTGATAAAATGCAAAAAATAGTGGCTTACCCGACATGTATTCGGTAGTGGGTATAGTGGATCATGTAAATGGCACGTTGCACGTGTCTATGTTTACCTATGTATAGGCACACGACACGTGTATAGAAATGGAGATGGATTATAACAGTCTCCATTTCCATAAGTGGAAAAACAATGTCCCCTATGGTCAGTTCCGGAGGCTGAGACAGAACTGTACTAAGGAGGAAGATTTCATAACACAAAGCTAAATCATGCCACAACGTTTCTATGAGAAACATTATCCCACGGGCTTAGTACACTCAGCCCAAATGTGTGCCAGGGACCTTTCCCAGCAGGACTGCCTCCAACCATCTTCTACCTGTGAATATAAACAAAAAAGCATGAACAATTCTTTCCGTTATAATTTCATTACCACATACAACACTGGACATAACTGGATCAAGTCCGTCCTAGCCAAACATTGGCAAGTTTTGATGGATGATCCTTTTCTAAAGAAAATGATACCAAAAACACCTGCAATTACCTACAGAAGGGCTAGAACCTTTAAAAATTATCTTGCCCCAAGTAGACTTAGAGAGAACCCCAAAATCTTATTCCACACCTCTATTCTGGGATCCCACCTACAAGGAGGAAGTTATAGATGCAATATATCAAGATGCAAGTGTTGTACAACCATCACCCATGGTAAACTTTTCATTTCCAGTAGATGCACGGGTGAGACCTTTCCGATCCAACCAAGATTAACTTGTGCATCCAGTTATGTGATATATGTCATTGAGTGTAATTGCGGTCTCCAATATGTTGGATGCACCAGTATGCATCTAAGAGAGAGATTAAATAAGTAAAGGTCCAACATTGCCAAAGGTTTCTCCAAGCACAGTGTGTCTAGACACGCAGAAGCTTTCCATAACTGTAATCCAAAGGATTTTTGCATAACCCCTATAGACACAATCCCGGATAACAACCGAAATAGATTGGACCTTCTCAAAAAAAGAGAATATTTCTGGATTTATAAATTGGATACTATGATGCCAATAGGCTTAAACGAAACCATGGAAAAAAATTTCTGACCTTTTTGCGAAAGGGCTTTCTTATATAATTCTTTTTTATACTTTGATTGTGTAGTATAATTCATGTTTTATTATTATACCCATCCATGTCTTTTATACAACTGTTCTTATTTTTATATGTATTTTATATAGGTTTTATGTGTGTTATTTTTTATATACCCATATATGTATTTTTATATACAGTGTAGATAATACTCATCATTTTGCATATTTTCAACCATTTGATCCTCACCTGTGTATACACAATATGTCTACATATGTGTATAGCTCCCATTACATTACAGAATTTCCTTCAGGATCTAGATTTAAACTCTCTGACTCCCAAGAGAAGTTTGTTTCTCTAGCATGCAACTTACATGAGTTTCACTACATTTTAAAATCCTTTTTATTTAGATTCCCCGCTAAACTATATGCATTAGTGCTAACTAACTAAACACGTATGCGCAACTCTAGTCAGTGTTTGACAACGGAGACCACATCACATAAGAACGCAGGTGCTTGCTCTCATAATTAGAAGTGGTAAGCACATGCACCCACAGTACAGCGGCACGTGTCGCGTGCCTGTACATAAGTAAACATAGACACATGCAACGTGTCATTTACACGATCCACTATACCCACCACCGAATACATGTCAGGTAAGCCACTATTTTTTGCATTTTATCATAGCTCCATGAGATATACTTTTTAGACATCTATTTGACTATCATGTTAAAATGTTTAACAACAACAGCATAAATAAATAAAGAGGGGAGAGAAAAAAAAAAGTTTTTGTTTAACAACATGAATAAAGAGAAAAAAAAATGGGGGGCGGGGCTACTGCCCTTTTTTTGTTTGTATTATGCCTTTAAATACTTGCATGTTTTGTACATGTGTTAGATGTTATTTTTATACACTTGAAAAAGGGCTTTTTACTGCCCGAAACGCGTAGTGTGCCTCATCTCAATAAAAGTACTTGACTGGACCAGAGCTGGTACGCCCGTGTTTTTTGGGTACATCACCCCGCCACTTCTTGATTCATAAGCTATATGTCCACTGTATTTTTTGATCTCTCCTATTAGCTGAAAGACACAATAAAACAAATATCATGTCACAATGACAATGGTTTAAGTCAGTGAAGTTGATCCAAAATCTGCAAGTCTTTAATTTTTTTTTTTTTCTTCTAGATTTAATGTGATCAGTTGGTTGTCACTTGGGTGTTTGGGCACCACCAGGCACTAGGGTCAGGGTGCAACTGCTACCTCTGTACCCTTACAACTGTACCCTCTGCTGACAGCCTAACTGTTCTTAGAATAGTTTTTCCTATTTTCTGAAATGAAACTATAGAACTATTAATCTAACAATTCCGTCCTGACATAAGCAGAGATACTGTACAGTCTGGACAGCTACTCCAAAACAGCCGTCTGGTGAACATAAACTGTATATAAGAGAAAACTAAACAGAGGTTGTACAAATCATTATGTTGAGATTCGCTATGCTTAAATGGACAAGTTAGGAGAAAGAAGAGATCAATAAATCTCATGGAAAGTCATAATACCTGTCTGGCACCTTACTAACTTGCCTTAGTCTTTCTTATCATGATATAAAACATTAAGCAGGGCAGTAAATTTATATCATACTCATATATCAGCCGCACACATTTATATAGGAGGTATATTTTGCTAAAAGTTTTCTTATTATTGTGTGCTCTTCAAATAAAATAAATAACATAAATGCGTCAAACAGGTACATTCAGCAATTTAGTCTATGGCTTGTGCGAGAATATACAGTTTTATTCACACAGTCATATTAAACTGGTTTTCGGAGAACTACTTTTGAAGACCTATCCTTAGCCCATTAATATTTGATCATCAGGAGGCCCCCAAAACCTGGGGACCCACAGATCAACTATTTGAAAGGACCAAAGCAATTGGGTGAATGGTGTGGCCTCTTAACTGAATAAAAGCACCGTACATTGCCTAGGGGCTGTGCTTGTTAATATAGCTCTGCCCCATTGACTTGAATGAGATTGAGTTGCAGCTGTGCCATGCAAATGATGAACATAACATCATAGATATAGGGAAGAGGCCGCGGAGGTCTCTTCAAACAATTGATCAGCAGAAATTCTAGTTGTCAGACTCTCACCTATCTGAAGATTTAGGCTTTATTCATACAACAGCAAGATATTTGACAGATCTAACGGCTCCAACCTACTGATCCATTCTTAATCGATGTAATGCGAATATCAATTCGTTTTATAACCATTAATTTCTGTTGGGTCTGTGTGTTCATGAAAATGGTCGACACAATTAAATCAAAACTGTTCTTTAAATAAGCCCTAAGCCATTAATAGTTTAGCCCCAGTTCCAGAGTACCTATCATGAGCCAGCACCACTGGGGATATCCTATACAGAATGTTGTACCTAGTGGCCCGTGGTATACTTTACACAGTAATATATCTACAGTTAGGTCTACAGATGGAATTGTTGCTCCTTAGCCAGTGAAGCTGAGAAATAGCTCATTGTACAAGACAGGAATTTGCTCCCAATTCATCTATCACTAGTATAATGTGTGGAAATAGGTTAGCTGCCTGGTGCCCCTATTGTAATATAACATTTAGTTAGCATTGTTTAGTTTGTGTCTTGGAAGAGCAACAGGTTATTTCACAAGGTGTTCAAACAATGTTTCTTCTTGCTTTAAAGTGTACAGTGTTTATATTTTGTTATGTCTACATAGTGAGCATTCTGTCTGAATTTAAACGTGAATTATATGCCTGACTCAAGATTGAATCTGCTGACATTTCACCAGCAATGCATGTGGATGGGGTACTTTTATTCCCAATTAGCATGCTCCACTAAAAATGAGCACAGAATAATGACCGAGCTGTGGAGTTTACAATCCATAGCATGTTCATTATTCACATGGATTTTACAATGAAGTTACAGTGAACTCAGGGACAGACAAAGACAAGTATGGGCCCTTTGTTTTCCAATATCTCTCCATAGAGCACACACCCCTTTTCATCTCTCTAAGGGTATGTTCGCTCAGTGTAATTTGCAGCTGATTTTGAGGTGTACTACTCCTCATAAACAGTGCCAAATTCCATCCTAGATATGCCTACGGGATAATGAAAAAATTTGCATCCTACCCAAACTTGCTGATTCCATCATAGAACCCATGGCGTGAGACAGTCCGCTGATAAGACCCATTAATGTGAGCCTAATCAGCAGGATGAGATGAAATAGCCAAAGGGGCAGAAAGTGAAGGGGAATTTGAGGTGGAAGTCACTTTCCGCCATGTGAACATACCCTAACAATCCACCAGCAATCTTTAGCCATGAACTTCATTATCTTAGGCATTTACCCATAATCTAATAGACATTAGAAAGCACTTATAGAGGTGATAAGGCCCCCTGACCTACAGGGCACCTGTACAGCTGCATGCCTTGCACCAATGGTATGTCCGACACTGAGTGAACTTCAAGACAGTTAGTCCAGATGTAAACCCACAAGCAGCAGTTACAAATCAGTTGTGGATTTCTGTTCTGAATTCCATTGAAAATCCTATGTGACCATGGCTTTGGAATATATGGCATGGCATGAGAAAGACTGATTACTAGATCAATACATTGTTAGTGATATACATATTGTAGGTTGGGATATGAAATGGGTACTTATCCCACCTTGGTCTACAGTGAAGTCATAGAACTTTTTACCTGCTCGGTGACATCACAACATATAATAATATTATTTTCCTGTCCTGTAACATCTTGATTTCAGCCCAGAACTACAGTAAGGACACTAAGCAAGAAACACTCAACTTATGGTTAGACGTACAGTACTACTGTGTTTATGCAGATTGTGGGTCACAACCCCATTTGCTTCTCCATAGGGTTAGATTCAGTATAAGAAAAATCTCTTTTTGGGGGAAAGTTGCAATACAGAAAGGGCTTTCATATTAATATGGGTATTATTTATCTATTACATGGATTTTTTATTTACTCAAAATATCAAAGTGCTAAATGTTTCATCGCTAACACATGTATTCCCTTGGTGGCTTTGTTTTCCTGCTCTACAGCTGACATCTAACAAGAACAGTTCATCTCCTTTCTACATGAACAGAGTCTTACTACACAGGCACTAAGTAAAATTTACCATTGACTGTTGCTGTAAGCTAAAAATACACAGAAATGTAAGCATTGTCCTATCTTTACCTAAAACCGTTAAACTCAAAGAACAACTACAGCCTCTTTGTAAAACTCAGCACTATTTTGTAGTCTCCCGCTATGTCTGAGTGAGTAAAATATAACTATTTACTTCTATCATCCAAGCAGTCGTCTGTCATTCACTTGAGGGCTGACGTAATGAAGCTTGACTTTACTGTACATCTACACACTGTGGGAAATTTTAGCTGCCCGAAAGAAGCACAGTCCCTATCCAAAACGAATGTGACAAACGATTTCATAGAAAAAGATACAAGCCATAAAAATTGAACAAATAGAGCAAGAGCCCATGTAGTCTGCACATTTGTTCTATATAATATATTCTTTGGAATTATTATTATTCTTTATCTCTGTCAGCCTTGAAATCAATTGTTGTTGTTTCACCTTTTCAGACAGGCATTTGTATATATTGTTCTTTTAGAAGAATAAGACTAATCTGTCAAGTAGTCTAGCCCATTCTATAAGATTTCCATTATTCTTTTGCGATTAGACATTGCTAAGGTTTTTTTACAGTGGCCCTCAAAAAGCTCCTTACATGTAGCCTTCCTGCTGGGACCTTCATCACTCAACTGTAATCTGAAGAAAAAGTAGTCAATTCCCCTCTTGAATGACTACAGGAGAAGCAAACACTATATAGTTTCCACTGAAGTCAATGGGCTATCCAAACAACTCACTGATGTGCCAAGTCCTCCAGAGAGATAGTTGTTCTTTGTAGCTGTTCTCAATTTCATTCTGGCTAATTGATGGCTTTTATATAGGACTGACTCTCTTTGATTAAGTCCTTAAAGGGGTTACCCATGATTTTCTTTTATTGATGGCCTATTCGTAGGCCAACAGCCGCCCCCCATATGGATCAGTTTTTTGGGAGCGCCTGGTCCCTGTACTATACAGTGCACAGAGCTGGAAAACTGTGAAATCTAAGTCATAATCATGAAGTTGGATTCCCGGATCAGTTTTGGGTGAATCGAAGTTGGAAAAAGTTACTAACCGGTAAATCTTTGTTCTTTTGACAAATTCAACCCTCTCTTTGCTCCAAAGAGCTAATTTGCATATTGATATCTATGTCTTGGCAAATGAAGCACCTATTCACAAGGGGAAAACACTGTTTGATTTAGGTATCCCTATCTATCTGCATTGAAATGCTGGGTTCTGATGACAGACTCCCTTTAACACTAGAAGTCCCAGAAATTTCGAGCTCCCCCTTCAAGTCCTGAAAGAGGGTCAAATGACCCTTAGTCCAAACTGACAACTCTAATGGCTCCAATTAGCATTTCCTTTCATTTGTAAATGTGGCCATTGTCTGAGGAATCTGCAGGGGGGAATTGTGTTGATCCACCTCAGGTCTTGTAAGAGAGTGTAAAGAAAAGAATGTAAGCTGCTCCTGAGTGTCTGCCCACCCACCAGCTGCATTGTTGTGCTGGGAATATTTGCTAACACCTTAGCAAATTTGCATGCAGCCTTTTGTGCTGTGGGGGATGTGACTGCTTCTCAAAGTAGTCTGCGACTTGAAATCAAAGTACATCTGTAATGTCCTCCCATATCTTGGCAAGGACCCCAGTCGTCCCAGCGGGGAGAGACTGTCCGAAACTGTAGTGATGAGGCTGATGGAATCATTCATGGACAAGGGCAGAACTGTAACCACGAACAATTTCTTTACATCATTGTCACTTGCACAATGACTGCTTAGCCGGAAAACCACTATCCTCGGCACAGTCAACAAGAGTCGCCGGGAAATTCCTCAATCCGCTAGACAGATGGACCGCACTGAATTCACCACTCAAGTGTTTTCAACCACTGATGCCACACTGACAGTGTATGCACCCAAACGAAAGAAGGCCGTCTACATTCTCAGCAGCATGCACAGCGTGGTTGAGACTAAGGATACCAACAAAAGGAAGCCAAACACGGTCACACAATACAACCACACAAAGTGCGGTGTGGATGTAATGGACCAAATGGTGCGGGAGTACAGCGTGCATGCAGGAACACGGAGATGGCCATTCGCCGTGTTCTACAACATGATTGACATGGCAGCACTGAATGCTCATGTTCTTTATCAGGCATGCACTGGGGTGCAGGAGAGATGGGTGGACTTCCTGGTTGAGCTTGCAAAAGAGTTAGGTGGCTCTCATGTGACTGAAAAGAAGGCACGCAAGGAGAAACTCCGTCGGCAACAACCTTCCACACCCAGCCCTGGCAAAAGGGCGAAGTGTCAGGTCAACCATCGATGCACGAACAATTGTGCAACTGAGAGATGTGTTTACTGCTACAAATACACGTGTGGCAAATGTACCAGGGACATACCCAGGCAGTGCCAGGTATGTTCCGACAGTGCAGACAGACTGCTGAGTGAGTGCTGAAATGCTAGTCACACAAGAAGGACATGCCACTCACACACACACACGCAGCCCCCCCACAGCAGCCTATTGTAAATATGTGTGGAATTGTTTTATTCCTTGTATTTTTTTTATTATTTTCATAACAAAAATAAAAAGCATAGAAACAAATAACAGTTGTTCTTTTGTATATTTACATTTTTGTATATTTAGATTCAAGTCAATGGGTGCAGAAAAAAAAAAAAAAAAATCGCAAAAAAAATCACAGCTACTTGCGATATTTTTGTGATCTGTCCCATTGGTCATATAGATCACTCCTCTGGGATTTTTTCGCACGAAAAAAATCGCACAAAAAAAAAAAAAATCGCAGGAAAATCGCACCTATGAAAAAAATCGCACGAAAAAAAAATCGCAGGTGTGCTTGGTGCCATTGAAATACATTGGCAAATCGCAGAAAAAAATTGCATCGCATTGCGATGCAATTTTCGCGCAATTTTTTTTCGCTAGTGTGCTTGAGGCCTTAGACCAGGGGTCGGCAACCTATGGCACGCGTGCCAAGAGTGGCACGCGAGGCTTATTCCCCTGGCACGGCAGCGGACTCCTCAGCCAGCAGTTTCGATCGGACCAAACACGGCCGAAACGAAACTGCTATTATTATACTGTGGGGTCTCTTCAGACCCCCGAGTATAATAAGCGGAGCCCCCGGGGAGATGATCAAACATAAAAAACAATGTACTCACTATTCCACGCTCCGCAGCCGCTCTGTACTCTTCGGGCGCTTCTGCCTGCAGGGGCCACTATAGAGCATAATACCGTGTGCAGGGACCACTATGGGACATATACCGTGTGCAGGGGCCACTATGGGACATATACCGTGTGCAGGGGCCACTATGGGACATATACCGTGTGCAGGGGCCACTATGGGACATATACCGTGTGCAGGGGCCACTATGGGACATATACCGTGTGCAGGGGCCACTATGGAGCATAATACCGTGTGCAGGGGCCACTATAGAGCATAATACCGTGTGCAGGGACCACTATGGGACATATACCGTGTGCAGGGGCCACTATGGAGCATAATACCGTGTGCAGGGGCCACTATGGGACATAATACCGTGTGCAGGGACCGCTATGGGACATATACCGTGTGCAGGGGCCACTATGGGACATATACCGTGTGCAGGGGCCACTATGGGTCATATACCGTGTGCAGGGGCCACTATGGAGCATAATACCGTGTGCAGGGGCCACTATAGAGCATAATACCGTGTGCAGGGACCACTATGGGACATATACTGTGTGCAGGGGCCACTATGAAGCATAATACCGTGTGCAGGGGCCACTATAGAGCATAATACCGTGTACAGGGACCACTATGGGACATATACCGTGTGCAGGGGCCACTATGGAGCATAATACCGTGTGCAGGGGCCACTATGGAGCATAATACCGTGTGCAGGGGCCACTATGGAGCATAATACCGTGTGCAGTGGCCACTATGGAGCATAATACCGTGTGCAGGGACCGCTATGGGACATATACCGTGTGCAGGGGTCATTATGGAGCATAATACCATGTGCAGGGGCCACTATGGAGCATAATACCATGTGCAGGGGCCGCTATGGGACATATACCGTGTGCAGGGGCCGCTATGGGACAAATACTGTGTGCAGGGGCAGCTATGGGACAAATACCGTGTGTAGGGGCCGCTATGGGACATAATACCGTGTGCAGGGGCCGCTATGGGACAAATACCGTGTGCAGAGGACGCTATGGGACATAATACCGTGTGCAGGGGCCACTATGGAGCATAATACCGTGTGCAGGGGCCGCTATGGGACAAATACTGTGTGCAGGGGCAGCTATGGGACAAATACTGTGTGTAGGGGCCGCTATGGGACAAATACCGTGTGCAGGGGCCGCTATGGGACAAATACCGTGTGCAGAGGCTGCTATGGGACATAATACCGTGTGCAGGGGCCACTATAGAGCATAATACCGTGTGCAGGGGCCGCTATGGGACATATACCGTGTGCAGGGTCTGCTATGGGACATATACGGTGTGTAGGGGCCGTTATGGGACATATTGCTGTGTGCAGGGGCCGCTATGGGACAAATACTGTGTGCAGGGACTGCTATGGGACAAATACTGTGTGCAGAGGCAGCTATGGGACAAATGCCGTGTGCAGAGGCAGCTATGGGACATATACCATGTTGAAGGGGCCGCTATGGGACATAATACCGTGTGCAGGGACCACTATGGGACATTATTCTGTATAACGGTGTGTTTTCTATATTAAGGATGTGTTTTTGCACAGAAAACTCCGGCTTTGTTTTTTTTTGTGCAAAAATGCACCAGTTTTACATTGAATTAAAAAGTTCCAAATATAGCTGCATCCAGATACATAGTGTGTATTCACCATAAGGATGCCGCCACACGGGGCTCCTGGACACAATAAATTTACCACTAATTGGGGGCTGCACATGGACTTTCATTGCTTCTAATCAGAAAGTAGAGGAGTGTCCCAGGAAATAGCAGTAAACGCATGTGTCCTAAAGCATCTGGTGGCAGCACTTCTGTGTTATGGTTTGTGGTATATTACTTTAGTTTAGGGGTCGTCAGACTTACAATTATTGACCGGCACTCCGAGTACCTCATCTTTGATTTTTTTATTAAAATCGGCACGCCGAACAAAAAAGGTTGCCTACCCCTGCCTTAGACAAATGCTTCTGGTCATTACTCACAGCTGTACCTTGCTCTAAAATTTCTAATTCTATTTAAAATATATAAAAAATGATTAATTGTTTCAGTGCTTTTTTGCTCAAATAAAACTAAACTTAATACAATATGTATAGTCTTTATATTATCAAATACAATAAACTGAATAGAACTAACTAGACACTAAATGGCTAAACTCAATGGAAAACAACAACCTCCTGTGGTGTGACAGTAATGGCCTTAATTACAGAACAAAAGACGGTGATTATAGGATGTTAGATAAAATCCTTCAGGTCATTCGACCCGTCTCTGGGTTCCAAAGGTAGAAATGTTAAATGACCCCTCTCTGGGACTTCTAGTGTTAAGCCAATGACTAACATCAAAATAAAAATATAGTATTCTCTGTTTGCTTTTATCCAATAGAAAAAAATCTTCTTATAATATGAAAAAGATCTGTGAACAATATTTATATTCTAAAATGAGATTGCTTCTAGGAGAGAGTATTTCTGAATTTCTTTGGATCTGTAAGCATAGATGTAGGGACACTGTGGGGGGAAAATTATCAAGGCTCATGTTTGCTTTGCCAGTCTTGATCCCCTGTGTGCACATGTCTCTTTATAAATTAGGTGCATGTACTACCCTCCGTGCTCCAGAAACTCAAATCTATGTCAGCTAGGACCAAAAGAGTGGCATATGGTGCGCAGAACGTAAAAAATTCTCAATTTTTAGCAGAAATTGCAAGCTTTTCGCACCAGTTAGCTGCTTTTGCAAATTGATAAAGTTGGCATAAATTACTTACAGTGTTAACTCATTGTGCTATCGCATTCATCTAAAAATCTAATACATACAAATTTTCCTTAATACACAAATGTAAACTGAGGCTTTTCTAAATTTTAGTTCATTATACAGATATAAGGTTTGGGGTCAATGATTAGACAAAAACAGATGGTAATGATGATGATCATGATGATGAAGATGTAGCTCTGTTTTTGGATACACTTTCCCAATGACCCAAAATTCTTTTTTCATAAACAGTACTGTAGAAGCACACGCTAAGTTCACAAACACTATTGCAACTAGTATTTTTCTCTTGAACAATCTCATTTGTGGCAGGACTTGACTGACCTCGCTTGTGGGAGTTCACTGCCTACAAGATTAAAAAACAAGAGTATTTTATCTTTTCTCACAGTAGCTTTGTTTAGTTCTTTTCTTATCCGATCATCAAAGAGTCATAAAGTGCTCTTTGTAAACACTTCTTGCTTTCCTGGTCTGTAGCTGACTTGTAACAACACTTAATTTCTTTTCTGCTAGCACAGGGCCTTGAAAACATGAACATGGGACTGGAAGACTATCTTATGTATATGGGGCCCTCTCAACACTCCCCTGAGAGATGATGTCGGGAGAAGACAGATTGCTGGGAGAAGTCAGACATGTTGAATTTTATCATGCTCTATCCTTTGTTCCCTCGGTAGATAAGCTGTTGCCAGAGGTATCTGTCAGTGACTTATTCTCCTTTCCTCACTGAAAATACATCTATGCTGGGCCAAACCGAGCATGCTTGTATATGGTGGAGTCAGAAGTAATAGGTGTCAGATCAATTTGTTCCTGTGTGACCAAGGTAACACTAGGTTCACACTAGCTTTCAGGTTTCCGTTCTTCGGGTCTGCTTCCATTTCATCCTTCGGGTCCAGGGTCCACCGACTCCAGTTTCCACCCGAAGTCAGCAGAGAGAAAAGTCCTGCTTGCATTTTAGGCGGAATGGGGGACTGAGTTCCTGAACGCTAGTGTGACCGCAGCCTTACGTGGGACTATAAATAAAAAAATCAGTAATTAGTTCTAAAAGCCCTCTCAAGATGTCATTAAACCTCACCCTATGGACCTCAACGACTACAGACCTGTAGCACTGACATCCCACTTGATGAAGATCTTAGAGAGATTGGTTCTCACACATCTTCGCCCTCTAGTGAGCCCCGCTATGGACCCTCTCCAGTTTGCTTATCGATCGGGCATTGGGGTAGATGATGCCATCATCCACCTTCTGCACAGGGCTCTGTCTCACCTGGAAAAAACAGGGAACACGGTGAGAATAATGTTCTTTGATTTCTCCAGTGCTTTTAACACCATACAGCCCAGGTTACTGAGAGACAAGCTGGGCCTTGCTGGAGTGGACCACCACCTCTCCAACTGGATCCTAGACTACCTCACAAATCGACCTCAATACGTGAGAGCCCAAGACTGTGTGTCAGGTACTGTGATCTGTAATACGGGGGCACCTCAGGGTACGGATCTCGCCCCTTTCCTCTTCACACTGTACACTGCTGATTTTAGGTGCAACTCAACCAGCTGCTACCTACAGAAGTATTCTGACGACTCTGCAATAGTAGGCCTCATCACAGACGATGATGACAGGGAGTACAGAGAACTGAACTGGTTTTTTGTGGACTGGTGCCACCAGAACCACCTGAAGATTAACGCGGGGAAGACCAAGGAGATGGTGGTGGACTTCCGTAAAGGCAGATGCCCTCCAAAACCAGTGGACATCCTGGGGACGGGCATCGAGATTGTGAACACCTATAAGTACCTGGGTTTGCTCCTTAATAATAAGCTGGACTGGGCAGATCATATGGAGGCCCTGTACAGGAAGGGCCACAGCAGGATCTACCTGCTTAGGAAGCTGAGAGCCTTTGGAATCCGGGGGGCACTTCTTAGGACTTTCTTCAACTCGGTAGTGGCATCAGCCATCTTCTTTGGAGTGGCCTGCTGGGGGAGCAGTATATCAAACAGGGACAGAAATAAACTTGACAAGCTGATTAGAAGGGCCAGCTCTGTCCTGGGGAGCCCACTGGACCCAGTGCAGGTGGTGGGTGACAGAAGGATACTGTCCGTGGTGAGCTCCATGCGGGAGAATAACTCCCATCCCATGCATGAGACTGTGATTGCGCTGGGCAGTACTGTCAGTGACCGACTGCTCCACCCTAGGTGTGAGAAGGAGTGCTATCGGAAGTCTTTCCTCCCCACCGCAGTTAGGCTGTACAACCAACACCGACCTAAGCGGAGATCATTACACACAGAGAACTGAAATATCTCTCTGCCTGTTAAATCCCCCCCCCCCCCCCTGCTACGTCCTATCTGTCTGTCTGCTATTAATGTAATGCCTCTTACCTTGGAACATTCCTGTACATGTTGTATTTGTATTTGTATCTGCTTATCTTATCTTTGCTGCTGTAACACACTGAATTTCCCCACTGTGGGACTATTAAAGGACTATTATTATTATTATTATTATTATTAAAGAGCAGTAAATTTAGTGCTGAAACCTGTCTACTTTATTGGTAGTCCTGCTCAGGTTTAGCCTATTCCTCAGCACACAAGCTACTCCCATTCAGCTGAACTTGGAACAGGACAATTTATTCTGCTATTCTGTTTTCTACACCACCCCCTATGCAACAATTTGATAAATAAATAAAGTCACATTTGATAAATCTGTGTACGGGCAGCTAAACAGGCCATCCATGCCCATTTCTTCACCCACTTTTTAAAAGTGAATTGCTTGTTGTTACAAAAAACCCCAAATAGTTGCACAAATAAGCTAAAAAAGTAGCAAATCTATAGAATATATCACATAATGGAGACTATAGTTTCCTTATAATAGGCTAATGTATGACAGAATGAAATGGCATAAAAAGAAAATAATCTAAAATTAAAAATAAAATAGTAACAATTATAATAAAAATAATAAAAAAAAAGCTCATTGCCTCTCCAACTATGAGTAGTCTACATGCCCATTTACCTGAGCATGTCACAGTGTTCCCGTAATTGGATGAGTACAAATGAAACCAACCGCTCCATCCCATATTACAAAAAGATTCTGATTATGTCAGTCGGGAAGGGGGGTGACCTGTCAGAAACTGTTCCTAATACTTCAACATGGAAGGAAAGCAAACATGTCATTTATCTTTAACATGCTCAATTACAGTAACAGAGAAATAAAGTGACCCCAAAGTTGAAAACATCTTCACACTCTACTCTCCATATTCTACTCTCCATACTCTACTCTCTTTTTGTTAGGATACCTCCACCCAATCCATTTTCATTACATTTATCCAGTAAAATATGAAATAGGGACACCAGTGGATTGTTCCAATCTTGTATTATTGCTTTCTTACTCACTGCTAGAACTACATAAATTAAGGGTGTACAGACAATATATTTATTAATAACAGCATATGTATCTGGGTAAATATGGCCAAATATCACCCATACTAAGTCAATGGGAAATGAAACTACTACATGTACTGTATTGTAAAGCTATTGTTCCTATTTTAATACGCCTGGATTTGTGGACAATGTCACAAACAGTGCTAGAAATATTACCAAGAGATATTGATGCAACTCACCCTAAGATTAAATAATAAGAAGTCAAGTGCATGGTGACAGATATTTGCCTCTGACTTTCAACATGTTAAGTCTAACTGCAATAATAAAACAACTTTTCATAAAAAAAAAAATAGTACAGATGAATATAAGTAACTAGGTAATATATTTTATTAAATAATATTTCCTTCACCACTTATCAGGCTGTTTTGCTTCTTCTTCCCTTCACTCAGACTGTTATTTCTAATAGCACCTGTCTCTGTATCCAGCATCACACACAGAAGTCTATGGAGAGGGGATGGAGGAGGAGGAAGAGGATGCTTCCGGATAGTAATTGCCTCATTCTCTACAGTGGTAGAGCATTATGCTACTAGATAATATAGTAGAGTCATGTATCAAAGCTTAGCAGCTGCAGTACTATACATACATGTCTTTAGACATAACTCAGCTTGATGAATGGATAACAAAGGATATTTTCTTGAATAAGTTATAATATAAAGTTTGTTATATACACTTGTACTATTCATTTATTAAAGTTGTTTTATAATTGAAGATACTCTTTACAGGAGAAGTCAGTTATAAGCCCATTGTCTGCCCTTGTTAGATGGGTTAAATAGGTCCTTGTATCACCTTGAGCCACATCTCTGTGTATCTCACCAGTAAAAATTTGTATGAGTCTCAAGTAGCTTTCAAAATAACATTGGACGTCAGTAATAAGTCATCCATTTAGTTAGGTTCACTTTTGTTGCGGTATAATCTATTAGAATTCAGTTTTAAGACATTTCCTCGCTTTCTGGAAACAAATAGAGCATGCAAGTATCTAGGTACAAAAATAGGCCAAGCTGATGCATATCTCTTTCAGCATCAACTTCTCTGTATGCTTACTCGTAGACATGAATAAGTATTATACAGTAAAAAGCCCTATCTGAAAATTTAAAGAAAAATAAAACATTTGATATTATTCTATCTATGGTTCTAGGCACACAGTGTACTGTGCTCATGTTTACAGTCTATCACCTTTGGTCAAACAGTCTAATTGCCCATTGGCAATTTATTCACTTCACAGATGTGAGCTGGAATATTATTATGTCTGACCGTAGAAATCTCAGTAAATCAACAACATAAGAGGCCAACACTTCAGACATAATTATACATGCATATTTTTGCCTGCAAATGTTTTGATATGTAATTATCTGGCCATGGTTGCTGAGACATTCTTCTGAAACAAGCTGTTGGATAAGTATTTGTCTGGATTAAATCAATGTCAGAGCATATCCTGTTGAGAAATTTCCACTATGGCTTAGTGTCTAGAGATAATATTACTGTTGACATTGCTTCCCTGATTATATCAATAAAGCTCAGCAAGCTGGACATAAAGAGTTGTCATACCAAGAATTCATCAAGCCGGGTTATGTTACAATTTTGGATCCTGAAGACTAACATGTCAAAGTCAGAGTTAGGCTGAAAGAAACTGTCTCGGCATACAATAGTAAGATTGGTAAAAGGTACTACAATGATATACATTATAGAACTACTGTATGTAAAATTGAGAGGATTTCTCATATAACAAGCTTGAGGTTGAAACAGTTTATTAATGCAGGGAGCTTTATATTTACTTTGTTTCAGACAGTAGTCACTAATACTGGGGAATATGGGTTGTAACAATCTCAGTCTTCCTTTGCTCATGTGTACATAGATTGAAGAGGACTTTTCACCGCCAAGTCCAGCTATTTCCGTCATTTATTAGGCAATGCTCTACTAATTCTGGCAGTTGGATTTTTTTCTTTAGACCCCAAAGTTCCTGAGTAATTAGTGTTCATTTTGGTGCCGCAAATGCTATTTACACTCTGTACTGTCAGTTGGATGAGGACAGGAGCAGGCAAGGGGTTTGATTCTGAGCTCTGATACTGTCCACCTCTGACTGGAGCTCTGAATCATGAACCGTTTCTTGAACACATGACAGTAGAGAGTGCAAGTAGCATATCTGGTTCCAAAACTAAATGCATTGATTGCTCGGGAATAGTAGGAGCTAGTGAAAAAATTCCTACTGAACTAGAAACAGTGCAGCAGTGCCTATTAACATATGCTAAGAAGTAGAGTTGGTGGAAGTGATTATTATTATTATTTATTTATATAGCACCATTAATCCCATGGTGCTTTACATTTGAGGGTTTACATACAGTACACAAAATATACAAAACAAATGCAATACTAACAGTGACCAACTGGCACAGTGGGATAGAGGGTCCTGCCCGCAGGGGCTTACAATCTATGAGGGAAGAGGGATAGAGACAGAAGGTGAGGGGAGAGACTGTACAGATGGTGGTGTGGTGACAATAGCGTTATTGGAGGTTGTAGGCCTTCCTGAATAGGTGAGTCTTCAGGGCCTTCTTGAAGCTTGTGACTGTGGGGGTCTTTGTAATGAGTTCCAGAGTATGGGGGATGCACGGGAGAAATCTTGGAGATGTTTGTGTGAAGAGCGGATAAGAGCAAAGCGGAGTAGGAGGTCTTTGGAGGATCGGAGGTTATGTGCGGGCAGGTAGCAGAAGATTAGGTCAGAGATATATGGAAGGGACAGGTTGTGGATGGCTTTCTATGTCAGCGTTAGCATTTTGAACTCTATTCGCTGGGCAATGGGTAGCCAGTGAAGGGGTTGGCAGAGAGGCTGGTGAAGAGTGGGGGGAAAGGTGTATTAAGCGAGCAGCACAGTTTAAGGTGGACTGGAGGGGGGCGAGAGTGTTTGCTGGGAGGCCATGGAGAAGAGTGTCACAGTAGTCTAAGCGGGAGATTATGAGGGCATGGACTAGCATCTTTGTAGTTTCTGGGGTGATGAAGGAGCGGATTCAATGGATGTTCTTGAGTTGGAGGCGGCAGGAGGTGTTGAGGGTTTGGATGTGCGATTTGAAGGATAGGTCAGAGTCCAAGGTTATAACAAGGCAACGGACCAGTGGGACTGGGGTAAGTGTGGTTCCATTAACTTTGATAGATGGGTCAGGTAGAGGGGTCGTGTGAGGTGGGGCGAAGATGATTAACTCAGTTTTCTCCACGTTGAGTTTGAGAAAGTGGGAGGAGAGAAAGGACACTACGGCTGCTACTCACTCTAGAGCTCTGGACAACAGGGAGGTAATGTCTGGTCCAGAGAGATATATATTTGAGTGTTGTTAGCATAGCAATGGTATTGAAAACCATGAGATTCTATGAGTTGGCCAAGGTCGAGGGTGTAGATGGAGAACAGGAGAGGTCCTAGGACAGAGCCTTGGGGGACACCTACAGAAAGAGGGTGTGGCGAGGAGGTGGTGTGAGAGTGGGAGACACTGAATGTGCAGTTGGTGAGATATGAGAAGATCCAGGAAAGGGTCAGGTCTGTGATGCAAAGTGATGAAAGGTTCTCTTTAAAATAATTGGATAGAGACTCAATATAAACTGCTAATGCATTGGTATCATACCCCTGCTCTTCTGCACACTTTGAACCCGGCACTGTGCTGGCACCGGCGTTCTGCAGTGGGCACTCTGTACCATATCTTTTGGGAGTGCCCCCTGATTCTGGGTTTCTAGAGAGAAGTCAAGACATTGACGGATGCACTCTTTCTGCAGGGTGTTCCCCTGGATCCGCTTATTCACCTTCTGAACCTCCCCCTAGACATCTAGGCAAGAAGACATCCAGGCTGTTTTTATACCACTGCACAGCAGCAAAAACCCTTATTGCCAAGAATTGGAGAAGTGTAGCTCCTCCTTCGCTCCCTGAGTTAATTGCCAGAATGAAGGATGTTCATAGTTGTGAATTTTTAACTGCGAACATTAATAACACTGTGGATGCCTTCCAAACTATTTGGACCCCTTGGGAAACATAC
This sequence comes from Leptodactylus fallax, assembly GCA_947044405.1. NCBI lineage: Eukaryota > Metazoa > Chordata > Amphibia > Anura > Leptodactylidae > Leptodactylus > Leptodactylus fallax. Next base: position 48,013 of record CAMRHE010000062.1, on the reverse strand, counting down.
TGCATTCTGCATGGCTTCTGATCATGGATTTCCCTCCCTGTCCCCCCCTCCTTCTCGTTTTTTCCCCTTGTCTCATGGAGGTCCCCCCTCCCGGTTTTTTTTTTTTTCTTTCTTTCTTTCTTCTCTTGTTTGATTATTGTCTATGCCTTGTTGGTCTGTATCTTTTATTTGGGGCCGAGGCAGTTAGCCTCTCTCCCTCTTCTTGATATTTATCTGTTGTTTTGTTTCTTATATAAATATCTTCTTTAATAAAAATTACAGTTTAAAAAAAAAAAAAAAAGAATTGGATAGTGAGATAGTGTTTATGGCAGTTTGCATTTGATAAAAAGGTTCTTGGTGTTTCCAGCATTTCAATTGTCAGCTTTGCTTCGTAGACTGGGACAGAAAAATCTGAGTCAATTCATTATTACCATTAGGGAAGAGGTGAGGGACCTAGCTGTGTTTATAATGGAGGCTTCACAAAAATTGATTGCTATGGGCAACAATGACAGTTTTACACAGTTTCATAAACATCCATATTGTGTTTATTAATTGTTTACATTTTATAGATATTTAATTATCTTCTATAAACTTCTATTAAAGATATAAAACTAAAATGAAATACAGGAGACAGTTTCTTTAAAGGGTAATAATTCCCTGATTGGTTAAACTGATACTGCAAATTACTGATCTGAAGTGCAAGAAGATTGCAGAAAATAATGGTTACCGCTAACCTGACATTTACCTTCGAAATGGAGAAAAAATAACTCATAAAACATACTGTCCATTCAGGGTCTGCAGTAAATTGCCTGTCTGTAAAATTCATGTCTTGCAGATAATCTCATCACGTGTCTAAACTGGTCTTAGAGCAATTATTTGTTCTACAGGGAGTTCCTGTATATTGGGTTGGCTCCCTATGTTTCTTCTTAGACTAGCAGGGGACAAGAACCTTCTATTGGTAATTAATCCGCAGAGACGCTACACAGAGAAAGTGGAAAATCTATTGTCATCAGCTCTTTCATCTACATCCTCAGATAACTCCCTTTTTAAAACATTTATCTGTATATTTTACCACCTGTTATACACAGAAACTACATTACAGAAAGAACCCTATTTATTACAACTTAAACACATAATCAGATATTTCTAATGACATTGAACATATTTTATAGTTTTACATCACATACTATTGTAACAATTTTAGATATCAAACGGGGGTAATTTGTTACAGAAGGGTAAAAGAGTCTATAACTTTTTTATTTTTCCCTTCACAGAGACATTTTCCAGGACACATTGTACTTTGTGATGGTACCATTTAACATTCCGTACCCTGTATTGGGAAGCTGAAAAATAATTCAGAATTAAGTGAAATTAGAAAAAAACTACATTTATGCAACTTTCTTTTGGGCCTCGGTTTTCTACGCTATTCACTGTGCAGACAAAATTACATTACCTGTATTCTGCAGGTCAGCACAGTTATGGTAAAACCAAATTTTTGATATTTCTTTATTACATTTTAACACCTTAAAAAAATTCCAAAACTTTTAAAAAAAAATGTATTGGGCTTTCCATATTTTGACACCTGTAACTTTTTTTTAAATTTCCATATATGGGGCTGCATAAGAAGCACTGTTTTTCAAAGCCAGATGTACTTTTTATTTTTATCATTTTGGGGAATATCAGATATTTTAATGGATGTGCCATTTCACATTTAATTGCTATCTGGGGAGGAGAACAGTTGGTTTGACCAAGGCATCAGAAGGGTTAATACCGGTAATCAGTGTGGGTGCCCATATCCTTAACAAATTAGATGGATAAATAATAAATCCTGGAAAACACACTGGACACATAGATGCACCACTAGGTTTTCATATGTTATTCTTTTCGGATGTTTTTAAAGTATTTTTAAAGTGACGCTGTTCTGAGTATTCACACATTTCATCATTAGAGTTAAAGTCAATTGGTAAGGGCTAACTAGCCTTCTTGTTGACTTTTTCAAGGTGGCATCTGATTTTCTTCTACAAATCTCTGCACAGGAAAAAACAAACTAAAAAAAGTTGAAAAAAAACAAAATTAGTGATAATAATAATGATGATATTTTTTGATTTATATAGTATCCACATATTCTGCATGTTACAAATCATAGGGTTCATATACAGACAAAATAAGACTGAGGTCCATGCTCGCAAGAGTTTGCAATCCATGACTATTTAGATAAAGGTTATCAAAGCTTTAGTGCTGCATTCAGTAGGGCTACCAAACAACCACAGGGTTGAGATGTCTGGAGAAAGTTAAAAAAAAAAAGAAGAAGAAAAGGTTCTAAGGTCTGATGTGAGCATGGCTGCAGGATTCGTGTCAAGAAGGAAGCTTTGGAAGTGCCTTTACAATATATAGTTGTAATATGTATTGTCTAATATATACATATATATTGGTATCGTTCATATCATACTCCATATTGTTCTGCACATTGCCTTAGTTGTACATCTATAAATAGACTATTATGTATACAGACATAAAACATTTTATATCACTTTATTCACTGGGCTAAACTTCAGGTTTTGCTTGCTCATTGGCTAAATCAGTTGACAAGTATCACACATCAGTAACTCAGTTAAAGAACCCTTCTGTTCCTTTTTTTTTTGCAAGTTTTTTTGGAACTTTTACAGTAACACATTTGCAACCCATTTGCCATCTATGAAGTGCTGAAATTCATTGAACTTGACATTTGTCGAAATGTTATACTCATCTGTAAGTGTAAATGAAGAGCACTTCCTCTTGTGATGATGAGAAACAGCATATGTGCTGTCAGAAGCATTCTGTAAGACTCAGCTACATCCTGAACAAGTATACCTTATAATAATATTGTAACTTTATCTGCAACATCAGTCTTTATTACAATGATAAAGTTTATCCCACCAAAAGGGTAAATGTACATACCACTAGCTCTTAAAGGGAATCTGTCAGGGCAATTTGGGACACTAAACCACCCACACATCCATATGGACCTGGGGTTTAGTGTCCCAAATCACCGTTATAACGCAATCCATGGCCGCATTAAAAATAAACAAGCTTTATACTCACCCTGCTGCTGTACTCCCCGCACCTGCGCAGTTCTTCAATGAAGCCAGAGGAGTACTCCTCGCTTCAGTGCGCATGTCCTGCAATTACGCAGTGAAGCCGGGGTGTCCATCTTTGGCTTCACTGAAGAACAGCACAGGTGCCGGGAGGTGCCTAATGAATAACCAGGACCGATCTCACCACAGAGGCGATCGGACCCCTATCTAGGTAAGTATAAAGGTTTTTATTTTTTAATGCGCCTGCGGATTTCATTACAACAGGGCGATCTGAGACACTAAACTACAGGTCTGTATGGACCTGTGGGTGGTTTAGTGTCCCAGATTGACCTGACAGATTCCCTTTAAGACAGTTGCTGGGGCTATAATATAGAGACTGTGGCAAGTGCGAAGCAGCACTGAATATTTTTTTTTTTTTACAGGCAGCCACCACTAGGGGAGGCTCTCTGCATACAGATTTATACAGTTCCCAATGATCTGGGATTTTTACAGTACAATGGTAGCTGAATAAATCCACATGAAATATAATAAAGGGAAGTTTATTGTAAAAAGGAGGTGATTCAGTGTTGGCCCCTTCTCACTATAATTTCATTAATAACTTTATTACTAGGAAAGTAGAAGAATCTGTGTTACAACAAAGGAGTTCCTATACAAATACAATAAAATGAATTAGCAGAGATACATAAATGCTACAAATTGTATACAGTGTATTTGCATATGATGAAAAGGGATATCCATTGAATGGAGTGGCAAGATGGACAAAGCATTCATTTCAATGGGACCACCAGAGATAGCCGAAATATTCAGCTATCTCCAGTGGTCCCATTGAAATAAATAGAATGGTGAAAACTGTCCGTCCTGCCACTCTATTCACCCCATTTCTCATGATCAGTCAGACCCCTAGTGATTGGCAAGTTAGTATTTGCTCTGATTGGGATACTCCTTTAGGCTAAAGCCCCACACAGCGAATCGCTGCGGAAAAACAAATCACTGCGGAAAGACAGTGGCAGATGCGTTTTCCTCTGTGAACTTTTCCCCCCTATTCTACTTACATGGTAAAAGCCAGCATTTCAGTAGGTATAACTGATATGCTACAATTTACAAAAATGCAAGCTTTTAAACACACAGCATTTCCGCTGCAGATTTTTCCTGCAATGTGTGGATGGGATTAGCCAGAATCCCATTCACTTTGTAGGTACTGCAAAACACAGCATTTTCGCAATGTGGGGCCCTGGCCTTAAAGGGATTCTTAAATAAGTCACCAGTCTAGAGCTGTCAACAATGTTGCAGGGTCAAAGCCACTGACAGACTCTGTCCCCACTTTGCAGATTTTTTTGTTGCAGATTTTGCTGCGTTTTTTAGAGCCAAAGTCAAGAATGACTACAATACGAATGGGAAATATATAGGAAGTTCTTATACTTCTATCTTCTGCTCAATCCACTACTGGCTTTGGCTCAAAAAAATTCAGCAAAATCTGCAACAAAAAAAGCTGCGTTTCCGCAATGTGGGACCTCAGCCTAAATCTGGCTGTGAAGGGGTCCCTAACTCTGAAGTGTCCTCATCACTCTGCACTGCTCCACAACCCTTCCCCTCTGCTTTGACTGGTGACTGTAGTGTCCAACAGCTGTCGCTACAGCTGTCACTCAGGAATCAACATTTCTGAGGGGGCCCCAAGTTGCGAAAATGCAGCGTTTTGGCCTTGGTGGAAACACAGAGGAAAAAAACACTGTGCTTAACAGTACCTGCAAAGTGGATGGGATTCTGGCTAATCTCATCCACACACTGCAGAAAAAACTCTGCAGCGGAAAAGCCGCATTTTAAAAAACACTTGCATTTTTGGAAATCGCAGCATGTCAATTATACCTACGGAAATGCTGGCGTTTTCCATATAGGTATAATAGGGACAGAAATAGGGGAAGTTTTCCGCTGCGCACTTTCTGTGAAAAATGCAGTGGGAAAAAGCAATGCGCTTCCACTGCTTTTTTTTTTTTTTTGCAGCCTTTTGTTTTTTGCTATGTCTCGCTACATGGGGCCTTAGCCTTAAAGGGGAACCCAAAATCCCAGTTTATATGAAAACATATATGCATTATTTATATGAAAACATATATGCATTAAACCAGCATGTACATTTTTCATAAACTTGGAAAAATGAGCACAATATGGAGGAATAGGTCAATAAGTGGTTAAGCAAAATAAGTGGCAATCTTCACTACTAGAATTAATGAAGACCGCTGAACGTAAAATGACATGATGTTATCATTCAGATATAACCAAATAAGTATAATCAAATATTTGACCATCTATGTTATAATGGAAATAGGAATACAATTTTATTAATTTTATTTCTGCTGCTCTGTTTTAATTAAAGGACGGCTCGGAGTCTGGCATGCTCTCCAAACTTTCAAGGTGAGCAAGTTTCCATCCCTGAAGAAAGACACAAATGGAAGAAGGATTACATTTATATTTGCAGCATTTTTCATAACCTCTAAACTTTAGGTCTGGGAATTCACTCTGCTGAAGCTGAAATACATGACCAGCTGTTCTCTTCTTGTTGCTTTGCTAAAACATCCGCAAACAAGGATTTACATTCCCCTGCTGGAGCTGTGGGTTTTTTGGTGATGCATCTTTGTGAAATGGGAAAAGGATATGTCATGGATAGACTAAAAGTAATTATTGTAGGCATATTTTATCTTCTTCTCTACTATTACATGCTTTATACATGGGCAAAATGAATAGTGGAGGTAGCTTTGCTATGATTTTTTTTGTTTTTGTTTTTCAGTCACTACCGGCAATTTTTTTTTTACTATTCCTGTGCTGTCACATCATCGTATCAAAGCACAGGGTTAGACTATTGCGGGACCCCTGCTATCACAGGGGAGCCACTGCCGCTATTGAATTCAATAGCGGCAGTGGCTCTCCTGTAATTGTTCCAAAGCAGCGCCAGGTTTTTCTAGTAGCCTAGAGAGTGTTCTACACTATGTTTTAAACCAATTGAAGGTGTGGTTTGTACCAAACTTGTTTGACCAGAAACGAATCAGGGACCCGAACTGGCTGCATCCGAAGCAAAATGAATCCTGAGGGGTTCCCCATATCTACTTACAATTGTCTCGGGTATTGTCTTGTAATAAAAGATTCAGAATAGATTGTAGAGGGGAAAGTTTAGTGAAGGGAAGACCGATTAGTAGGGAGTTACGGTAGTCAAGTCTTGAGTGAATCAGGGCAACAATAAGGGTTGTTGATGTTACCATGGTAAGGATAGGACGGATTCTGGAGATGTTTTTGAGGTTCAGGTGACATGAGCGTGAGAGTGATTGAATTTGGGGGGGGGGGGTAAAGACAAGGTCTGAACCTAACGTAACCCCAAGGCAGCGGGCATGCCTTGGATAGCATTGTCAATAACAATAAATCAATGAGCATATATTGGTAACTACTTACTATTTGCTATGTTAGGGGAAGGGACATCAGTTTCAAACAATTTAAAGCTGGTGCAGCAAAAAAAGGAAAAATTATAAATACATCACTGAATTAAAAATCCAAAATTGGCAAAAAGGTGAATTGCTATTCAAAATGTAACATTTCATGGTATATTTGGTAACTGTATTAGCTCAACATAGATGACAGAGTTCATTTCAGGCAGTGGACCCTGTATTTATTTTAAGATTGATTAAGTGGGACCCCACACTTTTGGCAAGGCAATGGTAACTTAATAATACACTTCTAAGCGAAATAACACAATGCAGTGCTCTAAGAAAAGATGTCCCAGAGCAATTTCATAGGGAGTACACATATTTAATAAAACAGATATTTCACAAGAACTGAGAAGGTCCATTTAAGAAAATTTACTTTTTCATTTGTAAGCATACCTATCATTTAAAGGTGATGTCCAGTTTTAGCAAATAAATGTTATTACATGCATAACAAAAAGTTGTATATTCTATGTTAATTCTTCATGGTTTTCTAGATCATGGTCATGTGATATACAGTCTATGGTCATGTGATGAACACACAGGTGCACAGCTGGTTGCCATGTATCTCATTATTGTGCTTTGACTTTAACAAGTTTTGCACCTTTGTGTCTCATTTGTGTCACATGACCAAGGACTGTATATCACATGACATGAACTGATTATTATCCACCGGAACTAAACAAAGAATGATAGTAAGTAGATATCTAGAAAACTATGAGGAATTGATGCAGAAAGTATATTGGAAAATGGCATAACTTTTTAATATACAATAACAACCCCTTTAACAAATTCCCGACAGGCGCCGTAATAGTACAGTTGATGTTAGGTATTTAAATATGGACCTGGAGCTGTCATCATAGCTGCCGGGTCTCTGTTGTGTTATACAGCAAAGACTGGGCGCTAATGCCTGAATTGCCTCTGACCCACACTGATTGCCTCGATCAAAGGTGACCAAGGCACTATTTTTCCAGCAGCACATGGTCATCGCCATTTTGGGGAGGATCGCCAGTCTCCAGAACAAGATCGGGGCCAGCGATCCATTGAAATTACAGCCAGGAGCCTATTGAAGGCTTCTAGGCTTGGTTGGCATTAACTTCAGTTACAGGCTGCCTGAGGTCAGTTAAGAAAACTAAATGAAAAATAAACAACCGGTCTACAAAAGAATAAGTATAAAAAAAAACAAAAGAGCCGAACTGGTGGTTATTCACTGTTTCTCCTCTTTTAAAAATTTAAATAAAAAGCAATCAAAGCAATAGGCATTTCCCAAAATAGTATAACTAAAAAGTGCATCTGACCATCAAAAAAAGACACCCCATACATCCCCATACATGGAAATATAAATAATAATAATAGTCCTTTAATAGTCCCACAATGGGGAAATTCAGTGTGTTAAGAGCAAAGATAAGCAGATACAAATACAAATACAACATGTAAGGAATATTCCAAGGTGAGAGGCATTACATTGATAGAGAAGAAGATAGGGCGTAGGGGGGGGGGGGATTTAACAGGCAGAGAGATATTTTCAGTTCTCTGTGTGTAATGATCTCCGCTTAGGTCGGTGTTGGTTGTACAGCCTAACCGCGGTGGGGAGGAAAGACTTCCGATAGCGCTCCTTCTCACACCTAGGGTGGAGCAGTCGGTCACTGACAGTACTGCTCAGCGCGATCACAGTCTCATGATGGGATGGGACTTCTTCTTCTGCATGGGCTCACCACGGACAGTATCCTTCTGTCACCCACCACCTGCACTGGGTCCAGTGGGCTCCCAGGACAGAGCTGGCCCTTCTAATCAGCTTGTCAAGTTTATTTCTGTCCCTGGTTGATATACTGCTCCCCCAGCGGCCACTCCAAAGAGATGGCTGATGCCACTACCGAGTTGAAGAAGTTCTAAGAAGTGCCCCCGGTTCCAAAGGCTCTCAGCTTCCTAAGCAGGTAGAGCCTGTGTGGCCCTTCCTGTACAGGGCCTCCATATGATCTGCCCAGTCCAGCTTTTTTGGGCAACCCAGGTACTTATGGTGTTCACAATCTCGTGCCCGTCCCCAGGATGTCCACTGGTTTGGAGGGCTTCTGCCTTTGCGGAAGTCCACCACCATCTCCTTGGTCTTCCCCGCGTTATCTTCAGGTGGTTCCGGTGGCACCAGTCCACAAAATCCCGGTTCAGTTCTCTGTACTCCCTGTCATCATCATCTGTGATGAGACCCACTATTGCAGAGTCGTCAGAATACTTCTGTAGGTAGCAGCTGGATGAGTTGCACCTAAATCTGCAGTGTACAGTGTGAAGAGGAAGGGGCGAGAACCGTACCCTGAGGTGCCCCCGTATTCAGATCACTGTACCTGACACACAGTCTCGGGCTCTCACGTATTGAGGTCGATTTGTGAGGTAGTCTAGGATCCAGTTGGAGAGGTGGTGGTCCACTCCAGCAAGGCCCAGCTTGTCCCTCAATAACCTGGGCTGTATGGTGTTAAAAGCACTGGAGAAGTCAAAGAACATTATTCTCACTGTGTTCCCTGGTTTCTCCAGGTGAGACAGAGCCCTGTGCAGAAGATGGATGATGGCATCATCTACCCCAATGCCCGGCCGATAGCAACTGGAGTGGGTATGCGGGGCTCACTAGAGGGCGGAGATGTGTGAGAACCAATCTCTCCAAGATCTTCATCAGGTGGGATGTCAGTGCTACAGGTCTGTAGTCGTTGAGGTCCATAGGGTGGGGTTTCTTTGGAACTGGTACCACACAAGAAGATTTCCATAATTCAGGGACTATTTCCTGCCTCAGGCTCATATTATACATATATGTAATTATACCACACAGCTGGTCCCCACAAGTCTTAATTAGCCTTGCACTGATGTCATCTGGCCCTCCGGCTTTCCTCGCCTTGATCTTTTTCATCTCCTTCCTCACCTGGGCCCGTGTGAAGGTCAGACTGTGGCCAGATAAAGATGGATTTCTGGATTTACTGGTCTGTTGGGAAGTGGCCGCATGGGGAGAAGTCATTGTGGTGGGGGGAGCTGAAGGACATACTGGGGTGGGAGGAGCTGGTGTGTGATCAAATCTGTTGAAGAATAGGTTTAGTTCATTAAGCCAGTTAACATCTGCCTCAATCTGGCAGACAGACTGTTTATGACCCGAAATTGACTTAAGCCCCTCCCAGACCCCCCTTATGTCTTTTCTTTCCATTTGCTTTTCCATTTTTTTCTTTATAACTGGCTTTTCCCTGCCTGATTTGATGCCTTAGTTCCTTTTGTACTTCCCTCAACCCCTCCTTATCTCTTGTCCTGAATGCCATCTTTTTCTCCTTAAGTAGTGTTTTTATATCAGAGTTAATCCATGGTTTGTTATTGGAGAAGCACCTCACCACTTTTGTGGGTACTGTGTTGTCCACACAAAAATTAATGTAGTCCGTTATGCAGTGTGTGAGTCCTTCTATATCTTCCCCATAAGAATCCTGCAGAACTTCCCATGCGGTTGTGTCAAAACAATCCCTCAGAGCCTCATCACTCTCCTCGGACCATATCCTCACTGTGCGGGTGACAGCTGGTTCTCTACGTACAAGTGGCTTGTACACAGGTCGGAGATGTACTAGGTTGTGATCCGATCTTCCCAGGGGCGGTAGGGCTGATGAGTTATATGCCTCCCTCACGTTGGCAAAGAACAAGTCCAGTGTTTTGTTGTCTCTTGTGTGGCAGGTTACATACTGTGTGAAACTGGGCAGTGTGGATGATGGAGAGGCATGGTTGAAATCACCCGACAGAAGAAAGAGGGCCTGGGGGTGCTGAGACTGTAACTGGCTCAGCGTGGCTTGTAGGACCTCGCAGGCAGCGTCAGCTTTCGCAGAGGGGGGACATATGCAGCTATCACGATGACATGTGATAGTTCCCTTGGTAGGTAGAAAGGTCTCATGCTCACAGCTAATAGTTCAATGTCCTTACAGCAAGTTTGATCCTTAATCACAATGTGCCTAGGATTACACCATCTATTATTCACAAACATTGCCAGCCCTCCTCCTTTCCTCTTCCGCTCTCCCTTGTCCTGTCTGCCCGAAGGAGTTTAAAACCATCCAAGGAGACCAGAGGGTCAGGGTAACTTCAGTGAGCCAAGTCTCTGTAAGTAGCATCATGCTGCCGCCCGAAACTCCTGATGCTGCCTGGTGAGCGCTGTTAGTTCATCCATCTTGTTTGCAAGAGATCTCACATTGCCCATGATGATGGAGGGAACAGCTGGTTGGTACGCCTCTTTTAATCCTCTGAAGAGTTCCTGCTCTGCACCCCTCCCCGCTTTTCTTTCTCCAAATCTCCGGGGGATGTGTGACCAGATGGTATGCCCTCCTGCTGTGCCTCTGGCTGCAGAATTTCCTCTCTTGTATAGACAAAGGAATTGTCTGCATACACAGAAGATCCCATTTTCAAGCAGAACAAAGACAGATAAAAACAAAAAAAAAAAAGTATCACAAGGGTCCAAGTCTTTGTGTGTATTTCTAGTGCAAAGTCCTTAAGTAGAGAGGTCAAAACGAGTCATAGAAAGAAAAATAAGATAGAGAGTCTCAGAGCTGCTGTGCGGCGCCCTCCGCGGCGCCATCTTGGAAAAAAAAAAATGTTACGGGTGTCAGAATATAGCGACTCCAAGATATTTTTTTTTTTTTGCAAAATTTTGTATTTTTCTTAAGGGGTTAAAACGTAAGTAAAACTATATAAATTTTGTATCCTTGCAATCGTACCAACCCTTAGAATACAGGTGACATGTAATTTTGGCTGCACAGTGAATGTCATAAAAATGATGCCCATAAAAAAGTCGCACAAATGCAGTTTTTCTCCACCCCATTCTGAATTTTTTTATGGTACCATTACAAAGTATAATTTTTCCCACAAACATTAAGCCCTCATATGGCTCTGTGAAGGGAAAAATAAAAAAAGTTATGTGGTTTTTAAGATGGGGAGTCAAAAATGAAAATGGAAAAAAGCTTTAGTAAAAACAAACTGTTGTATACTGTATGTACTTGAATAATATGCATATTTATGGCCCATAAACCTCTGTTTACATTTTATTCCATTGTTCTCCTCTAATTGTCCATTTTTCATGAATACAGCTCCAGAAGGCGCAGGCAGTACCAAGTAAGCTGGTTTCCCTTACCCTCTCGCCAGCCCACAATTCTGTGCCTGCTTCTAAAGAACTAATAGAGGGTTCGGATCAGTGTTCTGGATGAGCTCCCAGCCTCACTACTGTGGTCATTTATCTGCTTGTCGATGACACATGAGAACTGGTACACTGTGTACAAATCCCCCAGACAGAGCACAAGCTGACCTAAAAGGAAGATTTTATAGTGAGCAGCGCTGTTCTCAATTGTATTGATGTGGACATCTGCTTTTGCCACATAAATACCATAGTAATAATATTTAATAGTGACCTTGTCAGGTATTACACTAATAAAAATATATAACCCACTCGCTGCTAACCAATTCTGTCAGACATCTGTACACCCTACTCACCATACACGCATGTGGGACCCTGGATGTGACCATAGAGAGGGACTCCACTTCAATACTCACCTATCACACTAAAACGTAGTGAAGTAACCCCACTATCTGCACATGCACTCAACTAACTGCCACCACCCACCCCTTACAGTAAGGCAAAACACCGATGTACTCAGACCACTCACAACTGCACCTTCTTCTGGCTCCTAGCAGCAAACAAAAAGGTAACAAGCCTAATCGGTATTTACTCTCTTCAGAATTATTCTGCCCAGGTAGACTGCAAACTGTCATTACACTTGTACCATTTTCTCCTTGCCGCAACCCAGATGGAGGCAACTGGAGGATGGGAGTAGTGGTGGCGGATGATGTGTCATCTGCTAGGCCGAGCACACTCAACCATGTACCCCAGCCCCGCTCCTGGGCCGGACCCCGCTGAGGGCGGTCCTGCAGCACTACCTGGATGGTGGTGGGAGTAGTTTCCCCCGGGCACTTCCAGTTGGAGAGGGGACCTCTCTACTCTGAGCTGGTGTGATGGTGTTTGAAAGGGCCCTGATGGTAAAGCAGGCATGACTCAGGTAGCCAGTGGTTGCAGTTGAACAGGGTGTTAACTTTATTGCAGCAACTGGGAACAGGTACAACAGCAGCTTCCAAATGGGGGTAGTAGTGCAATTTCCAATCCCCCAGCCTTGGTTATAGGAGGGTGCCCAAGGATAACACAGGCTCTATGACAGACTTCTCCTCCAACTACACCTCCTTTCGTGCCATGCCCAGCTATGGATACTGGGGATAGTGGTGCAGGGAGTCCTGACAGGGATCTGGTTACCTTCGCCTAGGCCCGAATCAACTCCTCCTGTCAGAGTCCACCACTGCTCCTCCTGGCACAGTGTCCAATAGTTCAGACAGCGGTACTCCCTTCTCAGGGCTGTCTCAAGATGAGTCTGGGGCAGATAATAATCCTCCTAGAGGCTGTATAGGCGGTCGTTGAGATTCAGTGCTGGTGTTCTCCCTGCACAGTCCGACATGAACTACACAGGATGACTGCTCTCACTAGACTAGACTAGACTAAGCTTTCAACGGACGCCCTGGAGACCTAGATCTCCAACAACCTCACCCAGTGGCCTGTGGTTGGTCAGGCCTGAACCAAGGAAAAGGTTTTGAAACACTGGGGTGGGAAAACAACAGGAAAGCTGCATAACAATGACATATAACACAGAGCACAGAGGACAGGACGTACCAACACAACCCAGAGGCACAAAAGACAAACACTTAAAGCAGTAGCACTCTGGGACGTTGCATCCTTGTTCAGGGTACTTATTCACCCGAGATTCACACCCCTCATCAGACTTGTTCAGGGATTCTTCTGCCACACACTCTGGGTTTTTTCACCCAGGCATCAGACTGTGGTGCCACTGGAAAATCATGGCAGGTTGCCTTCAGAAATGTGCTAGGTAAGGAGGAGGTCATGCTATTAGCAACCTCTTTGTTTTCATTAATCCATCTACAAGTCTGAGATTCTTGAACAATACATTTTTGGGGTACAGCCACCACATGGGGATCCCACCCAGCAAATTCATTCCATTGTCTCTACATTTGTGCACTGCTCAATAAACCCAACCTTTGTCATTGTGGCTACTAGGTCCACCAGAGTATCACTCTCCCCCTCTTCTGGCAAACTACACACTGGCAGGGCACTTGTCTCCCTACCCAGCTTTCCTGAATTCCAGAAGATTCTATCCTTTTTTGTGTTTTGTCAGCACAGTGCCTTAGCTCTGTTAAGCTGGGGTTGCCATCTAAAGCAGTCTGGAACTCCCGACTTTAATTAGCTTAGGCTGGGTTCACACCAGTGTTGGCTCTCCATACAGGGATTCCGTTCCCCTCTCTGCTTGAAAAATGCGGAGAGAAAAGCACTGCAAGCACATTTTTTGCCCTTTTCAGGTGGAGACCGAGTGGAAACTACACGGACCCCATTATAGTCTATGGGGTGAGCCGGTTTCCACGGGTAACCGCTTTTTTAAGTGGATTAGGTTTCCATCTGGGGGGGTCCGCTTGGGGAAACCCGAACGCAGATGTGAACCTAGCCTAAGGGAGGAGTTGCAGGGACAGCTGCACTGGGCTCCTATATAATGAGGTTCTCTAGATCTTCAAAGGTAGAAATATATAATCCACAGATCCACTAATGCAAGTTGGTCTTCAGGCATCTAACACATCTGAGCAGCTGCTGGTAGGTCCACGATGAAGAGTTTGGAACCTCTTGTGATATACCGAGGTGAGGTTATATTTCCAGATTAACACTTATCACAATCCCCATCCTGGTCTAGGAAAAGAGCTGAAAACACTTCCAGGGCCTTGTCTCTTAGTCATGGTGTAAAGTACTGAGCCCACTGCTCCTATAGACAAGTCATTTCAAACCCTCTTAAGAAAAAGTCCAGGTACCCATCTTTATCCATCACAGGAAGATGCTCTGGACAAGGTTTAAACATTGTTTCCTCCCTGGGCTTATAGTTCTGAGGGCAGAGTCGGGGCGGCCGTGGTGGGTTTAAACTTAAAACTTTGCATGGTGCTCCATTGTCCTGTCCTGTCCGTTGTTCTCTCGGGTGCCAGAAACCACAACGCTACAATCAGACAGGCTCACATGATGTCAGCCGTCCCTCTCCAGTGACCACTGAGGCCAGTGATTGGCCTCTCTACTTCCAACATGAGTTCAGACACAGGAAAGAAAGGGGAGTGGGATACAACAACAGATTGGTGAGTATGTCTTTTTGCTGTTGTTGTTTTACACGCTGACTGTTTTACACCTTGACTCTACCCTAAATCCTGGAAAATCCCTATATTAACCCCTTCCCAACATCCGTCGTACTGTTAACAGTGGAGACCCGGCACTAATGCCTGCGATCAGAGTCCACTCTGATCGCGGGCATTGCATCAAGATACGGCCCTGGGGCCAGTTCCCGCCTGCCCCGTATCTTTGTCGGTGCAGGACGGCTCCTGTACTACAAGATTGTGGGAGTCATCCTATTTCCTTGACAGCCAGGAGCCTAAAAAAGCCTAGGCTCCAAGGCTTGTCACTGTATTATAGCTATTGAGGCTGGTCTAATTAGAAAATTTCCCATAGACTGCAATACAGCCACTAGGGGTGCTATTAAATAGTTATTAAAAAAAATAATAATAATAGTTAAAAAAAAAAAATTTTTCAAAAGTTTAGAAGAATATTAAAAAAATAAACATTCAAATCTCCCCCTTTCCCTGGATTTGAAATAAAAATAAATAACCAAACATAAACAAATGATAAATACCCATGTGTGAAAATGCCCAGTCTACAAACATATAGAAATATTTTTCCCATATGTCAAATGCTGTATTGGGAAAAATCCAAATCGATAAACCAGCGTTTTTTTTCTCTTTTGCTTCTTATAAAAATTTGAATAAAAAGCAATCAAAACATCAGACATTCACGAAAATAGTATAACTAAAAAGTATAGCTAGCTCCACAAAAAAGATGCCTTTAGGATCCTCGTGCACGGAAATATAAAAAAGGTACGGGTGTCAGAAAATGACAACTCCAAGAAATTTTTTTTGCAAAGTTTTGGATTTTTTAAGGGGTTAAAACGTAAAATAAACTATAGAAATTTGGTATCTCCGGAATCGTACCAGCCCATAAAATACAGATGACATGTCATTTTGACTGCACAGTGAATGCCGTAAAAACAAAGCCCGTAAGAATGTCGCACAAATGCAGTTTTTCTCCAATTCTACCCCATTCTGAATTTTTTTCCAGATTCTCAGTACATTGTATGAAATATTAAATGGTACCATTATACAGTACAATTTGTCCCACAGACATTAAGCTCTCACATGACTCTGTGAAAGGAAAAATATGTTATGGGATTTGGAAGGCAAAAAAATCGAAAAATGCCTGCAACGGGAAGGGGTTAAATGTGGTATATGGCATGCATGTCAATTTGTTGATGAAAATTGGGCAGAATTTTGGCACATCTGCCCCAATATGTACATTTATTATTATCTTTTTATATTAGTTTTCACACAGTCCTCAAAATTATATGTATATTTATTACCATTGTCTGTAGCTCACACATGGGAATAGTGTAGGTCCTTATGTTGTCATAACTGGGTTTTGTTAGCAAGGGAGCTATGTAAAAAAAAAAAAGCACATTAAAATGATATATGTAATACATACATACAGTCATGGCCAAAAGTTTTGAGAATGATACAAATATTAATTTTTACAAAGTCTACTGCTTCAGTTTTTCTAATGGCAATTTGCATATACTCCAGAATGTTATAAAGAGTGATCAGCTTAACAGCAATTACTTGCAAAGTCAATATTTGCCTAGAAAATGAACTTTATCCCCCAAAACACATTTCAACATCATTGCAGCCCTGCCTTAAAAGGACCACCTAACATCGTTTCAGTGATTGCTCCATTAACACAGGTGTGGGTGTTGATGAGGATAGGGCTGGAGATCAATCTGTCATGATTAAGTAAGAATGACACCACTGGACACTTTAAAAGGAGGCTGGTGCTTGCCATCATTGTTTCTCTTCTGTTAACCATGGTTATCTCTAAAGAAACACGTGCAGTCATCATTGCACTGCACAAAAATGGCCTAACTGGGAAGAGTATTGCAGCTAGAAAGATTGCACCTCAGTCAACAATCTATCGCATCATCAAGAACTTCAAGGAGAGAGGTTCCATTGGTCCCAAAAAGGCTCCAGGGCACCCAAGAAAGACCAGCAAGCGGCAGGACTGTCTCTTAAAAGTGTTTCAGCTGCGGCATCGGGCTACCAGCAGTGCAGAGCTTGCTGAGGAATGGCAGCAGGCAGGTGTGAGTGCATCTGCACGCACTGTGAGGCGGAGACTCTTGGAGCAAGGCCTGGTCTCAAGGAGGGCAGCAAAGAAGCCACTTCTCTCCAGAAAAAACATCAGGGACAGATTGATATTCTGCAAAAGGTACAGGGAGTGGACTGCTGAGGACTGGGGTAAAGTCATTTTCTCTGATGAATCCCCTTTTCGATTGTTTGGAACATCTGGAAAACAGCTTATTCGGAGAAGAAGAGGTGAGCGCTACCACCAGTCTTGTCTCATGCCAACTGTAAAGCATCCTGAAACCATTCATGTGTGGGGTTGCTTCTCAGCCAAGGGAATCGGCTCTCTCACAGTCTTGCCTAAAAACACAGCCATGAATAAAGAATGGTACCAGAATGTCCTCCAAGAGCAACTTCTCCCAACCGTCCAAGAGCAGTTTGGCGCTCAACAATGCCTTTTCCAGCATGATGGAGCACCTTGCTATAAAGCAAAGGTGATAACTAAATGGCTCAGGGAACAAAACATAGAGATTTTGGGTCCATGGCCTGGAAACTCCCCAGATCTTAATCCCATTGAGAACTTGTGGTCAATCATCAAGAGACGGGTAGACAAACAAAAACCAACAAATTCAGACAAAATTAAAGCATTGATTCTGCAAGAATGGACTGCTATCAGTCAGGATTTGGTCCAGAAGTTGATTGAGAGCATGCCAGGGAGAATTGCAGAGGTCCTGAGGAAGAAGGGTCAACACTGCAAATATTGACTTGCTGCATTAACTCATTCTAACTGTCAATATAAGCTTCTGTTACTCATAATATGAATGCAATTATATTTCTGTATGTGATAAAAACATCTGACAAACACACATAAAAACCAGAGGGCAGCAGATCATGTGAAAATAGAATATTTGTGTCATTCTCAAAACTTTTGGCCATGACTGTACATATATCACATGTATTTCCCGTGGCATTACAAAGACATAAAACACACTATGCTCATTGATTATCGTGAAAAATACAGCAATGTTTTCCAGTCTATTTAAAAATAAAATTCAAGACTTCCAGTATATGGAATTGATCTAAGGTTATGGAGGTATATATACAGTATAAAAGCATTTCCTTCCTCAGAAATTGCTTCCAAACTTGGACTAATTAGAAGTCCCTTCCTTTTGATTGACACAACGGCTGCACTAGGTGATTATCCTCCTACAGTCTACAGGCTAGCTGCACAGCAGGTAAAAAGGTTATAAAATAGACCTTTTAAAGTCAGCAGTTTGACATTATTCTCCAACCTCACTAAAAGCAGAAAACATGAGCACTGCATTGTACTGTGTGGGCAAAGCAACTATATAACCTCTCCTTATGACTTTTATTAATTAATGGGCACATTAAAACAGTAATCATGGTGAGCTTCAACTTACTATGCATTAATTACATTATTAATACAAGGTCACATTAACATAAAGCACTGGCCTATTGCTCATGCATACACTGGTGTTAGATATATTATATGCTACACATATATTCAGAGAAATAGTTACTGTCCAGGAGAGTCTATATATTGCCTTGACGCATGTCATCATAATTCTGATGAAGTATGTACTAAACCTGACTATCAAATAGCTGATTACTCCATAAACTATAGGTTATAGCTGATGAAGATGAAGAAATACAACCTGACACATTATAATATAGATTATCTGTAGATGATTAATTGATTGCACAAAAAAAATAATGGCCAAGAACTGGGGGAAACCCAATTGAAATTGGACATTTTGGACATATGCATCGCAAATGAAGGATCTATGAAATTTTATTATTTTAAAGGGGGTTTCCCACAAACAAAGTACCCCTATTCATGGGACTCCCAGTGATCATGAGAATAGGGGTCCCATCTTCTATTTAAATAGAGTGACAGTCACACATGCCTGTTGCCTCTCTACTCATCCATATGGGGCTGGTGGAGATAGCTGAGCACTGTTACTCAGTTGCATTTTGGAAGTCCCATAAAGATGAATTGTGTAGCAGAACACATGCAGGACTATCACACCATTCAAACAAGTGGACAGGGGATCAAGGTAAAAATCACTGAAGGAAAAATAATCATCTAAAAATGCCTTGGGAAAAAAAAAGCACACTTTTCGGCTAAGGTCCCACATTGCGGAAAAGCAGCGTTTTTTGCTGTGATTTTTTGAGCTAAAGACATGAGTGACTTGAAAAGGAATCTCTTAGAAGTTTCCCTTCTGTTTAATCCACCCATGATTTGGCTAAAAAAAAACGCAGCAACATCTGTAACAAAAACGCACTGTGTTTCTACAACATGTGGCCTTAGCCTTACATGCATTTTTTATTGTGTTATGCTATTTTCTGTAGTGTTTCTGCACTGAAATGACACACTGTGATTTTGCTGTTTTTTTCCTCAACTCATAGAAGTCAGTAGAGACAAAAATGTCCATTTTTCATGGCCATTTTGCACCCAAAAGGCACCCGCTTTCACGGAAGCTTTACATGTATGGAATGTATGGGGGGATCCGTGAAAACGGACAGAAATAAGACATGACCTATATTTTGATGGTCTGTTACAATGGACTGTCAAAATACACAATTCACTTGTATTGAATTTAATGCTGCTGTGTGACATCCATTAAAAAAATGGCCATTATTCACATTCAGCTTAAAGACTATATTCACAGAACTGTGATGATTCTCAGCTGTGTTTTCCACAACTGAGCTGGTATCCATGTGGCATCCACTTTTTTCATTGACTTTCAGTGAAAATGTTGGGTCCATGAAAATGGAATTATGTTTCTGATCCATTAAAAAGTAAAGCATGCTGTAGCTTTTGCCGTAAACTTCAGTAGTGCGACTAGAGTTTAAGAAAGGGAAATATTTGTAAACAAGAGAGTAAGGCCTTGTGCACATGAACGTTAGAAAAATGGTTGTGGAAAACAAATGCAATGTCCATTTTCTTCACGACCATATTGCATTTGTGTGGCATCCAATTTCATGGATCCCTCTTAGGCTTGAGTCTATTGATGGATATGTGAAAATAGACAGAAATAGGGTACGTCATATTTTCTGACGATCCCATTGAAAATAAAAGCATGGAGCCGGAGGAGGGTGCGCAGAAGTAAAAACGAGTTTCAATTTTTTTTTAAGCAAAACACTGATTTGTACAAACAAATTGCAACTTTTTATGTCTTATATGCCAGAAAACTAGCATACAAGACATAATAAATCTACCTCAAAAAGATGGACGTCACACAGCCATTTTTTAGTGTTGTGTTCATGAGGCCTTAACAACCTGTCCTATGGCCATTTTCCACTGTTGTGCGCAGACATGTATATGGCTCCTTTCACTATAGTGGGTATGTTTTTTGTTTGTTTGTTTGATAGAGGCCTAAGGTCAATCCCATTAATAGCGATTATGGAATACCCAAAATAAGGCTAAGGCCCCAGGTAGCGAGCCGCAGCCAAAAAGCGCTGCAGGAAAAACCATGGCAGAATCGCATCACAGTTTATACCCCAGCGCTTTTCATAGAAAGTCAGTGGAGTTTTCCTCTGCTGATTTTCTGCTTCCATTATACCTATACGGAAACCGCCTTATTCCGTAGGTATAATTGACATTTTGCGATTTCTGTTGCAATTCTGTTGCAATCCCATCAACTTTGCAGGGACTATGTGAGGCCCCCGCCTTAGATATATAGGGAAAATGCTTGCGTTTCTGCAGGTAAAACTGACATGCTGCAGTTTTTGAAAGCGCAGCTTTTCCACAGCATTTTATTTTCCACAATGTGTAGATGGGATTAGGCAGAATCTCATTCACTTTACTGGTATTGTAAAATGCAGTGTTTTTTTCTGCTGAATTTCCACAGCAGGAAAACACACTGCGTTTCCGCGATGTGTAGCCTTAGCCTAAAACCCCTAATCTCCGCCTTATACAAGATGCTATCACTGAAGAAAGCAGAGTAGTACTGTAAGTTATGCTGTGTCAAGCAAAAAAAGCTATAAAGAGCAAGCTAAGGCCTCAGGCACACATACAGAGATATAATACGACTTGCATAGAGGTGTATGACCCACCACCACTTTCATCTGAAATCTTTTTTCTGTCAGATTCAGTAGTAAAAATATGTATGTTCAAGGAACTTCTTTCTGCATCGCCAAAAGTAGTGCATGGGGGTTGTGCTGCTCTGCACTACAGGAGCTACAAATGATCGATGCACTCCCGTACAGGCTTCTTGTACTCTCTCCCACAAAACCACTTGACAAAGCTCAGATTTACAGTGATGTGGAGGAATTCTTCTGCAGACTGTGGCTGAAAGCATTCTTTTATTATAAAATGGATATGAGAACACAAACTGATATAGACCAAAAATCCTCGAAAAAAAAAAAAACCCCAATACAAACTGTATACACAGCAGCCTAGATTTACTATTGTGGCTCCGACTAGACACTGGTGTAAACATGGCACATTTGTGGCACAATGATGTGCATCTCTCACACAATGTTGTACATCTAGTTTGGGCTAAAATTTTTCAACTTGATAGTTTTTATGCATGCAACTTTTTTATGCTGTGCCAAAAAAAAAATTATCTAAAAGGCTGATTTTCTATGCATTTTCTACAGATTATTGATTAGAGAACCTAATTAACATATTGGGTGTTAAAATTAACTGCACCTATTGCTCAGGAATGATAGGGGCTGGGAAAAAAAAATCCCAACATTGCCAGAAACTTTGGGAGGTCCTATTGAGGGATACAAAGAGTTGGAGTTGGTGGAGATAGTGAAAGATCCCCTTTAAAATGGACATCACCCTTTTCCATTGACATAAAACAACCTGAAGAACAGTCATTATTTTAAAGGGGTATTCCCATGAACATAACCTTTTTTAAATTTGTAGATAATTAAAAGTTAAACATTTTTGCAATATAAATAAACATTTTACAGAGTTTTAAATATTTTGTCTAATATCTTGTGGTCACAATCTTCTTGTCTTGATCGGTTGCCAATGGATACGACCATAAATGCAGGACCTTTCTAAGGTCAGAAAATCAGCAATGATGTCCTTACTGTGGCCGGGTTATCTTCTGATACATGTAGTGTCAGAAGATAACCCGTGGCTGAGTTTTTGACGAATCCCAGACCATGGAAAGTTTCTGCATTTGTGGTCGTATCCATTGGCAACCAATCAAGACAACAGACTGTCACCACTAAGACGGTTATAGAAAATCTTTAAAACTCTGCAGAATTTTTAACTACTTATATTTGCAAAAATGGTTAACTTTTAATTGTCTACCATTATAGATATGATTATATTCATGGGAAAACCCCTTTAATCCCAAACACTTTGTAAGTAAGGCATAAGCACTAAAGCATCTGAAAAAGGTGCAAAATAAGACAACATTTTTCTACAGACAGCTTGATAAAGTCAATGCCATATGTTCAAAATTACTCTTCCCTGGAAGCATTGCATCTAGGAGAGAATATCTTCATGTACATACTGTATATCTTGTATGTTAATGCCCAGAGGATGTACAGCTCTGAGCTAATGTATCCGTACAGGCTCTATGCTCAGGTAAAGAGTCTTAAAGTTCATGCAATACCAAAATCTAGTGACATTATAAACAACTGAGAGATCTAAGAATAAGTAGTTTACTTTGTATTCTATTCTAGTATTCACATTGTTGGTCTTTTTTCGATCATATATTTCTGCCTCCCTTTTATACTGATGAAGGATGAGGTAGTACATGGAGAGAGCTGCAGTGCTACATGGCACTATATGTGCCAACACCCTTAAAAAAAACATAAGTGTCCTGAGAAACAGCCTCAGCTCTTAGGCCAGGGCCCCACGTAGTGTAAACACTGCGATTTTGCAAAAACTGCAGCGTTTTACAGTCCCTGCAAAGTTGATGGGATTCTGGCTAATCCCATCCACACATTGTAGAAAAATATCTGCAGTGGAAATGCTGAAATTTGAAAAATGCCTGCGTTTTTGCAAATCGCATCATGTCAATTATACCTACAGAAATGCTGACGGTTTCCATATAGGTATAATGGAAGCAGAAAGTCTGCAGAGGAAAACTCTGCAGACTTTCTGTAAAAAGCGCTGTGGGAAAAAGCCTTTCCACCTGAGATTTTCCCGCAGCGCTTTTTGGCTTTTGGCTTAGCCTGAATCTTTTAGCTTAGTACTTTTTTCAATTACAGCTTGGTTTACACAATCCTTTTTTTTTTTTAACAGTGACATGCTTTTTTAATTTGCAGCAATGAGTAGCACATTTTACTTTTATTAAATTCTAAAAAAAATATGTTCACTATGTTCACTATGCCACTAACCACCGCAAGACAGAGGGACAGCAGATATGCTCCTCACCACCCCCCTCCCCCCACTTGAGACACTGTACACAGGTTTAAGGTGAAAGGTCACATTAAATACATTTATTAACATATTTACAACATACCAATAACTGATGTTTTAAATAACCATATACAATATTCTAAATGTTATAGACTCACTTTCAGACGCGGCAAATTTTTTTCATATTTTCCATCACCACCTTCCAAAATTCCTTAGTTTTTTATGGTGTTACGAGTTGTATTTGGCACAATTTAGGGGTACATATAATGTTTTGATTTGCTTTTTTTAACATGTTGGGGGGGGCTACATGTGACACAAAACATACAATACTGTCATTAAAATTGCCTTAGCTCTGCATCAAAAATGACCATGTGACCAAATACCATGTCATCATGTTACCATGTTATGTCAGTTTTGTTATGTTTTACAATTTTTACTAAATAAAACGCCACTTTGTGAAAATAAATCATTTGCCTGGGTGGGGGCGCAGTATTCTCACATCTATACCTGTCTTGTTTTTGTTGATGGAGGTATGTGAGGGCTCTTTTCTGTGGAGCAAGATGTAGTTTTTATATTCAGTCAGTTTTATTAAATTTTTTAAAGGTTATGTAACAACATTCAAAAATGTATTAGCATATAATCGAGTAGAGTAGCTATAAGTCACAATAGACAAGTAGTGGACAATGAAATAACATGCAGAGAAAATTTTACAGTAGATATATAAGAGATGAGAAAGTCCCTTGATCAAATGAAAGAAGTTAACGCAGGTATAGAACAACATAAGGTGACAATAATAATAATAATAATAATAATAAGTGATACTGTAGAGGCAAATGTTGGGGAAGAAAAGACAGAGTCAGTTTTACAGCGGGTGTTTATGGATATGTAATGTCCATGGAAGCCAATTTCTTTGGAACTTGCTGTCCCCGAAAACTCCATGGGAAAGAATCTTCTCATATTGGTAGGTCTGCTCCACCATATTCACCAAGTCTTTCCTAGATGGAATGGTAGATGATTTCCAGTTGCGTAGAAGAACCAATGTGGCTGATAGTAAAGCGTGACCAATCATCACTCTGTGGGATTCTGGGAAGGAGTCGATCTGTAGGAACAGTAGTGCCAAGGCAGGTGAGGGAGGTATAGAAAATCTCACTAAGGATGATATCCAGCGGAAGACGTCTTGCCAGTATGGCACTATTTGAGGACATGTCCACAATATATGAAATAGAGATCCTTTTTCACCGCATCCCCTCCAACAGGAACTTGAGGTCTGTGGGTACATTCGGTGAAGTCGCTCTGGAGTGTAGTACCAGTGAAGGAGGATTTTGACAGTGGTTTCGTAGTGGGTCACGCACCGGAAGGTCTTCTTAGTGAAGGCCAAGGCTTTTTGCCACTGTGTGACCGAATATGTTTGATGAAGTTGAGTTTCCCAGCTAAGAAATGGAGTAGATTTGATCAAATGGTCTTTAGAGCCCATGGTATTGTAAATGGAGCTAAGAATTTTAGTGGAAGGGTTGGGAGTTTTGAGGAGATCCAACAGAGATTTATTGTAAGTTACTTGTTTGTTATGGTTGGAGGAAAGGAAGTGTTTAATTCTTAGGTAAGTGAAGAGGCATTTGGAGGGTAATGAGAAGGTAGATTGAAGAGACTGGAATGGGATTATCGAGTCATCACTGCATAACTGTGAAACAGAGGTAATGCCAGATGATTTCCAGATGGACAACTCATGATCAAGGATTGCTTGTTCCAGGAATTCAGTTGGGGCCCGCGTAATTTTTAGTGTCTGTTTCTTTCCTGTAGTGTGGTGAATATGGCGCCAGTTATCAGTAAGGTGTTGTAGAATTGGAGACGGGAGAGAGGGTACTGCTTCTGTCCAAAGGGAATAGAGGAGCCAGGATTTGAAGTTATGGTGTGGTACCATATGGGACTCAATATGTATCCAAGATTTGTAGGCATTGTTA
This sequence comes from Leptodactylus fallax, assembly GCA_947044405.1. Taxonomy (NCBI): domain Eukaryota; kingdom Metazoa; phylum Chordata; class Amphibia; order Anura; family Leptodactylidae; genus Leptodactylus; species Leptodactylus fallax. The sequence goes on along the minus strand of CAMRHE010000062.1, from coordinate 22,887 downwards.
TGCCACCAATCCTTTAAGGTAGAAAGGTGAGAGGCTATGTAGTAGTCAAAAATGTTTGGTACTCCCAAACCTCCAACACCCCGCTTTCTGTATAGGATGGAAGACGGAAGTCTTGGCTTTTTGGAGTTCCAAATAAGCTTATTGAACATAGCGTTGATCTTTTGGAGGAATATGGAAGGAGGTGCTATAGGAATAGTCCTAAATAAGTATAGTATTTTCGGGAGCAGCATCATTTGAAAGGCAGATATCCTACCTAACCATGACAAGGTATATTTCGCGTAGGCTTGAAATTCCTTCTCTAGATCTATCAGTCGGGGAATATAATTAGTTTTAGACACTTGTAAGATTGAGGGAGTGATCTTGATCCCTAGGTAATCCAGATTCGTTGATCTCCAATCATATGGAAAATTCTCCTTGAGATGTTCCAGAAGTAGCGTGGGAATGTTCAAAGGGAGAATTTGTGTTTTAGATTCATTGATTTTATAAAAGGAGAGGGCTCCGTCCTGTTTGATAATGTCAATAGCAGCTGGCAGAGATGTTTCTGGATGAGTTAGGGATAGTATGATGTCATCAGCATATAAGGATATGAGATGGGAAGAGTCTGCCACTTTGACTCCCTGAACTCTCTCATGTTGCCTCAAAGTCTGTGCTAACGGTTCAATGGTGAGTATAAAGATCAATGGAGAGAGAGGACACCCCTGTCTCGTTCCGTTTCTAATATTAAAACTGTCCGATAGTGTACTATTAGTGAACACTCTGGCCGATGGAGAAGAATAAAGATTCGAGATGGCATTGAGAATGGGGCCAGAGAATCCTAGTTTCTGCAGGACAGAGAAGGCGAATGACCAATTGATCCGGTCAAACGCCTTCTCGGCATCTAAGGCGACCATGAGGGATGGAATCTTCTGGCGCTCCAATAGGTCCACCAAGTGAAGAACACATCTAGTGTTGTCTGGAGCTTGACAACCCTTCACAAAGCCCACTTGATCCATGCCGACTAATTCTGGGAGAATAGGAGCCAGGCAAGATGCCAATATCTTCGCGTATAGCTTAAGGTCCGAGTTCAGTAACAAAATTGGTCTGAAATTTTGTGGAACATCAGCTGTTTTACCGGGTTTAGGAAGGGTGACAATTAATGCTGCCAGGGATTCGTGTGGAAACAGTGCACCCGACATGGCGTGGTTGAAGAAGCTCAGGAGAAATGGAGCAAGAATTTGTTGAAAGTGAAGTAAGTATTCATTGGAGAAGCCGTCTGGTCCTGGGGATTTACCCTTAGGTAAGGACTTTATGGTTTTTAACAATTCTGAGAGAGTGATGGGGGTATTTAGGGCCAAGAGATGATCGTCTGTAAGGCCTGGTAATGTGATGTTGTTTAAGAAGCCGGACACCAAGTTGGAATGATCTGGTGGAAGAGGAGTATGCTCCTGCAGATTGTAGAGTCGAGCATAGTAATCTTTAAAAGAATTAGCAATGTCCCTAGGGTCAGTTAAATGAACTCCAGTAGAAGGCTGTTTAATATATGGAAACCTCGATTTAGCTGCTTTTGCTCGTAATTGTCTAGCTAGTAGTCTGCCAGCTTTGTTGCTTTGGGAGTAAAATCGAGCTTTGGATTTTTTCAGAGCTTTTTCATAATCTTGTAAAAGAAGGAGACGTAGTTGTTGTCTAGCTTGGCAGAGTTGTTCAGAAGTAACAGGGTTAGGGTGTGCTTTGTTTGTGGCTTCCAAGGTACGAAGTGTTGACATTACAGCTTCAATAGATTTCTGGTGTTCTTGTTTATTTCCATGTGCAATTTTAATAAGGGTACCACGAATATATGCTTTATGAGCATTCCAGAGAGTATAGGGGTTGTCTGTAGAGGTGGAGTTAGTCTGGAAATAATCCTGGAGTTCCTTTTCTATTGTCGGGCGGTATTTAGAATGACTCATGAGGAATGTGTTATTTCTCCAAAGTCTAGTGGCAGAGGGTGGAATCCTTTCCTCTATAGTAAGAGTGATGGCTGCGTGATCAGATCAGGTGATCGATTCAATTGTGGATTGTTTTGAACTCAGAAGGGTGTTAAGGTCTACCAGAAACATGTCGATGCGAGAGTAGGAGCCGTGGGCTACTGAAAAATATGTATAGTCCTTTTCACCCGCATGTTGCGCGCGCCATATGTCGTACAGATTTTCGGTGAGCGGAAATTGGTTCAGGCATGAGGTGTTGTCTCTATTGGCGTTGGTCGAATCCAGAGAGGAGTCCATTATATTATTGAAGTCTCCACAAATTATTAATGCGCCTTGTTGAATATCTTGAAGTTGTCTTTGGACTTTATGTAGGAATGCCAGGGTCTTTCGATGAGGTGCATATATATTGACTATAGTGTAAGGGACGTTGTTAATGTGGCATACGATTATGAGGAATCTGCCTTGGGGGTCAGATCTTTGTGTCAGCAATGAGAAAGCCATTGAATCCCTGAAAGCGACAAGGACTCCACGTTTCTTTGATCGGTGATGTGCATGGCATATTACAGGGAAGGAGGGGTGTTTTAGTCTGAAAGCGTCCTTTTGTAGAAGGTGGGTTTCCTGAGCGCAGAATATATCCGCGGAAAGTGAGAGAGCCTCTTTCCAGATATAAGCTCGTTTCTGGGGGCTGTTTAGGCCTCGAACATTGAGAGATGTCGGTTTGAGCACCATATTGCTACCTTAAAGTAAGATTGTCGAGAATATGTTTGAATCAGCAGGGGAAGGGGAATTAGTATCCCAGATAATAGGATTAATAAACAAAATAAATGAACGAACAGTTCAAAGACAGATACAGGTTTACTGTATGTTTTGGGGGTATTGGTCAGAGACTAGCCGGCTAAGCCACAAGAGCAAGGGGAGTTATGCACCAAGGTAGAACGGTAGCCAGCATGGAATATCATTCGCGGCTTGTGGGAGATCTACGCCCGATATGTGGGCGAGGAGCAGGATTTTCCACATCTTGAGGGAGAGATATTGACACCTTCCAAGTCGATAGCAACGCCTTACCCTGATTTAGGTTGTGGATAGTGAAAGTGGTCCCGTCTTTGATGATAAGCAGTTTCACAGGGAACCCCCATCTATATTGGATTTTGTTTCGACGAAGCGCTGTTGTAACCGGGAGTAACTCCCTCCGGAGGCGGAGGGTCGTAGCTGAGAGGTCCGTGTAGAGCTGCACGTCTTGGAATTTGGGAGGCCAAGATTTCTGTCTGCGGGCGGCATCTAGTAGTTTTTCTTTTACATGGAAAAAGTGGAATCTTGCCAACACATCTCTCGGAACATCATCTCCCAGATGTCTAGGGCGAGGGAGCCTGTGTGCTCTGTCGATAATGATATCTATTGTTGGGGAATCAGGCAGTAAAAATTTGACATAGTCCTGTAGGTAAGAAAGTAGATCAACTGATAGGACTTGTTCTGAGATGCCTCTGAATTTGATGTTGTTCCTACGGGAACAGTCTTCCATATCAGCCATTTTCGCCTTAAGCTTTCCAATGTCTTCTACAAGGTCATTGTGTGCATCGATGACTTTGTTGTGTGATGTAGCTAAGTCACCCATCTTGGTTTCAATGTGTGTTACTCGCCCGTCTAGAGCATTGACAGATGATTGAAGTGGTTGAAGTAATTGTGATATGTCTGCTTGAAGGGAACTGCGGAGGGCCAGGAGCATATCTCTCAGTGTATGTTCAGAAGCAGGGCCGCTAGTAGTTTGGAAGTTATCAAGGCCATTCGTTGGGATTGGTGAAGGAGCATTAGAGGAAAATTGATCCTTGGGGTGTTCTTGGTCTCCAGGGAGCTCCATACGTGTTTTTTTGTTTAATCGGACTTGTACTTGGAGACGGTGAATATCGTGAGGATGAGTTCTGTTCCCTGGTGGATTGAGATGATGCAGTTTGGAGTTGTTGTACCGCTGAGCGGATATCTTCAGGGGTTGGAGGCAGATGTAGAGCCGCTGTATCCATGGGATGGTTGGGAACCACTTCATTCATGAGCGTCGCTGTATTTATTGCGGCAGCTGTGGGCGATGGGGGTGTAAGCTCTATATGGTCAGAAGATGTGAGACCCAATTCACCCTCTCCGCTACGGTCCCATTCAAAGTAGTTAGTTAGGTTGTTATCAGGTCGTCGCACAGACTTCCTGCCCTTCACCATAATGCAAGTTATTTGTTTCCAAAAATAGCGCTTTGGAGGGAAGATATTCCAGTACAGGCTGTTAGTCGCTTAGAGTTGCTAGAAGGTGCACTGGATCCCCAAAGTTAAGTCGCCATCATCTCAATTGACTATATGTGTGAAGAGACTGCAGAATGTTGATAGGAGAGGCCGTAAGATCTCCCGATGGCGGCCTCTCTTCCAGCTGATAGGCTGTAGATGTCAGTAGCTATTTGACAACCCGATTGCACAGCTGTTGGTGTTTATAGCAGACAGCGGCAGCACCAGACCCGCCAATCACGACCCCGCTCTCACCTCCAGGAGACGGACCCAAAGCGGCGGCCTCCGTTACGATCAGCAGGCCGTATGCCTCAGACGTCGTGCAGGCCAATCCGGAAGCGCACCAGCAACTCCGCAGCAAAGCAAATGGGGCCGCACGCCACCTTATCCCTGTAGGGGGCCACCTCGTTATCAAGCAGCCGGCTCCGATATCTTTGGTATCCTCGGGTGAAGGCCCCAAGATGGCGTCTTCCACTCCGGGCGGGCTGTTGGTCCTCACAAGATGTAGTTTTTTTTGGTGCCATTTTCTGATATGTACAGATTTCTGGCATTTCTGGAGTTTTTTGCGTCTCCCACATCACTTTCATGAAAGCATAAGTGGCATGGCTTGCTCTACATTTAATATAATTTATGCCATTATACATTTTATAAATAACCGGTGAAATCTATCCCAGCTACAAGCTCGGGTAGATTTCAGCACAGATGCATTGCCTGGCAGAGGAGCTGCCTCATTTATAAAGAGGAGTGCGCCTTGTCATAAATTAGGGACAAGAATCCCACATGAGGAGAGCACCAGTAAAGGTGTGAGAGATTTTAATAGCCTTTGCCCCTACTAGCATCTACATATCACAAGGCATTATGGGAAAGGGCTGGGGAGCTCATGCGCCCTCTATTGGATGTAACAAATCCTCAATTTGCTTTTGACTCACCGAGCCTTGCGACAGCAAAGGGATTTAGCCAAGCCAATTTCACTTATCTGCATACAGCGCTGTTTCCGGATCGTTGTCCTTCATCAGTACAGAGCAAAGTGAATTGGCTGGCTTAGTGGGAGGCAATGAGTGGGTTAGGGACAAGAATCTCTCACATTGAGGAGAGCACCAGTAAGGTGTGTAGAGATTTTAATTGCCTTTTGCCCTCTACTTAGCATCTACATATCACAAGGCATTATGGGAAAGGGCTGGGGAGAAGAGCCGTCATAAATTAGACGGCTCTTCTGCCAGTGCAGGCGATATGAAGGCTGGTGTTGAATGCGCCATTCTTTACAAACATCCCCCATTAATTTACGTATTTAGTAATTTTTTTCCTTGACAGCATTCACCATGCGCCAACATAAATACTATTATATTTTGATGCCTGTGTTATTATACATACTACAGTAGTAAACACTGTCAGGTTTATAGGTTTCCCCTCACACATGCACTCTTCCAGGCGTATACCATATATTCATCTCTGTTATACCCCTATTGTGCATGCTATGAGTATGAACTGAGGTTACTGCTTGAAAATATGTCAGCAGGGTTTCCGCTCATTTAGCATGACGTAGTGTTTTTTGGGCATATATGATTAACATTTCTTGCATTATTTATGGATTTTATTGAAGATAAATAAAATGGATATTTAGTATTTTTGTGCCATACTGGATCATCCTTTTTTTCTTTCGTCATTACATTTACCTGGAGTTGGCTCAGAGTTTGCAGTTCCTTGGATGGAGGTCTATGCAGTTGCTTTGTGGAGTACCATGTAGTGTTGTGGATTTGCATGAGCTTTTATCATATTTGCTTTTAATTTTTGACAACGTTATACTTTGGTAGTTTCCAGAACTGAAATGGTTTTGGAAATCGCAGCATGTCCGCTACGTGTATTTTTACGCAAAGTGGGGATGGGATGTAAGTTTCCATGATCCCTATTCATCAACAGCAACTGAGGGTTAACCTGCCAGATGTAGAGTATTTTCTAACTCCAGCAGTTAGTCCCAAATCAGCTGGAACCGAGCTAGTACACACAGCTCCTGTGCCTGCTACATGTAAGCAACATACCATTACTGTGCTGAGTGTTAATTGTATGCTCAGCTTGATGTAATAGAATGGCACAGAGCAGAAAGGGGTTGAAAATTCTTGTAGGAAAACCCCTTTAGGCTAAGGCCCCACATAGCGGGCTGCAGCAAAAAAGCGCTGTGGGAAAAACTACGGTAGAAACACATCACGGTTTTTCCTGCAGCACTTTTCACAGAAAGTCCACAGAGTTTTCCTCTGTGCACTTTCTGCTTCCATTATACCTATAGGGAAACCGCCAGTGTTTCCATAGGTTTAATTGACTTGCTACAATTTCCAGAAATGGAATGCGTTTTTTTAGTACCTGCAAAGTTGATGAGATTCTAGCTAATCCTATCCACACATTGCAGAAAAAAATTGCCAGCGGAAATGTTGCGATTTCAAAAACGCTAGGGTTTTTGCAAATCCCGGCATGTTAATTATACCTATGGAAACGCTGCCGGTTTCCGTATCGGTATAATAGAAGCAGAGAGTCCGCAGAGGAAAACTCTGCAGACTGTTTGTGCAAAGCACTGCGGAAAAAAAACTGAGGTATTTCAGCCGCGGGCTTTTCTGCAGCGCTTTTTGGCTGCGGCTCTCTTCTTTATTTTACAGTGGATGTTGGATACGTCTGAAAGTAATAGAGATGCTGCAACCTATGGCAACCATACAGGAGAGTATTTTATCCCATAATTTTCAACAGAAGGCAACTCTGCATATGATGTTTAGAAGCTAGAGATAAACTTTTTAGCAATGAAATTGCAGTCCAGGTTTGCATATATGATTTTGCAGAGGTTTAGCAATAAATTATCAGGTAACAGATTGTTTGCTATGGTTATTATTCTCTCCATCTCAGGGGTATAGCTGACCAATATAAATGCCTTATTGAAGATGTTTCACTTTAATTATAGCCATTTATTATTGTTTGCTTAACCACTCAGATGAAAAGCTGATTCAGACTTCTAAGTGTTTCATAATACACAGGCAATAAATCTTAAGATCTTAAGATATCTTAAGTTTTTTCAGTATTTTGCTAAGTATGATAAAAAATTGCATATCTATTATAATATTATAATAGTCAGGAGATTAGTAGGTCACCATAGCTCTAAGTGTTCCTATACTATATACTATATACAATACTATATATTTCTTCATTTCTGCTCAATGTAGAAATGTAAAAACAAAGAAAAAAATGGGATAATGGAATTCACATTTCTGCCTATACACATCAGAAACTCTCAAGTTATGCTTGCTCTTTACCATGCAAAGTAGGCCCTTCTTTAACCATTTCGCTGCTAAGGGGTTTTCAGATATTTTGCACCTCTGGTAGCCAGGGCAATTTTCACAGTTTTGAGATGGACAAATAAAACCTAAATTGCAACATTAAAAAATTATACTAATCCCCCATACCTATATATTTTCTGAAAGGAGACACCTGAAACATTGCCAAAATGCCACTTGGTACTATATACGAACAGGCACCTTCATGCCATTTTGATTTAAAGTATATGTTTTATTATAAAAATGAAAATAAATTTATATTAGTTGCTAAAAGTGAACTAGTGAAACTAAACAAAAAGTTATGTGCACCACACCTCCAAAAAATAACTGTTCAACGTGTTTCACTCATATCACTAAGGCCTAGACCTGCATGCACATATCTTCATAAAATCACCAGAAATGGAAGGAACAAAAATCTGCTTTAAAGCTGGAAATGTTAAAAAAGTATCATCCTATAAAATGTAAGGATTACACACTGTGAAAAGCAAGTGAACCCCTAAACCCTGTCTCAATGGGTTATTAATAGCCATGTCCGCCTTCATGTAACTTTGTGACAAACACAAATCATTTTTTGATTATCTCCATTGCAGTCTCTGGCCTTACCATATCTCCTAGGCAGTATGCCCACTTCCTCAGGGTTATGTTTGACTCAGACCTTTCCTTAACCCCCCATATCCAATCACTCGTACGTTCATGTCATCTCCACCTCAAAAACATCTCCAGAATCCGCCCTTTCCTTACCACAGATACACTAAAGACACTTGTTGCCTTGATTCACTCTCGCCTTGACTACTGTAACTCCTTACTAATCAGTCTTCCCCTTACTAAACTCTCCCCTCTACAATCTATTCTGAATGCGGCGGCCAGGCTCATCTATCAGTCTAGGCACTACAGCGATGCCTCCGGTCTGTGCCGATCACTACATTGGCTGCCTATTCAATACAGAATACAATATAAACTTATCACCCTCATTCACAAGGCTCTCCATAATGCTGCAGCTCCCTACATTTCCTCCCTCATCTCTGTCTATTGCACAACCCGTACTCTCCGTTCACTCAATGATCTAAGACTAACATCCTCTATTATCAGAACCTCCCACGCTCCCATGAGTTGCACCACTTCTATGGAATGATTGGGGTTTAATCTGATACCGGACTATCAGATTAAACTCCAATTTTTACAGCTTCAAGAGCAAACTAAAGTCATATCTTTTCAGACAGGCCTTTCACAACTCCTAATGTAAACCCTTCCGTAGTTAGAATCCCTAAAACGAATCCTGCTACGTTCATGCTCCCGCATTACCCCACAGAATATGATGTTGTATCAGACTAACTTTATATATCCAGGCATCATCTGCACGTTAAAGGACACTGACTGGTGACAGCTCATACAGCTTTATATATGTGTAATGACAGTAACCTCTATTACAAAATTGTCTGGCCATTGTATAAGCAATGCTACCTCCGATGCCGCCACTGCTACCTCTTGTGTTACCCCCTCTACCTCATAGATTGTAAGCTCTTGCGAGCAGGGCCCTCAGTGTGAATTGACTATTTCTTTGTAATGTATCTTTTGTCTATACTTGAACCCTACAAATTGTACAGTGCTGCGGAATATGTTGGCGCTATATAAATAAAATGTATTATTTTGAAAAAATGCACTAAAACATATATTTGCACATTCAATTGTACATTCACACACAAAACAAAAATGAAATAGAGGTGTACACAATTTATATATACCACAAACATCAATTACAACAAGAGCTTGTACTGTGACTGTGATTCCAAAATCTAACTTTTTTTGAGATTGCACAGAATACTGATATAAAAACACAACTTAATATTTCATATTATACAACCACCTTCATGCAACTTTACAGCAAACAGAGATTACAAGCAAAAGTACATGCTCAAAGAATCCCTTTCTGCAAACAAAATGCACTTTCCAAAAAACTGCACGATGTGAGGAATTCATACATACCACACATATACAGTGGGTACGGAAAGTTTCAGACCCCTTTAAATTTTTCACACAGCTAAAATAACAAAGGAGTGGCTTCGGAACAACTCTGTGACTATTCTTGCCCTCAACCCAATTGAGCATGGAGAGACCTGAAAATGGCTGTCCACCAACCTTCACCATCCAACCTGACAGAACTGGAGAGGATGTGCAATGAAGAATGGCAGAGGATCCCCAAATCCAGATGTGAAAAACTTGTTGCATCAGTCCCAAGAAGACTCATGGCTGTACTAGTTCAAAAGGGTGCTTCTACTCAATACTGAGCAAAGGGTCTGAATACTTATGACCATGTGATATTTCAGTTTTTCTTTTTTTAATAAATTTGCTAAATTATCTACATTTCTGTTTTTTTTCTGTCAAGATGGAGTGCTGAGTTTACATTAATGTGAAATAAAATGAACTTTTTTGCTTTTAGCAAATGGCTGCAATGAAACAGAGTGAAAAATTTAAAGGGGTCTGAATACTTTCCTCACCCACTGTATACAGTCATATGAAAAAGTTTGGGCACCCCTATTAATCTTAATCATTTTTAGTTCTAAATATTTGGGTGTTTGCAACAGCCATTTCAATTTGATATATCTAATAACTGATGGACACAGTAATATTTCAGGATTGAAATGAGGTTTATTGTACTAACAGAAAATGTGCAATATGCATTAAACCAAAATTTGACCGGTGCAAAAGTATGAGCACCTCAACAGAAAAGTAACATTAATATTTAGTAGATCCTCCTTTTGCAAAAATAACAGCCTCTAGTCGCTTCCTGTAGCTTTTAATCAGTTCCTGGATCCTGGATGAAGGTATTTTTGACCATTCCTCTTTACAAAACAATTCCAGTTCAGTTAAGTTTGATGGTCGCCGAGCATGGACAGCCCACTTCAAATTATCCCACAGATGTTCAATGATATTCAGGTCTGGGGACTGGGATGGCCATTCCAGAACATTGTAATTGTTCCTCTGCATGAATGCCTGAGTAGATTTGGAGCTGTGTTTTGGATCATTGTCTTGCTGAAATATCACACAGCCCCAAAGCATGATGGAACCTCCACCAAATTTTACAGTGGGTAGCAAGTGTTTTTCTTGGAATGCTGTGTTTTTTGGACGCCATGCATAACGCCTTCTTGTATGACCAAACAACTCAATCTTTGTTTCATCAGTCCACAGGACCTTCTTCCAAAATGAAGCTGGCTTGTCCAAATGTGCTTTTGCATACCTCAGGCGACACTGTTTGTGGCGTGCTTTCAGAAATGGCTTCTTTCGCATCACTCTCCCATACAGCTTCTCCTTGTGCAAAGTGTGCTGTATTGTTGACCGATGCACAGTGACACCATCTGCAGCAAGATGATGCTGCAGCTCTTTGGAGGTGGTCTGTGGATTGTCCTTGACTGTTCTCACCATTCTTCTTCTCTGCCTTTCTGATATTTTTCTTGGCCTGCCACTTCTGAGATTAACAAGAACTGTCCCTGTCGTCTTCCATTTCCTTACTATGGAAACTGACAGGTTAAATCTCTGAGACAACTTTTTGTATCCTTCCCCTGAACAACTATGTTGAACAATCTTTGTTTTCAGATCATTTGAGAGTTGTTTTGAGGAGCCCATGATGCCACTCTTCAGAGGAGATTCAAATAGGAGAACAACTTGCAATTGGCCACCTTAAATACCTTTTCTCATGATTGGATACACCTGGCTACGAAGTTCAAAGCTCAGTGAGGTTACAAAACCAATTTTGTGCTTCAGTAAGTCAGTAAAAAGTAGTTAGGAGAATTAAAATCAATAAAATGATAAGGGTACCCAAATTTTTGCACCGGTCAAATTTTGGTTTAATGCATATTGCACATTTTCTGTTAGTACAATAAACCTCATTTCAATCCTGAAATATTACTGTGTCCATCAGTTATTAGATATATCAAATTGAAATGGCTGTTGCAAACACCCAAATATTTAGAACTAAAAATGATTAAGATTAATAGGGGTGCCCAAACTTTTTCATATGACTGTATATATTTACAGGTGCTGGTGTTAAAGAAACACCAATAATCGCAGAAATGTGGCAACCAATTTTGTGCAGGCAAATTAAACAAGGGCTGACATAAGAATAAAACTTTCTATCCCCCTATAAAAATTGTAACTCTAATGAATAATTCTCTATACCTAAGTAATGTGATAACTAGAGCCTGTTTCATATTGGTGTAACATGTACGCTTTATTGCTCACTTATTATGGGCGCATTATGGATTTCTGAAGTTCCTGAGGCTTATCATTACTGGAGTTACCAAAACATAATTCTAGATCTCATGACCTACTGGAAGTCCAGGTGTTTTGTCTGTACTGTGAGTGCAAAAAAAACCCAAAAAAAACACCCACTATTATACCCATCTTCAATGGGTGAAAATGTGTTACCTGACTGATGGAACTTTTTAGATTGCTAAACTACTTTTCTAAGGAGCTAGAAAAAGACCTGATAACTTATTTTTCCTTTGAGGCCTTGAGGGTTGCTTTACCAAAAGGTATATTTTTGGCTTTGTTAACCCCTTCCCGACATCTGCTGTAATAGTACGGCAGATGTCGGGTCTTTAAATATGGCAGTCACTCAGGAGCTGAGTGGCCACCATAACCGCCAAGTCTCAGCTGTATTATACAGCAGAGACCCGGCGCTAATGCCCACAATCAGTGCCTATCAAGGCGCCATTTTCCCAGCGGCATATGGGCATTTTGGGTAGGATTGCCGGCACCCGAAACGAGATCCGGGGCAAGCGACCCGATGCCATGACAGCCTGTTTCAGATTGGTGTAACATGTACGCTTTATTGCTCACTTATTATGGGCGCATTATGGATTTCTGAAGTTCCTGAGGCTTATCATTACTGGAGTTACCAAAACATAATTCTAGATCTCATGACCTACTGGAAGTCCAGGTGTTTTGTCTGTACTGTGAGTGCAAAAAAAAAAAAAAAAAAACACCCGCTATTATACCCATCTTCAATGGGTGAAAATGTGTTACCTGACTGATGGAACTTTTCCTCCTGTCTTATACGTTCATCTCTAGTCATAATCGTTATATCTATTATTTTAGCGTGTAATGATATCGCTTGAGAGGCGGTCTGCGTATTTTACTCTAAAAAGATCAGGTATGGACAGGACAGGGACAGCGAAAAAATGTAAACTTTATTTATGACTTTGTGCATATGTTGTGTAAGTGTTTGGTGCAACTCTTTTGGAGCTGCGATCTGGACAATGGTAAATGTCTGGGTCACAACGCCAATAAACTTCCTGGTTATGTTCTGAGGGGTATTACATAAGATTACCCTTCTGACTAGGCTCAATATTATATTATCCCTCTATGTGATAATCAGAGAGCAAAAGTATAGTATACTATCTGATTGATAGTAGAGGGGAAAACATGGACAGAAGTCTCTGCTATCCCTCCCCCTGAGGTCACATACAGGTTACGCATAGACAATGATGATTTATCATTGTCTCTACAATCTGCAGCTCTGCCTCTCCTCTTTCTCCACGCTGCTCCGAGATAATGTCTGAGTCTGGAGGGGGAGGACACTTTAAAGCCCCATTTGTCAGGATTCATTAGGGCCATGAAGATGATATTGGATTCATTTTAAAGATGACAATCTTATTCTTAGCGATTTGCTGTTAAAAATGGTATCCGGAATTGAGATCTGCATTGTGATCTCCATGTCGAACAGTGTTTTTGCCAGCATATCGCTTCAGATCTGTAAGTGCTATCATGATGATCTTGGTATCATTTTAAAGACTCTCATCTTTGAAATGAATCCAAGATCATCTTCATAGCCCTAACAGCCCTAACAGATCCTGATAAATCAGCATTAGTAGCAAGGACGTATTACATACCCCCTCTGCTACTGAAGTGCCACCCTGTCCGAACGTATAAATATGTGAATGGCAGGGAAAAGGTTAAAGTGTAACTAAACTTTTGGACAACTTTTGATTTTTTAGCAGTATTTGTGTCATTAATACATTTTGTAATATCATATATATTATACAGCTGCATATAAATATACCAACCAATGGTGTTTTCAACCAGTGATATCTCTGGAAATAATTTAGTTAGCACTGCAAGAAGAGAATCTCATCTTTCATATTTCAACAAAAGCAAGTGTGAATGTTTTATAATGTCCTAGATATAGCAATTTGAAGTGTCCCTCCCCTCATTTTCTGTAAATATTACACAGTCCCGTACTACCCTACGCAGTAACATACAGTGAGAGGCAGAAATAGCTCTCAATACAGGAACAAAGGAAAGAATTAAAAAATACAGGATTTCACAGAAAAGATCCAAAATTTGTTAATAAAGTATATTACAAAATGTATTAATGAAACAAATACTGCCAGAAATTAAACGTTGTCCAAAAGGTTAGTTACGCGTTACGCTTTAAGCAAGTGTAGTTTAGCACCAGATTGCTAAACTACTTTTCTAAGGAGCTAGAAAAATGCCTGATAACTTATTTTTCCTTTGAGGCCTTGAGGGTTGCTTTACCAAAAGGTATATTTTTGGCTTTGTTAACCCCTTCCCGACATCTGCTGTAATAGTACGGCAGATGTTGGGTATTTAAACATGGGTATTATACAGCAGAGACCCGGCGCTAATGCCCACAATCAGTGCCTATCAAGGTGCCATTTTCCCAGCGGCATATGGGCATTTTGGGTAGGATTGCCGGCACCCGAAACGTGAATGACAGGCTGCTTTATACTGGTATTTTGCAATGCATTGCAATGCATAAGCATTGTAATACACACGTGGACAAAATTGTTGGCACCCCTTGTTTAATGAAAGAAAAACCCACAATGGTCACAGAAATAACTTGAATCTGACAAAAGTAATAATATATAAAAATTCTATGAAAATGAACAAATGAAAGTCAGAGATTGCTTTTCAACCATGCTTCAACAGAATTTAAAAAAAAAAAAACTCATGAAACAGGCTTGGACAGAAATGATGGTACCCTTAACTTAATATTTTGTTGCACAACCTTTTGAGGCAATCACTGCAATCAAACGATTCCTGTAACTGTCAATGAGACTTCTGCACCTCTCAACAGATATTTTGGCCCACTCCTCATGAGCAAACTGCTCCAGTTGTCTCGGGTTTGAAGGGTGCCTTTTCCAGACGGCATGTTTCAGCAACTTCCAAAGATGCTCAATAGGATTTAGGTCAGGGCTCATAGAAGGCCACTTCAGAATAATCCAATGTTTTCCTCTTAGCCATTCTTGGGTGTTTTTAGCTGTGTGTTTTGGGTCATTATCCTGTTGCAAGACCCATGACCTGTGACTGAGACCAAGCTTTCTGACACTGGGCAGCACATTTCTCTCTAGAATCCCTTGATAGTCTTGAGATTTCATTGTACCCTGCACAGATTCAAGACACCCTGTGCCAGATGCAGCAAAGCAGCCCCAGAACATAACAGAACCTCCTCCATGTTTCACAGTAGGGAGAGTGTTCTTTTCAAGATATGCTTCATTTTTCCGTCTGTGAACATAGAGCTGATGTGCTTTGCCAAAAATTTCGACTTTTGGCTCATCTGTCCATAGGACATACTCCCAGAAGCTTTGTGGCTTGTCAACATGTAGTTTGGCAAATTCCAGTCTGGCTTTTTTAAGTTATTTCTGTGACCATTGTGGGTTTTTCTTTCATTAAATGAGGGGCACCAACAATTTTGTCCACATGTGTTATTGCATTGCTTCTCTTCAACATGGGGCATTAGTCTTAAAGTAGGTTTTGCTGGAGTCTGCGTTTGCGTAATTTTTAACAAATTTTCCAAATGTTGCATAATTAAATAAATTTGGCCCATCTGTAAATTCAACAATTCTGTCCTGAGATGTTATGTCACTTTCTACACTACCCCTTACTAGAGTGAGATTACAACTATTTTGTGCCCTTTTCAAACAGTGGCATTTGATAAATCTGGTTTACAGACTAACCATGTCCACTTTGTCACATACTTTTCAGAAGTGGAGTGAGTGGTGTAAAAATGCAATATGTCACAGATTTTATGCAAATTAATTGAAAGAGTCATTATTTGCTAGCTTTGCAACTTTTTACAATAGAATTCTATAATGCAGGCTTTGATAAATCCCCTGCAAATTCATATTTTACAAGTTATTTAAGCTTCAGGGATCGATAAATTCTTCTCCCATTATGTAAGGAATGAAACATTGGGAGAACTTTGGGCACTTAACGTGGTTGTCTGATTTTTTTATAAGAATATTTTTCATAAAAATGTTATTGTGGGGGGCCGACAACCTCCCCTTGCACGAATCTTCTGTTCAGAGTTGTGCCTGGTCTGTGTACTTGACTTCAATGGTAGCAGAGCTGCAGTAGCTAAGGATAGTCCATAAATATAAAAATCATAGACAACCCCATTACGTCCTGGTGTTAGCTGAGTACCTTCACAATCACTTCACATGTGGGAAAGGAGGTCCTCTGGGTAAATTGTGCCAGCTGGTTGATTATTTTACTGGATATGGTTGGAAAGAGAGTATTACCTGTGTCAAAACACCAGTCAGCAGCAGTGCCTTGAAGAGTATTACAAGTATCTCCTGGACACTAATGAATCTATGGTAACAGATTTGCATTAAACCTCTCAGTTTTAGTGTTCTATCATGTAGTCTTCAGGTTCTGACCCATGATACTTATAAATTATGGAGTCTCATGGCTCTTCAAAATTAAAATTTCCCTTATGCCATACCAGGGAGTACCATGCAGAAAATGATGTAACCCTTTTGATCATACTCAAAAAAAAAAAAACAGAAAAGACAGTAAATTCACTTTTTTGGATGGCGGACAGCTACAAATGTATTATTTTATTATCACCAGTAATTAACCGTGAATTAACCAGCAGATGGCAGATAGCCAATAGATGCCAGCACCAACTTCTGGTGTAATTCTATTACAAAATATGTTCTAGACATGTCTGACTGATTGTGTTAGAAGAACTATACAAGATTTTAGTGTCGCACAAGGTGCAAATTGTTTTTCTAATAAGTGTGGCCTAGCGTTGATTTTACCTGGAGTCACACTGATCGCTGATCACACTGAGCCTTATTGATAAATGTGGGGATGATGAAGAAAGGAAAGAAAACCTCATCATGTCTTCCAAAGAACTCTGTAGAAACATTCCCCTTTATGTTTACAGGCATAGATTTTACTAAAAGAAAAGAGCGAGCAGCAGGCAGAGATTTTAGCTACAATAAACCGCATGCTCTTTTGACCGTGCCATGTAAAGAGCAAGGTGATAATGTTATGCACGTCTGCAAAATGGATCTGGAAAGCGACACATTTCTCTTTTCCATATTACCAACCAGGGAAAAGCACCTTCCACCTAATTATAGGAGAAAATGTGTTTTACAGGTTGTGCTATATAGAAGGAGGACATCAGCATTGATCACCCCTCGTGCTTTGCAGGAAAATGCAAATACTCCTCCCTGTGAATTAGATCGTACCCAGTGGCAATATTATTCATGTGTTTTATTTCGATAGCTGCTCTAAGTAAGACCTTCACAGATGGCTGTCATTCATTGAAAAGCATTAAGAAAATGTAAGATTCGTAGCCCGTAACACAGCTGCTGCAGTGACCACATTCATAATAAGACCCTGTGCAAGCTAAGCCAACCATAGCTAATCCAATAAAATGTCCTGTTTATACAAATTTGCCACAGTACCTCCATCACTTACAGCTGAGAAAAACCATGTGGGTACACAATTCCTAGGGGTTATCCAATTGTGGGCAAATTCAAAGATTAAAGATTATCCTTGGACTTACATCAAGGGCAAATGGTTCTTTATGTCTGTTACATTAATAGGACACCTGATACCATGCACATTGCCCTGTATTACAGAGGCTATACATCATATACATGAAAGTCAGCTGCTGCAAATACATGTACAATATATACAACACTACAGAGGAGACAAAATAATACATTTACTATAGATGGATTGATTTTTCATTTAGACGGATATGCTATATTTTTGGATAAAATTCCAGTCTTTGATATTAGGGTGTGTCTACCACCAAAATCATTACTAAAGCACTTACATGATGTTGTAGGAGCACATTGTGTCAATGTGCAAATCTTTATATTAAGGGGCAGCATTAGGTGACCACAGGTGAAAACAAACATGTGTAATATGTGACACAGGTGTAACAAACATCTCATTTGCTTATGGATTCAGGCTATGGCTCCACGTAGCGAGTCGCAGCATTGCATTTTTTTTACAGTGTTTTTCACAGAAAGTCCGCAGAGTTTTCCTCTGCAAACTGCAAGCTTTCTGCCCCTAATATACCTATAGAAAAAAAATGCCAGCATTTCCATAAGTATAATTGACATGATTTTTGAAAACACAGATTTTCCACAGTGTTAGCCAGAATCCCATCCACTTTGCAGGTACTGTAAAACTTGGGGCTTCAGCCTAAAAGTATATATTTTGCACTTAATGTTATATTGGCTATGCCTAAAGCAAAAATAAGTAGTTTAGTAGAGTTTAGATTTTGGTGGTGGTAGACTCCCTATAAATCTGCTACTGACAGTAAGGTCGGGTCCACACATAGCAAAAACGCTGCAATTTTGCCATGGCAAAAACCACAGCATTTTAAAGTACCTACAAAGGCGATGGTTAATCTGGACAATCCCATCCACACACTGTAGAAAAAAATCCACAGCGGACATGCTGTGATTTCAAAAATTTCTTATCACAAAGAGAGAACATACAAACTCCTTGAAGATGTTGTCCTTGGCAGGATTTGAACCTAGGACTACAAAGCAATAGTCCTAACCACTGAGACACCATGCTGCTGTGGAACCAAAAAAAGCTGCAGTGTCAAATGTGAGCTAAACATTATTGCAAAGCAACCTATAGTTACTTTATACACAATAGGGGGAAGCTATCTAGCCCTGCATTCCAGAATTCTTGTATTAAAAAGCTCCAAAATAGAGTTTTGTTTTGCAGCTTTTTGAAGTCATCTATGCCAAAATTTTGTGCCATTTTGCATTTTTACACCACTCACTCCACTGTTATAAAGTAAGTGAGGAAACAGGTGTGGTCATTCTGTGTAGCTGCCTGTACAGCAGATTTATCAAATGTGACTTTTTTAAAAATTAATCTGACTTCATTAAAAGGGTTGGCATAGAAAGTGATGTAACATCCCAGGATGGAAGTGTTAGACCTATAGATGCACCATATTTATCAAACACTGTCCAACGTTTCATAAATTTGGTGCTAATTATGTGAATGTAGACTCCAGAAAAACTGATTTTAGAAATTCCCCTCATGATAGATCTCTCCCAGTATGTGATAAATGTACTGTTTGTCTACCACATATGGCCTGATTTTTGCATATATAAAAGAAGAAAGTCCAATCCTTCTACTTATCAGTATAGCTTGTAAAACTGAAACGATTTCTATTTAATTTTCTTTTGTTATTCAGTTTTATTTTGCTGTACAAACTACCACAGAGAAGAACTACAGCAAGGGGAAAGATACATACAATCCTGACAGTACTAGCAAGTATATAGCTTATTCCAATAGTAATAAATCTGACTTAAACATAAAGAGATAAAAAGTTCACTTAATCTTTATTTCATCCATTTAGTAGCAGTCACTGAAAGAAATGAGAACTTGAAAAACAAAGTCACAAGCAGCAGTTATTCCTCTCCTGAGAAGAAGTAATCAAGGTTTCATCGTTAGCCACATAGTTAGGGATGGAATAAGCCAAGGCTGATAAGATACTAAATGATTGTGTTACTATGGAAAAAGAACACATTCATTTTTAACAGCACACAAAGAAGTGAACTGTGATTACATTTATGGAGGAAAACCAATTACATTGGTATTGTGGTAAAGATTTGTTTGGCAGGAGGACAGTCCCTTGGTAATAGTTTCTACACTTACATTTTTGCCTCTGAGGAAAGAACGGTCAATGCAAGAGTTATGCAATTTGTACAATATGTGACATACAGTACTGTGCAAACACTTCAGAAAATGCTGCAAACTAAGCATGATGTCAAAAATACAAGTGTTAATAGCTTATTTAACAAAATTAAGTGAATGAATAAAAAAGAAATCTAATTCACGTTAATATTTGGTGTGACCGCCGCTTGCCTTCTAAACAGCCTCAGTTCCTTTAGATACGCTTGCGGACAGTTTTTGAAGGAACTTGTACAGGAGGTTGTTCCAAACATCTTGAAGAACTAAGCACAGGTCATATGTGGATGTAGACTTGCTCAAATCCTTCTGTCTCTTCATGTAATCCTAGACAGACTGGATGATGTTGAGATCAGGGCTCTGTGAGGGCCATATCATAACTTCCAGAATTCCTCCTCCAAATGCAGTTACAACAAATATTGATATAATTTACATTTCTCTTTTGTTCATTCACTTTATTTTGTCAAATGACAAAAATAAGATAAAAAAGTATTAACACTTCTATTTTTGAAAGCATTCTTACCTTGCAGCATTTTTTCCACACCTTCCTAAAACTTTTGTAGAGTACTTTATTTTGTATAGTTGCACTATAAACTGATACATATCAGGACGTGATATATTCTTTGGTAACATATTCAACACGTCAAACTGGTAAAAAATGTTTAATAAAGCTGAGATCTCCATTAGCCCCCTACCATCAGTGACTTCTGTCCACATTAAGCATCATATGTACTGGTGCTTAATTACATTAAAAGCACGCTTTGTTTTGTTACATTGTTAAACAGGTAATGTCAGTTGAGCAAACGCTGCATAAATGAATAGTACAGGAAATTTTAAGAAACTTTGAAATATATCTTATTAGAGAGAAATATATCTTTCCTATCAGGCTGTTTCCCTGCTCTCCCTCCTTCTCATAAAATTCTAACCCTAATTTATCCATCTTGAGATGGACTACAGGTCAGATGACTCAGATAGCTAATGTCTATAGACATCCATGGAGAGAGGAGGGAGAAGAAGTGAACGGAAAGTGCATGAGATATGAGAAGAAAGGCGTTGGGTAAAAGCTTTCTATCACAACCCAAGCATTTTACACACATCAGTAAAGGTCAGTAGTGACACGACAAGGAAAAAAGTGGTAGAAGGAGTATACATTTTTCACAGGTTCCTGTCATATACCTTCTAAAAGCAGCTAGGAAAGCTCGTAGCAAGAAAAGCTGTGTTCTTTGCTGTAGGATTTTACCTAAACCCTGGTAAAATGTTTGGTTGCTGGAGTAGGGAGAGTTGGGTGTGTCTCTACTCCATTCAGCCACTTCAGGTATTTGGGATTAGAGGGGTCAATTCCTTGCAATCCTGAGGTGTGTCTATAAGGGCAGACAGACCTCAGATTGATGGCTCTCTGCTCCTGAGTAATGCTTTTGTAAGTCAAAAACTGCTGTGTGTTGTGTTTGGGAAGCTGTGCAGTGGGCCCAACTCTCTGTAGTTAGGAACCTATGTTGTAGGTAGTGGCCAGACAGCTAGGATGTTATTCTGTACTGTTTGACTGCCTGAAAAGCGCAAATAAAACTGGTTGCGGCCAGTTGTACCATACTTGGCTCGACTGGACTCTTATTGCTGTGCAAAAGTGCTCGTCTATCTGAGGAGACAATGATTCCCGAACTAATCCTCTCATAATATATATGCCTATGTCCTGCTTGGTCCTGGAGCTTCTACTGTTTTAGAAAAAAACAGTTATAGTGCAAAGTCTCCTCCAGTTATACTGTATGCAGGGTATGGCAGTTAGTCTCAAGCCCCCGGCTTAGAGAGTGCGAATATGTGTAATATATTGTAGCAGAGGAGATACAAGCTGTTTTAGTGCCCAAGGTCAAAATCCAACCCAAGGTCAAGGTTACAGAATAAGGTCCAGCCTTTCCTCCCCTGGTCCTTCATCATGAGAGTTGTGGGTCCGTCCACAAATTGCAAACCCCACAAACTACAGATAGAGGCTGCAGAGAGAAAAGCTGCTAAAAATTGCAAAATATGAGTAATACAATGGCCAGAAATAGTGTTACTCTTCATGTACACACACATAATAGCTGATCCTAAAAAGTCACGGAAAACAACAGGTATGATTGGAAATAGGGGATGACATAAAACGGAATCATAGTTCATCTTCATTGAATCAGAAAGGGAGAAATAACCCTATAATGAATGGACACATTTGCCTGAACTCCATCCCTACACTAAGAAAGAGATGTTTACTTCCTCATAGCTTCAGGCCGTCCCTCCACATTCTGAATAAAGAAGACTCAATCCCTCAACTTCACAATACACATTCATTATAAACCAATGAATGTCTATGATACTGACTCTACTTTATGCCAAATGTCCTTTCTCAAACCCGTATTTTCTTTCTAGGTTATGTACTAGTATCCATGTATTTTATATTGGCATGCCATGTTAGACATTTTTTACTGTTTCATTTAATTCTTGTAACTTGCTTGTAACAAAAAAAAAATTAATTTTAAAAGAAAAAAAAGGAACCCAACATGGAGATCAGACCAGATTCACATTTCTCCAAATCTTGCAATACATTGACAAAATCAACACAATTAACACAATCAACTATGTCTTCTAAAATACACTTGATGGGGGCGGAGCCTAGCTGTGGACTGAAATGGCCGCATAGTCTCAGAGCTCTCGGTCTGAGTCCTAAATAGCAACACCCTATGCGACGAGCCCGTGGCCTTTGGGCACAGAAATTAGCAGAAAAAGGTGTCTTACCTTCGGGGATGCCTAGAAGAAAGAAGTTGGCGGTGAGACCGCATAAGATCTCCAACTTCTATTTCCCTCATGGGGGGGGGGGAGACCAGCATGGAGAAGACCCGCGCCTAGAAACGGAGTCTAGGGCCTCGACTCCACCTCGCGACCCTCCGGAGGAAGTAAGCACGCTCTCCGCTCACAAGAGAGCGCTCTCAGCCCCATCCTTACTGCAGCTGCTGGACGGCGCAGACGCGGAGCTACCTGGGCCTTCTCCCCGGCAGGCCGGGGCCTACAATGGAAGCGGACCTCCGCGAGTCGGTGCTTCGGGGCCTGCGGGCCTATCCGGCCTGGAGACACACCAGTCGCCCACCGCCAGCCCGGCAAAACAGAGACCAAGATTCCAGGACAGCGACTCCCAGGATGGCGAGGTGAGCAACAATGTGCAGCCTACCCCCCCACCCACTGATTTTTTTTGCAGAAATCCCAGAGACAGAGAACCCACTTACTGAGGCCTCTATGAAATATATGCTCATGGCTTTCTGCAAATCACTAAAAACGGACATGTCTCTCATGGTAAAGCCGCTAGATAGAGATCTTCAGGAACTGAAAAACCATACCATGTTGAATCCAAAATGGCGGAATTTGCGACATCAC